>CM031864.1:16256496-16349060 GCA_018697195.1 Certhia americana | reverse complement strand
TTCGCCTTTTTTTTTTTTTTTTTTACTAATTTAGTAAGACGGAATTTATTATTTAGGTTGAAACTGCATCTGCACAAACTGAGAAACAATCACTCAGTGGGAATCAAACCACAAACAAAAATGGGTAAATAGTAATTTGTAGCAGATTGAATGTGTGTAACAACAATATAGCCCAAACTAAAAACTACTGAATTGCATTACTGTATATACTTGTACAGTCCCATTCCAGCAATGTGAAAACCCACATTCAATTTGATGATCTTTAAGCACTCCAAAGCCTTACCTTGAAGAGCCATCATTGAGTACATCTGTATCGATTTTTGCTCCCTGTTTTACCTTCAGTTCTATATCCAACTTGCTTCTTTAAGGCCATCAATCGTTGTTTGTAGGAAAACCGAGGATCACTATTGGAGTATCAGTGAGTGCTAGGACAATTGTGAATTAAATGTAAGCTATAATCATGTCCTGCAAAAAAAAAACAGTAAGTAAAATCCACCAACCACCCCCAAAACTACCGTACACTCTATCCTAAGACTATGAAGTTACAGATTTAAAACAGAACTGGAAAAATTATACTGAGAATTAAGAGTGACACTCTGTCCAGGAGCTGCTCTTGCAACAGCACTGCAAATGCGCCTCCTTAACATGCAAAGCCTCCGGAAGCCCTGTGACTCCTACACATGTCCTAATCCCATTGAATCACTCCGGAGTAGGCAAACAGGCAGGTTTGCAGCTAAGCCTATTTTTTATTTCAAAGGAGATTTAATTCCTCTAGAACGTATTGAGTCAATTAAACAAATGCAGTTTTCCATTAAGTTTTCTTACACTCCAGGTTTTAAATCAAAGTATTAACAAAAAACTTGGATACAGAACGAATGAGCACCTCAGCCTGAATACAGCTCTTGAGTAGATCCCAATCCATTTCAGGTAAATGCTGAGACACGTTATGCAAAAATTAAGACCAGATAAAATAGGTCTTTTTCTATGTTAAAATTGAATGTTTTCTGCTCTGCAGTCAGAACAGAAAATCTGGAATAACTGGATAATAGGGCAGACAGGATACTGAACAACTGGAATGATCTATGGGAAGGAGAAAGCTTTTTCATTTGACAAGTACTACTGTGTTTGGGTTTCTACTCTTGTTGGATTATTTTCATGAATGCAAGTAAGTTTTTATAAAAAATTATAAAGTCAAACTGCTTAACTTTTCATAACCAGCTTATTATATAATTTCATATTTTAAATTCATGCAACATGAACTCTTAGTACACTGAAAATAAGTGGCCACCTGGATATTGCAAAACAAATCTGTCTAGAGCTAACTATCTTCCTGCAAGGTTCCAGACTTTCTCTTTCAACGGTTTGGTAAAAACAGGACAAAATTATTTTACTGTAAGAATTTTTTTTAGAATTTTTATTATTCTACCCAAACAACTGAGAGAATACCTTCTCTACAGGCAAGTGGCACTGGTCTCCTGGAGGACAGTTTTACTGAATATGAACAGTGTAAAATTTTTTTTTCCGATTGTAATAAATATTTCATTGTATTAAAACTAGGATGAGAAATCAAGGTCCATTGAAATCCTCAATTACCAGAAAACAGAGACAGTGCAATAGTAATTACAAATTTTACTTATGAGGTTGTCAAGGGAGATTGTCGTATATGCCATTTCATATTTCTTCTGTAAAAGCTTCTGATAAACTACTTTGGAAGGATTTAATACATTTGCTTCCAACTTTGCTGGGTCATTTCTTCCTAAAATTGCAAGTTTGCTGAGGCTACATACAGATTCATGGTCAGGAATTTAATTTTCCTCTGCTTCTATCACTCTTCACTTCAAGCACTTCAAGTCTCTACTGCAATCACTCACTACTTGAAGGGTAGGAAAAAAAGAGAGAGGACGAGAGAGAGAGAGAAGAGAGAGAGAGGAGACCAGGAGAGAGAGAGGAGACAGAGAGAGAGAGAGGACCAGAAGAGAGAGAGACAGAGAGAGAGAGAGGACAGAGAAGAGAGAGAGACAGAGAGAGAGAGGAGACAGAGAGAGAGAGAGGAAGAGAGAGAGAGAGACAGAGAGAGAGAGAGACAGAGAGAGAGAGAGACAGAGAGAGCGACGAGACAGAGAGAGAGAGACAGAGGAGAGAGAGGACAGAGGAGAGAGACAGAGAGAGAGGAGAGACAGAGAGAGGGAGAGACAGAGAGAGAGGAGAGACGAGGAGGACAGAGACGAGAGGAGGAGGACAGAGAGAGAGAGAGAACAGAGAGAGAGAGACAAGAGAGAGAGAGAGACGACAGAGAGAGGAGAGAGAGATACAGAGAGAGAGAGGAGACAGAGAGAGAGGAACAGAGAGAGAGAGAGAGAGAGACAGAGAGAGAAGAGAGGACAGAGAGAGAGGAGAGAGAGACAGAGAGAGAGAAGGAGACAGAGAGAGAGAGAGACAGAGGGAGAGAGAGAGACAGAGAGAGAGAGGACGAGAGAGAGAGAGAACATGAGAGAGAGAGAGAGACAGAGGACGAGAGAGAGAGAGAGAGAGAGACAGAGAGGAAAGAGGAGAGAGAGGACCAGAGAGAGGAGGACAGAGGGAGAGAGACAAGAGAGAGAGACAGAGAGAGAGACAGAGAAGAGAGACAAGAGCAGAGAGACAGTAGAGAGAGACAGAGAGAGAGGACAGAGATAGAGACAGAGAGAGAGGACAGAGAGAGAGACAGAGAGAGAGAAGAGAGAGAGACAGAGAGAGAGAAGAGAGAGAGACAGAGGAGAGAGGACAGAGAGAGAGACAGAGAGAGAGGAAGAGAGAGAGAACAGAGAGAGAGACAGACGAGAGAGACAGAGGAGAAGAGACCAGAGAGAGAGAGAGGACCAGAGAGAGGAGAGGACAGAATAGAGAGGACACGATGAGAGAAGAACAGAGAGAGAGACAGAGAGAGAGGACAGAGAGGAGAGACAGAGAGAGAGACAGAGAGGAGAGGACAGAGAGAGAGACAGGAGAGAAGAGACAGAGAGGAGAGACGAGAGAGACAGAGAGGAGGAGACAGAGAGAGAGACAGGACGAGAGAGACAGAGAGAGAGACAGGAGAGGAGAGACAGAGGAGGAGAAGAGGAGACAGACAGAGAGGACAGACAGAGAGGGACAGGACAGAGAGACCAGACAGAGAGAAACAGAGAGACAGACAGAGAGACAGACAGAGAGACAGACAGAGAGACAGACCAGAGAGGACAGACAGAGAGAAGACAGAGAGGACAGACAGAGAGACCGAACAGAGAGGACAGATCAGAGAGAACAGACAGAGAGACAGGACAGAGAGAAAGACAGAGAGACAGGACAGAGAGAGACAGAGAGAGAGGACAGAGAGAGGACAGAGAAGAAGGACAGGAGAGGAGACAGAGAGAGAGGAAGAGAGAGCGACAGAGAGAGAGACAGAGTGAGAGACAGGACGTGGAGACAGAGTGAGAGGACAGAGATGAGAGACAGGTGAGAGACAGAGTGAGAGACCAAGTGAGAGACAGAGTGAGAGACAGAGTGAGAGACAGAGGTGAGAGACAGGAGTGAGAGTACAGAGTGAGAGACAGAGTGAGGAAGAGGGACAGAGGGAAGCAGAGTGAGAGACAGAGTGAGAGACAGAGTGAAGAGAAGAGTGAGAGACAGAGTGAGAGAACAGAGAGGAGAGACCAGAGAGAGAGGGGACAGAGAGAGAGACCAAGAGAGAGAGGACAGAGGAGAGACAGAGAGAGAGACAGAGAGAGAGGACAGAGAGCGAGAAAGAGAGATGAGACAGGAGAGAGAGACAGAGAGGAGGAGACAGGACAGAGAGACAGGGAAGAGAGACAGACAGAGGAGGACAGGACAGAGGACAGACAGAGAGACAGACAGAGAGACAGACAGAGAGACAGACAGAGAGACAGACAGAGAGACAGACAGAGAGACAGACAGAGGAGACAGCAGGAGAGACAGACAGAGAGGAAAGACAGAGAGACAGAACAGAGGAGCCCCAGACAGGAGAGACAGACAGAGAGACAGACAGACGAGACAGAGAGACAGAGAGACAGCGGAGACAGAGAGACAGAGAGACAGAGAGACAGAGAGACCAGAGAGACAGAGAGGACAGAGAGACGAGAGACAGAGAGAACAGAGCGACAGAGAGACAGAGGAGACAGAGAGACAGAAGAGACAGAGAGACAGAGCGAGGACAGAGGAGAGACAGGCGAGGACAGAGGACAGAGAGGACAGAGAGACAGGAGAGACAGAGAGACAGAGAGGACAGAGAGAGAAACCCAAAACAAAACTGTATTACTCCTCAGCTGTTTTGTTGTTGATCCCCTCCTCAATGTTTTGGCTTAGTTCCTCTGTGGAACTGCACTTGAACAGCCTTACGTTAAATCTGTTATTAGTAAAACAAAGATTAAAAAAATGTTTTCTTATCACTTGTCTTCACTTTCAACTAATCCTCATCTAATAATTTATTCAAAATGAGAACATACATGAACTTGAAAGTCACAGTGTCAACTCTCCTTGTAAAGTAGATTCATCATATAAATGAATATTTGCCAACTTTAGATATATGATGCAAGCCTCTACCACTTAAAGATCCCAGCCCTTTGATGATTCCTGTGAAGCTCTGGGACTCCTGAAGTCTGTTTTCACAGCTTTTAAAGATGTACACATGCAGCTTTTCTTTGCATTAAAACAACACTCAAGTTGCAAGTTAAGGACTAATTAGAGATACCATGTTTCAGGCTGCCCAGGCAGCTGTTATTATCTGCCTTTGCATGTCTCTGCTGTGAAGGTGTAACCACACCACTTACCTGGGTCATCTCAAGAGCTGGTCTGTACTTGTGGTCTAACCTACCCTCTACTACTTAGTTAAAATTGTTGTACTGTATGCTTTGTTAGGAACTAATAGCAAAGGAAACTTTTCTGCAATAAGGACTAATTGCTAGGAAGAAGTAATTTTTTGCCTTCAGACATAATAGCTGCTCACTAAACTCCGAAATATGGGCAACATGTTTCTTAATATATTATGTTTCTAAGGAAAAAAAATTTACGAAAAGTTTTTCAGAGATGCTTTCCACAGGAATCCTACCATCCCCCCAACCAACCTTCCCATTACTACTCAGTAAGGAGCTCAAGGCAGCTTCTTATAGAATTCAGATTAATTTTTAAATCAGCCTGACAAACCGGTTCTATTGCAGAAAGCATTGACAGTCTTACCAGCAACATTACAAGCTACATCTGTATTAGCTGTTTCTTCTTTCTTTGTCCTGGAAGGTTGCAATGACTTTGCATGGCTAGTTATCTCACATTTATTTGTATAAAGCACTTTACAGAGGGGGTCAATCTCCTCTGAAGGCATTTAGTTATCTTCATTGTACAAATAAGTAATAAATTCATCCAGGTAATTGCAATCAATGGGCTTTATATACATGCCTGAAGTTAAACAAGGGTTAAGTAGTAATACCAAATGAAAGTAGGGAGTGGGGAACAGAAGAGATTCTCCAGTGTGCCCCATTTGTTGGTTAATAAGGACAGTACAAGACTTGCCATTTTGGATACATTCAAGTACAGCTCTGCATTGGACAGCAAGGGCTTTGCTGGGGTACAGGTTCGGGCTCCTGGGCCCAAATATTATTCTTGACAGCGAATATCAAATGAATAACAGGTGCATTTCAAGTGAACTTCACTTCAAGCAAATAGACATCTTATTAAGCTGAACAACTATGAATGTTGTTGCTTAACACTAGTAAGTTTTGTGCAGCTTGTTAGCACACGTCCAGGCTGCTGGAAGAGCTGCAGTGCTGCTTCCTCAGCACCCAAAATATCCTGTTTTCACTAAAATATACTCACCAGACTTAAAATAGTTTAATACGGATGATTTTTAAAAAAATATTTGGATTACATGAGGACAATGGCAGTTTTCAGTCTGAAATGCTATCTGAAGTGTGATCTTTGCTTGTCCGAAAAGCTTTTCAGTTTGAGTTTGTACAGCACTCACCAGCAAAAACTTCTTGTTTCTGAACTGCCTTTTACCATCACTGCCATCTAAATTATATTTATAAAGAGTTGTTACTAGTCTACTGTTCTGAGACTGCTGCTCATTCCTTTGGGATCTCCTTCCCAGATGCTACATATGCTATTTCTTCAGTAAGCTCAGTGTGAAATCTAGGATCCCATATAACTTTCTGAATTTGGGTTCCCAGATGGTACTGCAGCGTGCTGCTAAAGTACTCAATTAGCAGCAAGTACCCTTTGGTAAATAGTTAATTTTAATCTTATTTGAGGATATTTAATTGCAGTTATCCTCACCAGTGTCATACCCAACAGAGATACCTGCAATGCATTTAGGCATTACCGCAGGAAGGAAGAAAGATGCATTGTCAGGCTTTTCTCTGGGAGGCAGAAGGTTGGATCAGCACTTGAAGTAAGTCATCAGTAGGCCCAAGGCAGCAGTGGACATTCTGCACTCAGAAAACATCCAGCACTGACCTCCTGGAAACTTCTGAAGTTCAACTGAATTTCCATTAGGTAACAGTTAATTTTAACTATAAAAAAAGGTGACAGGATTTTGTTTCAAACTGTGTCAATAATACTATTCTACATTCAGGTTCCCAAAAGTTACCATTAAATTCCTATGCATATGAGCTTGTAGGTAGAGTCTGCTGTCTACAAAGTCACTGCCTATTATCAGTTTGGTTGCTACCTCTACCAGTTTCCAGTAATTGGTCTTATGTGGACACTTTGGTGTCCAACAGATAACCTAGACATTTGTAAGGACAAAGAAATCCCCCAAACAGTCAGCTAATCGTATTCTTGAATAAAGTAATTTATTTTCTTTGCAACGCCTACAGCCAAATTTGATGTAAAGTGGATAGCTTCCATGTCAGTTAGGAGGATGGAAGAAAAGGCATGAACTTGTCTTTGAGTTAATTTTCTCCATGTTTCATCCAGTTTTATCAACTCACTCCAAGGTTTTCGTATCACTGAACCTCTCTATCCCCCTTCAGCTCTATGAAACAGACCAATTTCCCAATTTATTGATTTTCTATGTATTAGCTCTATGTCTAATTAAATCAGTACCTCGCCGCAGGTGAGCTATTTCAGTCTTACACCTCCCTGAGCTGTATTAGAATCCACAATCTGTACTGCTTCTTTGACACAAACACAAAACCGCCGATTTAATCTCTGCTACTATATAGAACTATGTTTTCTAGACACAAAATTTCTTCTCTAAAACAGAAGTAATCATCTCCATGTAACACATTGCATCTCTCAGACTTTCAGCAATAATGGTTGCTAGGCTTGTCCTACTCATTTTATGTTGCTGGATTCTGCTTCACTTTTAAGTGTTGACCTATAAATTTTTAAATTCCGCATCCTTGTATGACTAATACGCTGCACAACAAGGGCAGGCTTGGGTACAAAGTCCCACTTCTAAAACAAACTTAGATTCATCAGCAACCCCTATAAGGTAAAGTACACCTATGTTATACTAAAAGTTGTTTCTAAATCACATACCCACTGTCAAATCTACCCTCAAATGCTGTAATAAAGCTGTTTGACAAGCTTCACTTTCTGCTTAAAATTTAGTACCAATTCTACAAAAAATTGTGAGCTTTCAGCTCTAGGCAAACTACCATAAAAACATCTAAACTTGCTTGGAAGGCAATGTTATTAAAACACATTTTTTTACAGAAGATCTGTTAATGCTACATTTAATGATTTCAACATGTATTGATTACACTGTGCTGATTACAAAGCAGTTACATTAAAAATTAGTGGCTTGTTAAAAAGTAATAGAAGTTACTGCTCGATACCATAAGCAACAGAAAGAGTCACAACAGCTTGTGTAGCATTTCTCAGCTCTAAATTGGGAGCACTTTACAAATACATGTTCACACCCACTTTTCAGATACAGGAACAAGGGAAGACTAAATGACTGTTCTGAGTTACCAAAATGGTCTTCCAACCAGTCAACAGAACAGTCAAAAAATCTTTAGAGTTCAGGCCTGACAAGTCAAAGGGATCAGCTCAATGAATCTCAATCCTGACTTTGCTACTTAGAACCTGACAAAACGTACACAGTATATTCTGTTAGACAGGGAAAATCAGCTTTAATACTGGAAAGTATTAAAGTACACAGAGAGAACACAGACCTTAACTCCCACAGCTCTCGAACCCTCTTTACCTTATTTTCAGCATTTGTGATCTGCACAGTCTAAAAATTTCCCATATATTTCCTTCTCTCTTTTAAATAACTTGTTACTAAGTGACCAGAAGAAGGTCAAACACAAGCTAAAGTGGAAAGCAGAAGCAATGAGTAAAGATATCCTCTGGAAAAAATGCACTTTTGGGGGGGATCTCCCATATTCACCAGTAATTGATTATTAAATTCACCACCTATTTCAGCAAAAGCAATAATTCCCAAAATGAGGGATCTGTAACCTGTCCACTGAAGTATCTTATGTCAGATGGCAGTGACCTTTAGGGTTATGTATCTGTGTACTCCTCAATATTGTGTGTGTGTATCCACGTGCACACACACACACACAGAGCCGGCATATCATAACTTTTATATTACCGACTTTATTTTGTAAAGGCCAAGCTCACCAACACCTTAAGCCTAAGACTTTAGTATTAAAAATCAAAATATCACCAAGATTACTTGCAGCCATTAGTCTCAAAACAGACGACATTTACTGATAGTGCTCCCCCTCCATGAACTACTGATCATGAACGAGGAGGGAGATAAGCATTTAAATTACAAGGCAAACATTACAAAAAGCTCAAGCACTTCAGCTTTGGAGAGTGGGTGCTTCCAAATCTTTTATCTAAAAAGAGGTATCAATAGAATTAAAGATTACTTTTTTTTTTCCCTCAAGAAGATTATGCAAAATATTCTATTAAAATGGGTCTTGCATGGGAATACCTGATGTGATACTTTACAGTGAATATAAAGATCTCAACTGAATTTGCAAGTTTTTTCCTGCATATTTCCATGATTAAGACTGTAAAGTCTATCTACCAGTGACACCTAGAACAGAACAGATTTTAAAAACCAAGTCCTAGGAAGTTCAGCATGCATCAAAAGCATGTAGAAGCACCTAAGATCAACCATGATCTTTTATTCTTTGAATCTCTCCTGCATTTACCAGGACATGCATAATGACAATATTCCTCATAAACTCATTAAGAGAAGGCGTTTAAAAATGCCTTCCAAACAAGAAGCATTTCTGTGCTCATCAAGTTTTCAAGTTCTACTGCTAGATTAATTTTGCAAATTATGTCTGCACAGGTTTTCAGTACTTTGTCTATACACAGTTTGTATACAATTCTTTTTCAGTTCCACTTTTCCTGTTCCTTTAAAACTCCTATCAACACTGAAGCAGATATTCAAAAACCTTAGCTAACATGGAACAGAATGCTTCATGCCTACCAAAAGCCCAATGGCTATCTAGAAACATAATTGTATTCATTTCCATTTCATGCTGCAGCAACCACTTTGCTTCACTAGTTCCAGCTGTGTCCTTGCTCCACCTCTTGTATCCTCACACACATCAAGTGCAAAAAAGAACACTGCACAGGCCACCATTTGAACACCTTTGCAGTATGTCACTGGGCCAGACTATGAATTACTGACATCACTTGCCAGTATTTCCTAAATTCTCACTGTAACCAACCTTTTATCACAAGGATGATGCAGACTTTTATTCTACTGCCCAAGCTTCCTTAGGCTTGGCATTCACTTCACATGAATCTTCAATGGCACATTATTAACTTTTTGCCAAGAAGAGTCTGTGAAATCACCAGGCTGGCAGTATCTCCCAGGCCATTCCACAAAGCTCAAAAAGGACTGTTTACTTTCACAACATTCCATCTTAAAATACCAATCCTGGTATTTTTAAAAAATACATTCAAAATTAGTATTGACTCACTGCCATGCCACAGAAAGTACTAATTAAAACCATTAACTACATCCATTTTGTGAAAATAATTTCATATTGTCTTTAAAATGGTAGCTTTGCTGTGGAAAAGGCTGGAGACTTAACAAATGTTAAGAAATGTCACTGTAAGAAATGTTTGATAAAATTTAAATAACAGCACAACAGAAAAACATTTTCTAAGTTAAGTCTTAAGTTTAAAAAAACCCAAAAAACAACAAAAAATTTAAGTATAAATGTTATAATTTTGCCCACATTGAATAAAAAGGTGCATCAATGCTAATGCCTACAGTGTAATTCAGAGAAAGTCACTAGAAGCATTCATGAAATTTTCTTTGACAAAGTGAAAAGCTATTAGGAAACACTACAGTGATTGAGAAAATATTTTAGTATGCTAAGAACTGAAAGTGAAGAACTCCATAGTCTGTAAAATACACTGTTCCCTAGAAAAGCATTTAAAACCCAAAGGTACTAGATACTGATTTGTGAATCAAAACAGAGACATACGTAAGCAACAAGCTCACCAGCTATGGATTTACTCGTTCACAAAGCAATTTTTTCAAATGAAATGGGGCGAGTTATCTCAGCTACAAAGAAAAACCGATTTCACAGTAACACATGGTACCTGCAACATCTTCGAGATCTGTTACAACAATGTGTGCATTTAGCTCCTGCAACTTATGATGCAAGTCTTCTAACTTCTTATTCGATTTTTTCAAAATGTTGTCCACATATGCCAAGTTCTTTTTATCCGTTGTGACCTTCCTGAGGTTCTCTGCTCCCTCCTTGATTTTAAGTTCCTTTCTTATTTCTCGCTTGATTTGGTCCTTTATTTCATCCAGCTTCTGCTGTACCATTGTATCTGAGAAGTCCAACTTCTGGCCAGTACTCACATTCTCAGAGGTTACAAGACCTTTGGCATCCCCCTAGGAAGAAAAACAGTAATATAATCACCAGGCAACACTGTTTCTGACAACACACACTTACAGTGCCTAGCACTCGGCTCCCTGTACATTAACCCTGTAAGGCCATTCACTAGCCTCAGGTTACACTCACATTGACCTAAAGCAACAACATCACAAGATATGATGTTAACTGGAGCTACACTTTACAACAGATTTATTTTAAATTTAGTGACATCTTTACTATGCCTATTTTTAACACCAAGAGATTTAAATACTTCTGGATTTGTCATGGCTGCTTGCCTGGCAGTTATATGCTCAGAGCTAATGAGTCACGTTTGTAATTTTATAGATTTAATTTGTGCTTTAATAGACAAGATGAATAGAGGAAAGAAGACTAAATTCTAATAATTACAATCTATGATGAAATTTTATACATTCTTTATAATAGGTTCCTTTTAAAGATTGTTAAAAAAAATGTAGTGATACTTGCAGTTGTTTAAAGAAACACTGGCATATCTATGAAGATTTGTCAAGTTGTTAATGGAAATACATTTACCAGGTCCTCTAATTTTTTTAATCCTTCTAGTAAAGCCCTTTCTCTTTAAAAAATAGTAACAATTAAAAAAACCAAATCTTACTATCTTGTGCAGGCAAGCTAGGCTGAAATTAAAAAGTGCTGCAATGATGGAACAGGAGTTGGTGTAGTAAGGGAGCAGGAGATGAAAAGCCTTCAGACCCCCAGCACACAGAGGGTCATAACTGTGCCTACTCTACATTCACATATCACTGAGAAATAAGAGCACAAAGGGCACATTATAGAACCTACACCAGTACAATTAATTACATATGTGACAAGATTTCTGTGCCTTACACACAGACCCTGGACAATGAGCAGGTATTAGGTCCTACCCAAAAAATTTCAGCCAGAGGTAAATGAGTGGAGACCAAAGAAGGGTTCTCCTGAACTTGAATTTGATCCCATCATAATTCAGGATTTATTTAATAAATATCTGGCCTGATTTGCACATAACTACCCAAAAGACCAAAATTCCACCAAATTTTCTTAAACACTATGATGAAGTTGCCTTGAATTCTGAAAAATGTAGTGGACAAAAAGGTATTTTAAGGCATAATTAAAATGTTGAAAGTTTTTATCATAAAATCAGTTATCATCACAGTAAACAGTAGAAGAAAACATTCTGGAATGAGTTCAAGGAGAACAGCATCAGGCTAACAAACTGAAGAATGTCCAAAACATTAAACCACTACAGATACCCTATAGTAACTTGATTTTCAAAAGAATTTGGATCACAAAGGTTGTGCCTGGGCCCTATGTCAACAGATGTTGGTCAAACTATTTAAATCCATACATATACCAATAATACTGCCTTCCATAAGCAAGACCCATCTACTAGTCCTCAGCTATAATTTCACAAGTTTCCTGAATCTCTCATTAAAATTTTCCTACCCGTAGCTTCTACTTTTAGTACAAAAATTTAAAAACGCAAAGATTTTTAAATATCCAAAGTAGTCAGAAGCATCATCTTGCCACAGAATTTGACTATCAGGAAAAAGGAGAACAAGAAAGCAATTTAGAAATGACAAACAGTAAAAAATGAAAGGGAAAAAACCCATGCAAACTTACTTTACATGCACTTGTGAGTGCTTTTCTGTCAGTGCAGATTAAAATAAATAATTATGCATATGTAGGGAGGCTATTAATAGCTGTACTGGGAAATACATGACATTGTTTCCATATATAGGCACATAAATTAGAATTGATTTAAAAAAAAAATAGAATAATCAATAGCAATGAGCAACTAGTGTAAAGGTTCATATCCATAATGAAAGAAACCATCCACTATGAATTGAGTGTTAAGTTTTGAGGAAACTTAATTTTCGAGTTGAAATATATTGAATATAAATTGATATAACAGCTGTATGGCAAACTATTTAAGTGGTAAGTATATCCAAATCAGATTAAGATTTTTGATTTCCCTGTTTGTCTAACACATTAAAATTAAGGATGTAAAAAAAAAGCATCAAGATTAGTACGCTACTACTCAGCCTTTAAAAAAAAGAGATTTTAAAAAATGTTTGTAAATAAAACCCACAGCACAATTATTCATTCCTGTTTTGCAATTTCTCTAGAAAAAAAGTATGTATCACCTGCATCCTTAAAGCAGGATATACTTTTTAAAGTTCAGAGGAGGAAGACAAACGAGAAATGTAAAAAAACCCAAATCAAATAACAAACCCACCAAAGCCCACCCTAAACCCAAAGAAAACCTTTGTTCTATGCTGCAATAGCACATAAAGTTTGCTAAAATTATGCCAAGAATGTACACTTCTCAAACAGAACAATGTAATTAAGATATAAATAATTCAGAAATATTATTCACTGGGGTTTACCAAAGAGACTTCAGTTAATTGTTCATCCATTGAAAAATAATGTACTTTGTTACAGGGGAGGGTTTTATCCCTCTACAAGCCCTATATCTCATTTGTTAAAGTGATGTTATATTCTTCCATAAAAAGGTTTTTGGAGCCCTTGTTCCAGACAGAGGCCCTAGCAACTCTTCAATGAAATTAAATCTCCATGATCATTAGTAATTTGCCTTCTGAATTTGCAGTAATTGAGTTAAAGTTCTCAGCCTGAGCAGTCTCAGCAGCATCTTTGTCCTTGGATTTAAGGGTTTTAGATAGGGTTGTCTTCTTCAATATGTTTTTGAGAAAGTAGAGAGTTCAACGGTGTGGATGCTAACACTGGAAGCTGGTCACACTGCCTGTACATTTAAATATTCTTTTTTAAGTCCCCCCAAAAGCCACAGATGATAGTCCTTCTGTCTCTCCTGTCATTCAGAGTTAATTATACTGTTGAGCAAAAAGTATCCTCTCACCTAGTTATCCAGGTGTGTCACCTGGCACAAAGGTCACTGTGAAATAAATTCTTCCAAGGAGGCAACTGTGCACTCAGTGACCCTTGAAGGTCACCGTGAATGCAGAGCAAGAGTGTGTTCTGCAAGTGAAGCTGCTATGTTCCTGCACTGACGTGCTTTGCTGCTGAGATGCAGCAAAGGTTTGAGACAGAGCCTCATGCTGCAAAGATGAGCAGCCTCAAAAGTATTCCAGTTTAAGATGAAGATATTGTCCACAATGGCATAACAGGACAGGGTGTATAATAGTTAAATCAGTGAAATGAGGTAGGATTTTCTTTGAGAAGAGCACCTCCCAAATGCCAAACTCAAAACCATACTTCTAAACCGAATACTCAAAATACAGCATATTCCAGCTTTATTAGATGACATCCTATTACAAGTCTCTGCTTAGAGTTGAATATTCTTTCAAGAAATTATTTTTCTCATTTGGATAAACTCCCTCCCAGGATGAACCTCACATCCTTTAGGTTGTAAATGTTCTGCCCACTCAACCCGAAAATTAAGTATGAAAAGAAACAACAGTAAGGGGCAGGGCCCAAGTCCTTTCCTTTGCAGTGCTCAAGCAGGCAGTGGGCAAAGACAAGAAATCATTCACATTCTCTATGCCAAGAAGCTGTCAATGAATTTTGCACAACTCTTCCCTTTACTCTCCCTCTCCAAATCACTTAACATAAAATATATTCAGAGTGGAAATGCTCTGAAACAGATAATGACAAAAACACTCCTGCTGGCAAAACAGAGAACAGACCTCACTGCTTTGCAGGGCAAAGGAATGGGCAGCCAGTTTCTGATTCTCAGTTTCTCTTAAAATTCTGGTAGTGCTTTGACTGCTGGCTAAAAGAGAGGGGCCAATCTTTGCTGGATGGTCCCAGTCCTGGACAGTTCAGCACAGCATCCTTCCCCCTTGTACCACAGCAAACTGAGCAAACTGCTGGGGACCTGGGTCTTGGCCTGAGTAGTGACAAAGGGCAGAGTCATCCACAGACAGTAATGGGAAGCAGCACTGCACATCTCTTTATAGTGGCAAAATACATGTTTCTGAGCCACTGCAGACTTCTGAAACATTTCAGTGTGTAATGAAACTGAAGATATGCTTACCACAATTAGCTATCAAGGACCACAAAGTAGCTACTATTGCTTAATTAAAAAAAAGGAAAAAAAAAAGAAAAAAAGAAGAAGGAGGAGGACATGCAGGGCTTCAGACCAATTCTGAACCAAGCAATTGGTAAAGCAGGTGCTTTGACATACTGCATTTACCACCAAAATCCCATTTAAGAATAAAATATATAAATTGCATGGCAGTGGCAATGGTACTGCTGAAGAGAGTACCAGCTTCAGAAGAAGCTGAACATACCAGAGAATCTGCTAAAGTTGTGTAAACTGAATGGATTTGAATTCTAAATGAGATTCTCAAACTGCCCCCTCTTAGAAGATAACACCAAAACTCTGGGCATTAGTAACTCCTGAAGACTTGCTCCTAAGAGCACAGTACAACTTCAGTGTGCTATACCATATATTCATTACAGAGAATATAGATTAGAGCAAGAATTTAGATTGCTCGTTTCTGTTAGAAGTTCTATAGAAAGGTAAGTGAAGCCTTAAACTACACCATGCTGTTGAGTGCTTGTGCACAGTATCACTTGCATTTCACATTGACATGCTACCAGCACACACTAAACCTGCCTTTAGAAAAAATCCCAAACCAGATCTTACCAAATCTCACAGTAAAACTGCTTACATATTTTCCTAGAAGAAGTAGCTTTTTCTTTTTATATGCTCTTGAGTTTTAGTATCATTTCAATAGACAATGAGACAAATAAAAAACCAGTTTGACAAATATAGTAAAAGATGCTATATAAAAATAGAATTTTGATCTTATGATTAAAAAAGTTATAATTTTCTATATCATAATCAGAAAGACTAAGTGTTTATTAACTTGCAATTTAATTTTGAAGAGCTAGAAGTACAGATTTGGAACTACTAGGTATCTTAGTATACTAATTTTCTGATTAATTTTTTAGGGGACCAAAAAAAAAAAAAAAAAAACAACCACGAAAAAGCTGCTTTTCTGAGCTAACTGCCAAGGTCCCCAAAGTTCTCTACAGTAATTCCTAGACCTAGAATAGTCTTTGATTTTATGATTGTGAATGTAAATCAACTGCAAGCTTCCCTTCCCCCCTGAAGTCATTCATAAAACCAGATGTGACAGCTTGTCTGGATTACTGGAACTACATGGACTATTTCCTCCTGCTCAGAAGCAAATGTGATTGTGGTCAAGATCTCAGAACTCACCCAATGTCAAGAACTAAAGAAAAAACCAACTTGGAGGCTTAATAGATTTTAGCATTAGTTTGCTGTGCTAACATGTCACAAATCAGGATTTAAATTTAATCTAAGTCACAGCTTTCTGCTTTGTAACAAGAAGCTGTTTAAGGCAGAAATATCCATAGTCCACTACATTATAAATGGATGAATTCAAGTAGGACACTGATTAAATGAGGTTCAATTCCTGTGCACAAACAGTGAGTGCCCAACTCCATCTGTAAGAGATTAAATAGATTTTAAAAAAAAAGGAAAAACGTGTTCCTTAAATAGAGAGGGCCTCAATCAGCACGTCACCTTTGCTATGCTCTCCCAGTTTGAGCTGTTGTCCTGATGAATACTTTGGGAGGAATGTTTGCTTTCACTCACACAATAGCTGCTGGGCTGCAGCAGCTGGTCCTACAGCTCCTGTATGAGAAAATGTTTGGCCTGACTCAGCCAAAACACCTCATCTAAGCAGGTAATAAAATTCCCTGGGGGGTCCTTGCTATCATCTAGCTTCCAGCCACCAAAATTCCCTGATTCAGCCAGAATTTTCTAACACAAAGAGCATGACCCCCAAATGGTGCTCCAATTGCAATAAAGACTTGCTTACAGAACTAGAAGCTCTGTCCACGCAGTGCTGGGCCAACACTAATGAGAGAAAGAGGCATAAGAGACAGTTTTCTTTGCTACAAAAGGGAAAGAAAACATTTGAAGAAACGTTGCCTTCAACTGCTTCTTGTTGTAGCAGCTCCTCATGGTTTTACACGAGGAGAAGAACCTGCAAGAAGGCTTACAAAGAAATATGACATTGAAAGAAATTCTTCACACTGACCTTTCTCAGGATCACAAAAACTGGATGGAGGCTACAGCACAACACAGGTGATGAGCACTCAGATGGGAGATCAGCAAATGGCTACAGTATCCAAGAAACATGACTCCATATTCTGGCAACAGGCCTGGTAAAAAACACTCCAGCAGTTTCCAAACTTTTATCTATAACTTGAAGCTCCGACTCCAAGCCAAAAAATTCCAATGGAGTTCAGTACAGTGGAAGCAAAACTTCTCCCCTCTGGTTTCAGATGTGCAAAAGAAATAGCAAAATCCTAATTTCCATGAATAGGGGCTGCTGTCACAACCTTTATTTACATGTGCCTAAGAGGATCAGTATATGAAATTATGTCTATAATACTGCCACTTCTCCACTCTCTACGAGACTTAGCTTAGCTTCTCATCACATATGAGAATAATAGAAGAAAACTGCATTTTATGTAAATAGGATAGTTTCAAACAGACCACAAACGGTAGGTGAAGCTCTATTAAATGCCAAAATATAAACAATCCCTTTCAAGATGCAGGGAAAAGGATTTTATGAACTGTTATTACCATAGTGCGTGCTGAAAATATCGCCAATAATGATGTATCATAGAACTGTGCCAAGAAGACTGAAGTAATTCCCCTAAAATGCAGCCTCACCAGGACGCATGCAATCACAGCACTGAAATGATAATTTCTCATCTAATGCCTGTAACATTATCATGGCATATATTAAAATGCAGTAAATATACATAATCCCCTTTAAAAGATGGGGAAAACAGGTGGATTAAGTGACAGTTCAACAAATGAAAGAGAAGCAAGTTCAAAGAGGCACAAAATATTTCAAGACTACATCCCTCAGC
This sequence comes from Certhia americana, assembly GCA_018697195.1. NCBI lineage: Eukaryota > Metazoa > Chordata > Aves > Passeriformes > Certhiidae > Certhia > Certhia americana. Next base: position 16,331,301 of record CM031864.1, on the reverse strand, counting down.
CACAGATCCTAAAGTGGAATTGTACACTTACTGTACTGGACTAGGCAGTGCAAACAGACAGGTATCTGTGTCCCACCTCCTACTGCCAACACAGGAATTTAATACACAAACTTGTTTTGCATTTTCTAAATCTGAACTGAAAAAATTAGTTTTCATTTGAGAAATGTCTTGTTGAAAAAAAAATTGAGATCCCATAAAAATATGAAGACTAGTAAATGGCAGAGAAATAAGTTTTTTTGTGTGTGTTTGACAGTTTGAGGCTTCTTTAAAATAAAAATCCCTTAAATTTTAAAACTGATAGCAAAACTATGTATTGTGAGGGACTTCGGCACTTGTGAAGTTCGTTTCTTTTTCTTGTTACTTTAAACACTTAAAAAAAATCCATAGGAGTTACTGGTTTTTTTCATAACAACACCTGACCTGCAATTTTCTGTACCATATAAACAACTTCATCCTAATGGCCTAAAATTGTTTCTTGAATGTATACAGCATGCAATTTTAAAATACAATGTACTTTAATACACTTGCCAAACCCTACACAGGGGTATCCATTTCTTTCTGAAATTCATATACACACATTTTGAATTACTGCCAGAGACTGAAACAAAGAAGGGGGCTTGAGAGAAATTCTTATCACAAGACTTGTCTCAGTTTGACTTTGATTTCTTTGTAGTTACATTAAGCTCAAGTTTGGTGCAAGCAGCTGTTATAACGCTTTGAAGTGCCTGAAGCCTAACAAAAGTTACTCAGGAAAGAGAACTATTTCAGATAAAGAAAGGTAAGTTCATGCAAATGTTGTGTGGCAAATTTGCTTCTAAGTGCAAGTAATACAGAAGCTCATCTGACCACCAGGGAGAAACACTCTCCTCCTTCCCCCTACTGCTTCCACCACAACCAGTAAGATATACCTCTTGAAGTGCATGTTAAAGCAAACACCTAGATTTGAGAATTTATGCTGCTACTGAAAGTTAGTATAATTTTGTTCTATGTCACCCCAATATAAATGTTTATTGCATTTTAAAATATTTTTAATATAAAACATTTACCTGTTTTTGTCTAACATTCAGAGAAGACTAATATTATACAAGTAGCTCAAGATGTTTGAAAGAATAATGTCACTACATTATCCAAACTACAGGATGTGGTATTTAATTTGGTAGAAGAGATTTTCAAAGGTAAAAAGGTCAAGTCAACAGACATAAGTCACAATCATGTCTTATGACTTTGATAACTCCTCCTCAAACTCAATGAACACTGTACAAAGGTGATAATTTGGTGGGCATGCATCCAAAAATATACTTTGAAGAGAAGTTACCATTGCAACCATATATTTTCAACAGCTGTAATCTTAATATTAACATAAACACGTGTGGGTAAATTTCTGCTTGTGAAGGAGTATTAATTACTATGCAGAAATACAAAAATAAAACTTCAAGGAGCCCAAATGCTAATTTATTAATGATTAATGACAATCAGCTCCAATCTCAATGGTAAGGTATTTTGCTCATATTATGATAAAATTTAATTAGATAATAGCTACTACTAAAAAGGTATTATTATCTATCTCAGGTAATGCAGCAGATGGACCATTCTGCTCATCCACAAATCGCAGTATCAGCTGTTGCCACATTTGTTATGTGGTGGTACTTCAGTGTAACACACTTTAACTAAACTGCAAGAGAAGCTAAAATGCCTTACTACAGAAACAAATTATTGCAACTAGAACTTCTCTGTTCTTTCAATGCAGGTTAAAAATCTTAAACATTGAAATGAGGCAAAAGAAATCCTCAGAATAAACAGGAATTTCTCAATAACACATATAAGTATGAGGACATTGTTAAAGACCAATATACTGAACTTCTTTAATCTGAAAAGTACAATGAAAGGGTCCCTGTACAAAAATCTCCATTTCTGAGGTGGATAACTAGGAATTGAAAAGAAAAAACATCAAATTTCTTTATTTTTGGCAATTCCAACTTTCAGCACAGACAACTGATATGTTAGTCCATTTTACTTTACTATGTTTTACAGGAGCTATTTTTAGACGTTTCAAAACTAATGGAAGAGTTGAGAGTCTACATTCCACTCTAATTAAGCCATCATCCTTAGCAGCCAACTATTTTGTACATTATAAATGCAGCAATACATATCAGAGATAATACTAACATCTGTTTCATAAGGCAAGAGGCCAAGTGGCAAAATACTAGATCCTGGTGAAGGAACCAGATTTTTTGCTTTCTAGGACTGTGTGCAACAGTGGCTTCACCAGAGCTCACAGATTTCCAGCTTGGTAGCTGAATCTGTTATTACAGGAAAGGGATGTATGTTTGTGTTAATACCAAGGATCTCATACATATGTCTTCACACTCTAGGATTGAGAACTCTTTCACAGTAGCTTGGGTTGTTATATCTGAATTTACTGAAGTTCATAGCCTACACTCCAACCAACTGAAAGCTCCTGCTTTCACTTCCAGCAGTAAAAGGATGGGAAAGTCTCCTTAAATCCTTTCCTCATCTTTTACAGGTGGTCAGTAGAAAAGATCACTTTTCCCTATTGGGGACTGCCACACCCAAAATTCCACTGGTAGAGATGCAGGCATCTCATTCCATGCTCTTCCAGTAAGAGTTTATGTATGAACACAGGGTTATTTATAGAAGCACTACTTCATGTCCCATTTGTCTGAGACTTCTACAGAGCATCACTGATGCACATTGTGATACACTTGAATAGTGCTTTTGCAATCTTTTTTCTATGACACTTAAAGTATGGTAGAGAGATTCTCACTGGCTCTTGATGTCCATTTGCTATTTAAGAATTCCCTAGGCATTATAGAATAATGAAGAAATAGAATCTGTCTTAGCCTACAACAGAAGCCAAAAGAAAATTGCCTGACTTAACTGCTTTACATGCAACAGCAGTGAAAAAGAGGCAGGTGATTTCACTTACTATATGGATTACAAAAAATTCTTAACACATTTCTAACTAAATCTGCCTAAAGCTTTGGTTTTAAAACCTTTCTGTATATTCTTCATTTTTAGGAGCCCTGATTCCCCACTGACTGCAATACAGTACTCTAAGTAAATCTACTTTATGACCTCAAATGAACTTATGATTTACATATGAAGTTTGCAGTGAACAGTGCAGAATAAAAGCTTACGATTTTAGCAAAGGATTTCTTAATGTATTTTGAACAAATTTTACTCTTTCTGTTCAGTCTCAGCATCATGTCCCAACTCTTTCCAGTGTTGTACACATACTTGCATAGGACTATCCTCCATCTAGCTCTTGTTACCAGCGCTGTTCATTATCAATTAAATAGAAAATGGGAAGCATCGGTTTCAAAATAATCAATGCACCAATGAGACCTGTAACATAACAGAAATAAAGCAGAACAAAACAATAGTTTTTCAATGCCTCATATATAGATATACATATAAAAATAAATTTTAAAGGATATCCCATAAACCCATGTATATATAACAATGGCAAAAATGTCTCACGATTGCATTAAATTAGGGGAATGATGTTTTTATACTGCTTAGTATTTAGAAAACCCACAAGGAAACACACTTATTAGTGATCTCAATACTCTTCCTTTTTCGGAGTGGGTAAGGTTACACATGCATTCTATGTGTTTTCCAGCAGCAATGATGTGAATGGAACCTTGAGTGTGGTATGTGATCTGTTTATCCTAAATTGGTCTATTTTTACTACTAAAAGCCTCACCCTATTTTACAGGGCACATATAAACAGCAGTTTTCATACAGACAATTTCAAAAAGCATCCTAGAAATAATTGTTGCCAATGTGAATCTGATTTTGGTATGCTCATAACTTTTTAGGCATTCTTCTTCAAGACTAAAAGTTCTTCATTTCAGTTCAGGAGCATTTCAGATAGCAGCCTGAGAAAAACCTTCAAGTACTACTAGAAACTGTAGCATGAAACACATGTTAAGCAAAAGTAGAATATTCTGCTTTATTAATAACTAAGAACTACCAAAAAATACTTTAGATATGACATTGAGTGAAACCTTCAGGAAGAAGTGCCTTAAGCTAAGGAAAGAAAGTACTGCAGTCAGAAGCTATTTATGGTTGAAGTTTAATCTGCTGCATTCCCCAGAGTATCTACAATGTATTCCTCTATAATGACCTGTCTAATCTAAAGCATGTCATCTTTAGGAGACAAAAATACACAAATTAACTTCTGACTGAAAAACACCAGCAGGAAGATGACTCCTACTTGATGAAAGAGACTTGCATATTCTGAAATGTAAGTGTTAGGTGGTTGTGGCTGTTTCCTAACTGCACTTGGAAGGGGCTAATTTTGAGTGGGTGGGATGTGGTTTTGATGCTCTCTCAGGAATTGTATTAGAGATGTCACAAGTCACAGGAGAAAAATAAAAATCAGGGGAAAAATAAAAATCAATCCCTATAATAAAAAATAAATTCATATACAAAAATAAAGTACAATCCCAATCTGTCTACACAGTTTCCCAAACTAAGTTAAGATACTATATTTAGCTCAGGCTACCATGCTCTCAACTCCAAACATCTCTGACCTCTCTGAGCATTACTGGTTTCTTTTTCATGTCCTTCACACTGTTTTACCCAGCCAGGACACAATGAAACAGCATTATTATGAACATTCTGGGGTGTAGCCAATGCTTTTGCCTAGGCACAGGTCCTCCCCATTTTCTGAAGATGCCAGAACCACAGCCAGCTAACCCTGAGAGAGGAAGAGGCAGCTCTGTTTATTCCCAGTACATGCCTTTGTATCTCAAGTTTGCTGGAATTCCCAGTAGTTGTACTTCACTATGTACTAAGCATATTAATTGCAATAAAGGAAGATGTATTTCAGACAGATTATTTTATAACAGTGAAAGAATTAATAAAAGTAATTAGAAACATTTGTCATTTTCAATGTACACTGTCAGCAAAGTGCAACACCAAAATTAGTGGAAAAATTTGCAGAAAAAACTACATGCCAGATAAAAATGAAGAAGACCACAATTCAGCTCCATAGTTCAGAAAATGGATGTGAATCAATTCAAAATACAGATGCCTGCAGTTAAGTTTTAAAAATCTGTTTACTTGAAGTACTGTATAAACCTTAAACTGACAGTGAATTAATTAAAGTAGATACAAGAGATGGGAAGGGAGGCAAATGCTAAAGAAAGGAAATGCTACTTTTGAGCTTATAAAACAGCAGAGTCTATTGTGGAAAGAAAAAAAATAGCAAAAATGGGAGACTATTAGCAGAACTTGCTTTTCTCTCATACCCAAGGTCATCTAGTTCAAGAATGCCACTGGAGTTAAAGAAATCAATTCTCACATGCACAGAAACTACTGCTCTGACAGTGTCACCGAGTTACTCCCATGGAAGAGAAACACTTCAAATTAGAGCTGGCTGCTAACCTGAAAAATACATGATGATACTGGATACCCCCTCTACAGCAGGCGATCATTCTTCTTCCTTCTGCACTTAAGAAACTTCCAAGGATTTTTTAAAAAATCTGTTAGAATTAGTTTAATTAAAACTTGAGAATATATTCACTTGCTCTCTTGTACGGAATCCTAATACAGATAAAGACCGATTTCTAAAGCAATCAAATTTACAATTGTAAATTTTTTCTGCATTATGTAGCATGTCACAAGTATAGGCAGAATTCAAGAAAGGAGTTTGCCCCCAAAACAAAAATTAACTGCTGGTAAATGCCATGTACTTTGCCATAGATTAATGTTTTATTTGAAAAATGCACATACAAAATGAAAAGGAAAAATGTCGGATAGAGCTGTTCCTTTGTGAAGTGGCTTGCTTATATGCTGAGGAATCATATTTGAACCAGCTTGATTAAAAAAAAAAAAGTTAAAACTAAATTTTTCACCCAAAGAAAAATGCTTAGTTTGATTCACACTAACTTGCATGAATAAAGAAGTAGAGTACAATTAAAAAACCCTCTGAAAGAGATTATGTTGTTCTACTGTTGAAGCACTGTCTTTTTTAATTTTCAAAATGTCATGTTCCATCTCTTCAGGAGAGGAGGAACCAAAGATGCAAATCATAACAACTTGAAGAAAGCTCCCTAAATAATGACTTAAGTTTCAATAACAAAATTTAAATAAACTTTCTGAGGACCCCTAGTTATGGATATTATAATTCACAAATCATAACTTTTGACATCCAGGCATTCTCAGCCTAAAACAACAGGCTTACAAATAAGCAACAAACAAACTCAAATATTGAAGAAAACATGCTTCCATTAAAGGAGATTGCTGAGTCCCAAATGGGCAGCAGTTCAAGAATGCTACACGAGTACTCAGGCATGTACGATTTACAGTACTTTTACTTTTCTACTGCTGTCACTAAGTTTAGAATATATCTACAAAAAGGCCTTGCTGATTTTCAAAGATTCTGTAAATCTAAATGCTTGTTTTCATATTTTTCAATAGAAGACTTTGTCTTCTGTAATCTTTTGCTAGAATCTGGTTTACTGGATTGAGTCTTCCCATCTGATTATGCCTATGTAATTCTCTACATGCTCTAAATGGATTGCAGGCAGCACACACACCCTTACAACTTCAGAGGTTGATAACACTTGCCAGAAAAGCTGACGCTTCTTTGTCATCATTTATCTTACAATTTTAGCTTCCACAATTTGAGTATTAGGTGAGAATCCTATCATGTCATATGCAGATCTATCTATAAAGGAAACATCCTGTTAAAACACATTCCACTTAATTGTTTTGCAGTGTCTTCCCGTATAAATAAACATATGAAGCTGAAAAGCAGCGGATGGTTTTACATATTGTGCTTGTAAAAAGCAACAGGGCACACAGTCAATTTGCATTTCTTCTAAATTCTCAGCAATAGCTCTGGATGCCTTTGGACTTAGGTTACTCAAAAATTCAAGTGATAATATGTAGCACAATGATGAAAAAGAACCTTCAATCTCATATCTAGTAAGCTCAGTGTAAATGGGGCAAGTCCTAAAATCTATCATAAAAGGAAGGGCTTGTGTTCCCCTTCCTGCAGAAGAGAAACAAGAAAGGTAGAAAAACAGAACCAAGCAAGTTTTTTCCATTTTTCTAAGGATTGGCATAAAGTTAGCTTACATTTCAGAAATAAGCCAGTTGTTACCAGAGAGCTTTGGAACACCTGGAATCACCAAAATCAAACTCCTTGTTTATTTTAAACACAATCTTTCACCTCAACAGCACAAATATAAAAGAATACGTTCAGGATTTGTAAGTACAAGAAGAAGGAGAAATAATTGATAATTTTGAAATTAATTCAACACAAGAACATTGCAAACATTAAATCACTTTGTTACCTCAAACTTCTTACTTCTGCACCAGCTTTTTAGGCCTTTTCTCCTCTATATTTGGCTAGACCTCTGAAATACAGCATCAATCTTGTACACAGTAGTTCAAAGTCCTCGAAGTGGTGCTTTAATTGATGCACATGTGACCATTCAGAGATATTTTCTTATCACAAACATTCAGCTCATCACTGTATGGGTTTTTTTCCCCTACTGAATATTCAAATGTCTCACAGTTACTGAGCCACTCATTAACTGACAAATGTATTCATACCAAGCTGTAAATAATACCTCAGTTCTTCAGTATCTTTATGAGCCGTACATTTATAATATTACTTGCATAGTACTTTGCCTTCACTCTAAAATTCATTCACATCCATTTCAATTGTACACTCTTTCTTCCATTTCAGTTAGAGAAGTAACAAAAAGACTCAAGATTTTTCAAAACTACTTCTTGCATGGACTGCATAAAAGGTGTAACAGCAAAAGCCTACCACTTCTGAAAGTTAGCCAATAAATTTGGGGTTATATCCCTACACTGACCTCGGGTAGGGCTGTAAAACCTTACCACTGTTCCCAGCCTTCAACATCAAACTAACGTAACTGCATCCTCCATCCATGCAAACCAATTCTATTTTTAATGTTTTTTTCAAACAAACAGGCTTTCACTGTCACATGCATATTTTGAGACTTTCTGCTTGAAGAATGTAAAGCTAGAAAAGAATTGCCACAGACAGTGCTTGGACTGTTCATTATCTGCATATTCACCTGCAGCAGCATCGGACTCGACACAGTCCTTAGCTGTGAAACTCTACTCTGAGAAACATTTTACTGCATGACCCACCACAGCAGGCAAAAAAAAAAAAAAAAAAGCATCCTAAAGAACCAGCAGTCCTGACCTCCCCCAACAGTTTGTTCCTGCCCCACACCATTCACTGATATATGCCAGTACAAACCTTTATATGGCCACACAGTGAACTGCAATTATGAACCTGATCTGGCTGAAAACTAATCTAGGGGTGAAAAAAACCCACCAAAACAAAACAACAAAATCTGTTCACCATATTGCCTGTGCAAATGTAAAGCAACACAATATGGCACACGCTCACTTTCAGCAGTGGTACCAGCTGACAAAGTCTGACACTTTCTTTGAGAAATAGACTCAAGTCTGGATGGGCAAAGCTCCCAATTCCAGCACATGACATCATCAATGAACCAACTAGAACTTCTCCATCCTAAATTTATGTCACAGACCTGCCTTACATCTTACTGCAACAAAGAAAACCAAACTGAGTAAACTTTTAACAGTTTTAAAAAACACATATGTTAAAGTTCCTAAGTTCACAGGCCAATTATAGCACCAGTGATGTACTAAAGCATATTACTATACCTGGTTAATTAGACAGTTTGTGTTTGGGACTTTGAAATGAAAAAACCAAAAAAAGGACATTTTTTCTCATATTTTATATATCAACCCTCAATTTCTCCCCAAAAGTTACATTAAGTTTATGTATGAAAAAAAGATATACATACATGCAGCTGAATTGAAGAATAATTTCAGAACATCCATATACTGCAATTATTTAAAAGTACTATTTCAGGTAAATAACAATTAAACTCACTATTACTTATTAATTTTAATAACCTACTTATTTCAATAGTCTAACAAATATGAGTACATAGGATATTGCATATGTACTTATGAAGTTCATGTACATGTATCTACTTTTTAAATTTAAATTAGAGAAAATGTATGTGGTAGTGATGTTCAAGTACTTTGAGTATTCAGAGCTTAAAAAAAAAACCCAACCAGAAGTTGTATTAGCCCCTGCATTTCAAGAATTGAGAAATATTCTCTGGGTTTGGAGCTCAGGAAACTACTATTGCTGAATTTACCCATATGAAAAGTTCTTTATGTCCTGATCTGCTTGGAAGTGTTTCATCACAGTAACAAACAGAGCCTCACAATATTCCTGAGATTTATCTTAGAACTTCAGTACAATCTTTTAGTACCTTGGTACTGCAGAGTTAATTAAGCCTTCTCCTGGCTACAGATCTGCTGCCTATTGCATTTTATATCCTAATAACAAGTGCAGAAAGTTAATGGAAAGCTGTCTCTCTGGTTCTTCTCAATAGAAACACAACTGATTCTGCTACTTTCATTTTCAGGCTAACATGCCCTTGCGTTTAATGGAAACTTATAATCTGTGAACCCTACTACCATGATGTGAAGTAGCAAATGTCAGAAAAAGCTCAAGAGAAAAAACAGACTCTTCAATCAGTCTTCAAAAAGTCTCTCTTCGACACCAGACTTCCATACATAACACCACAAATAGGAATCAGATATTAGGGGCTTCTGATTCAAGCTCTCTGATCAGCACTTACTTAGAGAAGAAGTCACAAACTCTCTACCATTTAAAAACCAATACATCTCCAGTGAAGAAAAAAAGGCTTAAAGGAATCTGTAGAAATTGGAGGTAGAAAAAGCGAGTCAATTTAATCACGTCCACATTAAGGTTTTTACTAACCCTGATCTATATATTGGGCCAGAGCACACTGGTCCTGAGTCTTGCCACATATAATCCTTCACGGCACAAAAAAAGAACAGGGAAATGCTGCCTATATTAAATTTTCATAGCCCAGCCCTTTCCAGTCATCATTTCTTATTTGGTACCCATCTGATAGCTAGCTATGTATCAATAGTAAAATAACGAAGGCTCTTAGTATAGATATACTTGGCCTAAGAAAATATACTTCTGTTAATATTCCTACTTTTTCCCGAGCTGCCCAGTGGAAGCAACAAACCCCACTACTGAGAGCACAGCCTTGCCATCTCTGTGCATCCACTCCAGAAGTGCTCTGTACACTGCAGCTAAACGGGAAGTACAGCCACAGTGGGCACAATGTTGATACAAAGTATAGGAAACTGTGCCTATACCTAACATCAAGAAAAAGGAAGGCACCGCCTGCTCTTAAAAACCAATCAGCTCAGCTGGGGATCCCACAACTGAGCCATAGTAACTGATCACATGAACCCTCTCAGCTCGCCCTACCAATGAAGTTAAATGCACTCCCTCCAATAGCTTCATTTCAGCCTCTTCTATTAACCAGTGTAGAATAGCAGCAGAATTCACAGCAAAGCCAGCCCGTTGAACATTAGCCTGCAAATGTGCACTACTATCCTGTTCATGTGAGTGTCTTCTCACCACAGAAACCTCAGCCATCTCATCCTCACCAGCTACCAGAATTTGCACTGGCAAACCTGATGGATGCCACAAAACTTCCTTAGTTTGACATACAGTCACAGAATTCCTGAAAGTTTGGAAAATCATCCCACAAAACCATGAAAAAGCCCAGACAGCAGTACTTTGTTCCAAAGGATGTACTCCCAGACTGAATGCAGGTTGTTCAATTCACTGGTGAGGTGTCAAACAGTAAGTAACTGGTAGCTGTAAAATGGCAGTAACAAAAATGGTGTTGATTTGTGTCACTGTGACATAATTGTATTGCTGCAGTTCAAATAAACAAACCTATCAGATCTACTGTTACTTGTAAGGACAGGCCTAAAGCATTTTGTTAGCTAATGGTACTATTAGTTTCTGTTTCAATATAGTACTTCTCAATCATCTCTCAAAGTAACAGAAGCCATGGATTCGATCCTACAACATAAATCTCATTTCCTTAAAAAAACCTCCCCCACCCACACCAAACACTAGCAAAGATACTCTTTTGCTTGTGCCAGTAACTGCAGGCCAGGCATTAAAAATTAAAGCTTCAAAGTACCATATGCAAAGTACCAAATGCTTTGCCCATGCTACAGTGTGGTCTCATGAGAGATGCTTCAGCTCAGTCTGTTCACTTACTGGACCCATGTAGCAAAAAAAACAACCAAACAAAAAGCCTACCACCTACCAATTTGTTCCAGTTGTACAAGTGACTTCTAGCAAAAGCAAAAAAAAAAATCCCAAACAAAACACAAAACAAAACAAACCCCCCCCAAAAAACAAAAAGGAATAAAAAAAAAGCAGACTGAACCCTCCACTACACAAAATACATACAGAACACATAAAAACATATAAGACTTTTTTACTCTGAATCTATATAAAGGTCTTAGTCTCTCACCGAGGTACCGATGAAGAAATTCTTAATCCCAACATGAAATCCTCAAACCACTGTTTCCCAATATAAAGGAATAGTTATTCTACTGCAGATTTTAGGTAACATTGTTATGAATGACCTTCATAATGTATGAAACTGTTCCAGAAGAGATATTACATATAGTGTAACTAAGTACTTTTCTACTAGCCATCACTACTAATTTATCTTGAGTTAAAGTAACAGATCTGGGTCCTAAAAAGACCTCAGCTGCTCTGAGCAAGAAAATTCAGTCAAATGTATACAAGTCTACAACATATACAAGTTCCTGTGTTAACAGGAAGACTAAGAATTCAAAAAATGGAAAAAAAACCCACCGCAAAACAAAACCAAAAACTCCACCCATGCACCTACCAAAAGGTGTTTTAAGGACTGTTATGTTCCACTGAGAACAGGATGCATATTTTGCTAATACAAGGTTTGAACAGAGGGCTGTTTAAAGAGTAATATACATCTACAAATGGAAAAAAACCCAGAAGTGCTCCTCTAAATCGTCCAATTGTGAAAGCATTTGTAGGGACCTAAGAAGTCTCAAGCAGCTGTACATACATTTTCATTTCTAAACTGCTATTGACTACTTCAGGATATTTGCACCTAAACGTGACATTCTTTCCTCCTGAAGAAGAAAAGAGTCATTCAAAATTATTTAAAGCTAATCTGTCCTAGCTGAGTATTATTTGCAGGCAGTCTTACTGCTGAGTTTTCAGCCCCATTATAATGTCTCTTCAAAACAGATTAATTAGGTTACTTGTACCTTTTTATGGTGTCCTTAGGCACTTGACCACAGCTAATAATAAACACCCAGTACTTTCTAATTCCAAAAAAGCAAGGCATCATTACCTCTATTCTAAAGATGAGGGACCTGAGACATGAGTAAGCAAAGTCATCTGTCTAATGTCACCTAGCTGAGAACAGAGAAGCCAGGAATGAAATACAGGTTTTCAGAGTCCCAGCTAGTAGTTTAACAAGTGCCCAATTTTATACACATTTATATACAACATAGTTGTATAACCTCAGACTCACCTGTCCAGTTTGTATCATGCAGACCAACAAAATACTAAGCATTGTTCAATCACATTAATTTGACAAATATTCTTGCCCTAGATATGAAATGGAAAAATAAAACAAACCAAATACTATACCAGATGTACCATCATATAACCGTAATTTACATATATTTCAGTTGTGGTACTGTTCATCACTATTTAAAAAAAAAAAATTACCATGGCCTGTAAACATGATTCTGTCAGGAAATTTATGCTTTATGATCCCTAAGTACAGCACCATAGGAAACTAGGTGACCAGGGTACTAAACCAAAATATCCATTAAAAAAATCCCTTTATGCTGACCAGTATAAAGACATTTTTCACAATGTTCTGTAATACTAAAAATATGTATGATGGTTAAGCTTGAAAAATTAATTCCAGGTAGAGCCTTTAATGTTTCCATTTGAAGTAATGGAGGGTTTGTTACGTGTTTATCCATTTCAGGGCATAGCCCAAGTTCTCTATCTTGACCAAACAATTTCGTTTAAATAAACCCAAGTAATCCACTCTTTTCCCCTGATACTAAACAAGTATTGCTTTGCAAAACACAACTTTGAGTGAGGCAAAAATTTTTGTAAAATAAATTCTCTAATATTAACAATAAATCCCCCAAGATAGAAGATTTACAGTACTGTCTAGAAAAGAAGAGGTGGTGAACACCTAGAAGTCCACAAGTGCAATCACTGTGCATACACAATGGTTTCATTTAAATACTCTTACCAATAATTTCTGTTAGCCCAGCCATACCAATTTATTATACTAACATCTACCATAACTGCCAAGAAAGCATACACACTTCACAGAAATCTTTTTAAAAATGATTTGGAAAAAACAAAAAACCCAAACTATTTTCCATAAAAAACTTAAAAATATTTTGTGGATGACTTCTTTAACAAATGGCAGCACTGTATGCTATTAATTTCTTTGAAGAAATATAATTACCACTTCCACCAGGAAGCAAAGAGTTAAAGACTGTGCAATAACCTGAGAGCAAGCACTGGAGAGGCTAGTTTACCTGGTGTACAAAGTTCTAAGGGATGCAAGCCCAGAGAAGGACAGCAGAATTTTGGAAGGCAAGGCAACATCAGCAATACTGGTTCTTACCCAAGGTCATTCCTCCTCCTACTAAAGAACCTATACTGGAGATAAAAGGAAGCAAAAAAGGGTAATCTGGCTTTATGTAATCTTTAAATCTTTAGTAATCAGGCAATTTCACTGGTGAAGCTACCAGAACAAACTAAAAAGAGGATTTGCCCATCGCCAAGTTTACCTTGTACTTTGCATTTGCTAACTACTGAGAAATAAGCATTGCATTTTTCACAATACACAAACTTCATTTAAAACTTGCTACGTAGCAAGATATATTTTCTACATCCTACTATCTGTCTGTAAAGTGCTTAAAGTAAAATAAAATATAGAAGAATTGATACGATATTTTGTAGAAAAAGCAGGACAAAAATACTAAGTGGACTTTTGCTAGCAGAGGTTTATAAGAAATTGCTCTATCCCATATGGCATCACTTATTTAAAATACAAAACTTTCATTGTGAGAAGTGAGATCTAGGGTCTATTTAAGGCCTGTTTAATTAAGCCTTTGAAACAAGTACATGTACCACATCTATGTTTTACCACTTTCTTATTAGCAACTAGTCATTTGCTCTTTTATTTTTCATATTTTCTCAGAATCCACTTCACATCCTGTTAGTCAGAAGTTGTGACAGTCTGCCAATCTTTCTGTTGGGAGCATTCAATTGATCCATAACTACATCAACTTCACTCCAACCTAACAGTTTTCTTACAGCATGCTGGAGTACACAGGGCTGTCATAACCAGGTGCACACAGCACAAAGCAATGTTATATTGATCACTGACTGATACTTTAAAGTCCATGTCAGGAACAAGCTTGGCATTTACACTGCGTTTAGCTTGTTTCCAGTAAGTTATCGCATCTATTAACAAAACATCCAAACCACAGATGTCCCGTGATCTAGATCAACCCATGTACTCGACCCTTTAAACCTTTACTGTAGTCATGAATTCTACAACTTCCTCATCTCTCGGTGCAGGATTGCAATAAGCAAGCAAAAGTCCGTTTCACACATAAGCAGTTTTTAAGTTAGAGTTCTTATGATTGAGGAAGTTCCCTCCTAAGGAAACATGAGGGAAATGGCGTATCTCACACTTCACTGTAGTTCCCTTTACTTTCAGACCGTACCACTAAAGCCACTTTTATGTACAGGTATACGAAGAGCAATTTGTTTTGAGGTATTCCCAAGCAGAATTATATTGATGCCTTTGTATTTCATTGCTAATATACAGCATGGCAAAAAGCCCACCATCTTTACAGCACTTCTTTCTGATATGAAAGTTCCTCTTAAAAAACCCTAAAAGTTAGCAGTTCACAAAACTTAAACCCCACTGGCAATCTCATATTAACTTAACCTTTCTGTCTTGTGCAAGAAACTGTATTTATTAATACAGAAGTAACCATATATAATGGAAGAGATAGTGCAACCAAAGAATGTAATCCATCCTACGTTTTTTGGTCGGTTGGTGGGTTTTTAAAAAATTTTTTAAAATTAGTGTCACTGTCAGCCTCATCTTTCAAGCAAAAAATTAGCAAAACAAAACCAAACACAACCTTTCCGATCCCTCCCAAACAAAAATCTCCACTTATTTCTGCTTAAAGTAATCAGAACCCTGCTTTGGGTACTTCTACAGAAACGTTGCTTCCATTTAGCTTACTTAAAACACTACTACAGTTCATTATTCACAGAGCTCTCCACTTCAAACAGGTTTACCAGCTTATATATCATCGTATCAAGTTTGTATTAACATACTGATTCTTCCTAGGCACTTACAAGCCACTGATTAAAGTTCAGCATTTTAGATGGATTCTTAGCCTTCAGCCATCTCATGTGCTACAATATTAAGTAGACTCCTACATCTGTTGTGCCTTCTCTTCCTTTGCTACTCAAGTGAGCACACCTCCAACATTCAGAATTACAGGAGAAGTTAACAACATTAAGGAAACAAAACGACTGTTTTTTAAAACGTGCCTTTCTAATTTTTATTTGACCATTAAATTCAATACTTTCCATTTATGGACTTCTTACTTTGGTTCATTGTCCAACTAACAAATTCAGAGACACATTCTTTGCCTGGATAAACATAACTTGCAAAAATTTAGTGATGGATAATCAAAAAAAAAAAAAATAAAAAAAGGAAAGAAAAATAAAGCAAGCTTTCTTCGGAACAAGGAAGCTGAAGAGGTAGCAGGTTGTGCTGACATTTAAAGATAAGAGCACAAAAGTGAAGCTCCGGAATTGCATCTAACCTTACAGCTGACAAGCAGAAAAGTAACAGTTGCATAGGAAACCAAACCCGCTCAAATTACAGGGATGGAAACCTCTAAGCCTTGAGCTTTCAATGTTAAACAGTGTTGCGGGGGTCTTCTGGGATTGGTTTTTTTTTTTTTTGTGGCGAGAAGAACCCTCGCCGTGTAACAAATAACGTTGATCGCACCATTTTCTCCTCTTCCCAAGCTCGGCGTTCAAGGCCTGCAATGAGGAAGCCGCTGCGGTGCCATGTCCAGAGGAGAGACAGGCTCTTTGCCTGACCCTGACGCGGGCGTGGGGCGGACAGCGGGAGCCCTCCGGGCCCGGTGCGGACGAGCGCTGTGCCGGGGCGGGGGGGAACGGCGAGAGCTGCGGCCCCGGTAGCGGCTGCGGGCGGAGGGAGATGCCGGGGCAGCGGAGCCGCGGCCGGGGGCGCGGCCCTGGCAGGCCCCGCCGGAGGGACGCGGCCGCTCGGCGGGGAAGGAGGGAGCCGAGCGCAGACAAAAGCGGGTCGCGGCCGACGGCGGGGTGGGGCCGTGACCGGGCGGCGGCGCCTCCGCTCCCGGGGGAGAGCAGCGGGAAGAGGCCCGGGGTGGGCACGGTCTTCCGCCGGCCCCCCGGCCCGGCCCGGGGTGGGGTGGGCGTCCCGCACGGAGCGGCGGGCAGGGGGCGGCGGGGCGCGGCGGTTCCGCCGTCCTCCCCGCCAGGAAGGGAGGAGAGTGGGGCTGGGGCGGCGCCCCTCGCCGCTTACCTGCAGCTCGAAGAGGATCTCCCTCTCGGCCGCGTTGGACGCCATTTCGCCGGGGTTTGAAGTCCGCACCTGGGCTGCTGCTGCCGCTGCCGCCGCCGCCGGCGGGGAGGGGAGCGAGGGAGGCGGGTCCGGGGCCGGGACTAAGGGCGCATCGGGGGCGGGGGGAGCGCTCCGTGCTCAGGCAGGCGGGCGGCGATGCGCGGGGGGGGGCCGCCGCTGACCCCTCTACTCTCATGGGGGTGGCGGTGGGCTGTGGGGCGCGGTGCCGCGCGTTCCCCGCGGTGCGGTGCGGAGCGGCGCGGTGCGTTCCCCGCCGAGCGGTGCCCGCGGTGCGCTCCCCGCCCGGGCGCGGCGCTCGGCCCTGGCAGCGCTGGGGCCGCCGCGGCTGCTGCGCCTGCGGCCGCCGCCGATGTCGCACCATTTGGCTGTCACCCTGTCGCAAAGGCGTCGCTGCTTTGCGGCTCCCGCAGCACGTGACTGTGCGGGCAGTAAGAGCGGGCTCCCTCGGAGGCGGCGAGCGGCGCGCGCCCCCGGCCCCACCTCCCCCGCGCGGGCAGAGCGGCGCGAGGCGCAGGAAGGCGGGCGCGAGGCCCCTCAGCCTCCCCGCACTGCCCCTCAGCGCCCCTTCACAGCCCCTCAGCGCCCCGCACTGCCCCTCAGCGCCCCTCAGCCTCCCCTCACAGCCCCTCACAGCCCCTCAGCCTCCCCTCACAGCCCCTCAGCCTCCCCTCACAGCCCCTCAGGGCCCCTTCACAGCCCCTCAGGGCCCCTTCACAGCCCCGCACTGCCCCTCAGCGCCCCGCACTGCCCCTCAGCGCCCCCTCACTGCCCCTCAGCGCCCCTCAGCCTCCCCTCACAGCCCCTCAGCGCCCCTTCACAGCCCCTCAGCCTCCCCTCAGCGCCTCCTCACTGCCCCTCAGCGCCCCCCAGCCTCCCCTCACAGCCCCTCAGCCCCTCAGTGCTCCCTCACAGCCCCCCATGCCCCCTCACTGTCCCTCAGCTCCCTCCCCGCACACTGCGCTGCTGGCCCTTCCCCATCCGTTATGCTCCAGCGCTGGGAATGCTGTCGTTTCCTCCTGTGCTGGCGGGGTTTGGGGGGCATGTGACACATTCCTGGTATTGTGGGTTGCTGGGGCTCGGCTCTCCTGGGCTCAGCAGACAGGTGAAGCCCTCAGCTTGTTGGGTGGCGATGGCAGGTAGCTCAGGAAGGAGAGTTCACGCTTGTCTCAAGCAGCCACCAGCCGCCCTGGGGACCTGGAGCAGTGGCCCAGGAGGTTGTGGTGAGTGGGGGCTGTAAATGCCGTTTGTAACAGTTTAAAGGGCAAAACATTTTTATTTGTGATGATTGGCAGTTTTTTTTGGGGGGGTTGGCACTGTTGAGTTAATCTGCAGAGTAATAAGCTTCTCAGAGCTTCAAAATTGGTTTGAGTGTCTGGGAAGAAATGGTTTCTCTTTCCTCGTGGCACCATGTGATGAGACCGTTTCTGTTCAGCTTCCTGCCTGTGTCGAGGGTTGGTGGTTTTCTTCACCTATCCATAAACGTGTGCTTTCTGTTACAGACTATACCTACGTGCATTCTCATTCCCTCCTAATATTGGATGTTATGTTCGGCTAATTGGACCAATGCAAAATGCTCTATGGAAGCAATTACAGCTCTTTGTTTGGGTTTGGTTTTACTCTATGCAGTTCATGTGAAATTCATAAGCAGGAGCATTTTTGATAGATTCAGCTTCATGCAAGCATCATTAACATTTGTTCTGTATATGCTACTGCATCTCTGTATCCCTACAGACCAACAGTATTCTGTTTGCTTTAGGAATGCAAGTTAAACTTTGGGGGGTTGTTTTAGGTTCTTTTGTTTTGGTATTTTTTTTTTTTTTTAGGAAATAGGAATGGCAGAAGTCAACATTAAATTATCACTATTCCTAGCAAAGTTGAAGCATTTTAAGTGTGCTTATACTTCCACTGTTGAGCACCAAACAAACCTGACAATCTGAGGTACTATCATGCAGTGGAAAAAAAGTTTATGAACATATGCACACAGTTACACATAAAAGAAATTAAGACTATTTTACAGTATCGATGCACATTTTTACTGAAATTACAGTTTAACTGACTTATATGTGAGTAGCTGTTTGATACAGTTAATAATCTTTCACATACACAAATTTATATAGAGACTCAGTCCTCATGAAGCCAGTGGTTTAATTTCTGTGCTGTGTGGACAGGCAATTACAGAGGAAAACTTTGCTTGCAGATTGTCTGAAAGTCACTATTTTAGAAAGGTTCTTATTCAGTGAAGTCTGTGCTAGCACAGCTTCAGTGTCAGTGGTGTGAATTAGTGTTTTAGTGGGCCCATGGAAACAGCCATGAAGTGGCTTGTGGTGCACGGTGTGTTTGGGGCACAGTGCGTACAAACGGGATGGAGGGGAGGGGGAAAGAAAGGCTTTTATACCATCATTTCTCATTTTGACCATGATAGAATGATTCTGAATGTTTCAACTGTAGTTTCTCCTGTCCCTTTAACCCCCCCACAAGCTGCCAGCCCAGATTTAGGGGGAGTATTGGAAGAGGGAACTACAGAATAGGGTAGAGAGAGTTGCAAAAGAGGCCCTCTTACCCCAGGATGTATTCCAAGGCCTTTATTCCTTGAAGGGAAATCCGGAGAGAGAGATATCACATGGGGGGAGAGGGGTTTTTATCACCTTTGGGGTCGGGGTCAGGTTACCTGTCCGATCCCATAGGTCAAGAGACCAGGGGGCAGGTAACCCAGGCCGGTTACAGTTTCTGGGGGAGGGGTTTTGGGGGAAAATACATTCCTAAAGGGAATACAACATTCAACTTCACTTGAACTGGCTTTGAGAACAGATGTTGAGGGATATAAAGAAGTAATCAGAAATGACTGGATTACTGTGACTTAGTGACTTCGTATACTTGTCAGCATGGATGTGGCCCATTAATGCAGTTCATCTCCTTGCCTGGTCGCATTGCAAAGAAGAACCAATGTGCTTGCGTGTCTTGTTTGCAAGATGTGGTCAGAAGGAAACACAGATTGTGCCCCAGAGAAATTTCATAGATAAGCGTTGGTGTTAACAAAGTTAGTGAAGCTTTGAGATTCTCTCTAACATTGGTGGCTGGCTTTGGTTCATGCTTAACCTAGCCTGCCTGTTGAGGGTAGCCTAGAGTGTATTATTACCCCTGTCAAGACCAGGCCTGTAATCTTTTTTTGTGTTCCAAATGTTACTGACACAGTTTGGAAGGACAAGGTCCTAGATTCTTTGATGGAAGTGCAGTGGCACAGGAATCTAAAGCGAACCTGGTTTGGTAAATATTAGCTTAGCTAAAGGTCTGATGCTTAATAGTTCTTCTATTAGAGTCTGGAAAGCACAAGGCAGTCCTGGACAATTGTAACTCTGCATTTGAGTACTGTGACAGTGAATTACTGAGCAAGAGGGAATATTCCAAATGAGTCCCAGAATAGAAGGCAGTTAAGTACGTAAGTCCAAGAATTTAGCGTTATATGGAATCCTGACTTCAGCCTGTGCCTTAAAATATCTGAATGCAGTTTCTTCAGCCATTATTCTATTAGGTCATCCCTGCAGTCAATTAGCAAGCTAGAATAGCAAACAGAATGAAATGGATATCAGTAATGCTGGCTAAGGCCTTTAATTGTTTCTTTTCTTCAGGTTGTGTTATTAAAGATTTTGTCACAAAGACCAGGAAAAGTGAATAGCTGAGACTTTCAGTGTTTCTGGTACAAGACACACCCTGTGAACCCTTAAGCAGAGTACAGAACTCTTTAGGTAAATGTTCAGGATACTGTAAGCAAAATCAAAGGTATTTTTTAGAACAATTCTAACTAGTCCAATATATCACCTATGAAAGAGCTTACATAGTGATGCATATAGAAATCAGGATTGACATGTGAAGGGCACCAGATAGGTGTAAATTATATTCTTATACTTGCTACTGACAAAACTTTACCAGGAAAAAATGTAATTTCTTCTTTAGGCTTCTGGTTGATCTTGCTTGTTTAAATGAGTGATGTAGGTCTAGAGGGACAATAAGGTAGAGATGTGCCTAGCTGTGGGCAAAGTGAAACTCTTGGAAAGAAGAAATAGGATATGATTCTACATATGCTCTTAGCAGACGAGTGGGGCAGAGCAATACTGGGCCAGCTCACCACCTTTTTAAGCACAAGCTCTAAGAGTTAGTAACCTTGTTAATGAGGTGGGGTAAAGGTTATTAGAGTTTGCAAGTAATATTGATACCTGTTAAAGGAAATTCTTGTCTCATAAAGCAAGAATGCTAAAATTCACACTTCGAGTCTACTTTGGGAGGGAATGAAGTTCCTTCTCTTAGGAATTAAGTGAAACTATAGAACTTTATAAAAGAAATGTAGCCACAACATCAGTCTAAAAAAACAACCCCAAACCACTACCACCACAACAGATTTTCAATAATGTAACCATTAATTGTCCTTGACTTCTAGACAAAGTGATATCACACTTGCATAGTTGACTCTCTAAGTTGGATCCTTTAAAAACCTGATGAAATTCTGGAACTGAGGCACAGAAAAATGAGATGGAGAATGTGCACATCTTTATCTTCTTTATTTGTTTACTTCAGTCCAATGGTGTTGAAAAAATAGTATATTAATGAAGAATAGTATTTTCCATCTTCCTGTTTTGCTTTGCAAATAATTGTGGCAATAGGAGAAATCTTTGTTTTATAAAGCTTCCAATAGTACATCTTCCAATAGATTTAGGAATAAATATGTCTGGGGTTTTTTTGAGACAAAAAATAAACTTATATAGTAATCTTTCTTAGACCAACAATTTTCTGGTGTTTATTAAAGGAAATGCCATAAAGGAGAAAATAAAAAATTGAAAAAAGAAATCAAAAGTGTGGATCATTTAACTTTTTTCTTGAAAACTCGCTTCTTTCATAGCACTTCTAAGGAGTTAATTACCGGCCTTTCACTCTGATTTCTCAAAGGGAATTCTGAGAGCATGAGAGCTCTGTGAGGCTCTTACTGATGAGTACATGTGGCAATGAAGGGGACGAGTTTACGGCACATCATAAACAGAAAACGAAAATGACTGCCTAAGTTTATTTAGCTCTTGTGGTGCTTGCAAATTTCATGTATACTTAAACTATTACTGTTTTAATTACTCAACTAATCTTACAACTTCTATGTGGACTATTGGGATGAAATCATAACCCTCCTAGCAATTATTGCACACTTTCTACTTAAAATTTGTCTTCCGTGTTTACATACTGTTACCCAGGGCTAAGTGTAGGCAGATGTTATGAGGTATGGAGTTTATCAACAAACTTTATCTTACTATCTGTTTTATTAATTCTGGACCCTGGGAAGACTTGCAGACAATGAGAAGAGAGTGCTTCAGGGGAAGGAGGTTCATTCCTCTTCATTATGGCCTCCTGTTTTTCTTTTCCACCCTTCTCTTATGAGGAGAATTCTACCTTATGCCAGTTAATGTCAGTGGTAGGAGAGGAAAGCTCTACCTGTGCAGAACCAGCTGTTAAGGTCAGACCTCATTTTTCTAGAGGAGATCAGCTTGAATTATGTGAAGTAATAACAAAATGCATTATGTCTTTGCATTAAGGCTATGAGCCCACAAGTGGATCAACATTATCGATCTCTACACCTATGCTAAGTCCTAGTGATACTAATTAATCTTGATTGTAGGATCTAGCTTATTATACTTGATGTTGTTTCTGCAAATGAGCTGCCCAGATGACTCTTGTGCTTTCATTGAACCCACTGAAATTAATAGGGCCTGCTGCAGCACTGGTAACATCAAGATCTTATTTTCCAACAGTGTAGGTAAGAGATCAGTCCAAGCAATGTAGTTATACTCTGGGTAGTTCGTGCTCTCATTGCTTTATTTCTGTAAATTGCAAGCACATTCCTTCAAATGGTGATTAGGGGAAAATATCTTAGTGTTTTACGTAAACGAGGCAAGATGACAAATATGTCATCCTGTTATGAAGAAGGCTGATTTCCTAAAGGAATGGAGGTGGCTGGCTGTGACCTAAAGTTGCTATGAATAAATACCAGAAAATTCAGGCTCAGGAGATAGTTGAAGGACTTTCTTGTGCAGCAGTAAGGTGTGCAACTTCCTATGATTCTAGGAAAATCAAGTTCCTCCAAAAGGCTTTTCAAATATAAAACAAAGAGTTTTACAACTTCAGCTGAAATCCCAGTCTGCGTTTGGAGGAAAGGGAAATATATTGCAAAGGATGACTCAGACATGGCTTACCCAGAGAAATCTTTGCAAAAGAGATCTGTGCTTGAACGGCTGCTGCAGGAATGTCTCTTGCATGCTTGTAGTGTGGGATTTGATCTGCCTATGGGCAGTGTGTTGCCTCCAGAAATCTTAGACTGCAGATTTGCTAGCAGCTCACAGCAGGGTATACAGA
This sequence comes from Certhia americana, assembly GCA_018697195.1. NCBI lineage: Eukaryota > Metazoa > Chordata > Aves > Passeriformes > Certhiidae > Certhia > Certhia americana. The sequence goes on along the minus strand of CM031864.1, from coordinate 16,308,244 downwards.
AGTCAGAAGATTGTGTCCATTCTCCTCTGCATTGTGCTATCAGCAGACTTGTCTCACCGTGTGTTGTGCAAGTTTATGTGTGACTTGTGAACTTCTGGTCGTCCTCAACCAATTTTAATTTGCTGTTTTGAAATCTGCAGCAAAGACTGACAAAACCAGGAAGTAAGTCCTTTGTATGTCATGTCTGGTGATACAGCATCTATACATCAGTGTTTTCTTAGCTCTAATATGTTCATGGACACATAAATAACTATGTCGAATGGCCCAGAAACAGACTTCATCAGACACTCAGTCTTAGATGGTAATGGTTTCTGGTCATGATTAACTTGATGGCTGTATCTTTTCTCCATGTCTTTATCTCTTCTCAGAGACAGTAGCCTGCATATGTAACTCTGTCAGGGATTGAAGTCCTACGTAGTTATTAACTTGTACTTAGTAGGCAATGTCTCTGAATTAAAAGGGCAGATCTATCTTCATCTAATGAACACTTAGAACAAGAGTTACCTGGCAGGTTTGTAGCTAGCTCTAATTGTATTCTTCTTGCTCTGCTGGGACTGACATCCCCAGGAGAGAAGAGAGCTTGAAAACTTTCTGAGAAAATGACAATTGCATTAAACAATATAAAGAGAAAAACATTCAAAAAAAATCTGATATCAAATATAATAGTACTTCCCCTTCATTTTTCCTTGTCTTAACTCCCTCACCTTATTTTTATTTATTTTTAGGCTGTGGCCAATTTGCTGTCATGTAATTTAGTGCAACTTTACATTGCTTTTATTTATGTTTTGCAGCTTATGAACCCTGTGGTTCAGAGATGCCTTGTTACAGTGTATTCCCCTTAATTAAGTGTTATTTAAACATAAGGGGAAGTAAGACTAATCTCTCTCTCTCTTCTTTCCTTCTTTTTTTCCTTTGTTTTATTTCTTCTTTCTCCTCTATCGCTGGAAGAGGGATGGTCATAACATGAGCAAGCAGGGAAGTTAATCACATCTATAACATTTGGGATATACCTTTTTAACGAGCTGCAATTTCCACACATTTCAGGTTCTTCAAAGACATTTTCTCTTGTATGAATGAATCTGCTGGTGTTTTCATGTTTTCTGAAAAAAAACCCCAACGTAGAAAGGCTTAGGTGAGATTTCTGTACTGAAGCCTGGTTGCAAATTTACTTGTGGAGCGACTCTTCTGACTGGAAAGGGAAGTGATAAGGTGTCTGAGAGATTAAATTCTTGTGCCTCTCTTAATTTGCTTAGCTACGTAGATGCCAGTGGTTTTTTAAAGTGTGAAGTGTTTTCTTTTATGGACTTAATGTCATGGTTTGTATGTTCTAGGGCAACCACTGGAGGTCTCAAGGACTGAGCTGAATCAATTTGGGTTAAGTTGCTTGAAATGGATTCACTGAAATCCCACACTGTCAGTCTGGCCTCAGCTTTGAATTGTTTATTATCATCACGTAATGAAATCTAGAACACTTTCAAGTTGATTTGTCTGGCAGGTAGTTTGCAGTTAGTGAACTAGTTTGTTCTTTATATGAAAAAATGAGGATAGAAGCCACTGAACAATGTGGGGAAAAAGGTTTTGGAGCCTTGATCTGTTTTCTGTAGCTACCCTGTCAAGGAGCAGTCAGCCAGAGGCAATCACTGAGGTGGAGTTAATGGAGGAGAGGTCTGAAGTGAACTTTTTGTGAAAGTTTGATAATTGAAACGTGATAATGTGGATGTTCTGTATGTTCATTTATGGCTTTGCTTGCTGCGGTGTTAACACGATAGCTTCAATCAAGGCAGCTTTTACACAAGTGCCAGAAATGTCTCCAGCTAATGCAGCGTGCTCTCATTCTTGGCTTGTTCTTTGCTTTCTTCTCTTGCCTGCATACGCTGCTTTTCCCCCGGGAGCAATGCATTAAAATGAATAATAATCTCAAAACAAAACAATAAGTTTACCCTCCTCCTGTCCTTTTTGTTTTCTCTTCATTCTGAGGTCCATCTAGTAAGCCTTTGAACTGCAATGTCCTTAATGACTATTTGATTGAGCTAAGAGAGATAAGAGATTAGATTAATTAAACCTGTGTTAAATGTGGTCATGATAATGATGGACATGATGGGAATATATCAATGATATATTCAGAATCTTTAGAACCATGGCTGAATTCTGTAAGAGTGAAATGCACAGTTACCTTGATAGTTGTATAAACAGCCTAATGTTTATTATTTTTGTTTATTATTAATCATGACACATAATAATAACAGTTGTTATAGAAGAAAGCACCACATCTAGACATTAAAAGCATGGATTTTCACTATGGACCTAAACATAACAGTAAATCCAGTTGCTGTTTGCACCTGCCATGGAGGTAGAGGTTGATTTAACATTAGAAAACTGCAATAATAGGAAGGATATTACAATGTATACTGTATTATAATGTTCGCAGACTTTAGATGCAGCAGACAGTATAATTTGTTTTCATTATGCTTAGATTATCATACTTATCAATCAGAAACATGAGTAGTTCATAAGTATGGTATAGCAGAAGTCTCTTAAAAGAAAAAGGTGAATGAAGCAGAGGCCAGTTGGGGGTTGCTGTTCACAGGCTGTCCTTTACTGTTTATTGCTGCCCCTTTTCCCAGCAAATCCAGTATTTAAGAAGGATTGTAAGAGCCATGTAATCATTGAGGATTTACTTGGTGTCTCAGAGCTGCATTCAGCAACACCACCATTGTTTTGTTTTTAAACATGCATATCACCTTCATAAGGTACAGATAGATGTTAGCAGGCGGTATTTTGGATAGTAACAACTGTAAGTTGTTGCTTGAAATTAACATTGGGAATGTAAGTTGACATAGGTTCAACTTTTGGTCTTAAATTGAAGAAGGCACTGTAGTTCTATAGCCATCTTAGTTACAACTGATGTAAATCGGGACTCAAGCTAATGAGGTCAAATCTCTTTTCCTTTTGTGTCAGTACAAAATAGTCTTAATTCTCAGTTTGGTATACTAAAATACAGAAAAAAATTTAAATATAAACTAGTTAGGCTAAGGTTCAGGGTAGGATAGAATAATCTCTGATGGCAAAAAGTTCTGGTGTCTGGGGAATAGAGAGCATAGTATTCTGATAAACTGCTTAGTATTTCTTAATGCTTAATGTTTCTGAAGATTAGGGAGTGTAAATTGGTGGATTAATTAAATTAACAGTTTAACAGAAGTGGCTTAGAATTGCAGTTTACCTTAAACTGTTTCCAGTCTTTCCTTCAATACAGGCAAAATATAGAAACATCAGTGTTTATTCATATACAGTTTTCCTTGCATAATATGCAAGGAAACAGTATTCAAAGTATCCTTAGCATAAAAAGGGAAAAATAAATCAGTTATGGGAAAGGTGAAAGAATTTTTTTAAGTGGAATCTTAATATTAAATTGCTCCATCTAGTGGCTATCTTCTAAAATTGACATTTTTCTTTAGTGATTCTTATCCTTTAGCAATGATTATGCCTCTTAAGAATTTAAGATTGAATTCTTTTATGTAGGGAGCTCTCTACCAAGGGAACTGCACATGTGGTAAGGTACAAACTTGATTTTCTTTTCTGTTTCTTCTGAGGATTTTTACCGTTAACTTCAGTGGAAGCAAGCCTTATGTGTCCAAGTGTCTCTACTGCTTTTGAGCTCTTGGTTTTACTGCCTTACAGTTTTGATTCAGGTTCTTCTTGGGCCTGGGAGGGAAAATAGAGAAGCTGGATTGCATAAATAGTGCAATAAGGATGAAGTCTGATTCTTTGTAAAAGAGTTAAAATACACAGTGAATCATGTAGTGTGTGCAGCATAGTGAGATGAATCTTACATCCTAACATGAGAGAGATATCAGTTGCAGATTGTTTCATCCAAACGCCTTAACTGGCACTGATGCTGTACTTTTCATAATAATAATAATGAAAAATTGAATGATTTTTTCATGTCAATATAGCAGTTGGAGTTCTTATACCAGTCAAGGTGAAAACACCTGTTTCCCAGCTGTATGAAAATAGGGAGAAAATTCAAAAGAAAAACATTCGAGATTTAATCCAGATATCTCCGATGCTTTCTTCCTTTGAATACCTTGAAAAGGCACAAACCCCCCAAAAAACTAAAAAGAGGGAGCTCTTGAGGAGGCATGTGTATTTTTTGCTACCCACTGCTGTGATCTCTTGTGCAGCTGGCTTTAAAGGGAACTGAGGTGCTTAAGAATTCAAAATCATAGAACAATGAATCACTTTCAGGGTGATTGTTTGGTATTGTTTTTCAGTTTCTGAATAGAGCCCCAAACTGTGCAAACAGCAGCTGAAGTCCTGCAGAACACAAAAAAACATATAAAATGAAAAGCAAGAAAAAGGACAACTGAAATAGTCTAAATCCAAATTTTAAGTATTAGATTTTTAAAAAAGAAAGTTGTCTGTTCTTGAAAGTGTAACAGGTGCATTGGACTTGGTTACTCCCCTGTCCTTTATTGTTGTCATTCATTTTTCAGTGTTGGTTAATCTGCTACCTTTAATTTCCTGGTAGATTAATTCTCTCCTCATTTCATGTCTAGGAGTATTTACTCCTTAAATATTAAGAAACTTCTCTGTAAGACTAGAAGAGTTGCATTGTATTCCAAGACTGTTGCTGGTTTTATTATTCACTTGAATAATGAACATAGTCCTTGTAGTGCACTTTTCCAGACTTCCTCTTCCCAATTAGTTTGGTCACTTAAAATTGCAGATTGCTATTCCTATCTTCCTTTCCCAGGCCACTAAATATCACAATTGTGTAACTTCCCTACATGCTAAGTAAAGTTTCCTTGCAGAATGCATTTTAACCTCAGCTGTTATACTTTTGGCTTAACTTGCAAAGTTTGAAATACAAGGTAGCACATCTTGATAATAGTGCATGAAGAAATAATTAATTGCTGTGAAATGGAATGGTGCTTTATCTTAAAACAGTAGAAATTTCCCTTGAATTAATTAAAATTAATTAAATATGTGTATGAAATCTTTCTTGTTTCCTGAGTCAGATAATATTGTCAGAGTATGCCTTACAATGATTTGTACTGGTTCAGTTCTGCTTCTCTCCAGGGTTGCTTTGTTGTGTCTTTGTAGTGATTTTGATACTGGAAAACATCTTTACCATTTTATTTCTCATCCCATCAAAGGTGCCTTATTTTTGTAATGAAACATAGTTGTTTCAAGCTTGAGCCAAACAGCAGCAGTTCCAGGAAACAATCAGCATGTGCACTGAGTGAGACAGTATTTCATGTATGCTCCTATATTTTTTTCCAAGATGTGCTCATCAGAACCTGGCTGTTACCCATGTGCAGCATAAATAAATATTTGGCATTGACCACTTTTTCTTTAGGCTTCATCTTTGCTTCTGTAGTACTTCCTTGGTTTCTAGCAGAGCATGTCTTTTAAAAAATTTTATAGGTGGATACAAAAATGTTGAGCGTGTTTATCTTTTTTGCAGGTTACTGAGAGTACTGATGCTGATCCATCTGATCTGAGCCTTTTCTCTGAGCAACTTCCATAGGACAGTTCAGGACCTGCAGAGTTGTTGGGTTTTTTGGTATTATCCTGGACTTGAAGATCTTGCTTTTTCCCAAATTTCTGAAAATTTCAGTCTCGTGCACCTTCTTCATTAGACCTATGCCATGAAGTTTTAATTCTGTCAATCTGTCCTGTGGCATTTTGCATTTTACATTGTTTACTGTATCAGGTTGCTTATTTCATAAGCTTAACAGCTGCTAGATTGTGTGACTTAATTGGGCAAATAACTATTTTTCTCTTTCATCAAAAAGTGTTTCTAGATCTCCAAGCATGGCTAACCCCTTTCATTTTGGATTGTAATTAAATCTAATCTTACTGATTATTCAACCCTTTTTGATCATATAGATGTTATCGCCCTGAAAGAAATAAATGCCACACTTTTTTTTTTTGCTTGTTTGTTTGTTTGTTTTCCGTACATTCTTACCATAGATGAGTTTTCTAGTTCAGCCAGGTTTAACTCCTTCCACTCTTTAGTGGTGTGTACTGTGAAAAAGAGAACCAGCGTGTCACTTCTTGTCTTTACATATTTCGATGTTGACAGATGAAAAAGCATTCTACTCAGTTGTTCTACTCAGGTTTGTTTTGGTTTGGACTTTTAACCTCTGATACCATGTGGTCTTCAGGAATGATTTCAGTCCTAATATTGTAGCTAATATGAACTGATTTTAATTATGCCTCTTTCATGACTGCAGAACAAGTAATGGAGTATTTTGGTGCTCCTTTCTAGATTTACTCCTACCAAAGCAGAAGTCCAACTTGAGAGGCATTTTTTCACTCCATCAAGCTTTCCATGTCTGCATTCGTGTTTCTGTGAAATTCTGAATCAAAGCTTTAGAAACAGAACATCTGAAGCAGAATTAAGCATTCTTATTCTGGACAGGTGGAATCACATGGTGTTTCATTAGCATACCTAAAGAATCCTTATGTAGAAGTCCTGAATGTTTCTGCTCTGTTGTAAAGACAAACCAATAAAAAGGACCACTTAAGTACAGAGCAGAGAAGTGACACTGTACTTGGCTTTTGCCAAGACTTCGGACACTTCCTGTGTTTATAGTTAATGTGAACTTTCTACTGTTTAATTAAACATGGCTGCTCCTAGCATCCTATTTTCTTTAGCAGATTCCAATCACAGCAGTTATTGTCAGACTTGGCAGACTGGCAGCTAGAGATATGAACCAGGCATAGCAGGGAAAAATTTAGGTGTTCAAAGACTTCTAGAGCTCTCTTGTCTTTTCAATTACTTCTCTTCTATTTTCTTTCCTTTCTTTGTTTTTGTATTTTTTCTTTGTTTTGTTTATTTATTTGTTTGGTTTTGTGAGTTTTTTTTGTTTTTCTAAACTGAATTTTGTCCTGTTATCCTTCTAGAGTAGAATTGTGGGGTTTAAGTTTTCCCTCCTCTCTTGTAAGAAGTGGATTACGATATGCAACATGATTTGGAACTGAAAAGAATAAGGGATTGCAATGGAGGCAAACATTCCCTAGAAGTACTATTTTCCAGTCTATTTTCTGGGTTTAGCATTAAATTTGTGTGTTGGATTGTAGAACTAGACATTGTAGAAAGCTCCAACAGAAAGATAGGATGTCATTCTAAAGCACATAGGTCTTACTTTATAACACTTTTCTGGAAAAAGTCTATTTATTGTGCCCACACAAGCAAGACAAGGAATTCAACCTCTGATTAAAAGCCCAAAAAAAGTTCTTGTGGGAATTGAGCTGAGATATATGTGCAGATGCAGCTGCTATATGTAACAGAATGTCTTGTGCAAACCAAAGTTAAAAGTTGTTAGTTATTGTATTTGAGCAAATTAAGAGTCTGGAAGGCTGATGCATCTGGATCATAGGATTTTGTATCTGTTAAGTGGTGACAGGCCTGTGTTTCATTACAAAGCTATAGGAGGATGCAGTGTCCCACAAGGCTATAGGAAATGTGCCTGACTTACTGAGAAACAGAAACAACATCTGTGATTTTCTAGTGACTGTTTCCTAAGGCTGATGGGATGTTTTGCTAAGAAGGATGGATAGATTGCATTGAACTTAGTTTGAAATTTGCCTCCTTTAAATATAATGTTATGTCATGTTTGCTGTAAGACAGTAATCACATACTTCTCTGCATGTTCTCCTGCAAATAAGTCTGCATCAGAATTTTCTGTGCACTATCACATTTATTGCTTGCTGCTTCTAGGACTATAAGAAGTGCTTTCCAGTTACAGACCTAAGTCTACAGCTCACCCACTTTGTAACTTGCCATCCTCACAAGGTTGCGTATCTATCTTATGACTATTTTTTTTCTTCCTCACAAGAGGTGACTTTGAAATGACCTAAAGCAATTGCTTTACTGTGTGTGGCAATTATGAAAGAACACTTGGGTTGTGTTGCTCAAATAGCAGGGTCTGCCACTCATGTGAGGATATGGAAAATTGTGGATTCTCAGCCTCTGTAAACAGATATATCATGCTTTTCTGACTTAGTAAAAGCTTGAAGACTTGGCAAAAATAACTGTTTATTAGTTTGCTGAAAAGAAATTTGGCAGGACTGAGAGGGGAAGCTAGGAAAATCACCAGCCATTGTGTTAAACTTTGATTCTAACCAACCAAAGAATAGGTCTCCTCATTACTTGGGTTAAGTCTCTATGGTCACTTGGAGAAGAAAAATGTGACAAATAACAATCCAAATGGATCAGTCATATCATCAGTATAATCAGTCATATCATCTTGCTTGGTTTCACTCTTTGATTGGATAGCTAATTAAGTATTAAGGGGTTGTATACCTTTGTAATTTCTGTTTCATTTAATTCAGAAAGTGCAATAAGGAATCTCTGCTTTTCAGAATGATTTAACAACAGTATACAGGCCAAGGAGACTGCACTGCAGCATGCAAATAGTGACTGTGGTCTTACCACTGCAGAATCCTGTTTGAATTGAGTAAAGCCAGTTTATTGGTCTGAGTATACACAGATTTTCTGACTAATTTATGTATAGTAATGCTAGTTGTTTTTTTGAGGCCTGTCTCTATATGCACATGCTTTCAAGATGGGACTATCTTATGGCATTCTTTTGTGGTCTGCCAATTATTTATTTTATCCAATAAGTCATCTTTGAAGGTAGGGTTGAAGATAAATTTTCTGTTTGTTCTGAGATTCCCAGATGCCTAAAGGCTGTAAATATTGTAAGCCAAAGCATGGAATCTTATATAAAAAAAAGGACTTCAGTCATAATGCATCTTTTGCTGCTTAGAGTCAATGAATTGTTATCCCACAGAAACTCAATAGGAAATAACCTGATTGTTTATCTACTTGAGAAAGTTCAGGATTAGCTCATTAGCATCGTGTATGTAAAAGCAGAATCAGGTTTGTATTTCAAAAATGTTCCTTTTTAGAAGACAATTGAAATAACAGGAGCGATGGGGTTTTTTTTCACCTTATGGAGAGAGATTAGAAAGATAATACTTTTGTCCTTATAGTGAGTTCCCTCAGTCCCTCAGAAAGCCAGTAATTTAAATTCAAAAATGCTAAACTTTTTTTGGATTAATTAAAAACCTTGCCTAGAGCATGTTAATAGCTCTCCAATGAAGGAACAATCTTCCTTTCTCTACAGGGTAGTTCACCTTATCCAGGTTGGTTTTTTTAGCCATCATTATGAAGACACACATGGCCAAAATATCATCTGCTGTGTATTTTCATACATTTCTGTTCTTAACAGGAACTTGGGGGCCTGTTATGGGTTGTTTGGTTTCTCGGCTAACGCATTAAAGTTGTGGTTTCAATTGGAAATTTCTTAATCAGAGCAAAGCAGGCTTAAGCTTAAAAGAAATAAAACTTTATTAACTAACACTAAAATGAGAAAGAAAAAACAAGAATCAGAATTTAACTTTCAGAACACTCATCCTCCCTCCCCACGTTTTCTTTCCTTTCCCACTGACAATGTACAGAAAACAACACTCAGAAATCTCAATCAATTTTCCACTTCTAAAATAGTCTTTCTGCAGTTCACTTAGGGAGGGAAGCACCTCTCATTCACAATGGAAAATTTTTTCACAAGGAAACAGTTCTTTCATGGTTTCCTTCTTCACAAAGCAGCCACCCGGAAGATCTGCCTCGTGAAGCTCCTCCCATGTGTACAGTTCCTTACAGATGTGTCTCTGGGCCATATCGACCAGTTTGTTTTGTCTTGAAATGAAATATTCACAGAGACAAAATGTCTTCTAATTGGTTTGACAAAATGTCAGTCTCAAAGCCAGCTAGCTCACTTCCATAGGGCTAGTCAAACTACCACAGGGCCTCAGTCTTTCTTGTGTTGATTTGATGTTTTTGTAAGTGGAATAAACTTCCTTAATCAGTAAAGCAGAAAAATGGATGGAACCTGCTTTCGAAAACTATTTCCAGAGATAGTGGAGAGCACTCAGTGGAGGCTTTTGTTAATTTAAACTGTTGAGTTGGCAGTCTTGGCCACTCTCTTCCCTACTAGGATGGGGAATACAAGCTTTCCAATTCCTGTTACAGCCACACATTGTGTCACTGATGACTGAATGGGTAAGATGTGAGGATAAAGGGAGTAGCTGAATTACTATGCTCTTTTAATCTTCTTTTAACTATTGACATTTCAGGAATAGTGCCAATTAGAAAAATTGTAACTGCAGTCTTGACGTTCATATGAATTAAATGTCACAGGTGAATCAAATTCTGTATAATGACTTCCTGCAAGGATTCTAATTCTGCTGGTTTGACTTGGTCAGAAGCTGCTGTACAGCAGAGAACTCAAGGATCAGCATTTAGTATTTGCCTCAGTTCAGTAATTGTTTTCTTTTATGCGACTTTTTAGAGTGTTCTGACAAGGAAGGAATGAACAGCTTATCTTATCAAGATTTATAGTCAATAGCTTCTGTAGTCTTGTGAAGAAGACATCTGCTGTGCAAATAGCAAGGTTAAAGTGATTGCACATGAAGTAAATACAAACTTCAGCTAGTATTTCATCCTGAAAACCAGTCTGAACAATACTTAGATAACTTCATGTAATGAAAGCCCTTTCATAATCTTGACCCATATACAATTTTGTCAAATCCAAGGTCAGATAGAACTTTAAAAATGAGCTTTATTTGAACTTCTGTAGCCATGATTTCACAATTGTAAGCATGCTCTTTAATAATAAAAAAAATCACTAGTATTGTGTGGTGGGTTTTAAAAAAAATCTTATATAAGTCTCAGAGTTTGATCACTTGTAATAGAAAAGAAAGTATTATCTATTTGTTTAGGAAATATCTTCTAAACCGTTGCAGCAGCAGACAAAAGGAGTTCATTTCAGATTGATTAATGTGCTATAAGTACCTGGAATTGCTTGGTCTAGTCACTTTGTTGCTTTCTCATCTCTCTGAAAAATCAAATGAAGCATCTGAAGATACCTGATTGATGCAGTCAGCTTTGTACTGATATTACAGTGCATTTCAGGAAAAGTTCAAAGTCGGGCAATAATTTTCAATCTATTTTCAAGCATACTGCAGTAAAGTTTTTCTATCAGATTATATGAAGTCCATTTCCCAAAGAACTGTGGATTTTTGTGGGCAGGTGCTTTTCCGTATAGGCCGTTATAAATATGTATGAGGAAATGATGTGTCAGTGATATTGCCTACTGTTGTAGTATGCTGAGGTGCTTTTTTTTTTCTCCATTACCCATACTGCCTCTTTTTCTCGTATACAAGTTTTAATTACTTTATTTTCTCAGAAGCCATGTGTAACTTGGTTTCATTTCATAAGGTATGTACAAATTTTCCAAATTGCTGCAGAATGTTTCAGGACCAAATCCGGGAATTCATTGGTAAGAATGTCAAAGTACAGGAAATGGTAACAAAGAAGATTATTTTCCTCCTAAACAAAGAACTTAGACAAGATAGTATTACAAATTCCTATATTTGTTTTTCTCAGCTTGCAAGGAGAGCATGAGTTACCTTAAATTATCAATTCAGCAAAGTCTTAGCTGTGGATGTGATGTGGCCAAAAGTAGTTCATGCATGTAAGCTACCTGAAACTGTATAAAAAATCTTAATCTTGATTTGGTTTCTTTATGAAAGCATTCAGTGAAAGAAAAATATTGCCTTTAGTATCCATAAGCTGTACATGCAAACTCTGCAGGAGATCTTGAGCTGCAATAAAGGTGGAAATACAGAAAAACCGTAAAATTCCCTCAGGAACCCCCTCCAGTTCCTAGCAGAATGGCTGGCTGCTCGCCATGCTGTCACGGGCTGCTGGCCAGCACCAGTATGCTGTGACCCCTTCTGACACAGCTCATAAGGGCTGGAGGATGAGTTAGTGCTGCTTCTAGCACCAGGACTGAATCAAATTTTCAATGCAGGTTCTCATCAACAGTGGTGGGAGAAAGTCCATTGCTCTGAGAACAATCCAGGAAAGAGAAACATTCTCTTAAATTTAGATTTTGTGTATCTGGATAAAAGGTGTCTTTTTCTTCTGATCCCTCATAAACAACATTGTTGGTGTCTTCTCTTAAAACAGCATGAGAAAAGAAATAACTGATTTCATTAGCAATTGCTATGATTTATACAGCATATCTTGTATGTGTACTCTGAATGCTGCCTGATACATAGTTTTCAGTGTTCTGTCTTGGTCTAAAATACCGTAGAATATCCTGGTTCAGGATGGAAAATGGCAGAACACCTTTAAGCCTGTACTTAACTTCTATTGACTGTAGAAAAGTTAGAAAAAGATTTGTAAATTCTAATATGTGTAGGTATCCTCACAAAGAAATACTTAGGAAAGATTATTTCAAAATATTAATTCTCAAAAATGAAATGTTGATACTTCAAAATTTATCGAACACATCTTGTAAAAGGTATTCTGCTGTCTTTTGAGAGCAAAGCAATTCTGTCTTGAAAATCTGAAAGTGGAGCACAAACATGATGAAATTAGTCTCAGGATCGTTTTGATATAGTCCTTAAATAGAGTCCCCCAATGATAATGATTTACCAAAATTATTTCTTTTAAGTAGCTGAAGCAGTAACACAAGTGAATATTCTTTTGCAGTATAAATTGTGTTCAGTTCAGTCTCTATTTGCTTGCTTATTGCTGCAGTGAAGGAGGCAAAATAGTTGCATAATCAGGTCTTTATTGTATGGGTGTAATTTACATGTTTTCTTTATTTTAATTTATTTATAATCACAAATTATTATAAAACACTTATTTTCATGCTGGATGGATGATTGAAACTGCTGAACGAATTTTTCAGTATTTTGGGGGTTGTGTGATGAGGAAATATCCAAAGACACTCTATAGTTTGTCTGTTACACAGTGAAGTATATTTTCCTCCTTTTTCAGACTTTAGCATATGCAGCCTGATTCTTTTTTGCTGAGGTGATTTTGTGCCACAGAAGTTATCAACAGTGATACGTTCCTTCCTATGATGTTAACTTGTACAAAATTGTAGTTGTATGAACAGGGCCATTGTGTTCAACTTGACTACATTTATAGGGATGTGCTCACTGTAAACTTAGCCTAGTGAGACCAAAATTCTTCTCTTGAATTCTAGATTCTGAACTAGGCTTACAGTGGTACTAAATAGGCTCCTCCATGCTGTTTATTTTGTTTTGTTTATTTACTCTTCAAAAAGAAAGGCATAATCAATAAAAATTATTGTTGTTTCTTCGTTTTTTTTGGTTTTTTTTTTTCTGTCAGTGAATGTCAGTGGTTTGCTTAATAAAGTTGTTACTGACAAGAGAAGCTCTTGTCTTAGTCTGATCCTGTTCTGAGGCTTGATTATCGAAGGCTATTTCACTGCCCTGTGCTAATCACAGATCAGTTCGTGGCCCTGTGTGTTTTGTAGTCCAGTGCCCCACAGCTCCTTCATCTCAAGTACACCACTCCTGTTCTCTGTGCGTGGCTAAATATTGTGAGCAAAGTTCTGAAATATCATAGTTTCAAAAAAATTCTGCCTCCAGTTTTAGTCTATTTTCTTATGGATTGTAACAAAAGACAGTAATTTTCAGTGTTCAAGTGTTTGCAATTCTTAGTTCAATCTAAATTCAATCATATATAGAATGCTACAGTTTAGCTAAGGCTTTTTTTTTAATGTAATTGCGTATGGCACTGTTTTTATCCAGTTTCTTTTTCTAGGCTAAGGGCAATATCTAAAACTGTCTTCTTTTTTCTTTTTTAATTAGGCCTAGAGATGTTTTGCATGACATTGTAGCACTTCTTCCCCATTCTATTTTTGTTTTGCAAAGGGACATGCTGGGTCTGTGCTTGTATTTTGTAGTGTTTGCCTTTGGTCGGCACTGTGTCAACGCAAAGCTTTAAAAACAATAAAATACTGACTTTGGGGGAACAGAAAGGCTGAAGGATTGGCTGTATATCTCTTTAATTTTAAAATTATAACAATAGACTTATATACAGTTTATATTAGCACTCCTATCAGCACTGAGCCACCTTCTCTTAGAAAGCACATCTTCCAGACCTTCAGAGTACATGAAACCCTTCTCTTAAGAAAGCAATTTCCCTGCAGAATCAGTGAGCTTTGCCACCTTCTTGTTCTTGAAATGTCCTGTGCTTCTGGCCCTTTAATGTGAGGCATTCCTGCACTCAGGCAGCAAAGCGACAGATTATGGCAGAGGCAAATCAGTATTATGAGAAACATGTAATGAGCCATACAGCCTGCAGAATTCTGAACAGCATAAAGGGGAGACACTTAAAGACAGTTTTCTCAAAGTCATCTCATTAGCCTGGGAATCAGGGCTAAGAGATAAGAGAATTCTTAGTCAGAGACTGGAACTTGCTTCTTGTGTTTATTGGCAGCTTGTTTCTCTAAAGGTTGTACAGTGTATTTTCAAGGGGTCTGATAGCTAAGCTGTAGAAACCTGACCTGTCTTGAGTTTCTGTCATTACTGCTTGCACTCTGTGAACTAAATCCCAAATGGTAGTTCCATAAAATGGTAACTAGGAATATCTGAAGGTAACCAGAATTTATAGTAAGTTTGGATTCTGGAATCCTTGCATTAATAATTCTCAGAAATCAAATTGTTTTCATGCAGATAACTGGGTAAGGAATCCCATTTTCCCCAAAAACCTTTCTCCCATGACTATTTTAACATTACATACAAAGTTGATAGAGGCTTGAGCCTCAGCTCCAGAGTAACAATTATACTTTGCCCTTCAAAAGTATGTTTTGGAACTAATAACTGAGATCACTATATAAGGATAGGAAGTATAATTTTGTGAGATTCCTTAAATAACTGGAAAAAGCTTTTGTTCTGGAAAGAGGAAGTGTGTAGGTATGCAGGGGTGGGAGGGAGAGGGAAGGGTGCATAATAGTTCCCACTGTAGTACAAACTATGCAGGAACAGAGCTATCAGCAAAGTGGAAAATAGGAATCAGCTTTGCTTCTAAGGAAAACAACTCTCAGGAGGAAACAAAAGTCCATATGTAATACCATAACTGCTGATGTGCTGTCACTTCCCACAGCACAATGAAAGTTCAGCTCATTTTGTTTCTTAAAGTGGTATCCATGAAATTATGGAAATTCTTATATATAGAGTTTATATATAGGGTCATCTACTAATATAATGAGTTACCTGCTGCAATGTGTATTTTCCTCTGTTCTTCATCTACGGGGGATGAGATAACAGCAAAAGAAATCTCACGCACTAGGGACTGAAGGGGTATTATAGCATTTCCTTAACCTGACCTCCTGCCCCAACGCAGTCAGCTAAGCCTATGATATGCCAAAGAATATCCAGTGTAGAAGAGGTGACTGTCTGAAGGAAAATTTTAGCCTTACTTCAGTGTCTAGCTACCCTTATTGCACCCATGCTTATAGATCTATATTTATCTTATTTGTTTGTTCAAAGCTTTGAAATCTGTGTCCCTTATTTAAGCCAGTAAAAAGGTGCTGATGCTTGTGTTTTGCCTACATTGAAGAGGCAGGAATAAATGTTCTCTCTGGTGGGTGGACATGTGATGAAACTTCCTTTGATTTCAGTCCACCAAGGAAACTTATGCAGTAATGTGGATGTGCTGGTGTCCTGGAGTCACAAGTGACATATGGCCAGGGAAGCTGAATTTTAATTGATACAAAGCTTTTGCCCCCATACATACCCCAAATGTAGTATTTAAAATACTTGCATTGGTAAGTATTTCAGGTTGTAGTTATGCTGCTGCTGTCACTTCGGGGAAGTAGGAAAGCTGAGGTGACATGAGGTATGATCTCTGCTTTATGCCAGTAGGAGTCTTGTGTACATGAACTTCACACTGGCAAAATTTTGCTGCTATAATCTGTTCTGTGCATTATGGCTTAACTGTGTTGGTATAATGCACATCCCTGTTGCATTCACAGTAGGAGAATATACTTTAGGATATCCCTGCATTAGAGTGCCTATAGTAGAACTACAGAATGAGCAAATGGCAGGCACGTTTCTGTATGAGACACTAATTCTTATTTACTCGTGTTGCTACAGCTTCACAGTGAGTTTGAGGCCCTTGCTTACAGAGTAAGGGAAAAATTTAAAATCCTGGAATATCAGGGTTTTGCACTTACAGCTCTCACCAGGAGGCTGCTGTCACAGCTGCTGGGAACAGATTGATGTCTGAAGTGCAGCCATGGAAAATATGTTAGTTGAACGCCCCCTAGCTGAAATAATTTTTAGAACATGGCTAAGACAAAGGTTTCCTGGGGATTTGAATATACAGCTGGGGGGAAGTCCACGTTCAGGCTTCCTTGTTTGTTGGTTTCAGCTCAGCCGAGCAGTTACTCTAAGGATGGATACATTTCACTTTATATACTGATCATTTTAGAAAAGTATCTTGCATTAAGAAAGCGATCTTCTTTTTTTGTTCCTATTAATTAAGTTGGTACAAATTTGGACATATGAGGCTGTGCTTGCAAAACTCATCTTAAAGCTAGATTGGCACAGATGCATTCCTACTTCAGAGCCAAATTAAGCAATCCTACAAATATAAGTGTCATAGAGCTCTGTTCTTTCTCTGGTGTCATAGATTTGCATAGATACATCTCAAAGCAAGAGAACTCTGTCTTTTCTATTAGTAAATTGACTGAACTTTGAATAAGCCAATAGCTTTGGTTTTATCTTCATTGAAGTGGACATTTCAATATAAGGAAAGAAAAGAAAGAGAACCTCTTTCTATGTAGTTAAGAATTTGACTTTATTCTGTTACATACACAGGATGGCATTGATTCTACCTCTTCCTTGAATCAGATTGCTCAGCATAGATCCAGCCACAGGAATTTCTCAGAGTCTGTCAACACTGCATACATTCAGGAGTTTTGATGTATCCAGTTAATGAATTATTTCTATTGCCCGTATTCTCTCTTTCTCTCCATCTCTCTCTCTCTCTGTAAGTCTCACTTTTAATATCATGTTAGAGGGAAATATGTGGCCAGTTGAAAAATCCCAAAGCTACACAAGATTAAATATCTCAGGTGATATGCTTAACTGCTGCTTGATTTTGGACAGGCTCTGCTGTGAGAGTTTCTTTAATCATTAAAAAATTATCAGTTAGCTAGGAAGTGGGTGATAGTAACTTGTTAAAATGATCATACAGCCCTTCCTTTGGAATGCTGACATCAGTGCTTACATACAGAACAGGGTTCTGAGGATGAAGTAGTATTGTAACAGTGGATTAGCCTGGTAGTTGCAAAGATCAAGCTATTGAAGATTGGAGACTTCCTTTCCTGACATTATGAAATGGGGTTTTGTTTTCTTACAGTTTTGTGTGCATGTAAGAGTACATGAAAAGATGGACTGTCACTGCAAGCTGTCTATATATTATTTTTCCTCAAGCAGAGTATGAGAAAAACTATGAATATGAGCAGAACTGAGCAGGAGTAATTGATAATGCACTACAGCAAATGCTGTCTTCAAGTTTACAACAAGCATAACAAAAGTATATTCAGTATGTCTCAACTGCTAAGCAACAGCAGTTGTGAGAAAAAAAACTGACAAAGGTTCAGTACTTCCATCCCCTCCAATTACTGCTGAGCAAAACCTGGTCTCTCTTCTATTTCAGAAAACAAGAAGTAAGCTTTTAAGCAACTTGTAAAACAGCATCATCTTGTCATTCTGCAAAATGTATAAAAGCAGAAAAAAGACACAACCCTTGTTTTTCCTTTGTGGATCACTGTTATGTTCAGAGATCTCTTTTCTCATAGCTGCACTTCCATGGCTGTAACTGCAGCAGGCAAATCCAAAAGTTGATGTTCTGTCTTTTAAGGCCCCTTGTCTTTTTTTGCATCTTTGGGGAAACCAAGATTGGGAGACACATGATAGAGTACCTGAAAGCATAAGAGAGTAGCTCCTTTCCAGCTGCAGGTAATGGACATTTTAATGGTTACAGGTGTATTTCCAACAAGTACAGGCTGTTTTTTTTAAATGAAAATCAGTGAGATCAAAGAGTGAAATTTGAAACTTACTTTTGTACAGTTATTTATAAAGTGTGATCAGAATGTTGGTAAGACTGCAATAAATAGGCATGACAATTATCCGAAAAATCCATTTACTTTCTCAAAGGGCTTTTTTCTGTATTAATTATTCTTTATTATAATTTGAAAAAGGACAAAATTACATTTCCTTCCTGCCTCCATGCCTGCCTCTCTTTGGGAATCACACTGATAATAGGCTGCTAAGTAATAAGGAATTAGTACATTTATCAGATCATTCATTTTAAAGCAGTTATCTAAAGCATGCTGCACATGAGACTCTCCAACAACTACACTGGTATTTGTAGTTTCTGCATAAATAAAGAATTGTTGAGGGCATCTTTATATATATTTTATGTATACTGCTTTCAGTTAAGAAATGAATTTGCCAATAAAACACTTGAGAAGATTCTTAGACTTGAAAAGTCAAGAAAAATATATAAGTTAGACAGTAGCTTACAATTAGTCTTGCAAATTTTAAATATACCAAACTACAACAATTATTGCCAAACATTACTGAACTACCTACTGCACTAAAATTAAACAAAGATGACACAAACTATGAGTTGCTATATTAAGATTTCTGGACTGTTATTAACTAATTCTACTACCACCTACTAATTAGTTACTGAGGCCTAAATCTAATACAATTGCTGTTTCGTATCAAAGTAGCAACCCATTATAAAGGAACAGAGGAACTTGAAGTTTCAGCTGTAATAGTTTAGCATGTGTTTAAATCATGCTGCCAAATTACTTCTGCATTTAGCTAAACAGATAACTTTAGTCATGAAAGCTCAGCAAAAGAAATTAACTCAATACTTAAATACTTATAGTCATACAAGTTTGAGTGCATAACACTGAGTCAGGGTTTTGGCTTATCCCTGCAATTGACATTTTTACTACAAAGATCTTTGTTTGGATCCCAATTCTTAAAAAAATCTAGTTCTAGACCCTTTTGTAACAAAATATCAATACAATGTCCTTCTGTTGCAGGCACTACAGCATGCTCCTATTACAAACAGATGGGTTATCTAATACTCATTAGTGCCTCAACCATGAGGTTTTGTTGCCGTTAGAGTATAATCAATCAGGAGGGAGAATTATTTGCTGCTTGTCTTGTGCTTTAGTAATTCATTCGCTATAGATCCTCATTAGAACGGAAAATTACAGCTGTAGAAATGTCTTAGTTTCAAGAAACAGAAGCACCGTTTTTCTTTCCCCTCTTTTCAAAATAAATGTTCCATGGTTGTAGGTGAAGGACATGGGCATTGGAAGAAAAGCATCAAATGGCTGCTGGTAACTTATTCATTGCATTTTTGGCCATTGGGAAGTTCCCTGCTCTATACATCTGTGCTGGTTGCTACTTTAAAACTAAGTTCTCTGAAGTTCTTCGCTGATACAGGAGAAAGAGCCAAGGCTG
The DNA here is from genome assembly GCA_018697195.1 of Certhia americana. Classification (NCBI taxonomy): domain Eukaryota; kingdom Metazoa; phylum Chordata; class Aves; order Passeriformes; family Certhiidae; genus Certhia; species Certhia americana. Next base: position 16,288,849 of record CM031864.1, on the reverse strand, counting down.
AGAATCAGTTACTATTGGAAGTAATGACATGTGATTTTATGAAGGGTCACAGGAATTGCAGCATTTATTTCTTTTGCAGACTGTTTTTTGAAAAGAGAAAGAAAAAAAATAAGGAAATCTTGAAAAATTGAAAGTCAGAAGTCATGGGGTTTCACATTATTTTCCTGCAGAGAGCAAGAAAATTTGCCATGATTTTTTACCACTGACATGGTATACTATGAATCCACAAGTATTAAAGTTTTGTGAAAATCAAACTCAGCTCTGCAAGTATGAAAAGTGTTTGCATGATGGAAGAAATGTTAACAGTAGGCCTCTGTGCTAGAGTATGCATGTCTTCTAATGGAACCACTTGCTTTGTCTCAAGTGTGGGCTGAAGAAGAAAGAACATGCAGACAAAATAGGTGTTCTCTCAGAAGACAGGACTAAATGAGAGGTTTATCTCTCTGAGGTGGCTGCTTTTTGGCTATTTTCCTGTAATCACAATTTAACATAGAGATAACCACAGAACTGTATTTCCATCTCTTGGCCCTCCCTCTCTCTGTAGTCTATATTCCTAGTGAGAAATACAGATCAGGCAAAGAGGCTTCCATAGGTTTGAAGAAAGTTCCCTTGCTTGACCAAGGAGCGTGAATGGCTGATAACATGACAATATTAGGCCAGACCTATGCAGGCCAAATTCAATCTATAGTGCAACATCACTAAAGCTGATGGTTCCATTTGTACAACACATGCAGAAGTTTGAGACTTCACTGCTCCTAGCTGTCAGTCTGCTCCTTGCACTGATGTTACTGCCCCTGAGGCAAAGCTAGCACAACAAGATAGGTGAGTTTGTATCTCTGTTTATATACTTTTCAGCCTGATAGATAAATGCAAATTCAGCTTCATTGTTCCTGTAAATTAAGATATCAGGTTTGGAGTAACTAGAGAGAGGTGTGGACTTTTACCTTTCTGCTGTCCTTGCTTAAGGGAACAGCCTGTCACAGAGATAGGTAACTTTTAAGGGCAGCAGCACAGATTTGCACTGATAAACTTGTGGAGCCTGCTCTATGCAAGCTGTACATTTGAATTATTTTCTTTAACTATTAATGGATCTTCAACACATCTCAAAATTAACAAGAGCAAATAATACTTTTGCAATATTCTTAAGGAACAGTTTTTTAGGAAACTCCTGGCTCTTAATGATTACTGAGATAGTTGACCTTGGATTTATAACTAAAGCTATTTGAAATTTGACTGTCTCCAGTTGCCACTTTAAGTGATCAACATGCCTTGTATATTTAACAAGTCTAGGTTTTTGGAAGCTGCTTGAGATTTGACCTTGCTTTTTAAATTGCTCAGAATCATTTCACATGTCTAATTAGTGTGTGAGAAAATCACTTCAACTCACCTCATTTGACATTAAAGTAACTCATGAAGTTTTGTCTGTTGTTATAGATTACTGTCAGTTCTACACGAAAAAAAATTGAAAAAAAGAATGGCCCTAAACAGAAACTATAAACCAGTGAATCATGTGGTCATTGTAGCAATTTTACCTTGGCCAGCAAATCATCATGTGTCACTTTCAAGTAAAAGAAACCCATGAGGGAGAAAGGTCTGGAGAGAGAAAGAGGAAAAAAGAAAAAAAATCTATGCTGTGCTTGTAGGAGACACCATTTAATCAACCAGACCAGTTAATAACTCTTGCTGCCTTTTTATTTGTCAAGGGCTCAATATTTTTTCAATATGAAATCTGCTTCAGTGTGTTTTAAATGGCAGTTTATAATTAATGGTACTTGAGCGTGTCTCTTATTTCAAAAATTCATACAATATTCTTGGTTACAATTTATACATGATTTTAAAGTATAATTAACATTCAGCTTTACAAGATATATGCAAACAGATATGCAAATTTGGAAATAAATATGCAAACATATAAAATGTTGTTGAATTAAGTAGTCCTTAACATTTTTAATGAAATCAATATTTTATTCATATTTTGCACACAATTTTGAGTACTTAGTGATTTGGTAGTTCTCAGACTTTTGTGGACCATGGCTGCAGATTGACTCTCTTGTGGCTCATTTTGTCTTCCACTCTCCTGAACCTCACACTTTCTTTACGGAAAACAGGAACTAATCCAAACCCCTATAAATTGTTTGGATTCTTGTCAATTGTTCTTTGTGGATATTTGGGATAGTAAACTAAACATATTACTGAATCAGTTGAAAATAATCTTTCTAACATCTTCCCTATTGAATCACATTTAAAGTTTGTCTGGCCCTATATCCTATTTCTAGAAATAGCTAAATAAAAAGGGAAAGATATGAAAATATACATCAAGCACATCACCTAGATATTTTTCTAGCACACAGCCAACTATGAGTCAAGAAATGCTTATGTTTTTATACATATAAATATGGTGTGTATGTATGTGTGTTCTGTCTATTTTTTTGTATATGTGTACATAACAATGAAAAAAAATACACACACACTCATATAATACATATTATTTTCTGTCTCTGACAGTGTGTGTGATACACCAGTTTACCTGTGTCTTTTGAGTGGTAGAGATCCTAACCCCAAATACACTCTTATAGATGTGGTTTAACAAGTGATGAGTTTCTCCTCCCTCAGTCTACTGATTATGCAGTCCAGGATGATGAGTGCTGTCTTCACCAGATAGAATGTGTGCTCACTGCTGCTAGCAAGGACATTGCCTCACCTGCCCCAACCCCAAGAAATGGGTCCTGGCAATCCCTGCCCCAGACCTGAAGATTGGCATCCTCTCCTCAGGAGCGCATGCAACCCAAATGTTACCTCCAAAGGACATGGAGTTAAGTTACCCAGATAGTTAAGGTATAAAGATGTGTGGAATTTTGTATCTAACTGGTAAGACAGGAAAATCCTCAGGGGCCCTGAGAGAAAATCAGGGTTCTGGACGTAGTTGCTAGTAAATAACTAGCTGTTAGTACTGGAAGACTGATGGGTGCTGGACAATTGTGACAGACTGAACTAGGAAATCATAAAATACTGGTACTTCAAACTACATCCTTTATAGTGTAATAAGATAATGTATGCCAAGGAGAGGCACCAGGAGCAGTTGAAGGATTTGGTGTTATAAAGACTAAAGGCTGAAACAGCAGGCAAGGTGTAGAGGCAGGTTTCCATTCTGCCTTCATTTCCATCCAAAGCATACTTTAAGGTTGCACATTGTTTAACTACTGAAAGAATTTCTGCAGCTGGAGAAAATGGCTGAAATTGGCTGTTTCTTCAGATACCTAAAGTCCTTCATCTAGATTCTGCTGTTAGACAGGATGGCTCAGATAAGCATTTACTTAGGCTAAAGGAATTTGAATACCTGAGCATTCAAATGTAGAGTGGATGGGTATGGCATAGAAAATTGCATTCAAGTCTCAATGCACCATAGAAGGCAGGAGGTGTACCCTATTCAACTTCCAGTCTCAGAACTTGAGCAAATGTTACATTTTAAACTTCATGTGCTACAGATCCCACAGGGTGACTATCAATGGAAGAGTAAATATGGTTCCCTAGCCTTGGTTTGCAAGATCTACTAATCAAGATCACATTTGTGGGCTTTAATTCATTTAGGATTACCACAAATACTTGTTGCATACAAAAAGACTCATGCTGAAATCTATGTTGTTGATAATTTAAGATTTGTGCATTTTAATAAAGTTTGTGGATTTGGTCACTTACATTTTGTTCAATACAACCTAGAATATGTTTAATTTCCTTTACATTGATGTAGAAGTAATCAAAATCATAATTATATTGCTAAAGAAACGTCACTTAAAAATAGACATACAAATTCTGTTTTGATCACTGCAAACTGCTATTTACAGTGCAGTGTTTTAGTTATGAGATGTAGAAAAATTTATCTGCCTTTGTGGGTGTATACTCAAAATGCTGTTTCAGTGCAAGTAGTGCTGTAGTATTTTTCTGAGAGATATTGATTGATTGATTGATTGATTGATTTATTACTACAGGTATAGTGAATGAAAATTGATACAGCTCCTTCCCTGTACATCTGTGGTAGTTTCAAAGTTTTCCGAGTATAACTGACTGAAAGAAGTAAGAGCCTTATATACTTAGCAAAAGTGTGTTTAGAGCTGTGCAACAGCCTCTGCCTTAATACCAAATAACATTGGTCTTTAAAAAGACTATACCTGTGCCCTTGCTCATATCTTTTTTATTCTCAGAGCATGCTAGAGTGCTGGGTCCTTGGAGATTTTGTTTCTGTGGGCTGGATTTCATTTCAGCAGATTGCCCAATCCCCTCTTCCTTCTATTGTAACTGGTTTTCGGACTATCTCAAATTCACCAATGGTTTTATGACAATCCGAAAATTAACAGTGGCCCCTTACTTGCATAGGGCTAGGAGATTCACAAATTCCTTACTAAACTGATACTTGTTTCCCCCTTACTTCCAGCCAGGCAACCTTGTGTACTTTTTAAACTAGTGTAGAGGCAGTAAAATGTGTATACATTGAAACTTTTTCTTCCTGGCATTGCATGACTTGGAAAGCAGTCTGAGGATTTTTCATAGGCTGATGTATTGGCAGTAACTTAAAAAAACCCCAAAAATATAGAAACATGATTTTTGATTATGCTATAAATTGGGATTATTTCCTTCAGGCAGGTGGAAGGACATGCCAGCTGGACTTTTTTTGTTGGCTGTTAAAAAGCTTTAGGAGCCAAAATTATAATTAGCTCACTCATATTGAAATATGTTCTCCCTAGCTGTTTTATATTTTTGCCAAACCCTGATGCAATTCCTGAAAGATGCAGTTTCCCTCAGCACAGGAAATACGCATCATACCGTTGGCATTAAGGAACCACCCGTGCAGTAACTGTTGCAGTGCTTGCAGGGGGAGGCGGTGCATCTGCTCCTTGGTGTGTTACAGGGGTGTCTGACTGCAGAGGAGACTTCGTGCTGGCTGGAACTGCTCAGTGCACCAACTGCAGGGATCTGTGCTCCAGGCAGAGGGGGCAGGAGTAGCCCCGAGTTGCAGGAAATTCTTTTTAGAAGCAAACTGGGTGATAAGCAGGGCTAGTCCAGCAACAAGAAACTATCAAGAAACTTTGACAGGAAACATGGACTACAGCACAGGATGCAAATCTGACAGACATCATGGCTACTTATTGGGACAACTAAAATCTGAGAGTAAAACTAGTCTGGGAATGTTTTCATTCACACCCCTCTGTCACTCTTCTGATTTTAGCATAGAAGTGTCCACTGAGAGAACTGGTCCATAAGTTCTGTAGATCACCAGAGTTGAGAAAGGGAATGGAGGATACTGAGGCAAACAGGATAGCAAATGAGATTTTGTAACAAGTCAAACACAGCTTTGCAAGAAGAATCCAAATTCTCCTGTTTCACAGTTCAGTGCCATCCAATTGTTCATTTTAATTTGATTTGAAATTGTTACTAATTTTTTCGCTGTTTGGACTGTTTATTTGCAAGATGGATGTTCAGTCATGTTAGGGGTGGTAAAGTGTTTTTCCCTGAAAGTTCTCTCAGATTCTGTGTTTGGTTCATTCCTTTTACTTGCATTTGTTCTTCCTCTCTCTTTTGTGGGTGCTTTCCCACGAATGGGGAAGTTTCATAAAATGAACCCATTTTCAATTCCATGTTAGTTATCTACAATGGCTACACAGTTGCATATTTTGATATTTTGTATAAAATTTTGTATAAAAGACACTTACCCAACTCTCCGTTTTACTACTTTCTTCCCAAAGAACAGGAAAAATGAAGAGGGAGCGTTCCTACTAGATGTTATGTCCGTGGGTGATCCGCTCACCGTTTGGCAGCTGTGGTTTAAGAGCCTTCTCTATCCCACTGGGTTTAGCCGCTCTATCCCATCTGTGGTTTAGACGGCTCTCCTCCCCAGCTGTGGTTTGCTGTGATTTAGCCGGCTCTCTCCCCAGCTGTGGTTTAGCCGGCTCTATCCCCAGCTGTGATTTAGCCGGCTCTCTCCCCAGCTGTGGTTTAGCCGGCGGGGCCAGGCGTTCTCAGGGTGTGCACGAACAGCCTGGCCGGGCCACCAGGGCACAGAGAGCCCTCTCCGCGCAGCAGCCAGTCACCCGCAGGACTCCAGAACGTTTTAAGGAGTACTAATTAAGATTCTCGTATTTATTATTTCAGCAGAAATCGCTAAGAGTATGTCCATGAATTGATTTACTGTTTTTAGGGACAGCCTCCCTTCAGTTTGAATTCTCTAACTGGTTTTGAAACTGAATCTTTGCAGACACAAGAAACACATAGAGAGTCCTATTCTTGCAACCACAGATCAATTCAGGTATTTTGGCAGGCAAAAAGAAGAAATTCAAAGCTAGAGTAGAAGAAAGAGCTAAAAATTAATGGACCACATACTTTGAAGTTTGAAGGCAAGCAGTTAATGTTACTCTTTGAGCCTGATAGTAATTCAGCAAGTTTTTTCCCAGATACTGGATTTGATGCATACGTCTCTTCTTAAAATGCTCTTTTCATTTCAACTGTTGAAAGATTAGGAAAAGAAATCATGCTTGTAATATTTGAGTTGAAAACTTTCTTACTAATATTAGTAATATTTAAAGGGGCAGTTGAATGCCGAATTGACTTCTTAATGAACAGACATCTGGTATCTTAGTTTTGCTTAGATTCCTGAATTAATGCAAATATCAATAACCATCTCTAACTCTGCTTTTTTCACATAAGAAGAATGAATACTGTTAAGTGTGGTGCTACCAGATGATACTGAGTTACTGAACAGAATGAAATGTTTAGAACTCCAGAAAGTAAACATGAAGTTTTATTACTTGAAAATCACTGTAGCTTCCATGGTGAAAAATGTAGAAGGATTGTAATACACTTTGTAGCATCTATAAAATACATTATTTTGATGGACCATTTTCTATGTTTTGAAATCAATGAAACAAATGATTGGAATGTGATAGCAAACATGAATGGGGTAAAAACTTGAGACCTTTAATGCTTGAAAAAAGGGAGTATTCAGACTTTCATGTTTTATGTTCTGGAAACTTAATAGCTGAAATGAAGAATCTTAATTTTCTTGTAAGTTATACAATGACATACTTGCAAAGGTAGTATCTTTTCATTATCTTTAAGGCTGGATGTGCATTATAAAAGCAGTTGCTTTCCTCACCTTTTATTGACTTATATTTTCATAACTTTTTTTCTTTGAACTAGTTTTGCATTAAAATACGTGATGCCACAGTAATTCTCTCTGTTGTATATATTTTCACAGTACTACATGTTGCCAAAGTAATTCTGATTATACTTTCAAAAATGTCTAGTGATCAAAATGCGGTTGTAACAAATACCTATTTTATGCTTTTGGAGGAAGTACGTAGATTTGAAGAAAGGAAGAGAAGTTTGTATGTGCTTTAGACCTGATTCAAGTACTTCTGTTTAGTGCAATAGTACTGATAAGCACTGTTTAGCTGTGTGCCTACTGATTTGCTACAGAACAGGAAATGTAAACAAAGATCAGTAATCCCCCCAAAGTAAGTTCAATGCTAAGCTTTGTTAAATTCCTACCTCTTGTTTTTATGTAGGTAAGACAAGATATAAAAAGGACATACATGTTTCACTAGGGCTGTTTGATCTGAATTGAGTTTGCTTTGAAATTTTTTTTGCTTTTTGAAATTTGTGTGCTTTGCTGTCTTTGCATAGAGTGCCTGTAGTCCCATGGCTACTCTGCCAGCTGAGGATATCTCTACTGCAGCAGTTAATGAATGTTTGATACATGGACTTACTTTTTGACAATACGCTACCTTAGTGACCTATTGGGGACCTCCAAATAAAAAGCACTGTCCTACTCTGACATTTCAAGATGAACTGCAAACTCAGGCTGATGGCATGCCATAGGAGCCAGCAGGAAGTCTTATGCTTCCTTCATGTACAGTCGGTTAACCATTAGCAGTTACCAAAATTGCATTACATGTACATACACAGTGAGAAAGAAGAAACAATGAAAGAGTGGAAACTGTGACACAAGAAGGGTAAAGCCACACACCCATACAGAAGTTCTCTGTATCATTTAGTGGCTTTAGTACAGAGAAGTGGCTGTGTGGAATGACAAACTGTTGTACCTCTGAACTTGCCATTGAATAAAGAATCCTCAAAACCAGAAAAATGAGACAATGAATAAATGAATAAGCAATGAGCTGTCAGCTGAAAAGAAGTAGTGGAAAACTAGGAAGACAGAGAAAAATGATGAAGACTTGATGCTGAAAAACAAGGTGCCAAAAAAATCAGGATTTGTCATATTGGTATGAGAAATAATCCCTAGTTCTCATTAGCTCTATATACAGTTGTCAGTGTCCTTTGGTCCTATATTAATTTACTAAGTATTTTGATAAACAGTTTATTCTTCTCACAAGATGTGCCAGTGGAGACAGAGAGGGAGGAAGCAATGGCTAGGACCAGTCATGTAACAAAGGCACAAAATGCAACCAAGGGTTCTAAAAATTTACTGAAATTCATTTCTTGTATAATGCAATGATCAGATCAACAGTCTTTATTCCTTCTAGAACTTCTATAGATCACCAAAGAACATAATTTTCTAAGTTCAGCCACTATTTATATGCGGTACTAATATTATAGAGATAGTAAATGTAATTAATTCTTTTTATGCAGCTCAAGTGACATTGAGGAGAAACCGTGCAATTATCCAGCTGTACTGACACCATTAGGGAGCTTGTTCCAGATCACAGGTAAGTCAGATAAAAATTTTGGCTTTGCATATTTGGGTACAGAGCCTGTGGTCAGCAGTTGGTATTTGTCATGCAATTGCCTACTTTATCCATTTTTATGCCCCAACTAATTTCCTTGATGTAGGGATTTGGGGACGGTGAAATAATTTCATAAATTATAGGCAAAAAAATTAATCTGTTTCATCTACTTCATTCTGGATAGCCACTGCATAAAACCTGTCAAAAACATATTGCTTTGGGTTCATCCCTGCTGCAGTTCCATTGATTACAGTGGAGTTAAATCAAAGATGAATCTGTCTGTTCAATTTAAAACTAATGATTGGTTAAAAAGTCGGGGGGAGAGCTCTGTCTAAATCCAGGGCTGTTTTATCCTTGTGTCAGCATTTAATTCCATTTGCATATAAGCCTATTTCCCTTCTCTAAATTTAATTTGTTAGAGCTTGGCCCTCAGCAACAACTGCAACAACAAAGTAATTGCATGCACTATTGGGCAATGGTGCCAATACAGCATGTGCTATAAAAATGTCTCATGCAAATTTATAAAATGTAGGCATTAGTGACACTCTGCCTGGTAACAGGTATCTGGATACCTGAAAAAAACTCCAAGCTTGAGCTTCATGAACATGTGACATCTAATAATACACATATGAAGAAGCCCTTTTTTAATATCAGCTATTAATTCTGGCTTTTTCATCAAAGGAAATAAGATACCCATGTCTTGTATGACCAGTGGGACCATTCTAGAGTTTCACTGTGATGAGATAAAAATGGCTGAGGCTTAATTCTCAGGCTGCACTAGATACTGTCTGTGACTGCACAAGGTACTTTTGCAGTGTGACTTAGCAAGCTTGTTTTAAACCAGGAGGAGTGGTTGGCATTGTTGCAACATACCTTGTTTGTTTAGCTGCTACACTCCACTGCAGTACTGTGTTCACATATCACCTAGCCTCAAAATACAGAGCCCAATCTTCACTGAGACCTTTCACCTGGACATTTTTGAATAAAAAAGGAGTCTTCTTGTTGGACTTGACCTGATCAGCAGTCATTCCAATTCAGCTGTTCTTCCAAAGGTAGTGGTACCTGCATTAAGTTGATAGAATCCTTCATTCTCCTTTTCCCTGTCCTAAAAATTTGATTGCACCTGAAGGAGAAACCGTCAAATCAAAATAGTTTGTAGGATTTGAGTTTTTCTTTCTGCTTTAAATCCCAGATTTTTCATCATGCATTCAGTGCATTAAAACTAGTCATGGATGTAGATTCTTATGTCTTGTCAATTTTGCAAACTTCATGATCTGTTGAGAAGAGGTCACTTCAGTTTCACGATCTATGGAAAGAAGACACTGATGCCAAGGGGTAAATATATTGACTTGGGGCACTGTGCAATTTTATGCAAATAACAAAGCCTGGAAGAGAAGCCAGGTTTTCTGAATTAGGGCTACATGATATGGGACTAACTTACAGAGAGTGGAGAATAAATGCATCTTCCCGTTTTCTGATTTCTCTGTTTAGATAAATCAGGATATTTCCTAATGTATCAGATCTTTTTAATGCAAACTGTTCCTCATGTGGTCAGCAAAACCCACCATTACCTCTGTTACTTGGTCCCATTACCTCTTGATGCACTTGCAGCCTATCCTCTGTAGGATTAGAAGGCACTCTGGACCTTTCAGGAGGCACTTACCACTTTACAGGATTAGGATAAGCCTGCCTTTGATGTTTTTGTGATCATACCCATCTGTCATAACTGAACATGGTGAAGTAGGCTTTATTTTTATTTAATGTTCTAATTATGTTTAAAAGGTCAAATATAAAAATATTCTTTCTCAGCTTGCCTGCTTTTCTTTAAAAAATCAATGAGGATGTGTTGTTTTTCAATACATATACGAATGTTTGAAAAGTAAAATAACTCCATGGCTAGAATCAGCAAATAAAGATGTGGTTTCACCTGATTTTAAGGTTTAACAATTGTACTCTATGTCACACTCCTTCCTCTTCTTCCATCCATATATTCACTACAAATGTCAGATAAGGCTAATCCTTCGTGTGACATTACTGCAGATGGTTACATTGGGGACTTAAACCAGATGCTGATAGTCTGGATAATCTGGATAAAAGCTGGTAACCTAAAACAAATCCATTTTGTGTATTACTCATGCTAACAGTTAAGATGTATATAAAATCTTTATTACCCTTTAACATTTTACATAACTCTTTTGCATTCCTCTTCTTTTTATTTTCAAAGTTGTTATTTTAGAGAAGATTTTTCTTCATCTTCCACTGTCTTTCTACCTCAGCACAATCATGCATGTGTGTATATAATAAGATTCAGGGAGGGGAGAGGCACTTTCTGCTGTAAGAATGAACACTACATTTACCTTTTTTTTTAAAATTCACATTGGGTTGAAAATTGGCACTGGGAAGTAGCTTTAATTTACTTTTATAAAAAGAGGTTTGAAAGTAATGAAAGCATTAACAGTGAATAAGTAACTCCCTCCTGTACTTTTAAAGAGTCTTTGAAATTCAGTGTTTAGGATGGCAGCTGATAGGGTTGTCTTCTACCAAGTGGCACTGGCCTCTGACTAGACTTGAATGTTTGCAACCCATTTTTCTTGTCTATTTAAGAATAGTAATATCCTACCTAAGATGAGATTTGCTCTGAATATTATATATATCATTTAATAATGAATTTTGTATTCTGAACTGGAGGATTCACAGAGACTTGTTAGTCTAGGGAGAACTCTTGGGGGTGTGTTAAGCAGCTAATTATTTACATGGGAAATTCTTCCTTGCCCACCTGTGACTATCACTGAATGCTGCCCATGGCTAGAGGAATTGGAGAGGAAGATACTAGATTATTGTTTGTAGCTTAGTATAATGCTATTTTGGGCTCTTTCAGCTGTATTATTTTTTATTTATTACTAGGTTTTGTTTATAAGCTGGTCACTAGTCTGGAAGTAGAGGAAAGAAAGTTTACCAAGAACCTGAGCTATGCAATTATTGTGTAGCTTTTCATCTTTTGCTTAGCACACTTGAGATTTAGATTAGGGTAAGCAACTTGAGCAGGTCCCCACACAGTAAATGATCTTCTGTCTAATCTGATCTCTCTCTAATCCAGTGAGCTATGAGGGCAGTGGTCTGGAGCATGGTTCATTGAGCGTGGTTTCTGTGATTTGCTTCTAAACTTGTTTTTCCCCTAGTGTGTACAACAGGAACAGGTAAAGAAGTCAAGGTCTCTGGCCAGCCAAAGCATGTGTAGTACTGAGGTTTGAATACTGGGATTTAATACATCCTTCTGTTGCCTATCAAAGCTTTCAGCTGGACAATTCTCATGGTCTTTAGCAACATATCCAGTTAGTAATGACTACCTCTCTCAGAGTCCTTACTGTTTCACTGATTCTAAAAGTGTATAGATCACACCATTAACTCAAATCAACACAATTCTATTGAATTCAACAGAATTCAGATGACTTATACCAGTGGAGAACCTTGATCCTTCCCTTGGTGTATGGCATGATACAGCAGTATACTGTATCTGCTGTATCATACCATACATGCATATATAGTATATTATATATATATAGTATATATATATTGTATATAGTATACTATTCTGAAGTATACTGCTCACTGTGAGTCAAATCATTCTCAACAAGTTGCTGAAATTGTTTAGAAGAGTAGTCAGTCATTAAAGCTTAGAGCATACTGCAAGGATATATGGTGCAAACCTACATCAAAGGAGATGAGTAAAGACTTACTGTCCAGATATTTTCTGTTGTTAATATGCTGTTATCAAATAGCATCATAATTGTTGTTCATTTTGAGATCATAAACCTTTATAGTGGAAGAGAAGGTAAATACTTCTGAAAGGTTAGTCAGAAAGGTCTGAAAGGTTAGCCAGAGGAAGACAAATTATTGTAGAACATGTGGAAAGGTGAAAAAGGTGAGCATTACATGAACTATTGCAAGCAAGGAACCAGACTCTTACAATTATGTGTTTTGTGGCAAATGCAGTCTTGGTGGGCTGATACACATTACATTAAATATCATAATTAATAGTGATAATGTTATTTTAGTGTTTGTGGCAATCAAAGAAGCAATAATTGGATCTAATTGGTAGCAACATTTGACTAACTTTTTACAATTGCTTTTTTAAGTGTAAATTTTAAAATTGTGACTTAAATAGCAGCAGTTCCTTGATGATTTATTTTAGAGGCTTTCTAAAAGTATGAAAATAGAGTAAAGTTCTATTTTTGGCCATATAGATATGGTTAAAAGACCTGTGCACGGGGCAGATATTTTGCTACCATCTGTTCCATCTTAGAAGAAATGCTCAATTCAGCAGAGCTATTTCTTTGCATGTTGTAGGCCTGGAAATGCCATTTCAGCACTATGAAGTCTGATTCATCAAAAATGAAACGTCACTTTCAGGAATGCTGTTTAGTGGAGTGTGCATGTATGGAAATGATGTCCTGGTATAGAGAGGGTCCTAGGTTATGGGTATTTTATGATCCACATATCTCTAATTCATCTTTTGCTTTTGAAACATAACACATGTTCTAGCTGCACTGATACGGGTTCCTGCTTATTATAGTTAATGGATTATTCATCCTCTTTGTCCTTGATATAATCCTAAGTATGTGCATAAAACTCAGATCATGTTGCCCATAAAAACCAATCAGCCCAGAGTTCTTCTGCAAGGTGTTGAACATTCACCCAGAGCAGATGGTAAAGATAATGTTTAATAAAGAGTTAGAGGATTAGTTGGAACAAAAATAAGCTAAGAGAAAGGGATAATTTCATTTCATATGAAACTCCATGACATTTCATGTACCCAAGGACTGATTAAAATTATGCCAAAAGCTGCTCTTTTTGGCCAGTTTGTCCTAATACTGACCCTGCTTTTGTTGTCAGCTGCTATATCTGCATGTGTTATTTTACCACTTTGTGAATAACTCAAAAGAAAGCTCTTCTGATTCTCCTCTGTCTGGCAAAAGTAATTATTTATTAAATAGGAAGAGGACAGATGATAGGATTCTGCTAAATGTGATGAATATATTTAAGCAACTGATACCTCAGCTAAGGTTTAGAAGAATGGTTTTATAAGTCATTTTAAACATAAATAAATTTTAAATTATAGTTTTCATAATATGTGGGGTTAAGCTTTGGTTTGCCTTGAATATTTATATGCTGAGTGGAAAAGAGAGCAGGGGATAGCCCATAAATGATTTTCAGGGTTTTTTTTTAGGAAAATTTATTTTTTGCTATCAAAAAACAGCAAAAAATACCTTGCAAAAATTTTTACCAAACCTTAACATTTTGCATATTGCATAACATTTTCCCAGTTGTTCTTTAATAAGGCTTAATAATAGAAATTGAGAAAAACAAATCAGAAGCAAATATTTTATGGTTATGGTATTTCTGGGCCTATGGTTATCTGCTATGAACTTAAGATTTATAAGTCAGAATCTCTGACAAAGTATGTCAGGTGTGGATGCTGCAGAAGCAAGTAAGTGGAATTCACCTGTAAATTTTGTGTTCTTTGTTCTGAACACAAAATTTAAATTACTTGAAGCTGTTCTCATAAATAAGCACATGTTCTTTTAAGAAGACATTTTAGGATAGTTGGTGGGAGACAGAAGACTATTTCTTTTAATTGTTATGCCACAAGAGCAAAACAGGATCAAAATCCAAGCTATTAACTTATTTTACTGAGACTTAGTGGTCACTGAAGCATAAAACCAGATGTGAGCATCTCTGGACTCACTCCAGCTGAAGCTTAAAGCTCTGACCAGTGTTTAAGGGTAGAGAACTGTTAGCTGCTTCTGTAATGCAAGAAGACAAAAGTATTCTGGAATCAACATAATGGCTTTTGCACTGAAGTAGGCCAAAGCTAAAACCTTTGAAAGCCTCTTGATATTTGCTAGCTTGGATAATATTACTACCTAGTACTTCCAGAATTCAGCTGAAATTTTCTCAAAACTTGCTCTGCATTTTCTAGCCATTTCCTGTGCTTAAGATGGTGTTTGGCTCCCTAAAATAAAGACCCTAAAGTTGGTTTCTGCTGCAGATTATTCCTAATTTAACTTATGCTTCTGTTGTTTCTCTGATTAGTTACTTTTGAAAATGTTCCACTAGGCATTTCAAACAGTCGAGTATATTTTAAATGGTCTGAATTAACATAAAAATAGCAAGACACAGTTAAGAATGAACTGGAAATTATTGAAACCTTCATTTCACTGATAATAATTATAAATATTTTTTTACAAGATGCAGGTTTAGCTGTCTAATGGTTGTGAAATACATTACTATAAAACTTATTTCCAAATTTCCTTCAGTCTGCTAAATAATTGTCCAAACCTCGTTGTAGCCATCTTTTGAAATCACAGTGGCAAGAATAAAGCTCAAGAAGTCTGTCAGCTGATACAGAGTATCAACATCAGATAGTGCAGCTCAGCAAGAAGAGAGGGTCATATCGCACAGCTGAGATGAGACATAGATAAGTCTAAAGCAAGTTATGGCTTTATCTCATCTTAACCTTGAACCAGATGCCCTTTCCAAAGCACTCCCTTTCCCCCCATCCCCCCATGTTTGTAGTGCACTACAGCTGTGCTGTAACAAACAGCTAGAATTAACAAAATTGGAGATGGGAAAAAGGCAGTCTTAAAAAGCATATTTTTCATTCAAAACATGTTTTTTAAAGTGTGTAGATAGAAAGAAATTGATTGACTAGCTGAATTTCAAAATACAACAAGTGAGTCAGGTATAAAAAGAGTACTTCTGTCTAGCACTTGATGTTAGTAGAAAAAAAATGATAGCCATGAAATATATTGTGAACCAAAATATTTTTCACTTGCTCATATTTTTAATTTAAATTATATTCCCACCACAATAAACCTCAGACATTATGGTCATTGAGGAGTGGGTAGGTGTTCTAATTCTTTCCCAAATGGTGAATGATTAATGTGCAAGTAATTTCTCCCAGCACTTGGAATGTTGTTCAACTTGTAAGTCTCTTCAGTTACTCACTCTCCAGCCTGTCAGTTAGTGTGTTCACATCAATTTCAGATAATGCTTTATTTTCCCCCATCTGTATTTTTTTGGTCTTGGCAGGGAAATGTCAGAAAATAAGCTTTATTTTGATTTCTTCCCCTTTGTTTTTTCAACTACTTTTCAAAAGTTTTCAGAAATCAAATGTGTATGGCTGTTTTTTTTAAATCCCATTTTATCTGTGGTGGTTTCCTAGCTTTCATTCCCCATCTCTAATATCTCCTTTTATTGGGTCTCTGTGCTTCTTTTCTCACAAGGTGAACACTTCCTTCATTTTTCTGTCTGAATTATACACTTGTACTTCATTAAGAGATTTTTGGGTTTTGGTAGCTTTGGGATAAGTGAGAGCCTACCACTAAGCATACCACATTTTGGATGCATTTCCTGTATGCATAGTTACTGCTCTTGACTTGGATTAATAGAAAAAATCTTTTTATTTTTCTCTAAGGCTCTTATGTTCAAATGCATAATCTCTGTTTTCATTGTTAGATGGTTGTCCAAAGGAGGTTTAAAGTTATGCTTGAATATCATGAGATAGTAATTTTTTTAACAGCACACCCACAAATTATTCACTGGCCCAATATAAGTCTCTCTGGAACACAGTCTTGTGAAGATAATAGCTGGGATGATATGTGCTTTTCTCTAGCAATGGTTTTATTGGCAAATGTAATGTTTTGCTTCCTAGTTACATCAGTGGGTTTTAATAAACAGATATCATGCAGTTACAAGAAACTGTCTAATGATATTTCACAAACTGCTTTTCCCAACAGGAAAAAAAGCCAGTAGCAGCCAAAGTCACTGCTCTTTGTTACAAATATTCTTAATTTTTATCTCATTTTAGAGTAGGGGTTCTCCAGAATAACACAGTATACACATATATATGTCTGAAACTCAGAGTACAGCTAAATTTTCTCTTCCTCTCCAACTTCTGAGGTCCCTGCTGAAGATGTACTGTAACTGTCTTACCAGGTCTGATGTAAGTTCATACCCAAGACAGATCTCAATCTGTAGCTGCAGTTCTATACCCAAAAGCGTAGCCACAATGACTTAGTTCCTGCTGTTAGATTATTGCTGCACCTGTGACTTCTTAAATTAGCCCCAGCTGGACTAGCTGGGACCCATCAGCTGTCAGTGGGGAGCAGCAGTCTGCTCCAGGAACTCTTCAGCTTCTCCATTCCATGCTTTTGAATGGAAAAACAGCACTGAGGCAGGAGGAGGAGCAAACTCAGGTTCTCTTTCCTCTTATAGGAAATAACCCTCACTCAATTTAAGCTGAGTCAAAGCCATAATCCTAGCACCTGTTTTCCAGATAAATGCTTAAATTTCTGCATACTGCAGAAATATGATTGACATACTCCCTTCTTAATTGGGAAGATATCCCAGTCACATGAAGTAAACTATCATTTTTCACCACTTGCGGCTTCTACTTTCTCCAGATATGACCACCCCCCCCCCCCCAAAAAAAAAAAAAAAAAGATAAACCCAAACCAAACCAAAACAAAACACCAACAAAAAAACCCCAAACAAAACCCCAAACTTGATGCAGAAGAAGAACTGGAAAAACCCCATTATAAAAAGAGATTTGAAAGGACTGGTGTTTTTTCCATCCAGTAAATAATCGTTTATTTTAAAAAAAGTACATGCTATGCCCTGTCTTAGATCTCCTCTTCTGGAAAACCCTATAAAAGAGATATGAATTATATGCTTTAAGGATGGCCTTCATGAGCATAATTAGAGAAGCAATACTGTCTTCTGCTTTCTTCTGAGACAGCACCTATCATCTGGCTTGGCTTGGCTTGCCAATGCAAGTCACACTGAGCTGGCTGTTACTTTGGTCAGTGAGAACATGGAGAAGCTGGATACAGAAAAAATTGGATCCCCACCGTTTCTAGTAACATGTTTTTCAACTTCCTTTCTTAAAGAAAATATAGAAATTGCTCCAGGTTTTCAGTGAAGAGTGGTGAGATACAAAATATCTATTCCCCAGAGGTTAAATTAGTGGGTAGGAAGGGTTGTCTGATGCCTTCCTTGATTGTAATTGCCAGTTAAAGAAAATTAAAGGAAATGTTTTGTTTTAAACAATTGTATCCCTTTTTGAATGTGGACGGATGAGTATATATGAAAATCAACCTTAAAATATTTCCAATGCATGTAAATTCAAGTATAATACTTTTAATCTTCAGCAGATAAGTATTTACTGGGGACCTAGATTCATTCTATTTCCTCAGCTGTGGTCTTGTTGGTATAATGGAGTTGTTTATAACATTAGGTGTGGTGGATTTGATTTTGCTTCAGGTTGACATTTCATGGCACTAAGTGTGAAAAATTACATCCTCAACAAAGCCTTCCTTGATGGAGCTCTTGGAGACAATAATAATACCTTCTTATGGTAATTGGATAAACCTGGATGATGTCTGAGTGGTTGCTTCACTGTTCTTTTTGAGTCTTTGACACTTATCCTGTTGCCATCAGGTGGTAAAGATAAGATGGAAGAGCAAAAGATGTAGAAACAGGAGAACCAAAAAGTATAGGTATTGGTTTTGTATCCATTTAAGTGGTATTATTTAAGCAGGTCAGTTTTG
The DNA here is from genome assembly GCA_018697195.1 of Certhia americana. NCBI lineage: Eukaryota > Metazoa > Chordata > Aves > Passeriformes > Certhiidae > Certhia > Certhia americana. The sequence goes on along the minus strand of CM031864.1, from coordinate 16,270,503 downwards.
TTGCAAATCAAATGAAATTTAAGTGAATGGAGGATAGCTGGAATAGGTGTATCTATCATTACTAATCTGGCTAGGATTTATTTCTATTGAGGCTACAGGAAGTCATGTAAATAGGGGATAGTTTTCACTAATTTTCAGTGTTTCTGAAATGTATGTTTTCATATGCATACATGTCTAATTGTCAAGCAGACGGAAGTTTGTAGAGACTGACTGCATTATGAATAAACAACAATGAGGCCTTTTCTTTATGCAACTGAGAGCCTTCAATTACAAATCAAAGGAAATGAGGGCAAGCTAAGAGTTAATGTATGGTAAGGTTGCTTAAGATCAAGAATGCAGTCTATCTTTTCTAGAAATACTGATCTTATTGAGGCTAAAGTTGGTGATGACCAACACGTGGCATTGCCACAGAGAAAAGATAAATTTAGATTGAATGATTTCTCAGTTAAAAAGGTTCCAACAGGGAGTTTATAATAAAACAATTTACACTCACTTTGGAATATGACAATGGCAATTTTTCTTGTGCTGAAAACAAACCATTACTGATGTATGTTTGTAACCCAGCAGGAAGTTTTCTAATACAGACTTTTTTCACATCTATCCAGTAGCAGATGTAATTTTTCCAAGTTGTGTAGCAGTATATAATATCATATATTATTACTCTTGTCATATTTTCCTATCATGGTGAAAAATTTAGATTTGTTAAGAATTCCCCAGAAGTGATGTATGTCTCTCAGCCTTGAAAGTTAAGCTCTTAATGAATTAAAGGCTTAAATTCACTTATCTGTTTTTAGGCTTCATTAAGAATATTTGTGGTGTAATCTCTGATTCAAAAAAAATTATCATGTAACATTTTGACATATGTAATAGCAATTTTTCATTCACATGCTCTAATGTAAACCATGAAGGGTTCCTTTGTCAATGCAGTAAAACAAGGTGAAAGAACTGACTTCCTTTTTGCAGAAAATTTTAGTTGCATTTTAAATGCCTGATACTAGAAATATTTATATTACTTGTGCCTTATTTTAGCTGTGTAACAGGAGGAAAAGTTGTCAGTATTTCTAATCTAAATCTGAGGTTTCAAATTTCTGTTTCTGTCAGTATGGATACAACCAATCCCACACAAGATTGGTACAGTATAGCTGGTGGACAGAGAATTGCATGTAAGAGCAACTGAGCTTACAGGGGATGTCCAGGACCACCTCAGGTCAGATGGAACTATTGGTGCTCCCTAGCATTGGGCAGGAGTGTTTCTAGGATTTCCTTGCTGAATGAGAGGACACCGATACAGCTGATTCTGAACTAAAGAAACAGCTGGCATTTATAAGCTTGGGATATTGAAGAGCTGCCCATCTAAAGGAATGCTTTGGTTATTTGGTATTGGTGTGCACCACTGACTTATGGGGGAAAAGTTAGCAGAAATTAATTGTAAAGTATTGATAATTGCACTGAAATTTCTGTGCAGGCCCAAGGGGAAAACATTCTTCTGATTTCTAGATTATATATAGCAACATCTTGATGCTATTATGATGATTACCACTTTGCAATTGGTATGTCTTAGCACAGGAACATAACATTCCTAATGAGATATAGCAATAATTTACCTGTCACAAAATGATCTTTTCCCTCGGAAGTGACAGTGTCTTACTGTTGCAAATATGTCCCCATTGACTAAAGCACTAATGAATATAGGTCTAGCATTATCATATTAGATATTTATGCCATTTGATAAAGTGTAAAACTTGATCTGGATCAAAACTATTCATATAGTGCTTGAATCCTTTTGCATGAATAGTTAAGGCAGTGAAGATTTTTTCCTGGCACACAGAAGTCTTGAACTACTCAGGAAATAGGTGGGGTAAATGAAGAGATTTTTCAAAGGAATCTAGAAGAGTTAAGCATTGCTGTCTTAATGTAAGTTTCTATAAGCAATTCCTTTTGGAATCTCTGAGCCACTGTTCCTGTAAGGCTCAGTTTTGTACTCCCTCTTTAGCCTCTGAGCCCACAAATTTATATGGGATTAATTTTAAGCATGTGGGCCTGTCACCTTTGATATGCACATGTTGTATGCATTTTCAGAAACAGAGCTGTAGGAGAGATTCCCGTTTATTTTGATAGGAGTTCTGCCTGAATGCAGTTTGAACCCGTGTGTTACTAAAGGCATTCTTTGACACTCCAGTTGAACTGTTGAAACTAGGGAGAAGTTAATTCAGTGAAAGAAATGTGTATTGCAAGTTTTGCCACTTATCAGGGGAAAACTGTTTTCTTACTGCTGAATTTCCTTAATGATGTAGATTTAAGTTTAGTTCATAACACATAGAGTAGGTGATGCATAGTTTAATGTCAATATCATCTAAATTCTGTACTGTTGCTTTTGCATTATTTTACTTCCTATGAGTGTGATTGAAGAAATGGTACAAATCTTCAAAATACACATTTTATGTGTAGTGATATGCATCGCTGTGAATTATTTTATAACCATTCTATAATTTTTAAAAGTACTGTACAGCATGGTATTTCTTTTCTGTATTGTGAATTTTGGTCATTTTCTTACAAAATCAATGAGGATGACTTTCAATACTTAGATAAGGTGCAGCTATTGACCAGATGTTTAGAAGTGTGTTTGAACTGTGCATATAACTGCTGGTCAAAACTTAATGATATGTGGCTCAAACTTCCAGAATTTGGAAGTCAGCTTTTAATAAATATTTCAGGATTAAAGTTACTCTTTTAACATAGTACCATACCTCCTGCATATTGGCTAGCAGGATCTAACGGAGACCTGGGCTTCAAAGTGTTGTATTATTTTGTGGTAATGCTGCACATGAATCCAGATATTGCAGCATCTGAATAAAACTGGGGTTTGATGTGAAAGAGAATCTTAAAAGTGCAAAATTTCATACTGTTCATTTTGTGAATAGTGCATGAGAGCTTGTGAACTATTCTTCAGTAAGTGCACTGCCTTTAAACAGATAGAGAGCTGGGATTAAGATTGACAGTTACAGGACTTCAGATACATTGCAGCCAATGCACCAGAGTTCAGTGTGCATTTCACCTACAGGACTGGGTATGATTTCACTGGAAACATCTTCCCCACATGTTTTCTATCTGAATGAAGAAAATGATCTGAGTGTGCATTTGAGCATGTACTATTTGGAAACACATGCTTGCTCCAGCTATAGCCTATTAATTACAGGGACTGCTTTGTATTAAGTTGCTTAAAAAACCCTTTAATTTCAGAAAAAATTGAATTGGCTTTACCTCTATCAATACTATTCTAATATGTTGCTCTTTAAAACTAGAAATGTTTAAGAATTTCTGAGAATTTATGTCATTCGTACTAGGCTGTCACACTGGCTCTGTTCTGTAGCAGCAGAATGCAAAGTCAAGCATGAAAACCTGAGCCATAAGATGACACCAAGTACAAATCTGTATGAAGGGCTGGGGAAAGAGCACAAGATATTTGTGAGATATTTGAGGTGGTTGATGGGAAGTCCTCTTGGATAACATTTACCTTTTCCCCCACATTTACACACTAACATTGAAAGTGTTGATGAGATAGAACAGAGTCCTGGATGGCTCATAAGTCCTTTCATTATATACAAAATATTGTAGCATTGTATATCTCCATCTGTTTTAGTACTGGTTTCCTACAGGGAACTTAATACAGGCCAGCTTACACCTAATAATTTCTGGACAATACTAAAGTAGAATAGATTCAAACTTGTAGCATGGAAGTGGAAAACCCTATTTATCTGTGCCTTGACCCTCCATTAGCAGAGTTTATCCAGGATTTATATTTTTTGCTAAAGACATTAGAATTACTTGAATAATTCTGATATAAAGTAAGTTTGGATCATCTTATTCTGACACCTCATCAGCCAGAGTAATGTGATGAAAAATGTAACTAGTCACTTTGTTTGGGGAGATTAGGACAGTACTTCCTTAAAATGATTGGAAAATCTCTGTTATGTGTGAGGAAAAGAAAACCTACTCCATTTTTACTGAAATATGCAGAGAATCTTTAAACTGCTAAAGTGGTCCATTATTAATACTGAGCAAATATGTATAAAAAAGCACACGGAAGGTATATAATATAAAGCAAATGCAAAATATTTCTTCACTAGTATTACTTGAGAATTTTCTGTTACATGACCATATTTGTATTTGCTTTGTAGGCAAACCATTTTCTTTTGAAAAAAAATCACAACTCGATGTAATTTCTGCTACAATAAAATGAACCCGCCTTTAAAATGCTACATGGAAATAATTCCTTTACAGCAGCCCAAAGGGTGGACTTAGACATCTGAAGAAACTGAGGAAGAAAAATTAAATGCAAAAGTGCATCACTGACCCAAATGTTCTCCATATTTGGGTACTTAGTCTTTTGGTTCTGATATTACAAGGTTGATTCAATCCACAGACTAGTAACTAGCATGTAGAAATGAGCCATCTCTGAAGAATGTAACATTTATGCAAAAGCATAAATGTCAGAGTTAATTAGCAAAATAGGTGCAGCAACAATTTTACATCTGTAAAAGCTGATATAAATTAATATTTTAATGATGTAATGATGTATAGTAAAGCTCCTGTGAGGTTTAGAAGTGCCTATTGAAATAGCTATTGACAACTTCTTTTATGTACTCAGTGTACTACCTGCTCAGCAGTACACTGTCATTTTAGAGTAATTGCCCAGCAAACTTTTAAAATGCTGTCACAAAAAAAATTGCTAAAACAGAGGTAGCTCCTTAATTTGTCTGTCACTTTTTCTGTCACTCCTACTTGCACTTTATGTTGAGTGCAAGTTTAGCTGTCACATTTGAAGTTCTTCCAGATATTTTTACAGGTTGGGTTGAGGCCATGTTGCCTATTTGTCCTACAATGTTAAGGAAAGTTTTAAATAAAAATATTTTGTATGCACTTCTTTTACTTGTACACTTGAATATAGAAGATTGGGGATTATTACTCCTATAGTTAGGGAAACTATTTTGGATTTGTAAAACAGAGTGAGTTTCACTTGAGATGATGATTTGTCCAAACCCAGCTTTTTCACAGGAGAACGTGTGTGTGTGTGTATGTGCTTATTTATGTATATAACACAGCTGCTTAAAGCTGGTCAGTAGTTGATGTTCTGTCCAGGTACAGGTTCTTCAAATGAAGATTTCCTGTTCATAGAAGATAAAAAGGTTACAGTGGGAAGTTTGAGAACAACTTACCTCAGACTTCAAATGGTCAGGATGCTCAGCTGGAATTCGAGAGAATGCTAAGGGAAGAACTAGAACATGCCTGTGTGCACTGTATTTTTGTAGTGTTCACTGGTTTATTCAGATAGGAAACAGTAAAGCATCTGGAAGCTTTGAGTTTTCATGAGATGGGAAAACTTTTCTTCACAGTTCTAGATCCAGGAAGTTTCTTGTGCATTAGCTATTCTTGTGTGATGCTGGAGACAAAAAGGTAAAAATATAATGCAATTTTTTGTACATTTTCTAAAAGACTTTATTTTCTACTTGCTTTTTTAGGAATGCCCTTCCAAGCAGTAAGATTCCATGTTATCTTCCAGGGCAGAGTAGAGGTATAAGGCAGCTATGTCAGACAGCAACTTCTATGCCAAGAAATGGGGAAGAGTTGCTTTAAGATCAAAAGATAGTTATGCAGTCATCAGACTTCCATGTAGTTAGCCTTGTATTTTGCTGCATATTGTGAGATCATGAGCAAGAAGCAAGAGGAACTGAGTCTGGTTTCCTTCTTTTCAAAGGAACTTAACTGTGGCCAATATTGCCGACTCCACAATTGAACTTGAGTGCAAAATTCTGAATTGCAGCAACTTGATCAGCTAAATGCTCTTACTCCTAGAAAATGGTTTGTGCTGTCTGAATACCATCACAATTGGAAACTCTATTAGGAGGAAACCACTGAAGTTCATTATCACATGGATCACTTTTTGTTTTCTTAGCTCCTTAAGAAGACTTTTCTTAGTTAACTTTCATACTTCTTGAGGATAAAGTGGTAAAGAAAAAAAATCACTCTTTATAGGAATACTTTTTGATTTCAATGAAAGAAAGGTTGCTTTTTGATATGTACCATCATTTAATTCTCTCAAGTAAATAGTTACAAAAATAAAAATTAAAAACCAAAAAAATATGAAGAGCTAGGTATGATTTATCCATTTAAATAATGGAAAAAAATTCTTCTTTTAACATACAGAGTTACTAACAGTTTACACATTTGACTGTAGGGGGAGTGAATATTCATAATAGGAGAAATTTTACAATAGGAAATGGCAGGAGTTACTGACAATCAGTAGATATCAAAGAATGAGCACTGGCACATTAATAAGGAACTTAAAAGCAGATCCACAGTCTAACATCTTAGGAGCTATAAAACTACAACTTCTACATGAGTCATATGTTTGAACTCCAAACTATATTATAAAATTTAGCTAGAACACATTTTTCTTGACACAAATCATTATATTAATTTCCATAAGATATTATCTCTTACCATATATTTAATTCAGATTCTCTTTCTACTCCCACTAAAATAATTGCTTACAATATATTGATTTGATTTTATATGGCTAATTAGAGCAGTGCATGGAAAAAAATAGGTTTGCAGGTAATAGTGAAATTAAATATGTTAATCTGTAGCTCAGTGCACACATTTTGTATGAGCTTTAATTTGCTATATAAATTATAGTTCTACGTTTATAAAATGCCCTTGAAAGAATGTCCTATTTTTTGAATACTGATACCATAGGGAAACAAATATACAAAGCTTTTAGCTATAGGCTATATTTGCATAAATTAAGACAACTAGTCAGTCTGAATATCCAACTGCAGATATACTTTTAAAAGATATTCTACAAATAGTTGGTATGACTCCGTATATTTAGGATTTTCATTCAGTTAATGATGTAGCAGCCCTTCATAAGAGGCAAGTACATTTTGAACAATGAGGCATAAGTAGTGTAAGAAATAGGTTGTGGTTTTTCAGCTAGAGCACAGAACAAATATTTCAAATATGAGATGGTGGCAAATATCTCCACTACTGGTCTGCTTTACAAGTTTATTTTAGAGAAAGCTGGTATGACTCTCAGTGTAGCTGCCCAGTGCAGTGTGTGTGTATTTTGTGACATGACTGCAGTGACACGTGCTAGTCTCCACATAGATTCTGCTAGCCTCAGCTAAAAGATGGGTAATTTCAGCCTTTTCAAATAATCCTCACTGTTTAGAAAACTCTCCATCCACGTGAATTCAGTTAAGATTCACTAATGATAGAGAGAAGGCAGTTAAAAAATTTGTGGTGTCAAGTATGTCCCAAATTCTGTTTACATTGCTTTATTAAGAAGGACAAAGGCACATATGCATGGCAATACACTTTTATGCCTTTTTCGTAGTCAGGGTGGTCAAAATACTCTCTCTTGTTTAGGCAATGGCAGTTAATTGGGATCAAATCCTTAAATGTATACAAGAATCTAAATCCTTTCTGTATTTGGCTCAGGAACAGTATCTCTGCTGGAGTAATACAGATGCATGTTGTGGAATGCATAGGAAACATTGCATGGCATTCAAAATGCATCCCTGGGAATGTTTAATTTGAAGCAGCATCCTAATTCATTTTTATTTCCCATGGCTCTGTATCAGTAATCAAGATCTTGTATGCTCTAGACAGAACAAAGCATCACTGGTCAGAAAGTTTTTGATGAATCTATGACTTAGACATTTAATAGTGTTAGAGTATTAACATTTCGGCTATATTTTATGGCTTCCTTTACCATCTTAAGAGGCAGCAGTATGCTCTGAGTCTTCCCACTAACTTCACAGTAGAAAAGAAAACACAGAGTTAATTTAACCTTCAGACTGTCAAAGTAAAATAAACATTTTTTAAAATGAAAATAGCTAGCTGGGAATAGTTCACAGTGAAGAACTTCATTTTTTATTCATTTTCTTCATACAAGGTGAATATCATACAAGTGAATGCCTAATATTGTTCCTCTGGAGGAGTGTCATTGCAAGTATCATCTAGAATTAATGGTTTGATGATGCTGAACAAGCCAGAGAAAATTGCCCCACAATGTTTCTTAGTGACACTGCTATTTTTGGGTGAAGATTTCCCCATTGGATTTTCTTCATTGTATATAATGCTGTTTGTGCAATTCAATAGTGAATTTAACATTCTGGTAAAATAACCCTTTAACGTCAGCTTTCTAATAAGATTATTGTGATTGTCCATTGCTCCTTGTTGTTATATGGAAGTTAGTATTGCACAACAATATTTAGTATTGCACAGCAATTCCTTTGCTACAGGAAAAAAGCACATTGCATAACCAAATGTCATCAAGTACGACTAAATATGTGATAGTATGAGCCCTAGTTACGAGAATTGGTGCAAGAAATACAGTCTCTAGCTTTCATCAATCTTTAAGCCAGGTCAGCAGTTTATGTGACACCTTTTTATCTGTCTTCTCCATTACTAATCTAGGAACAGCTACAGACTAGCAAATAAAAAGGAACATTTAAAATAAGAAAATTTCTACAAAACTCAACTTACACAATGTAATGGTGTAAGGTTTGAAGGGAAATCTCCCATAGGAAGAAATCCAATCCAATAGTATGATAGAAGTTATGTCAGCTGGCCAGTTTTGAATTTTTCTTTCTTTTTTGAAGTATGGCAGGACACTTAGCTGAAGTTTACAGTCTTTAGGGCCAGTTAGCATGGAAGAACATCATACACAATTTCAAGATACAATGAAAAAAACCCAGCTGGAATGGTCACAGAAAGCTTGTTTCATAGCAAGTACATTGACAGGTTAACCGTGACTATAAAAGGAAACAGGGCAGCTACATGATAAAGGCAGTACATAACATCTAATACAGCTTCCCAGATTGACTTAGCCTGTGAAGACATTGAGAGGCTCTGCAGATAAAACCCACAAACTCCACTTAGGAACTGTAGAAATCAGAGGTGAAGGAAAAATGAGCCTTAATCCTTTCCTTCCATTGCAATGAGAGCTCATTCAATCTGTACTAAGAGCAGTGTAATTTTGCTTCTGCCTGAAAACTGTCAGCTAAGACCAAGTGAAACTTAAAATGGAACAATTTCCTGTGAGAGTTGTAAAATTATGTCAGTCTTTCTTTGGAACACTGGGGGTCAAAAACGGATATACTGATGATCTGCATTTTAGGATGCTGTCTGGGTAGAATCTATGTAGATACAATACTAGAATGTTTGGTGGAGCAGAACATAGGATCCATAGGCATTCTAAGAATGGGAAAGCAGAGGAAAGGGAGAAAGGAGGGAAAAAACCCTCAACCCTGTCGATAAAAACTGTTCCTGCTTTTTTAAATCATAAGTTTATCCAGATATTGCACAGTCTCGGTATCTCTGAATTACTGTTTCATTGATGTGAGAACTTAATAACATTTTTAAACAGTATTTTGGATGGAAAGGCAAAGAATTAACAACACATTTATTCTCTTCAAAGATGGAAAATAACCAAACTAAAACATGCAGAGAATAGCAAACTGGAATGTTTTTTCTGACCAAAAGTGTTGTAGGGCATCAAAAACAATCACAACAGTTGCATCTGATACAGAATCCTTTTAATTAGTCAACAAAGGTCAGGTCTTAAGTCAATGCACCATAGTCATTAGACGGGACTGAACTGGACTAAATCTAATTATTCCCAGTCCTACTATCAGACAAAGATGTCTTGATAGTGACTTCTAATGGAGTAATAATGGTAGTGCTCAAAAAAAGGAGGAAATAAAAGATGATTCTTCAAAATCAAATCAGATTCATATCAACATATATTATCATCTGAGAACTGCAAATACTGCTTAATCAAACATCTGCTTTTTGATTATTAAAATCTGTTACTACTATCTTACTGAACTTCTCAATTTCTTCTTATTGTAAGGGATATTGTCAAAGCCTGTTTACACAGTTTTCAAACTTTCCACATTACAAGGCATTTCACTGCATTTAGCCTCTGCTGCACTCTTTTTTCACACACTTTGACACTCACTTCTACTGTTGAACACATTTTGCACAAAATAATGAATTCTAATACTAAGGCTACAGAAGTAATTGTGAATCTGTCACACATTGCATCCCACCTTTGGGCCTTGGCTGAAAGAAAGGTTTGTCTGGCAGTGGGGAAAGACAGAATGGAAAGAATCTTGCCTTGAATTCACCATTTCATTCAAGCTTTTTTACAATAGAAATTGGAAAGGATATCTGCCTTTTTTCAGAAGCTCCCACTCAAGCTCTTCCAGCTTTAAGGTTCACGTGGAGTCAGGTTTTTCTGGTGTCACTTGTTTTGGAAAAATACACTAAAATACACTAAACTCCTAAGTCTTGGGGTTTTAAAAATTTTGGAAAATGTATTAGTTAAAAGAATTGGGAATATTTTTTTTAAAAAACCAACAAAATAAATCCTGTAGTAGTTATGCTAGGTACTGTCACTATGATGACCTGCATGCAAGTACTTCCGCTGTGACTGTGCTACAGAAATTCTGGACTACCTGATATTTGAATCATCAGCATATAGTATTCTGATTTAGCTGCTAGCAAATGTATATTTGAAATACCAAAATTTTGCTATATAAGCATAAGAAAATTTTTCTAGTGATCAAACAATTTTTTATAGCAATTGTGTAAGTTAAAAATTAACTAAACTTTGCCTCAAAACTGATCTAAAACCCCAATAATTGCATTTCTGTTTGAATCCTTACATACCAAGTGATAGCCTGATATCCAAATCTAAATATTTAGCTGTTAAGAATTCCATTAAATCCTCCTTATGATTGTTGGATCAAACTGTGAAACTTTCCTTTTGATTTTGGTTCTCCCATCTTTCTATGATTATGCCAAGTGTATACCTATATGTCTCGATTCTGTGCAAAGCAGAATTGTTCAGTGGAATTACTATTTTTGCCTAGATATTTTATTGTGAAAATACAATTAATTTCCATTTTATTACACATTGCAACCTAACTGTATAGGAGAGCTATTTGAGACTACATTTTATCAAAAAAGATTGATCATTGATGAGAAAATACTGATTATGCCAGCTTTGAATATTTTTTAACTTATTTCTAGGCTGAACTGTGGTGGAAAGCATGGAAATATGCTAGCCACAGAGAAATGTATGTTAAAGTATCAACTCTTATGACTGTGCAAAATATTCTCCACAAGTTCCCTTTCAGAATCACCACTTATCTTTGGGATATGATTTTGTCCTAAGAATGACTCATGATGTTGGAAAGAAACCTCAGCACCTGAATGAGTCTGTAGTTTAGAACAGGGAGGAAAGTATACTTTTGCCTGCCATCTGGGACACACACTTAAGCCCCTTCTCTTTATCACCTATCCTGTGTGGAATGCTCTGAGTACTTGGTGTTGACTTTCAGTGCCTGTGGCCTCTTTCCTTCTTTTCATAAGCATCATTCAGGGCAATCAAGGCATAATCAGTTCTGTTACTGAACCTGACCTGTAACGTCCTTCAGATGTTTAGGAGAGTGCAACTCTTCTCTACCTCTTTCCTTCTTCTCCACAAGTAATATAGCAAGACATATTGTGCAACACATATAAATATATATATATATGACAGCACCAATTTTTGTTTTTTTGTCATTGTGGCCCTTTCATTATTTCACATCTTGGCAGTCATCACATCCTTTTGTTGACTCAGAATTTCATCAAGTTGAGAATAGAAGAAATAAGATCAACTGAAACTCTTCCATCTGCTGCTTTGACACCAGTTTGGATGTAGTTCAAGTTTGGAGTGACCTTAATGTCTGTTTTAAACTCGCATAGAACCCAATTCATTATAACAGCTAGCTTTGACCCCAAATACATCATGTCTATCAGAAATCAAATCCAAAGTTACAGTCATACGTATTTTTTTAACATAGTCTCCCTTATTAGTGGTATCTTTGACTCCTACATTTACAAACCCCTTGGGCTCAGAATCCTGAGTCCTGTTCCATGGTTGTACTGTTTAGTGGGAGGACTCTTGGTTCATACAAAACTCGTTTATGTTCCTCAGTTCTCCCTTTGGCTCTTGCCTGTTTTGTGCTTATGTGCAGCAGATGTGCTTCATTGATAGACAGCCAAAAAGAGGATCCTTAGGTTCAGTGGCAAAGTTGCTGAATTTGTAACACTTTTAAGGCTGCCCTGACATACACTGGGAACGGAATTATTCCTCAAGTATTAGGAGAAAATAAAATAAGGATAGCATTAAGAGCTATCTTCATAGCTGCAAAATATAGATTTGTATTCTGAATAGTGGGATCTGTCCCTATTTCCCTAATGAAACAATTCCCTCTATGCCTAATAACACAATCAAACCTTTTTCTTGCTTGCTATGCAGGTCTGCGGGTATCCATCAAGCTCATGAAAAAACTGCTCATTCTAGTTTTGAGTAACTTAAGTGCTTTTGTATGTACTGAATGCAATTTACCCATGAGATCTTTGTATTAATTATGGTATACCAAACTGTATTGAGGTGTATATAGTGCTGTACATAGATTTAATAACTGGAATTAAACACTTGTTTAGTATCAATACAAAAGGAAAGATGAAGGGGATCTACTTGCCACAAAGGGCAGACAGTCTTCTTCATATTTAAGGCAGTAATGTGTTTTTTTCACTAAATTAAATAGATGGAACTGCAGCTTAAAAATGACCATAGACAGGAGAAAATGATGGGGTTTTTTTGTTTTCCAGTAGACTGATATAAGACTTTTCCTTGGAGTGTCTAGTATTGAAGTTTCCATTCTGCAATGAAGTATGTACTCTTTACTTCAAACAAATTCTGGTTGTTAAAGTGGATTGATCCATAATTTGAGTAAAAGAATTTGTGCAATTAAAATAGACAGTATCTTGTATTTTGGCTATAAAGCACTTAAATATTACATGTAGTGAAATGTTCTCATTCAATGAAATTGTTTAGTGATCTGACAGATCACTTGTTTCAGGCAACTGAATAGTAAACTGTATCTACAGATAAACACTTTGGGGCTTGATCCTGTAAATAGATCTACGAGTAATTCCAATGAAGTAATTTCTTCCTAAATGATTATTTCTAAATGCTTTAAAAGAGTGTAGTGGCTGTTTTCTAAAAAGATACTGCTTTTTGGATTACTTTCCTGCTTCCAGTAGTGTCCACTGCCAGCCTACGCATCAGCTTCAGGAAGCAGCATAACTGTTTTCTCAAAAAAATTATTTTTTTTTCAATCTGTAAAAAATTCCGGTCTTGTGAAAAGCACTAATTAATGCCAGTGAAATCTGTGGAGTTGGACCCTCATGGGAGTAGCTAAATCAGGGTAAACTGAGCAGTATGTCTGAAAGTAGTATTTTATGGCTACCAACACTTGAGCCAGATAGCAGCGTGGCCAGCAGTTTGGCACTGTTTTCATCTGTGTAGAGCAGAGACTGCTGTGTGAAGTATTGGGTGATGCGTTGTGTCATGAGGGGCTCCATCAGTGTAAAGGTTGGATGGCGACACACATGGCAGGGCTTATTCTTGGAAATAAAGGAGCGTTGGTAGGACTGAAAGGCTGCGCTGAAACTGCGGGTGCTCAGTGGCCCGAACTAGACCTTGTCCAGTCTTAAAGGGCCCCTACCAGGACGGCTGGAAACTGCATTTTCTAGGAAAGGCCTTGGGCTTGCGGGACAGCGGCGGTTTGCTCAGGGCAGCCTGAAGGGCAGAGCTTTGCCCTGGCCTAGGCGCGGGGCAGAGCGGGCGGTGCCCGCACGGTTGGCGCAGCCTCGGGCCCCCCCTGCGGACAAGGGGCGCACGGGCCGGGAGACATCTCTGGCCCCGCCGCTGCCCCCGGAGCTGTGCCGCAGCGGAGCGGGTCCCCGGGGCGCCTCGGGCTCGGCAGCCCCATGCCGGAGGCTGCCCAGAGCGGCCGCTGGCGCTGCCACCGAGCCTCGGGCGGGTGCGGGAGCCGGGGCAGGGGCAGGGGCAGGGGCAGGGGCAGGGGCAGGGGCAGGGGC
>CM031864.1:16109437-16256486 GCA_018697195.1 Certhia americana | reverse complement strand
GGGGCAGGGGCAGGGGCAGGGGCAGGGGCAGGGGCAGGGGCAGGGGCAGGGGCAGGGGCAGGGCCGGGGCCAGGCTGCCGCCTGCTGCCGGCCGCCGCCAGGGTAATCACGCGTCCCCCCTCACTGCTGATTTGCAAGAGCAGATTAATCAGAGCGCGCGGCTTGATGAAATTTGCTGTTATTGTGCCCATTTTTAGAAACATCTTTTATTATCTTCATTATTCATTTACAGGGGACCGGCATCAATTATGCAAATGAGTTCACAGACTTTGCAGATTACTTCATTTGCCGCTATTGTTTGTGGAAATTTAATTATTAAATATTATTAAGCTTGCGTTTTCTTCAATTTTCCGAGGCTTAGTTTCATTTGATTTTTCCTCCAGCTGCTCTCGTTTCCTTTCAGTGCCAAAACAGCTCCTCATCAAAGCAGCTCTGGCATGTGAAGACCAAATAAAATCTCCTCAATTTAATAATTTTGATGTTAGTCCCTTGTTCTCAGCTGCTTGCTCAAAGCAATGCAGAGAGAAACGCAGAGCACATTCAATTTAATGAGTAGAAATTGAATTCAAGTTTGTTCGGAATTGACTTCAATTAAGCAGAGTCTTAATGATAAATTAATCTCTTTTCTTTATTCCCTAGAATTTGTTTTTCAAAGTAGGAAATTGGACTACATTGAAAGACCAAATAAAGAATACCAATTTTAACTAGATTATGGAACTGATAGCAAAATTTAATTCTTTATAGTAACGTACTTGGACAAATAGCATTCATTCTATGGCATGTATTATAATTTATATTCATTGTTACCACTCACACTTTCATGGCATGGATAAAATGGCAGTTGAATTAAATATGGGCCTGTAATAGACTTCAGAGTTTTAATCTTTATTAAGAAACTCTAATTGAATGCATAATTAGCTTTTCAGGGTCTAGGAAACTAGGTTTAATATCTATGTGGGCTGAAAACATAGATCAGGCATTTTTTTAAAGAGCATTTTTCATGAGTTTATTTTTTAGGAGAAACTATCTTGTAACATGGCTTGTATAAAAAGCCACATTTTAACTTCATTGTAAGAAGCTACGTATAGAGGAGCAGTAACAAGTATTTTTGTGCTCAGAATGCCCAAAGACAGCTCTTGCATTCTGAGTTGATGGTGAATAGTGCAACCTTCTTTCATTAGAACAAGTCAAGATAGCTTATGTCTGTTGAACACAAGCTAAACAAGTCAATGCTTTTGAATAGCAGTGTGCTCTTTTCCTTCAGTGCTACAGCTCTACCATGCTTAGACACCTTAATAATAAAATTATTATTAAATAATTATTAATACTTAAATTAAATAGTAATTAATAACTGAAAATAACCTTCGTTATTTTCCTCTGTGTTATTTTTGTGGTATGACCACCATATGCTCTATATTTTTTGCTATTTCAGACAGCAAGCCATTTTTTCAAAAGTGGAGAGTAATTCGGGTGCCTGCTCTAGGTTTTCAAAGGTGATCAAGCATCCTTAATCAACATCATAATGGCCATCTCATGCCATTGGTAATTAATGAAACTTTGATTCTTTTACCTCTCTCCTCAGTGGAAAAACCCACTATTTTACTGTGTATAATTAAACTTATAAAAATATCATTAGATAGGGGATCTTTGAATCAAGCTCTGTCTCATATATGCTTATATTTATGTTTAAATGAACAGAATATCACCCATAGTACTAGCATCTTAGAACTATTATGCAAACATTCTATCCAGTGATGTCTCAGGTGTTGAAGGATTTTTTACTAAGATTAATTACAAATTTGGAGGGGGTCAAATTCTGTGCTTTTGGTTTTTAGTGAAGAAAGTGGGTAAGTTCAGCCAGCTGAGGAACATTCCATCTTCTGCTTTACCTGCATGTAATTTCTGTGGTTCCCAGGCACTGAGAAATACAAAGCAAAGGTATATATTGCTTTTTAAATAAGAAATAATAAATAGAACAATTCCATTAGACACCTTTTACAGTCTGCACTGGACTTGTGAGCACCTCCCACTGTGTGTCCAGCACTGGCATGTTCCTCTTTTCCTAGAGTTTCCTGTTGTATTTTCTAGGTGTAAAGGGTCAAGGGCTTACTAACAGACTCTTTGCATGGCACACAATTGAAAATATTTATTAACGCTACACGTTTATTTTTACAGATCTGGGAGGTTATGTTTTACTGCTTTAAGGATACCAATGTTCCAAAGATTTACTTCAGTTTTCTGAATGAGTTTTTCAGTAAATAGCCGTTTGGAAATGGGAACCAACTTTGTCTAGAAATGATAAAGAAAGGTTTGTTAGTCTTAACTTCTTGTATGTTTTGGGGATATGGTTTAGTGGTGAACATGGTGGTTCTGGGTTAACAGTTGGACACAATGATCTTAGAAGTCTTTTCCAACCTTAATGATTCTATGATTCTATACTTCAGAACTGCAGTTATTTGGAAAGACATGAAGTAATTGTTTTTACAAGAAATTGCAGTTGCAGTTCATCCATAGTTATGTTGTTCCATGCAGAAATCAGTCTCTCTGTTCCAGTAGACATAGACCAGATTTCTAAAAACATAAAGGTGCTCAGTCACAGAAAGCCTTGTAGAGGTGAGAGATATTAAAGCTCCATCAGTCATTGCAGCCTACATGTCTGATTGAACCTGGGTGCAGGGATGACACTGTAGGCGTCACACACATGCGTGTTCCAAAAATTGGTTACATTACAAAACATCTACAGGGAAGTCCTTAGATGGTGTTCTGTTAGAAATACCTATACTTTAATAGCACTGTGGTACTCCATATTCCCTTGTATATCACTGATCCTCTTATCAACTTCTTCAGTGCAAAAGCATTAAAGGCTTTTATTGCATATAGATCTTAAAAGTTCACTTGAAGGTCTGACCATTAAACCAAGCTGTTTCCATCTATTTGTCATCATTTGCAGTAAGGGTTCTCTAGTTTGGTGCCTCCCTTCTGCAGTCCCAGTGTTCTCTGATTAGACTCCTGTGGACACCTGTGCAGATCACACTGTCATCTTTTCCTTTCATCTGAAAAAGCCCTACAGGGCCCTATATGTGGTACAGTGAAACAGTTTCTCAAAGTTACTTGTCTTATGTACAAAGGAAGACCCTATGTCAAAACAGCTTTTTTTAAAAAAAAACCCTTAAAATTACTTTCCCACTTTCACAACTGAATCTGATCTTGGTGAGCATGTCCTTTCTGTTGCCTGGTACATTTTCCCAGAATATTTAGCTTTTTTGAATCTCTGTCAGGCTCATCTCTATGGGATGTCTCCATAAGCAAAATTCAGCAAAACCAGTAAGTTTCTTGGAGAGGAAAAGAGCCGTAAAACCAATTTCAACTAGTGAATATATTCTGTGTCTGATCTGCAGAAATATTGTGCATGTATTAATATGCCTTTTAAAACAGAAAAGTGAATGTTTTTACAAGAGACATTTGTGTCAATTTTGGCTATGCTAGGGAGTATAGTTACTAGGTGGTATAGCAGATTATCTAACCTGGCTGGAAGCTCAAGCTCCCAGCTTCTCAGAGAAGGGTGAAGCAAGATACTGTAAAAGGAAATAATTCATTTCTACAAGAAAGATGAAAGATTACCTTCCTTAAATGATTCTTTACTGATGTAGAAGAGCTCTGGTTTCTTAGTATTTACACGCCTACAGTGAAAATAATGCTCCACTCATGACAGGACTGTAGTTATTTTGTATTCTGGGTTTGTTTTCTGGGGATTTCAAAATAATGCATTTCTTACGATCAAGATTTTACAGTTTTCTTTAATCTTTTCTTAATAGGCAGTATTGTTTTCAGTGCTGCTCTTTTCTACTTCATTTTTTTTCTGCACACTCTTTCAACAACCCTGATGGTAAATGCATGAGGCATTTCAGAGTAAGGTTAAGTATTCAAAAGGTAAGAAATGTCACACTTAAAAAAATCCCTCTAAGAAGCAACTCTTGACTACATTGTCAGCTACTATATCTGGAGTACAATTATTTTATCACTTTAGATAATTCTGCATTTTGTGCTGTTGAACATTTTGTACATGCCAGAAAATCTGGCAATTTATTATCTACTACTGCAGTCTCTAACCACAGGTCTCCACTCTGTTCTCTTGGTCAGGGGCAAAGCATGGATATGCTGATCCACCATCTGAGTACTTTCTAGTGAATAATTCTATAAGTCACAGCTGCTTTTGCAGGTTTATTCTACATTACAGGTATTATTATCCAAATTTCAAGCCTGGCAGATGATCTGAGTAGCTATATTTAATTAACTGTCAAGGATAGAACAAAGCTGTATTCTGGAAGTATTTTTAATTTTCCAGAATGTGAGAAAACATTCTAGAGCTTTTTTCAGCTGTTTATTCACTGTTTTTGTTGGTCATGGGTTGGCCACTGTTGTTGCATAGTTTGACTATTTGTCAGACTTATCAACCAGCTTCAGAACATTGTGAGATGTGACTTTCATTTGTAGAATACCTGTGCATGCAGTTAAGTTAGCTTCAAAGTAAAATCTCATCTCAAAATTGAACATAGGGCAGCATTGCTGATGCTTGAAACAAAGTCTGTACTATATGGCTGCTGATTAATATATATATATATATACACTGAGGAAAGATGAGGATTTAATCACAGAAAATCTTGTTGGTGAAGACGTACTCGACTGTTATGGCAGTGAAAAATATTATATAATATTATAATCTGTCTCTAACTTTGTGGGAGAAAAAGTATGATATTGACAAGTAAGTGATTCTGTAATTAGACTCTATTGTAAACTATACAAAAAAGGTGTAGAGCTGAAGATTTGGACTTTCTGGTCTGCCATGTGGCATTCCAAATATAGTTTCCTGAAAAATCTCAAAGTTGAAAATCTTTTACTAGGTTGAGAAAAAATATTAAAAAACAAAGTTCCATTATGTGGAGTTAACCTTATCACTGCTGGAAGGCTTGATTTCATGTGCTTCAAGGAGACTTTCCCCTTTCCTGTAAAATTTGATGCAGGTTTGTTGCAAAAGATCTGTGCTTTTTGTGGAAGCTCATTTCAAACCTTCTTCAATAAGTAGCTTCCTTTGTGCAGGGTCTTCTCTTGCAAGATATGGAAAAGGGCTGTTAAGAAAGTTTTCACTGAAGAGCAACTAGTGTCTCTCTTCTCCGTTTTCATGTGAATTGAAATCTTGACTAGAGATGGGAAAAAAAATCAGGCCTTTCAGCCCCAGTGAAATCTTGTTTTTCAGATGGAGTAAGAGAAGTAGGGCTTTTGCAGCTCTTATATTACCAGGGCTCTGCCTGTATGCAGACCTTTGGTTACTGTAATTCTGTTGTTGATTAAGATCATTAGCCTCTGTGTGGTTCACCAGCTGTGGAAGTGTGTCCTTAGGTTCAGAGTGACTGAATTTTGCTTTCCATTCTGCCCTTCTAAACCAAAGATTTAGAATCTTAGCCTAATCAAGGCTTAAATTAGTTTTACTACTGATTTCAGCAAGCATTATCAAAAGCATGTCCCCTGAATAAAAATTTGTGGGCCACTTGGAAACTCTTCTTAAACAGCACTATATAGAATAAATGTACATTTTTCTCTCTTGCCCATAGGTATGTCCTAAGAAATAATTTTAGTTGTAGCCCATGCTGGAATATCACAGTTGTATCAAGTGTCACTGGAATGGAAGTTTACATAATAGAAACATCCCCGTGTTCTTGAAAGTGATTACTTATCGTTATTATTTTTTTATCTCTGTTCTTATGGTAGCTGTGCTTAAAATCACCATTTCCATTGTTTGTGGTGGATGACCACATTGCAAGTTATATTTTGTTATTGCTTACTGATGGGTTTCTTACACCTTCCCCTGGAGCATCTTCCCTGCAGGAGAAAGGATGTGAGACTAAATAGCCCATTGTTCGGATCATATTTGGCAATTCCTGTGATTCTGAATTTGTGTGCTGTACTGGAGCTTTGAAAACTCTTGCATTAGATGGGATATGGTTGTATTGCCCTGGGGATGCAAAGCTAAAGTACCAAAGGAACAAATTAACAGGATGTCACATTAAAATAATTTTTCAGCTCTAATTTAGGTAACTAGATTAATGTGAGTTCATTTAGGAATACTTAAATATAACGTAATCACATCTAAATGATGTACAATATCAACAATAATTAAGGTAGAAAAATCAAATTTATGTAAAAAGGAGTCTAGACTTTCAGTGTTTGTATACCTCAAATACATCTGCTGAAAGAAAGTAGAATCAGAAAGAAATGCTCTAAATTCCAAATCATGCAGTAAATGTGACTTTGACTCTTTGAGTCTTTGGGTAAGGAATTTTTAAAAACCTGACATTATCTTCTGGCCTATTTTCCATTGCCAGGACTGGTCAAGCCCTTCAGTCCACTTGAAAACACTTCAGAATTTCTGGTAAGTATTAAACCAATGTTACCACCACTTTTAATAATATAATAATAATTCCTGAAAATATGTGTATTTTAAAGTGTTTTCTTAATGTGTGTGCTGTGGCTTTATTTTATAAAATGTACAAATGGCACAGTACTTTTTGGCATGGATGTTTTAACCGCAGAGCAAGTTTTAAGGGTGAAATGCAGAGGTGGGCTAGAAGAAATAGAACCTTTGAAGCTTGTGATGTAAGTGAAATAGACTAAATAAATGATTAGTAAAGTGGAAAAACTTATTTTCAAATGGTTTGTTGAAAAGCAGGGAATTACATTCCCTGGAATAGGTCAGGTTACCCTGAGAGTACTAGCACTATTAATTCAGCCTGGATAAACAGCAAAAATGTCTATTTTCATTTTCCCAGAACAGATTTCTTCTACTTTTTAATTTCCTTATAATGAAAAATTCTGTTTATCTATCCAGGAACTATATTCCTTAGGAAAGTTTACCTATCCAGGAGCAAAATTCTTTAGGAGAGTGTCCATGGTCTTTACTGTGTACCATTTCATCTTACTACAAAACAATTTTAAAATTCATTATTTGATTATTAACTGTGACTATTAAGTCATTTTGACAATGTAGAACTAAAGTGAAAACTCCAAATGAAACTTGGTAGGCTTTGATGCTACATGAGAGGAAAAATCATCCGTTGACTGATGACAACCTGCTGTTTGAAATAAGCACTTTTGTTAAGACTTAAGGCTATAGGTGGTTATTGCATTCCATTGTACAGCTTCCTGGAAGTTTACCTAATTTTAGTAGCTCTATTATATTGCACAGAATAAACTCAGTTTCCTGTCTGCAAACTTTCTCTCTGTAAATGAGCAATCAGTTGGCTGAAATACAAGCTATTGACATGTAAGAGGAACAGACAGGTATTTAATCAAGATTCTTCTTAGATGGGAAATGAACCACTGCAAAATATTGCTCACTTCTCTGTGTAGTTCATCTTAATAGAGAATATTCACCTCTGTGCCAAAATTTTCATCATGCGAACTTTTGGATCCAGAGCTTTTCCAAACCCCTGTTTAATTGGTAAGAAATTCAACACTGAGCGTGAACATCTGAGTGATTTATAGCCTATTCAAAAGGCTGGTGTGGTTGTTTTGCAAAGGATGAGATCATAAGCAAGTACAGAACTTTACATGTAAAATTTAGAGCAGAAACTATATATGTATACTGTGCCTAATATGAAAACAATCCAGAAGTAAACCAAGAGAAATCATTATTAGAGTCTGTTCCTCAGAAGCTTGTTTTGTTTGCTGTTAATGCTCATCTTATGAATGCTGTTGAGAGATCTACCCTTAAAATATCTGCTAAAGAAAAAAGAAATTATTGCTTGAATTTTCTTAGATTGCAGCCTTTCTTAGATTTAAAAGGAAATGTGACGAAATAAGGAAAACTAAGACAATGGGTGAAGAAAATGTGAGTCAGAATAAACAGGTCAGAATGAATTGGATAATGTCAACATTGGAGACTTCTGCTGAAGACGCACTCCTGTTCATGTGTATTTGTCATGGTTTAACCCACTTGGGAACTAAGCCCCACACCCACACAGCTGCTTGCCCACTCCCCCACCAGCAAGACAGGAGAGAAAATCAGAAAAGTAATAGTCAAAAAACTCATGGATTGAGATAAAGACAGTTTAATAAGTAAAGCAAAAGCTGTGCATACAAGCCAAACAAGGAATTTGTTCACCAATTCCCACGGGCAGGCAAGTATTCAGCCATCAGGGAAAGAGGTCTCCATCAGGCAAGGTGATTTCTTGGGAAGACAAAACCCAGTAAGTCCAAACATGTCCCCCTTCCTTTTTTTCCCCCTAGATTTCCATGCTGATCATGATGCCATATAGCGTGGAATAGCCCTACAATCAGTTGGGAGCAACTGTCGTTGCTGTGTTCCATCCCAGCTTCTTGTGTGCCTCTGGTCTACTCACTGGTGGGGTGGGGTGAGAAGCTGAAAAGGCTTATAACTAAACCATCCCTGAACTGTAAAAGCTGTTTTCAGCAGAAATCCAAAACACAGCCCCATACAAGCTGTGTTTTGAAGAAATGAAGAAAAATTACTTCAGCCCAAACCAGTACAAAGTGTCAGTTTGCTGTGAGCATAGGAGGATGTGTACAGAATGCAGTAAAACTGTCTTGAAATGCATTTCCCACACACCTGATAAAAAATAAGTCTTGCTAAAAAAAGGAAGTAACAATCCATGAACTGTTCCAGTGTTCCAGCACACCAGATTTTCTCCCATCAGACATGAGAGTTACAAATGGAAGTACATGCATGTCTAGGGACAGTAGTGTCACCAAGGTGAGTCACCTCAAAAGAGAACAGTTGATAGAAGTGCTGCATTCTCCTTGAAGGAAGAGACTCCAGTTGGTGGCTGAGTATCTCTAATTAGTTAATAGGAGTTGTTCAGAGACTCTGTTTGAGTCAGCTATCTTTTTAGCCTGCTTACTAAAGAGATTGCCCAATGCCTATCCCAGAGAGAGGCTGCCTAGGAGAAGGTTTGTGTATGATACTAGCTGCTTTATCTGTGGGTGAATTAACTTGGTTTTGTTCCATCAGCACAGCAACTTTCATCAACATTCAGTTTTTAGAAAGTAAAATGTTTTAGATTGTGACAGAGATGGTGCCTGTTATCCACAACTTCTACAGCATTAGCCTTTTTTATTAACTCTGGCAAAATCCATTTTCCACTGTAGCTTCTCAGTAGAAGGTAGTAATTATTCAAGGCCTAGACTTGAGATACATAAAATAACCAGCAGTATCATACCCACTAAGCTGTCAGTTTTCAGCAGGGTACTTGTGATACTACCTATGGCTTCCTGTCTTCGTGACTTCCTTCAACAATCTCCTCCGTCAGCTGTGTCTCTTATGCCCTAGAAACTGCTGTCAGCGGCCTAGTGGATGGCTCATTTGACATGTCTGTCATATTGTGAAATGTATGTAGGAGCTGGATTAAATGGAGAGAAGGTTGCTTCATCTGACTGCCTACTAAGAAGCTTCAGGTCAGGGAAAGCTTTCTCTACATTAGGACTGCAGTAATTGGAAGAGAAGAAAAGTAGAAAGCAAGGAGAGCTTTGTGGTGAGGTAAGGAGAGGGAGGCAGCAGAGACTGGACGGAGATGGCTGAAGTACCTAAGCTGTTGAAGTATAGGAATATTAGTTCTTTTCAGTGCCATATTGGAGTCTGTACTGTCAGCTTTTTCAGCCTTAGACTTTTAGCACACAGGCTCCTCCTAATGCTTGCAGGCATTAGCTCTTCCCGCTTTTAGAACATTGGAGGGAGAAAACAGAAGTAAAGGAGTCATGTGGAAGTATCTGTCTGCCTGTCGATAAAAAGAGTGAGGCATCTTTCTGTCCTCTCCCAAACCTGAGACTTCTGTGGGGCTACACTAAGAAAACTCATCTGAATAATTCTGCACTCTGTGGGTGTCAGCTGCTTTTTACAATAGATTTGTAATGTTCCCAAATACAGTGGTGTTACAATGGTGAGGTAAGCAGTGAAAATTTTAAGTAAAATGAAAGAGAGAGTTGTCCTTAAAATTACATTAATGAAGAGTCATCCCTTTAAAATAGAGGAAAGAGTTATTTTTATGCAAGTGCAGATTTTTGATGCCAAGACAATAAAGAAAAACCACAGTTTGTTCCATTTAAGCTTGTATCATATTGTCAACACTTGCCCATATGGAAAACATATAAATTGTCATGAAAACATGAAAATGGGACAATTTAGTAATGTTTTGAGTAGGCTTTATAAATATCATATGTATTTTTAAATACATAAGTGATGCAGTTTTGAACACAAAAGAGCCACAGTTGTGGCAGCCAGATTTTGCTGTGTTCCCAGAGCAGCAAAATTAGCAGAGCTGCAAATGTAGTTATTCAAAAGTTTAAAATTTGGAATAAGTCAGAAGAAGTATTAAGAGATTTGGTGTGAAACCAATAAAAGCTAAAAGCGGCACAAATACACATTCTTTTTTCTCACCAGAGGTCAGAATTTGTGTGTGTGCTTTTGGATTTAACTGAGCTTTTTTCTTTTGTACAAAGACTCAATCGTTAAGCTTGACAGCTTAGTGTCTGGGGCAAATTTTCACCTCATGGGTGGCTGAAGTTGTGGTATTGTCAGGCACAGGGTAGAAATGTGAGCAGTTTTGTGACTTTTCACCACATTATGAGCTTGTGTGGGTCTGGAAAGTACTAAGACTGGGTCTACGGGTTTATTCTTTGCTGTTATATCTGCTGTTATACCATACTAGTTATACAGAATGTCAGAGCTCTGTAGGCATGAATGGAAAAATGAGGCTATGCATTAGCTGAGAATCTGTCTCATTTTGCAGAAAGAAGAAATCAAAAACATCTTTGCCAGCTTTTCCCCCCTTACCTTATTCCACTACATGTCTTCCCTGTAGGTTTTGTGTTGAATTCGTGATGACCTCAGTTTCAGAAAAAAATATTTTTGGGCACTGTTGAGTATTATGGTGTGTGTATTTCAGTGATTGATGCAGGTTGGAGACTAGAAGGTGTTTGGCAAGCAGTAATGTTATTTTGGGATCCACTGTGCCCAGGATTCCTTCACATGCTAATCATTTGGTAGCTTTCTGCCAAAATCCTTTCTGACTGGATTCCCTGTTTGTAAAGTCAACAGCATTCCTCTTTCCCACCTTGTATAAGCCCTTCCTTATGGAGTTTAAAGTCTCCAGAGCACATCACACATGCCTAGCTAAAGTCTTGTAGTAGTACTCCAGTGCACCTTCTAATGTATTAAATTGTCATTCACTGGTGTTCTGGGTCTTGAAAACAATGTCACCTGATTGTACTGGCTTAGCCTGTGAGTCTCCTGAGGCACCATCTGAATGAGAATAGCTCATGTCTCTTCTCCACAAAGGCCAGCTGTTGTGCAAACCCCACTTTTTTGTCTCTCCCTGCAGATTTGTGACCTACCAAATGGGGGTATTCCATCACTAGGGAAGCTGTGCTTCCAGCTGTGGATATTGTTTTTTTTTTGTTGGTTGTTTTTTTGTTGGTTGGTTGTTTTTTTAAGCCTGGTGCTATGAGAATCTGCTTCCAAAGCTGAAGAAATCTAATTCAGAATGCTAGTGCTTTTAAACTATATTGTAGAGGGATTCTGTGTTGGAGCTTCCCGAGAGGGAGGAAACAACACACAATTAAAAATAGTAATTCTTGTTGTTAGTGACATGACAATAATAATAAAGTCTGTCTTTTAAAAAAATTCCAAGGAAGTCCTACTGATTCATATTTATATAGGAACCATTATTGTAACATTTATTTCATAGCTAGTGGCCAAAGGATGAGATAAAATTCTGGTGCTGTATTTATATTGTGTTTTGCAGACATATCTAATCTTCAGTGGCATGAGAAATGTTGTAGAAAAGTATGTCATCAAAAATTGCTTCAACATCATACTTAAAAATCTGTCCTCTGAAAAACAGGTCAGCTTTCACTGTAGCTTATGGTAATACACACAGACACTACAGAGTATTTTATATCTTATAATGGAGATAGTATAGATAATAATATACTTTCATCTATTACTTTTATCAGATCGTCTTATCTCCTTTGTGGCATCAAAAGCATGCATTCAGAGAAGACTGAGACAGCAGTGTCTGCTTTATTTAATATGTGCATGAAGGGCCTGATTCTGTTTACAATGAAGTCAGTGGAGATTTCTGTCCTTGATGGGAGCAGAAACAACTGTCTGAATTCTACTCACAGCATTTCATTAGTTTTCTTTATGGTATGCAGGTGGGGAATAGAGACTGACCTCTCAAATCATGAAAATATTGTTATAATTGAAAAGATATTAACGCTGTAACTTTGTTGCCAATTAACAAACCTGTCAGTTCTGTTCTGTCAAAATGTGTGCGTGACCTCTCAGTGTTACCGTAGCGGAGTTCTGGCAGCAAAAAGAATTCAAAGTAACATGCATATACATTCTCTTTGTCTTCCAAGTAATTTTTCAGAGTTTCCAGAAATGATTATCTTGTTGGAGAAGTGACAGTGCAGGGCATTAGTGATTGTCACTTTCCTCTTGTTTTTCAGTTGTCTTGAGTGTGGATTAGGAGGTTTTGCTTTGTTGTAGAGTTATTTGGAAGAAGATGCTGTTTATGTTTCCTGCCATTGTCCCAATTCACTGTGTAATACTAATTTTGTAATACTAATTAACCAGTCAATGGTACGTTAAAATTTTTGAAAATTATTTTTTTATGTTTTGAAGAATTTCAGAAAGAAGACTAAAGTTTTAGAGTATCTGCGTATCAAGTCTTTGGCAACCCAGTGGACAATAAGCTTCTGCATTTGGTTTGAGAGGAAAAATATGAGTAATTTCATAACATTTTCTTTCATCCAACAGCTTCTTTTAACTTTATGGTAGCAGTAATAGGCTAAAATGACTGTCTTTTTGTGGGGTCCTTATTATGGAATAATTTTTTCCCTGCTGACCATATTATTGCATATTTTAGGTTCCTCTAGGGAGGAGTGTTTCTGAGAGACTTTGGTTGATCCCAATTGTTTGCCCTTCTTCATCTCCCAAGGAGGTTGAAAACCTGCTGTAAGTGGCAGTCTGAGACCTTCTTTTATGCTTCCAGAATTGCTTAACTGTAAAAGTCAGAAGTTAAACAGGCAGTATAACTCTCAAACCAGTATTCCTAGGCACCTGTGAGATCAGACCAGTTGAGAGTCGCTTTTTCCAAAAGGTTTTAGAAGCTCAGCTCACATAAGCATCAAATTATCAGGATATTTCTCTGAATTTCATCAGTTTCCTGAAACTGTAAATTGAAAACTCAGTAACATCAGTAGGTTTGTGAATCCACCCTTCTTGTTGTATTTAGAATTATTTTTTTCACCAGAACTGGGCAGGGTAAGAAACTGTAAAATTCTTCTATAAAATAGTTGAAATTTTAATTACATGTATAAATCTTCTATTGATCTCATTAAAGGGGTTAGTATTTTGTTTTATCATACTTCTGTTTTTTTTTTTTTTTTTTTTTTGTATTTTTAAATATGTCATATAGTTCAGGAGCAGAATGACAGGATTTTTCTTTTTGGGTTCACTAAAAAGGGTTATTAATTTTGAAATAACAACAGTTTAGAAAGTGCTTTATGAATTCAAGATCCAGTTAGAAGTCTTTGAACCTTTGGTGTGTTTGCTGTACTTTCAGTGATGGGGTATGGAGAAAATATTTTCCTTGTTTTAGGTTGCTTTAAGAGACAGAAGACACCTGTGGTGAGTCATGGAGGAGTTTAGCTGTGATATGTTACTAAAATGCATTTTGGCAGCAAATGGAGAAGTAACTACTCAATCTGTTATGAAACAAGAGTCTTTCAACCCATTTTTCAAAGTGCTCACAGTTCCCATTTGATGGCAAGTCAAACAATAAAAGTAGTGAGCAAAGAAAATTAATGTGTATCTGGAATACTTTAATTAAAAATAATAATTATAATGGACCCATGGTGCTCATGAGCTCCTATTTTTTTTTCTGTTGTTGATTGATTCTGCTAAATTTTACCCTCAGCAAATTATGTTGCTGTTCTATTACATTTCATATTTGATTACTAAGAGATAGTGAAGCAATTTAAATGGGACTTTTAAGAAAAAATTAGACTCTGGTTTTGAATTGAAACAGTATCTGTTAAAATAAAGAAAGTTGTTTTAGTACAGTGATTATTTATAATAAAAGATTTTGCAATAAAGATCCCAATGAATCAAGAATTAAGTACAAGAATTAAATAGTCAGAAGACTCTTGAAAGCATGAAGCAAACAGTAACTTCCAGGAAATGAAAATGCAGTCCTGGTAATGACAGAATTTAAACAGTGATTATGGGCAACAATGAAATTTTTTCTCATACAGGCTTTGCTTCTAACTGTAAGTTCTCTATTTTATTCTTTATCCTGGAATGCTGAGTTTCTTCTGAGCACGCTGTCAGCTCTACCTCAAGAATCCTTTCTGTTAGTAGCATTAGCTGGTTGTGCACAAGCTGTTTCAGTCTGGGAGCCTGTTCTTCATATTCTGCCAACGAAGTTAAATTGCACATAGTTTTGTTGCTTGATGCACATCCTTTAGGACAGAACAGATCTTTGTTCTCTGAATCTGTAACTTTATAACAAACTTTAATTTCACCTTAATTTGCAGTGGTTCATGTATTTCACACTATAGTCCGGAGTGATTTAGGTATTGTGGCAAGAAGAGGGGAATGACTGTCAAACTGTCTTTACCATGAAACCTTAAAAGTAAAGTATGACACTGCAGATATTGAGGTGTATGACAGTGACAGAGTTTGCCATCAGAGCAGCAGTCTTTAAAAGAGGACTGTGGTTTGATTGTCAAAGCTTACTGAAAACAAAAATATAACACTATTTAAAAATACTGTCTTTTTTTATGTGCTCACTAAGACAGAAAAAGTGACTCTAATTCTAAATCTTTTCCTTGAAAAATTGAAGAGAATCCATATAAAGTGATTGGCTTCAAGTAGAATGACCACATTTACTTTTCTATGTTTTTTCTAACTTCTCTGTGCAAGAAAAGATGGAAGGTTGTTCAGGAGAGTAAATATTGCCAGAAAATTTGAAAGTCCATACTGAAGAAACACATTGACATATCTGAACTTTTTACTTGATTCTTGATCCTAGACATCAATGGACTCAAGGCTAAGACTATATTTATACATATTTTTAAAGGTATTGCTTGAAGATATATCAAAAAATGTTTAGAATTTGAGCCTCATTTTCTTGATTCAGAGAGATGGCAGCAATATGCAGGACTGCTCACATGTCTTCAGGTGGTTCAGTTATGGTGTAGTGTAAGAGTGGAAAATGATCCAATTTTGCATACTTGAGAAAAACGGAAAAAGAATCACGGGCTTCTGTGAGGAAAAGGTGTAGTTGTATAGTTCCACTGATACATCTGTGAGCAAAATGTATCCACTTCCTCCAGAGACTGGCTAAATGGAGAGAACTAAAGGAATGCTACTTTACATTAGGACATAAGGTGACTCTGGATTCAGCTTCTAAAAAAGAGAGAAACAGAAAACAAGTCTTAAACCACAGAAAGTACACAGAACAGAAAGCTTTCATGATTAGACATGGTTTTTCCAAAATATTATTTTGTAGCTTTCAAATGTATTTTACGTCATGGGAAACTCAATCTGTTTTCAGTGTGTTTTCTGACTTCCTTGTTTTCTGCCCAAAATAGATTTCATGGATTCTGACTGTCATATTTTGAATATGAGCACTATCTACAATTTGGTAGAAAGGACATGTACAGAACAGTTACAGAATCAAACAGAATAGTCACAGAATCAAACATGCAAAATTCAAGAAATAGCTGTATCTGTCTTGTAGTTTCTCCTTTTGTTTTGCCTGAAACAAAGGCAGTATCCACACACCTAATTGTGTTTGAATGTTGTAATAGTTCAGACCACATAAGAAAAATGGCCCCTCAAATATGGAAAAAAGAACACAGGAAAAATATTATTCTCTGATTATGTTTTTTTTTTTTAATAAACTGTTAGAAGAAAAAAGTTATTAAGAAACTTTTATAGTTATTTAGAACTCTAAATAGACTTTAATTCATTTGATTTTTATAGACTAGTAGTCTTTAATCTCTATTGCAGAATCTGAAGTGTACCTGTTACGTACTGGTAAATTAGTTGTCAATCCCTTGGGCAGTATATTTTAATATCAGTATTATATGGTAGATGATATAAATCTTGTATATGGTATTATTAGCTTAGGCAGCTGCTGACTTAAAAAGGCCAGTTTAACAAGTCACCACTGTATTATGTTTAATTAGGTACAGTTTATATAATGAGGTGTTCAGTTCTAATGGAAAGACATGCTGTGAGCAGCACATCTGCAGGAATAACTATTACAATCAGCATTGCAGAGACCCATGGAACTGCAAATTAGACTTACTTATCTAGAAATAAATTACATCCCAATGCCTTCATAAAGCTCATTAATTAATTCCACTGGCATAAAGGTCTTTTTCTTAATTTCATGTTCCATTAGCATAATAAACACAATTTGAGTTACAACAGTATGATCAGTTTAATGGATGCTATTTATTTTAGTTTTTTATTTAAAGTCCCGGTAACATAGAATTAACATCAATATGCTGTTTGGTCCTTTATTAAAAATTCCCATAGGATAACCAGCACAGATGTTCAATACAGAGTCATATATTTGCTGCATTTTATGACTTTACTAATTGGCCATATGGAAAGGTGTTGCTTGGATTTCTTTTTTTTTTTTTTAAATCTGATAAGTTATACGGATTGTAATAGTCACAATTGGTTACTATGTGAAATTGGACGGGTTAGTATACACTGCATGCTGGGAGCAAAACAAGAGTAAGCAAAGTTTTTATGTATGTGGATTCATAGTAAATAGTAACAATGTACTTCCTGGTGTATTACAATCAGCTTCATTTATATGTAGTTCCTGACATAATTGTAATTCTTTAATTTATGCAGACCCTGTCTAATCAGAATGAAATGCTGCCAGCTATTTGTTTAGTCACAGTTACCTTATAAACTACCTAGTTGTTCCATTCAGCTTTTCTTGAATCCCATTTTTCACGATAAACTACACTGTTAGCAACCTTTATGGTAAGATGTTGTATGCAACTAGAACAAGGGTTTCATTATGCATCTATTTAATACCAGTTATTTTAGATAAAATCCATATCTATGATTTTGTCAATTTGTTGTAGACTAGAAAAATATCTTTAAAAATTGGTTTTGCCTTATATTGCCCATTTTATGCTAAAGTCTAACTGTATAACCAAGCTAATTTGTCATCAGCTTGGTTGAAATGTTTTTTAAGGATTGTCTCTTATATTGTTTTTGTATTGGTCTTTTTTCTCCTCTCTGCATTTGGTATCTATGACTATCTCTGCAAATATCTTCTCCTTCAGCCTTGAATGCAGCCCCCTTCGAAAGTTACAGAGTGGCTGGGTAGTACTCATGCATCATGGAAACCCATCATCTGATTTTTCACCTAAAAACTGATTTCTGTCTTAACACAGTAATTCACCAGTCTGTTTCTCCCATGCTTTCCAAAATCATCTGAACCTGAGTCATTTATTGTTGCTAGTGTGATTTCCTTCTATTATGTGACCTTAATTATGTTATCAGAAAGAGTTGCAGCAGAGGAGATGAGGGCAGGTTGCCCTAATAGCAGTGTGTATGTCTGTATGGGCATACACATATATAGGTATATAGTTCTCAAGGATCACATGGAAGCATTTTGCTTTAAAAAAAGCTCATTGTATTTTTTAATACCCCCAGCCTGGCACATGCCCATACCCTTGGGATTTCTGGTTTGAGCTTGTTTTTCAGTTTTTTTAACAATTCCTTCTCATATATTTAATGACTGGATTTTGTTAAGCATTTAAACATGGATATACTCTTAAGAATGGAATTTTATCTTGAAATTTAGGTTTTTATTGTAATTGGTAATTGTTAGCAACATGCAGAAAAAGAACTAGCCTTTAGTATCATCCCTTGTGGGTGACTCTGAGCTGTAGGAAACACAAAGCAGTGTAGGTTGCATAATACAATGAAGTTGTATGATCAGAATTATGTCTTGATCTTTGTAAATTCTGTTTAGTGCAGATGTTCAAATGAAATTTTTAAAATGAATCACTCTTTTCAGATGTTTCAGTGTTATGGGTCCTAAGACACACAAAAATGATTTTGCACTGAAGGACAAAGCTAGCATTATTACACAGCTGCATTGTCTGTGAATACAATAGTTTTTTGTGCACGATATAGTCACACCCTGTAAAGATAATAGAGGTGACAACAGGGGTTTGATTCTGTCCCACGTTTAAGAAACAGTGACTTGAAAAGCTTGTGCATTTTCAAATTCTTACATAGAACCGTACACATATGGTTCAAGCTGGAAATACGTGTTACAGGTTTTTGACAACAACAAAAACAAGCTGGACAAATAGTGCCAAGTTGCGGCCTTTTCCAGGTGATTGGGCTGGTTGTGGTTACATAGACAATCATGTACACTATTCTTTAGCAGTGTAAAATGAACACTTCCAATTACATGGGTCATAAGCTACACCTTGCACAAGTGGCAGCAAACTGCTAGAGGGGATGGCCTGAATGCATTTGGAACAGAGGGAGAGGCAGATAGTACTTTTGGAAAACAGGGTATCAGAATGATTCAGGGATGATAGCTCTTACTACATTGCTGTAAAGTGGGAGTGAAGTAAGAAGTTGTGCGGTAAGAATCTGTGGGGACTCTGCAGCCCCTCTGATCTCTATGTTGATTCCTTTTTGCTTTCTATGCTTTGCTGTGAGAGCTTAAACTTATCTCTTGCTGTTAGCCTCTGTTATTAGCTTGTGTTATCAGGGCAAACATATTCTGGAAAATTTTATCCTCAGGAGGAAGGTAAAACCACATTGCTTTACATCTGGTTGTAGAGGGTTATTTCTGTATTTTATTTGGATACCTGAATCTGTAATTCCAGTTCACCTACAGAATTATATTCATAATTATAAGTATCTGGCATAGAAGATTTTGGAGAATCTTCTACCTGCCATTCCCCTGATCTCAGAGCATCTGAGGTATCAGCCTATATGAAGTTGAGCATTTTGATTTGTCTGGCAGTGCATTGGGCATCTGATAGCTTGGGGTTTTTTTCCTCAGCTGTCTTTTTGTCATAGATACCACTATCCTATCTCCACTTCTGCCACCAACTTTGCACTTTGCACTTGGACAGACAGTAGTTGGCTTTGTAGGGTTGAATGCCTGAAATGCATGCATTAATTTTCTTTGATCTGTTGGATTCAGATTAATAGAGAAGTCTTGGGATCAGAGAGAACAGATTCCTCGTGGTGATCCTTACTCATCTGATCTCTTACTCAGTTGTGTCCCAGTGATGACTGGGTTTTCTTAAAATCTGAGTAGGAGGAGAAAGAAAGGATAACACACAGGGAAAAAGACACACATTAGGAGATGATAGTTTGTTGAAGGGCAAAATTATGTTTATACTGTTGCACTGGATATAACCCTCTGCAAGGAGGCGTTCTGATGGAGGCCTCAGAAAGAATACGGAGAAGATGGAGCACAACACAGAAGTTTCTACATATAGGTTTAGTCTTCTACTGTAATAAGGCATCTTTTGAATATTGCTTGCTGCCTGATGGAGAGAGAGAAGTAGCAGAGAATCAAATTTAAATTGGCTACTCACAGTGCCTGAGGCTTAGGATAGAACTTTGTGTCACTGAGGAATACAGAAAAGCATAGCTGCAAGTATCATTTCACAGACATGGCTGGTCCTGGGAAAATTTGACTAGAGAAGAGGCAAATTGCTGTTAACTTTCACCAGAACCTGATCAGACCAAATACAATTGAGTCAGAATAAAACACCTTTGCCACATAGACATAAATGTCATCTGAACTCAAATGTGTTGTCTGGTAAGTGAGGCTCTGACAAGAATGTTTTTACAAAAGTTGAGAGCTTCTCCAACCTCTCAGTGATACCTAGAGTCTTCTTATCTCATTAGTGTCCCAATAACAAGAGACTGGAGATTTCCTTTTTATTTAAAACCTTATGGAGAATGCTTTGAAATTCTTTGTAATGTGGCCTTAAGACTTTGACCAGATGCCAGGTTGGTACAACTAAGTGAAATGCTAGTATAGTCAGACATGTTTCTTAAAGCCTTCCAATGCATGTTATTGCCACAGGATTTTACAGATGCTTTATTTGCATCTTGGTGATAAATATTTAAGGAGCAGAAATATTATTTTAAAAGCTTGTAGGACTACAGGTGTCACTTTGCAGAATAGAATCTATTGCCTCTGGTAGTTTATATCAATAATCTTGTAAGTACCCATGGAAATGTATTATTCCTTTCTGCTTAGGAGTGCTCTCTGTACTCTGTCGTTTTCATGGTCTCCAGGAGGCAATATCAAGTACTATGCTCAGGACTTAGACTTCACACCACAAACTGTAGGTTTCTGGTTGTTGATTCTTTTTCCACAGTTCTTGCTTTAAAAAGGTAGATAACTTTCCTAAGATAACTTAGGAAAAAAATCAGAAATATGTAGAGAAACTGTACAGTAACACTAATGTTGAATCCAACCTGCTTCATTTGTTTAAGCAGCCATTTTTAATTTTATTAGGTACTGTTGCACTGAGGTAAACTTTAGTGGTACTGGTAAAGAGCACCTAATAAGCACAGGATTTGTAGAAATTCAGTACATATAGCTGAACTCCTTTGAGAAGTTGCTTTGTTCTTGTCATAGTGCTTGAAGTTAATGGACAACTGAAATAGACTGGCTGTATGTGTCATATGTTGAGTGAAGAGGACTGACTTAAAGCCATTAGCGTCCAGAAAAGAAAGACAAAGGCAGAAATTGCTTCCAGATGAATCCTAACTGTTCCCCAAATTCCATGTTAGCATGACAGGGTAGGTATAGGAAAGCCATTAATCGGAAGGTCAGATAGAGCAATTTTAGTCAGATTTTCTTGATTGAAAAAGCACCAAGAAACTCTCTAGAATGTTACAGAATCTACAAAATACTTTTAAAAAACTGGTTTAATGGTTTGATGGCCTAAGTGACAATTCTACCTGTCATACTAAAAGGGAAAGTTAGCTTTCAACACTGTGTATGGTAGAAGTGCTAGAAGAGCTGAGTTTTGCTGCAGTTTGAAAAAAACCCAGTTAATTATTTTTTTGTTTCTTCAGAATTCTTTAATGCAGTTGGAACATATACCTTAAAACTCTTTTCCATTACTACTGTTCTTGAATTGATTTAATGTCAGCCCTCAATAGCTTCTTTGCTTCTGAAGAAGTATTTTGGTAATAGATCTTCATCAGCATTTTCTCTCACAGTTTTAAAAAAATAATAATTTGATAGTTAGCTCCCCCACATACTAGTATAGATTTTCTAACAAGTCTTATCAATCATACATACTATAAGTAAGGTGGATTTCAAAACAGTCCACTCTTGACATCAAATACTAAATACAAAACAGGTACTTGAATATATGCAAGATGGAAAGCTCCACTGTAGATAATTTGTGTGTTTTTGTGGAAAGTATGTCTCAAACCCTTCTCTTTGATTAGTAGTTGTGTCAGCTAGAGCTTTTAGTACTGAAATCTTGTTTTTTGTCTGTTGATTCCTCGCACTTCTCAATCATTATAACAGCCTGTATATTTGCTGGGCATCTGTATAAAGTTGGTTTGGTAGGAGGCATGGCAGTCTAATTCAGTTTGCCAGTCTTAAAATACTGAAGTTAAACTAGAGCTGCAATGACAATGGAGAGAGGAGGAAAATCTTAAATTCCTCTTTTTGCTAACCAATAAAGTTGCTCAGCCAAAAACCCTCTCATATTTATGGCCTCATGATTAACATAAGGCAACTTTTGCTCTTAGGCCTTTTGTCAGCCTTGTTCTCCTGTCACTACTTTTCATTCTTTACTCTCTTCCTGTCGGTAAACCCACATGAACAATAACGGAAAGATCATTCTGTTAGTATAATAAATACTGTAATGCATCATTGCTTGGGCTGACTTATCTGCTGCTTGAAGCTTGAATGAATGTCCACAAGTTGCGGTAAATCTGTTTCTCTGTAATGGCCCAAACCCCAAATACTGCATAGCAAGAATCATTGCGCTAGAGTCACTACAGCTCTAATTCTTGTATCCTTGGGCTCTCAGTGCATGTTGGATACCACTTGCAGTTTTGGGTGAGAAATGGGACAGGCTACAATAATAAGTGGTCTAGTTAGTGCTGGCTGCAGAATATCTACTTGTACCAAACAAATGGTGTTTTGCTGTAAGAGGGGGAAATGCTACTGTTTTAGATTAAAACCTTTCATTTTCCCATTTTGGTCGCAGACATTTTTCTGTACACTATGGAAGTACAGTTTTGAGGAAGCTAGAGCAGATGTGCATTCAGGCAGTGGTATTTTGTCATTTGACTTAATGCAAGGAGAACTAGGTGACATTTTAAAGTTTGTGTTTTATAAGAGGTCAAACAAAATTATCTAATGATGTCTTTTGGCCTTGAAAATTAATTAACCTGTGCTATGGGGTTTTTATTGGATCAACTTTCGGAGACTTCTTTTCAATGTCATTGTATTAGAATGTAAACAGTCTTCATTAGTAATAGTTAATTAGTCTGGTTTGTAGAGATTCTGACACATTCAGGCCCAAAATAGGAAGAAAAATGCCGATGAAATGTTTAAAGAAGTACTCCTGCTAAATTTTCTTACATCTAGTGATGTCATGCATTTGGATGAATTGTGTTCACAGTATGTACAAACACTTTTTGAAGTGAGAGAAACTACCCTTTGTGCCACTCCTAAATAACCTAGCTATTTTTTAAACTTTGCATTAAGTACATGTGACTTCACTGTTCATATAGCTTGTCATGAAAGGTATCGGTGTCAACTGTTCCCTTTACGCTTTGATATTATACAGTTGTCAAAGAAAAAAATTACATTCTTCCTTTCCCTTAATATTTACCAACTTAAGAGATTTTGTTGTCTGTTGAGCAATCTCAGAAGGAAATAAATGACTACATAGGATGGAACTTCCAACTGTAATACTCTTTGTCTTCCTTTTTATTTCTTAGGCCATTTTCCATCAGTGAAGTGAAATGGAGTGCTAGTGCCCAATGTGTTGGAA
Source organism: Certhia americana (assembly GCA_018697195.1). Classification (NCBI taxonomy): domain Eukaryota; kingdom Metazoa; phylum Chordata; class Aves; order Passeriformes; family Certhiidae; genus Certhia; species Certhia americana. The sequence goes on along the minus strand of CM031864.1, from coordinate 16,233,350 downwards.
ACTACACTGCTTTTCACTTCTGTTTTGCTTTTTTACCTTTTGCTCTTATTTATCCTAAATAAAATTATGACTTGTCCTGAAGCATTTATCGGTTAAATATGGCATTGTAATCAATTTTATGAGTTTTTAAGCCAAAGTGAATATCAAATTGCAGCTGAGGGCACTTAGCACCATACAGGGTGGGGCTCATAGCAAAAGCTGACGTTTGAGAAATAAATATTGTATAATAGTTTTAAAGAATTGTGAGATTTCATTACTGGTGGAAGACTGTTATGGATAGAGTCATGCACTTCACTTCCCAAGAAAGAAGAAACAATGCATTTTGTTTTTATCAGGCAATATATTAGCAAAGTTCTCTGGTAAATGTGACTGCTTTAAAAAAAATCCATGGCAAGGTACTTGTGAGTATTCACTGCTTGTGAACAGGGGCAGAAAGAACTGATTGAGACCCTCCTGTTGGGTCATAAGGTTCAGAGGGACCCCCCTTTCATTCTAAACTCCTCAGAGGGGAGTTTAGATGCAGTTGGATCCAGATTTAGTCCCAGACTTGGTGAATGATTTATGTCTAAAGGATTATATATGCACATCCTTTTCTCTGTATCACTTAGATAAGATTTCAAAGTTTCGATGTGTATTCACACTGAAATTCACTTACGAAGTATTTGAAACAATAAGGATTATTTTAGCATTCCTACTCAGGGACTTATCCTAATGTGCAGCCCATTGCTGCTCAAGAGAGCGTAAGTCCATAAGTGTATGGAATGAGATGACTGAGTTGTAGTCATATTTGTATACTGACTACAGATGTTAGCTTCATCCAGATTTGGGTTGAGTAGGACATTGACCAGCACTGTGATTTGGAGCGTGCCTTGTTCAAATTAGCCTTTGGTTATTGTGTTGTTATGTTTCCCCTGAATCCACTTGAAGCTGGATGCAGCCATCATGACCAAAGCATCCATTAGGACCACCACTGGTGGTTATCACTTGAACAGGTTTACAGGAAGTAGAGGTCAGGTTGAGACAGAGGAGAAGCACACTGTCACAAAAAGCATGGCAACAGGACAGGATGTACATACGGATGTGTCCTATTTTCATAGATAAGATGACTGCCCTGGGCAAATAATATGCTTTAAGATGTATGTCCTGAATTTAGGTAATGCTTTAATGAGAGTTTATACTTTGGAAAGCACTCCAAGCCCATATATATTGCATCCAGAATATAAGCATGAAGATTTCCTTGTGTTTTTCATTTTTACTTTCACGTGACATCTTAACTTGTTACTACTTGATTATAATTAGGTACTTGATTTTCATCAACAATAATTTTGAAGTGGAGTACTTTATATCTTTTTAAAGCAGGCTTTGCTTAATATTGTGTGATTTCAGCTAGGAACATTAATTCCTCTGCCTCAGTTTATGTTTTCATACCATGAGTAATTTACCTAACTCAAATGTAATATTCAGCATAAAAATTCGATGTAACATTTTAAGCTCCTACTGATGTTAGGAGTAAATTGAACTTATCCCCCATACTATGTTACATTAAGCTCTGAAGTCTTGACTGAAACTGATGTTTCAGGCCTTGAAAAACCCACTGTTATATTTTGTAACATCTCTTTTCTCTTATTAGCATAGCATGCATCTGTTTTAATTTGATTGAACAGTTCTAATTTCAAAGTCACATGTTTGTTGAATTTCTTACCCTGAAGAGCTACCCAGGTTTAATCAAAGCTTAGTCTGTGTAGAAAGTCTTCTGATTCTCTTCCTTTTGCTGTCTTTAACAGGACATTGCCTGTGTTAGCAAAATCAATGTTAAATGCTTGTTAGAAATGTTGGGAAGTTAACATAAAAGGTTCTGTCACCCAAACGAAGGTCCTGGAGAAACTGGAAGACTGCTTACATTTACTTCAAGTTTTGCTTAGCGTGCTGCAGTCTGACAGGGAAGTTTTGGCAGCATCCAGATATGTGCACATAGGGCTGAGTTTCATTAAACCATTTTCCATGCAAAGTAAAGGTAGTCAAAAGAAACTGAACAGTAAAGTCTTAATGGAAAATTATTACTGAATACTCTGTGTATGTAAAATATATGAATCCTGATTAGTTCCCATTTGTGTCTTAGAGACTGAGGCTCTTGTAAGGACAGCAGTGGAAAAATGGCTCAGGGTTCTAAAGAAAAAAAATTATAGAAACTGTTTAAAAGGATGTTTTAGTGAGAGAAAGGTATGAGGAGGGAATTTCATTGTAGAGCCTGCATGGGCAAGCAAGTGATTTGGAGGGGGAAAGGAAAAAAAAACCACATTTAAAAAAATTAGTGTGGACTATTAGTGAAAGAATGTTGGCTATTCATCTGAGAGAGAACTGACCCATGAGGCCTGAACTCAGAAAGAGGTTCAGGAAAGAGAACTGTATGTGGAAATTTTGTAAAAACCTCCATGTTTGCTGGCATTGTTATTACATGTTTATGACTAACTTAATGCTGGGGAAAGCATGGATGTGTGGCAAGTCAGTACATATCGTGGAGGGAAGTCTGGTAGCCTAACACGTGTCTTGATAATGAGAGCAGAATCACACAGAATGTGCTCAGTTGGAAGTGACCCATGAGGATCATCAAGTCCAACTCCTGGCCCTGCACAGTACCATCCCCACCATGTGCCCAAGAGCATTGTCCAAAAGCTTCTTGAGTTCTGCCAGGCTGGTGCTATGACCGCTGCCCTGGGGAGCTGTTCCATTGCCCAGCCACTGTCTGGGTAAAGAACCTTTTCCTGATATCCAACCTTAACCTCCCCTAACACAACTTCAGGCCATTCCCTTGGGCCTTGGCCAGCACAGAGCAGAGCTCAGTGCCTGTCACTCCTCTTCCCCTCACAGGGAAGTTGTGACTGCAGTGAGGTCTGCCCTCAGTCTCCTCCAGGCTGAACAGACCCAGTGCCCTCAGCCCCTCCTCACCCAGCTTCCCTCAAGGCCTTTCACCATCTCTGTTGCTTTCCTCTGGACACTCTCTAACAGAGAGAGTTATACTGTGGGAGTTATACTGTGGGAGTTATACTGTGAGAGTTATACTGTGAGAGTTATACTGTGCCTTTCTTATACTGTGGCACCCAAACCTGCCCCCAGCACTCGAGGTGAGGCTGCCCTAGAGCAGAGCAGAGCAGAGCGGGACAATCCCTTCCCCTGCCTGACTGGCGATGCTGGGCCTGATACCCCCAGAACATGGTTGGGCCTTCCTGGCTCCCAGGGCACTGCTAACTCAAATTCAACTTTCTGTTGACCAGGGCCCCTAGGTCACTTTCCCCTTTCCAGCATCTCACTCCCCAGTCTGTGTGTCTGTATGCAATCTATGACTGCCCCATTGCTGTTCTCAGAGGATTGTACGGAAAGGGATAGAGAGAGATGAAGACTGAGAAGTGCAACACAGTACAGAAGAGGGGCAGAGAGTGGCCCTTTTCTCAGAAATTTGTATCCTGAAATGCAAGCCACTGCAAAACAGCCTAGGGAGTGTTTGGCAAGAGTTCTATATATTCTATATATTCTATATATAAGAGTTCTATATATTTCTAAGTATGAGTTAGAAATATGAGTTTAGATAATACACAATATGAGAATATGAGTTAGAAGACACTAAGTTATGAGTTTTGGAAAAGTTGAGAGGTTGAAAGATTTCCCTTAAGTGTTCATTAGATACTGTTTGTTTGGGATATGGGGTTTTTTTAGGCCACTCTTTCTGTGAGGTATTCTAATTGGGCGATGGTTTAATTCTCTAGCAATAACATCTTGTGTATTTGGCTATTTTGTATTTTTCACAGAAGTGCCTACTTGTTACTCACATAGCATTTTGCTTTTCCCATAAACCCTTGTGATATACTTACGTAGAATTTTATGTGTTTTCTGATTCAAACAGCTGAGCCTGAATCCCAGCATGGAGGAGAACAGCTTTTTTTATTCCATAAGACAAGTTGGTGGGCAGTCATCATAGGAACTCTATTCTAAACAATCTGTCCTACCCCAGAAGCAGTGCTGGAACCCACAAAGTCATTTCCTAGCTTAATCACCACTGTGTTTGTTTTTTAAACAGACATATTATTTTGAGTTAATGAAAGGCTATGTTCCAAGTTGTGGAAATGAGAACAATGTTACAGAACAGATACGTATGTAAGTTTAAAAGATGTACTTTCTGAAATGCATAGTTATAAAGTTTGCTGGATTACACAAAAAGGGATAGAAATAAATTTGTGTGCTGTTCTTCATAGATTTTTTGTTTTGGTTTTGTTTTTCCTGAACGAGACAAATTCATATGGATAGAAATCACATAAATTGTTAAAATCTTCATTTCACTTGTTGTGTCTGTCCATGCATTCATATCTGTGTTTTGGGAGAAAGAGTGAAAAGGCAAGAAACATTTGTACATGTATACTTGAATATAATAGATATTGAGCAATGACCAAGGTGGCAAAGTTTTAAGCTGAGATTTCTGAAATTGTTCAAGGCTTGTCTGACCCTGATGCTGAAATATGTTATTGGTTTGTGTTGCCTTCAGGGAGATGAGAATTAAATTAATACTGAAAGTTTTTGAAAATTAGACAAAATCTTTGCTGAAGTGGAATTGAATAGCCTAACCTGGTTCTATATATGCTATTATTGAAAATTTAAGGTAAGCACAAAATTTTTAATATTCAAAACTTGTTGAGCACTTGACTGTTCTTTTGGCTTCTTTTGAAAATTCTGCTGCCTACTCGTGGGAATCTGAATCTGCTTGTTCTACTTAGAATGAGATGATTTCAGTAGTGTGCTTGTCTTATTGGAATGACTCTGGAAAAGAGCCAAACTGCTACTGAAGATGCTCAACTGCCATGGCACTGAATTGCTCTCTTGGATATATTTCTTAAAAATCCCTGCCAGCATCCCAGAAGTGAAGAATTTTAAGAGTTATAAATTACAATTACTACGTAATAAATTATTCTGTTATATCAATAGCTTGCTATGCAAAGTAAGCTACTTTGGGGGAATGAACTAGAGTAGTGTTTTGGTCATGCTGTAAATTTAAAGGAGAGTTATTCATAGTGCCCTTGTTTCACCAGATTCAAACAGCTACTCAAGAATCATAGATGTTTAAACAGCCTGAAGCTTTTTGTTTTTTCTTTTTTTTTTTCAAAAGTAAAATGACATTTGTCCTTTTCCTCAGTGGCTTTCTTGAGACTGTTCTTATTTAGGATACTGTATTTAGAAATATTAAAGACTTCTAATATAAGAATTTAGATTATTTTTTAGTTTGAATGTAAAGCAGAGAAAGGTGACAGAGAAAGGTGACAGAGAAAGGTGACTGGATAACAAAAAACGTCCACTTCTTGGGCTGACAAGTTGATTTCAGCAGTGCTGGTTTCAGAAGTTGTCAGTAAGTCCTTCCAGAATTAAGATGCTGTGTTTTCTTCAGCTAAGACATGTCTCTGGTGGATTGCTCAGACTGAGGTTTTAGGGCCTTTTTATACTAAACTTAGGTTCATCTAGTTTGGCTGTTTTCAGAACAGGTTAAAAGTATTGTAATCAAAGTGAAAAGCAAGAACTCGTTGATCTTGGTTTAGGAAAAAGCTCTCCCTTAATCCAGAAAAGTATATGAGAATTGACAGCATCAGCACATCTTATCTTATCCAGGACCTGAATCTTGCCCACTCTTATGTACCCTTGTAAAATGTTCATATTCCTATTGACATTGCAAAGTAGGTGTCTCTTTGCAGGATCTAGACCTTATCGTAGATGTGGAAGTTACCCTTCTTTGGATTAAATATTCCACTTGGTTTTTTATAGCTGGCAGACTTTCAATCTAGCTGATTACAGGAAGAAGTTTCAAAAAATGTTTATTTATTTACCCTTAAAATACTGTTTTGTGGTTTTAAAACTTCTATCTTTGTAACTTTTCCTTGCTATAGTTAAGGCTGTTTATTATGTGGAAGAATATCTAATTCTACTTAGTATAAAAACATATGGATGTTTTGTAGAGGAAGTGACATCTACTTTTATTTATTACAGCTTTAATTTGGAAAGACCTAATAATTACAGACACATTTGTCAGAAATTGCTTAACAAATATATTTTTTTCCTCTACTGTGCTAGAGTCCTTCTTTTTTTAGATGTAAATGAAATAGGATTTAAAAAGTTTTACGCACAACTGAAGGTTCAAATTTGTGATCAGTATTACATTCTACAGTGAAGTTCTCTAGCAGTGTTATTGAAGTTTCTGAGTAAATCATGAATGCTCTGCCTGAGCTTACCTGAAAGGGTATGTGTGGATACTAATACAGCTGTGGCTGAGTTTACACAGTTCTGTGTTGTGTGGTTTTGCTTGGATTGTTTGGGCTGGATTTGGGATCCCTGTATTGCAATCTTGCAAACTTTTCTCTTCCCCATCAAAACTTCATTTTCTGTTTCATGATGTCTGTGATTTTCCTTTATCTGGATTACTTTGTTTTCTTGGATAATACAGGGATGAGCTGGATAATGAGCTAGTAGTTTCAGTATTGTTCCCTCTTTCTTTCTTGGCATAGCAGGATTCCTTACTTGCTTTTGTGGTGGCTGACAAACAGATTGCTGAGCAATCCACAGCACTGCAGCTGTATTCCATCTGTATTCCTGGGGCATTTAGACCCTGCACTAGGCAGGCTGAATTGGTTCTTCCAGTTCATGATCCTCCAGTCATTCCTGTAGTATTTTAAATGATTCAGTAGTGTATTGGAGGTTCAATAAGTATACTTAAATCCTTCCATCAGTTACTCAGAAGCATCTTATAATGTGACAGGTACAGGTGCAAATGTCTTCACTCATATATAATTCCACTTACAGATCAATAACTATCTTACATATTAGAACTATGATAGATTTCCTTGGAAAATTGCATCCACCAGTGAGGTGCGGTGGGGAGTATAGAAGGATATGAAGTAGGTAGCTTTTAATACAGAATTTTCTTTTAATAGAGAAATGATCTGTTATTTAATTCTATAATGAGATGGGTAGGCAAACAAGTTACTGCATCCATAAAGCAAAAATATGAACTAGCAGCACCATGCTGCAAACTGCAGGCTTGATTGCTCTTAACTCTAGGTAAATATAAGATAACGTATTCCTCAGTAATGTGGTAACAATGGAGGAATTAGCACAGAGAAGCTGTCGTGTGTAATAACCCTCTCCAGCCTACTGCATCCATGTGTTTTCTTGTCCATATTGTAATTGTTCTCTATACCTGAATTTTTTTTGTCTTGCTTTGTGATTAGGTAATTTTTCTAATGTCTCCTTGTTATTGTGGAAGAGCTGTGCAACAGCCTTTGTATTTCACTTGGCTTCTGAAGCATTTGTTCACATCACAGTCTATTTCTAAGCAAATAAATAGTGTTTATTAACAGTGTAATCACAGGGACTGCTATGGTGAGCTTATTGTGGGCATGGCTTTAGTAAGAGGTTTAAGGGAGCCCAGAGAGTGTTTGGGAACTGGAGCAGGCTCCCCAGGGCAGTGGTCACAGCACCAGCCTGACAGAGTTCAAGAAATGTTTGGACAACTCTCTCAGGCACATGCTGTGACTCTTGGGGATGGTGCTGTGCAGGGCCAGGAGTTGGACTTGATGGTTCTCATGTGTCCCTTCCAATTTAGAACATTCCAAGATTCTGTGATTCTATGACTATCCTGCTTTTGCTCATGTCTTGGGGAATGTGTGATTACACCCAGAATGAGACATAGGACAGGGAGTCTCTTTTTCTTCCCCCATCCAGATTGTATCTGGTTGGGGCCAGCTTTCTGTTTTGACTTCTGTTATGGAAGATTCTTATGGAAGTATTCTTATTCACAGTGCCTTTATGCCTCCAAGGGAGATGGTTTTCCCTTGGTTTTTTAACCAGACTTTGAATTTGGGATAGAAGTGTGAGGAAGCTTGGGTGTTCTGTTTGTAAATTACGGATCACTAGTTTAACGAGGGGTTATGTCCTATAATTATGCATTGACGTAGAGAGGGAGGAACAGATTCCATTCTGCTTTCAAACTTTGCATTTATTTTTGTGTGGGCTTTCTATTTTACCCTCTAAAAATATACAGACTTCCCCACTTTGGATCCTAGCCCCAGATTATTCTAGGCATTTTTCAGGTGCAGAATTATGGGTATACACATGCAACAAGTGAGATTTTCTGAATAGTTGTTCATAAAACTTAGGCAGTATTGCATGTGTGTATGTAAACTGTATAGATTTTGAATCCAAATGATACACAAATTGTCAGTGAATGGGTTGCAGAACCTCCTGTCATTTATTTTTGTAGCTAATGGCTTTTTTTATATTCCATTTTCTACAAATTTTCATTAAACAGTGCATGTAGAGTGCTTCAACTTGACTTTGATGCACATTCAGTATCAGAAGGAAAGATCAGGCCTTTTATCTCTAAACTACAGATCAATTACCTTTCTAAACACTTACCTCATAATTTTCCTTTAAATAAAAAAGAAAAAAAAAAGGTACTACAATCAACTGTATTAAAGACAAGAAAAATGAAAGTGGTTGGAAAAATGGAAGCATCACCGAAGATAAGATATAAGGGACTATGGACCTGCCATTATAGGATTAGATACTGGTGCACAATTATCCCATAGAGTGTAAAAGAAAAAATAGTACCTTAATATTTTGAAGTAAAAAAAATCTGTAATTTCTTGAAGCAAGAAGGTAGCTGGCTTGCTAATGAATAAAATATGTGACAGCTTTTAAGTGAAGCACAGCTGCTGAGTTGTCAGAGCAGGTGACTTTATCATCAGCAGATTTTGATGGTATTATGCTTAGGATGAAATAACCACTTGTTCAAAAAACAGTCTCTAATATCCTATCTGAAGGTCAGTCTCATAGATTTCATTCCTTAATATTCTAGCTGACATTCCCATTTTCTGAAGTATGAGTCTTTAGATATATAAGTCTTGGATATTGTAGTATCAAAAAGGCTACTATGTGCAGCATTGCAATTAGGTAGAGAAAATCCTCTTACTATTACATCCGTGAATCATAACCCAAAAGTTCCAGTTTTTTGTTGTTTATACGTTTTTGCTGGGGCTCTCTTAATAGTATAGTAAGGTTCTAAATATGAGTGCTTTATAATTCAGCACTATAAGACTGTAAAAAAATAGTTCAATAGAAATAGCATTGGAGTTCTGTGTATGTAAAATACCAACATCCTCTTACACAGCTCTTGTCTGTAGGTTCCACTTAAGAGGTATTTTTCTTTTGAAGTGACCTGACATTGAGTCATTATTTCAGAAAGGCAGAAAAGAGACTGTTATTTTGTTCATTTATATTCCAACTATATTAAACATGCTAGTTTAAAGCACAAGACTCCCCCTCTTTGAAACTAACAAAATAGTCAAATGCAGAAGAAGCTATTCAAAATTGTCTTTTAATAAAAGTTTAAAGTCTTCAAAATATATTTGCCCCTGGAGCAAACTTTTTTCATTTAATATTGTGTCTGTTAATTAGTGCTTCAAATTTGCAAATTCTTTATTGGTTTATATCAATGTAATACCCAAAGCTCATCTCATTGCCAGCTTTGAATGAAATATGATCCTGTTTATTCTATTAAAACGAAGGCTTGAAATTGTTACCCAAATGCCACAGGAATTCTTGCCATTTTCTCATCAAATTCCTCATCAGATTTTTTTGTTAAAGTCACATTGTTTTAGATTTTGAGCCTTGGCATTTAAATGAAATTCAATGTGCCCCACTGGAGAAAACATCTGCAGGGACATATTATGTACAATATCCATTCCAATCAAGCAGGAGTGCACTGTGTGACTGAATGAGAAGCTTATTCTTACTCCACTTAGGTTTACCCTGATGTGGCTATTGAGTCGGTCTGTGACAAGAAGTGTTTAGAAAATTAAACTAGCAGAAGAACAGCAATGTTTTTTTTTAATACTCAGAGCAAATACTTCCAGTTGAACAATATTAATTTAAGAATGACATTTTAAAAAAGAACCTGGAGGAGTTTGGTGCCAAATTCCCTTAGAAATTCAATGGAGTTTGGGAATTGGAGCCTTCAGGTTGCCTTGGTAAATCTCTCTGAGTGATTAAGGGTTTTCTTTGAATATAAAATCATGATCTACTTAAACTGAAGGCAGTAGAGAGGTGTTGGGGGAGAATGAAAAGAAAGAATAAAAAAATCAATTCTGTAGTATAATAAAACATACAAAAAAGTTGTAGAAATTCTTGAAGCATGGGGTTAACTATCAGTACAGATGACCTGAACAGGCCATTTTTTTGGAGCAGCTGCCTTACATGCTAGAAGTGTCCCCTCCAGCTGGTGGGTGTGAAAAAAGGCAGTGTGGAGGAGCAAGTCTTTCTACAGCAGATGTAGGTGTTCGTGGAACTTGGTCCTTTTCCCAATGTAGAATTCTGACCAAAAAATAAAAAAGTTTCTATAACATGTATTCATGGTGACAGAGTCCTCTGCCATCCTTTGAAAGACTTCTTTTACAGGCAGAGGACATGCCTGTAACATTTCTTCTGCTGCAGACCTGTAAATAAGAGCTGTTGTTATGAGCTTTTCAACTACTTTTTAAAATCTAAAAGAGATGTGGCAATGGAAGCAAGGAGATCACTCCAGAGAATTACTAGACTTTGTCTGTCTTTAGCACTACAGGCCATGAGGACCACATCAAGAATACCAGGTCTCATTTTTGTGCCCCCCAATACAGGAAGGCCATTGATAAACAGGGACAAGTACAATAAGAGGTCTAGCAGGATGGAGCCAGGCCGTTGACAGTGGGGCATGGTGAGAGGCAGAGAAACAGTGGGCATAAATAGGAGAAAAAAAATAGAATTTCTGGTTGGATGTAAAGGAATACTGTTTCCTTTTGAGGACAGGCATTGGAATAGATGATGCAGGAAGTCTGGGCAGTCTATATCTATGGAAGTTTTTAATGTCGAGTTAGATGAAGCCCTGTTTAACTTGATCTGACTTCAAAGCTGTCTTTGTTGTGAGCTTAACTTTGGGCTAGAGACATTCTGAGGTGTCTTTCGACTTGAATTTTCCTATGATACTATTGGATTTGTAGAGGAGATTTCATGTTTCTATTCAAAATCTTCCTCACTCCTTTCTTGTCTATATTCTACCTGTTTATCTCAGATCATTATTTAGAGTTATGTCAGTGGATCTTCCAGTGGCGTATAGTTCCTTTCAAGAGCACTTCTAGAAGAACTGATGAGTAATGAAAAACAAAACAAAAAACCCAACCAACCAAACAAACACAAAAAACCCTGCCAACAAAAATCACAACAAATAAGAAAATACAGTCATCAAAAGTTGTCCCCTATAGTTATCAGATAGAAGGAATTAAATCAGTAGGGTACAGAAAAGAAAAAAAAGTATAATGGTAACGAAACATTGACTTTATGGTAGAGTTCCAATTCTTTGTGTAACTTTGTTTACAAAATATGCCTATTTGATAAAAGCAGGCACATTAAAGCTTATAAACATTTGATTAACCCAAGCAGTGTAGTTCTAAACTTCTCAGTTTCACGTCTGCTTCCTTCAAGTTTGATGAGTTGCACACTGAATTTGGAATTCAGGAAAGCTGTATACCAAAAGAAAAGGTGTTACTGAAAATATTCTCCTTGAATTCTTTTGCATTTGATACTCAGAAAGTATTCATGTAATGTTAACAGCTGATCCTAGCTGTCAGAGGAGCCATGCAGTAAACAAACACTTAGAAATCAGGTAGATCAGATAGGAATTGGGTAGATCAAAGCCCACTACAATGAGTAGTCTGTGCTAATAGAAAATAACTCCGGTGCATCCTATAGCTAATTGCATGAAAAGCACGATTTGCAACATATGGTTTTAAGAAGTATTCTTTAAATTCTTTTTTTTCTGATTTGAAAGGATTTGCAGACTAACTGCTTTCAGCCTACTGTGAAGGTGCGTTTTTTTTACTAAACATAGCTCTTTAGCTTACCACAAGAAGTGAAATTTGTTTTCTTTCATAATTTGCATACAGCTACATTGAGTAGGAATGGATGTTGATAAGGAAGTGTAAGTTATTCTAGCACCTGACAAATAAGACAAGTTGTTTAGGGCTTTTTGATGCCCAGGAAAGGAGTGAAAAAGCTGATCAGAAGTGATGATCCATACTTTTTCTACATGACCATTAAGGGAAAGTTGTGCTCTTTGGAGGATGCAGTGTTTGTAGTTTTTAAAGAGAAATGTGAAGCATAGTGTAAATATTTTGTTCATAGTGGGACAAAAAGGAGAAGAAGCATGAATTAAAACATCACCATGCTGGTTCAATAATTCAGTTCACTTCAGCTGGCGAGAAAGGATGTTGGCTGATGACACGGTAAGTAAGTATGTACATTAAGGCTAGATAATTTCTTTTTTCATAATGTTTCAGCCTTTGCTGTATTCTTCAATAGTACTGGGGAAAATGTAGTGCTAAAATGGGAGCAGATCCTTTGGTTTTTTTCTGTCTGTGATTCCCCCCTTTACATTTGCAGAGATGACATGTCAAAGATAAATTTCTGAATTGCTTCTTCAGCACTCTCAAATGATTTCTGAATTTCAGGCTCAGATGCTTTCTAGCTCAAGCATAATTATCACGAATAACACTTTCAGTAGTTCAGGTCTAATTCTGCTTTCACTTACAGGCAGGTTGTCTCCTTATCTTTTGTAGGCAGAATACAGGAAATTCTTTTCCTCATGGAATGATTCAATTTGGGGTTTGCATTTGTGTTACCAAACTAATTCTTCATAATGCATATGTTGAATTTATGCTGATTTTCTTTAGCTTCTGTCTCTGCAAGGCTGGCATGAGTTAAAAGTAGTATTTTAATTGTTATTTATTTTTATTTGTTCATGGGTTGATAGATATGATTCTAAAGATATGAACTCTTATGTGAGGAGCAGACTTATTAAATAAGCAATCACTATTTTTGCAGGCAGACTACATGTTCAAAAAAGAAAGCTGCTAATACCACAGAGATAAAAGGATCATTTGCACTAATTTATGAAGCTAATTAATCAAATGAACTGAGTATATTAAGCAGTTGGTGATATTATGCTGAGCAGGAACTGAAACAGTTAGAAACTTTTTTCAGTCTTATTTTTGTTATTGCCATGACATGACTTACATTGTGAGTTTCCTACAATAATAGCCTTTTCATAAACACTGGCAGCTTAAGCAGTTCAATAAACAAGAAATGGAAATGCTCACAATATCCATGCAGATTCCTCTTTATATTGTAACATTTTCTTAATGAATTACTGAGAATGAAAGACACAGTATGTGAAGGCCCCTCTGCCTGTAAATATTACAAGTATAAAAATATTTCAAATAGTCAGTATGTGTTAATTACTAAGAGCAGTAGGGATTTATCTGAATTTATAGCAAATTTTAAAAAATACTAACGTTCTGTGCAACTTTGGAAGGTTCAGAAGATTCTTCAGTGGAAAAATGTGTTTTTACTAAAATAATGTAAATAAAAATACCAAGAAATGGTTATTTTATATTGCCCAGAGTCTGTATGAGATGCAGAGGCAATGCATTTCAATGTTAGATTTGTTGGTAAAACCATCAGCAAAGATGAAACAAAATGTTTCAAGATAGATGCAAAAGTTTTTTAGAGGCAAGCCACCTAAATCCTTTAAAGCACGATTTAGGGTTACTTTCTGACATGACAGAAATGTGTATAATGAACCCATTTTGGCTCTAGAAGCCAGTGAGAATGAGACACACAAAATAAATGAGAATTTGTCTGTGTGTCCCAGGCAGATCTGTGGAAATTCGTTCCCACATTGAAGAGCACACAGTACAGCTGATGTGGGAAGTGCTTCCCAAGTATGGAGCTGTACTCTATGTCTGTGGGCTTCTATTCACTGTGCATGTTCTGGTTCACTGACCACACCTGCAGGGACCTCACAAGAAATAAAACCTATAGATCTGGAATGAAGTTGTATGGCCAAGACCAGTATGCAAAGATTAGGTAGGGGTAGGTAACCTGTGTAGTTAGCTAAGGGCATGTGTTGGTATTCAGTGCCAGAGAGAGTGAGGCTATACAGCAGAAAGTTTTGAGGTAAGACAAGAGAGGAAGTGATAGTAGTTTATCTGATTTAGGGCTGCTCATGACAGTAGTTGACCAAAATAAATTTAGGCATCCCTACTATCAAACATAAAACTCAATGAGATGAAATCCTGTTTGTCTGGATTCAGTAGTGTCTTCAATAATCTTTGTAGATTTGTTTTCCATTCACTTTTCATTCCTTCTTTTCTTGAACTTTAATTTCCTACACCTTCTTGCTAAAAACTGCCTACTCTGTCAGTGACGAGTCATGATGGTAAAGAGAGAGCACAAGAGCAGAATCTAAATAGAAAAGTCAGTTCTTTTTCCATCCTAGTCCATTTCCCACCCTGGAAGATTGAAAGAAATAGCCTCTCTGATACCCTTTGAACATCTGACATGATTTGAAACAGCCCTAAACTACTCAGCTTTGTTTTGTGGTCAAAGCTGAACAAAGTCAAGAAAGAAAAGTGTTCAAAAGTGGACATGTGGATTTTATGACACCATGCAACACTCACAACATAACAAATACAAAACACCAAACCAGTATTTCCAAGAGCATCTTTACAAGAAATTGAAAAAAGGATATTTTCAAATATATACATATAAAAAGCCCAAAAATTGGTGATGATTTCCCACTCTTTCAGAAAGAGAGGTATCCTGAAGTTTTCCTGAGGTCTTTGAAGGTTTTTCCTTAGCATTTAATGCTAACTAGTGCAGCAGTCATTCCCTTTCTATGTTAAATCATTAATGGATGATATCCAGTTCATAGTTTCAAGGACATTTAATGTTTTTTTGCCTTTTTTCAATTTGTAGAATAGTTCCTCCCCCTGGCAATTCCCACACATTTTTATTGCATACTGAGCAGCCTCAATTGAAATGTCGTCTGTGAACTTGAGCATCTTTATGGATCAAACCATGACTTTCAGATATAGTTACAATTTTAGGGATTAGTGCTTTTCAGTACATAACATACATTTTGTCAGTTATGCATTGTGAGAGTTGCTGGTATCTTCTTAGAAACAGTTGCTTCAGATCAAAACCATTTCCCACTCTGTTGTCCTTTACCATATCAAATAACAACCGAAACAGCAGCAGCAGCCAATGAACATGGATCAATGATATCTTCAGCCACTGCATTTGTGTAAGTTTAATCCATTTATGTGAAAATCAAGTTACCGCTGGCCTGCTTTTTCTTTACTGGAAACAATTGATAACGTTACTTCAGAAGAAATTAATCCAGAGAATTAATTAGCAGAATCTAGTATCCAATAAATGTAGTCTTGAGAAAGATTTCATGGGTGGTCAGTTGTGGCATTAAATGGAAAGTAAAAAAATGTAGGTACTGCTAACTGTTTTCCATAATCAAACAGAATTGACAGAAAAAGAACAAACAGGATGATTTTGGAGAGAAGTTAATAGGTCAGTTCTTGTACCTGTCACAGAAAAGCTTTGAGAAAATTTTTTTCAAATTTTTAGCTTAGGCCCGTATTTAAAGGGTTAAGTTTTTGAAAGGAATACTTTGAAAAGCAAAAATAAAAAAATATTGTTTCCAGACCATTGAAACCAATGAGATTGATATCTCAGAAGCTGCACTGGTGATTTAGTATCAAATTCAACCCAAGTCAGTAGGAGAAAAACAAGATAATGCTTCATCATTCCTGTGTCTTTTAATAAGTTAAGATTTTGCAGTTCACAGATGTGGACCTCATATCTGATTAGTTAATGCAATTTGGCTAATGAGTGGTAACCTCCATAGCTGGAGTATTTGAATTTTTGATTTTGAGTCCAGCCCCGATATTTTTCTATAATTTTATTGTTATTATTGAATGGCTGCACTTAAAAATACAAATGGAGATCAGTATGTTATTTCATGAGGACTGTGTGTGTGCACATCCAAGTACTCTGAGCCAGATTTTCAAAGGTATTTAAGAGTCTGAACTTTCAGAGAGATGTCTAAGAGGATCTTTAGGAGACTGTCTGCATGTTTAAGCAGCTAAATGACTTTAAATATCTTGGATTATTTTTGAAAGGTTTAAGCAAGTGTTTAAGCAACTTCTTGAAATAGGGTTTTAGTAAGATTGAAGATCTCTTAAAATCCTGAATAAGTCATATTTTTCTGGGGATGGGAGTTTTTCATGCAACTCCCAAACATGGAAGATATTTCTAAAAATAGCTTGTGCTTCATTTAAAAACTCTTTAAAAACTGGCTTCTATTGCTTATTCCAGTAGATGTAACTCAAAGGGAAAAGAAACCACTTTCCAGTTACAAATTCTATTTTAAGCCGTATCTCTCTTGACCTAGAGGCCTACGTATCTCTGACTTAACTCCGTGGGCTGTAACTTGTTACAGAGAATGATTCTGCTTTTGGCAGCTGTGCTCATTCAGCATGTTTGCTAAGTTAGCAGGAAAGTGCTGCTGTATTTGCCTTGTCTTGGTTTCTGAGCAGTGACTTATTTACTGAAACATTTCTTTTTCTCTCTCTTTTTTTACTTATTGGAATTGATTGTGTGAGTGAAACTCAGGATGTTTTGACTGCAGGATTGTAAACTGTCAGTTTTTCTAGAAGGTTTTATGTGCTTGTAGGTCCTTGTGTTTCACTCATTGCTCTGATTAAAGTGAAGAAAAACTGATATAGGGAAACATGCTGTATCAATATCACATTAGAAATCTTCAGTGCAGTCTTACTGGTAAAATTGGGGATTTTTAAAAGATGTATTTTTTTTAGATGTGTTTAAATTAGTAGTTGCTTTTTTCAGAAAAACCCCCTGAGGCATGTGTAAAACTAGTGGCTACATAAGGCTGAAGAATCAGATGTCTGCTGGGCAAATTGACAGAACTCATTAATCTTAGACGCAGTGTACTATAGAGTCTGTCCTTTCATGCACCTGCCCATGCCTAAAGTAATTACATGATGGCACTATTAATACTGAAGAGCTTGAGTGGGAATAGGGTTATCTTCTCTTCCTAGTAATTGATTGCTAGCTGATTAGTGGACAACGTTTCTCCTACAGTATAATTGCCTTTCTGCAATTGTAGCCTCTTTAACCTGGGGTTAGGCCACCTTACTGGTTTTGAGACCCTAACAATAGCACCACAGCCCTCAAAGTAATGAACTGGAACTCAGTCACTGTGAATTCCCCAAACAGAAAATGACTAGTTAAATGTATTTCAATGATACCATATTTTACAGCAATCAGACAACAGAAGATTTGTTGCCTTCCCTCCTGCCTTCTCTTTCAATGAAGATATTTTCAAACCCTCTGATTCCTCTGTGGAAAAGCAGACAGTTGACTTCTATTAAATCACATCTGTTGCTTGTATAAAGTTATTATCTAAAATGTATCAGAACTGTGTAATATGTTCATGTATTCTTCTGTGATCCAATAGAAATCTATATATTTGCTTCTTTAGAAGCAAACTGGTAATACAGGAGCATATGAATTCTGCAGTGAGGTCTCAGAGATCAGCTGGTGCCTAAACATGATTATGTTATCGTATTTTGAAAGGTAACTGTTGTTTTTGTTGAAAGCTGGTAGATATCAGGCTGCTGCTTGGTTACATCTGGCATAGGAAGCACCTTTTGCTATGAAGCTGCCTGGAGAGAGCAGATGATTTCCAGGGCTACATAGAGGAGCTGCATCAATTCTACTGCCCTGTGACTCTTGGTGCCAGCTGCACTGGCTTGGGGATGCAGGGACCTGCTGAGCAACTACATGGTGTGCAGGTTCATGAAGGTGGAGATGAAAGATTACACTGCAGGAGACATGACAGATATGAATCTTAGGAGGAAGACATGAAATATATGGTAATTTCTACCCCCCAGCTTTCTGATGACCTGAAAAATAGCTCCTACCTTGCATCACCCTTGCATCTTGCTAGTTTTTGTTTTCCATAACTCTGCACTAAACCAGAGTTGTATAAATCTGAGTTTTCTTACACTGGTACTGGACACAGTCGGGATGGAAGAGCACTGGTACAGCAAAGAAATCTCTAATTTTTACATTAATGCTGTGCTATATACTTCCTCACTTGATTATCAGTTCTTTCTATAGTACATCTAAAAGGCTATATTTATTAACATTTTCTAAAGACTTCTGATTGGTCCTGTTCAATACAAGTGCTTAACTTAATCACTGAAGTGGGTCTCTGAATTATGTAACCAGTTCCCTAGATCCCCATTTCCAAAGGTATTTAGGGGCAGTAAATAGTATTACTCAATATTACTTTCAGTTCTGGAAATTATTCTTTTTGTGAATCCAGACAGAGGCATATTCCTAAGAGAAAAGTGCAAGAACACACAGTTGTCCACTATGTGACATACCCTGCCTGGAAGGACATTTCATTTTCTAACTTTTGTAAATTACCAGGAACCCAAAAGAATGATGACTTGCCTTAGGAATGATACCAAACTGGTCAGAAATCTCAATGACTTCTGTCTTTCTTCTTGTGGCATGCCCTGTAAAATAATACAAATATAGCTGAAATGATCAAGTACTTTGATTGATGATTTTGTAGTAGCCTGTAGAAATGTTCATATGGAAATCAAATCCCATGCCAGCTGACTTTTGTGAACGTTAGTTTAGGTCTCAGACGGCTTTTTGTCTGCTAATGGATTTTTGCACCTGACTAGTGATTCTCAAAGCTAACTTCTGTCAGATGTATAGCAGCTGTAGAAGAACTACAGAGGAAGGACAAACTGAGTTTTGCATGCACTTAACTGGTGACATGACTTACTGAAAATTAACTCTTCAGCTCTGGAAAATGAGCCTCACATGGACTGGATCTGAGAGAATAGCTCTTCTGTGCATGGTGTATTTTTGCTTCATGGCATGACCAGTCTTCAAAAAACTGAAGTTCCATGCATGTGTGTAGAGTCACCACACAAGCTCCTTTGCACTGCGTTGTTTAACAGCTGCGTGCATGGGTTAGATTTTACTCCACAGTTCATACTCTATGCCCTTATGCAGTATTCAGGTCAGTTGTCCTTTACATATTTGTCTGGGATTACAAACTGAGCCTCTGTCATTCTCAGTGAGTTAGCATTGACATAAAAATGTCTAGCATAAAAGCTCATGCAAATGACAGCATTTTTTAGCATTTACAGGAGCATGACAAGATATTAGGGATGGATATTAGAGAGTCTTGGGGTCATAATAGAAGTGTTTTGTCAGAAAAGCTTCCTCATTTTTTCTCCCGATTTTCTTTGTTTTCTGCAAACATAAACTAGTCTGTTTTTCGCACCATAAAATTTAAACCAAGAATCTTGAACTGCACAATTCCTTAAAGCAGTCCTTATAGCAGTATAACTATTTAAACATCATTTGTTGGATAAAGGAGAAAAAGCAGTCTTTCCCAGGAAATGCTAAAGGGTTTTTAGAAAATATTAATCTAACATATGCATACACTTATTCCAAGTGGGCCTATATTTTGTGTAAGGAATATTGAAAATTTTAAGGTTGCAAGATGAAATCTTCAAGTCAGAAAATACCAGCCTTAAGGCTGCTCCTTGAAAAGCATTTCCCTGCTTTGTGGCAATGTTTCATGAGCAGTCTTTAATTATTGGATCACATGCTGGGTTTTTTCCTACAGGACCACTGCCTCATTCACTGCACAGATGGGTTATGTTCTCTGAGTTCAGCATTTTAGCATCATTGTTTCATGTGTGGCCCTAACTTATCTGGGAAATACTCATATCCTGCTCTAATTAGAGAAAATTTCACTTCCACATAGGCTTATCTGGGCTTGTCACCACTGTCATGCAAAATGCTTCTCAAATGTTGTACATTAATTGTCATGAAACCTGTAGAAGGGGAAAGTTGTATGTCCATTTTACAAAGGGAAGGTTGAACCACAGGATGGTTATGGACTTACCTAGAAATTGTGTTGCTCAGGACCTGATTTTATTCAGGATGCTTACTGGAGTATGTGATAATGTTTATGTTTACTGGTAGAGTTCCCCTTGATTTTGCTCAGGTGTAGAAGCTGTTAATACTTCCAGAACTTGTGAATGAGACATTCAGAACACAAAGGGCATGTTCTCTTCAGCCGCTTGGGCTCTTAATGCAGTTGAAGATTACTATAGCTAGAAGATCCAGAACAGGTTAAGAGGACATTCCTGTGTAGTAAACTCTTTACTGCCAGTCTCTAAAGCCTACCCATCACTTTCAATTGAACTTTGGCCATTGTAAACAAAAATTAATTCCCAGGAAAAAACAGAAAAGATGAAGGGCATTTTGACTAAAATGAAATACAGTGGCAAAATTAAAAAAAAAAAAAAAAAAAAAAAAAAAAAAAAAAAAAAAATCACTGTATCTCATAAGAAGCACTACTTAACCCATCTTTTTGCCAAGGTGACTTGCGAAAACTATGTTTGAGAACCTCTGATCTATTTGGTTTACCACTGCGATGTAAGCAAGAGTCAGCTCATGAAAATCCCAGACTTGTAATTTCAAGTCTGTGTGTTTGATTTCTTACCAGTGTTACTCTTTACATTAAATAATCCATCTTCCTTTTATAATATTTGCTTCCCAAATTCATGCACTTACTCATTGAATCTACATCTAAGCTCCTCAAAGGAACTTTCAAGATCCTTTGGTAAAGGAGGAGTCAAATGAAGTTCTCAGTCATTCATCTGTCTTGAGTATGAGATAATATTTCTTTTTTGCTATAGATCATAAGAATTAATTTTACTGAATGAAAAGAAATGAGATGTACATCAGGAGCATACTTAATACTCTCCAGCTCTACTGGGCATTTGTTTGCAACCTGAAGCAGATGAGGACATTAGAATCTTAGCAAAGGGAGGGTTGTACTGATCCCTTCCCATTGATCTCTATAGAGATCAAATTGGCCTGTCAGTTTATGTTCTCATATTTCAGCATCAGGAGCATTTCTTTAAATCAACTGCATAAACTTTTGCACTAAGGGATGGTAAATGTTAAGAGCAGTAGGTTGCCAACGCAGAGTTCAGCATATGCTTTTTTAATAAAGAAAAATATTTCTGTAGCCTTTTTGTATAGAAAATTTCAGCTCGAATCCAGTTAAAGCTGGATGGAGTTCCAAGGGAAGTGTCATGGAAGGTGCTGGGAGACCTTAACTACAGGAGACGTTACTGGCTCCACCTGTAGTAAATATTCTCTACAACTATTTAAGCAATATCGTCCTTCATTATCATGTTTATTATGTTGAATTTTTGGAATAGTGAGCCTGAAAATAACAAGTTGAGCTCATTAGTAGATTAGGTGTTGCAGTGAATCCATGTGTTCAGTGCTAGTTCTTGTTCTCCGGTTTGTTAGGGTTTCTTTTAGAGAGCAATTACATCTGATTGACATGTTTTCATGTGCCTCTAGCCTTGACTCCTTCTTACTAAACAATTCTAGATCAAGGACAGTGACTTTTCTACTGCCATTAACTGAAATCAGGATCCAGGAGAAATAGTTAAATACCTTTTAAGATGCAACTTGAAACAAATTATAAAATATGTATAAAGAAGAATATATTTTGGTTTCATATACTGTAGTTGTTGAAAGTCAAGTAAAAAACAAAGTTTAAGGCATGGACATGAATTAAAATTAGGCAAAAATTTCCCTATTTCTATTTCAGATAATAAAAATGAAGTAGAGGGGCCAAATCCTATCATTAATGTGTACATAGTTTTCCATGTATTTTTCACTTTATCATTAACTTAAAATTATGTAAGTTAATGAAGTTTTATAATAATAATGCTGCTATATATCTGAAGTAAGTAAAAGTTACTTTTTTTTTAAAAATGAAGTGTTTTACCATTAAAAAAAATGCATACTTGAAGATACCAAATGTTCTTGCCCATTGGATTTTGCTGCTTATGGAAAAACCCTTAATTTGAAAAGGATTAAAGGCTTAAAAATTAAACAAACAAAAGTCATTCCTCCCTTAATAAATTCACTGTAACTGAATGTTTGCTTTAGTTTTAATTTGGGGTTTTTTATCTTGTATTGTTTTTTGAGGCTTTTTTTCCAAATTTAAAATTTTATTTATAGGTACAAATGACACAGAAGTCTGTTTCAATGTTCTCTTTGCACATCAGGGTCAAGGGATGGATTTTTACATTCCTTTGCATGCACTTATGATCTGTTAGCAAAAGTTATTTTGTTGCACTTGTGTTTTAATGAAGTTGAAAGGATCAGGATTGTCCAATAAAGTTTTTGCATGAACACAGAAAGTAAATACAAGAACTACAATTGCTCTACTTACATAAATCTGTGGCTTTTTTTTTTCCTTCCCTGTTTTTTTTCTTTTTTTTTTTATTGTCTGATGCCTGTCTTCAGAAGCTGCTTAACAATTTGTGTTACTTAGATGAGCTATTGTAAGTAAGTTGTTATGCTGTAGCTTTTGAAGATATTCTGCCTGGTCAGGGACTAGATTTTTTTCATTTGAGGGCATATTTGTGCAGCAAAGAACACTTTGCTATGTTTTGGGTCACATTTTCACTTATCTGCTATAAATTTGAAAAGCTCTCCCTTTATTTTGTTAATCTGTTTCACTGGCTAGCATAGGACTTCTCTCTTCTCAGACTTTTTTGACTACTGGGTTATCCTGTTTGGCTGTAATAGCTAGTCAGCAGTGGCTTACAGATTTTATTTATAGTGATTGGTGTGCACGGTTTTGTTTCCTGCCTTGCACTAATTCACTTCTGAATGCCAATTCTTAGCACTGGTATTATGGTATGAGGTTTGGGATTATGATCAACTTCTTCAGCTTTACCAGGGAAGTGCAGAGGAAATATGGGTTGATAGATAGAATGGAAAAATAACCAGAAACACTTCTTGTTCTTGCTGCTGGTCCATATTCTATTGCAAGCAAAGCTCTGCTCTGCAACTGCGTCTGGCACATGTGAATGCAGATCCTTGCATTGTTTCATGCCCGTGTCTAATGAAATGTTTTAGAATTTGCTTCAGAACTGGAGACTTGTAAGGCACTTGAACTGTGGATGGTATAGATAGTCGAGGTCATGTGGCTGGAGTGGATATTGACTAAATTACCATACTTGATGTCTGTCTTGCCCTGAGGATTTAGGTTCTTAATAAGGATTATTTATCCCTTTGATGTTTTATATGTATATACTTCAGAATATATAAGAATACAACATAAAAATAATGTATTGGATTTGTCAAAACTAGAAATTTCAGGTAGTATCATGCAAAGCAATAATAGCCCTGCTAGTCATGTGATGTTTCTCATGGCATTATCCTGCACTATGAATTGTAGAAGCTGAATGTGGTTACACATATAGTTACCTTGCATTTTTCTTTAATCTAGGGCATTCTTATTTATTTCAGGAGCTTCTTACTTTCCTCTCCCTGATATTGCTCACACTCTGCCACTCAATTAAGTGGCTGTTGTGGTGTTAGCTAGAGTATGCCTGGTGTACTTTTCTTTTTGACAACAGAAGTCCAGTTGACACAACTTTTTTGTTTCTATGCATTTTTCCCTGAAAACTTACTAGGATAAAATTAGTTCTCTCTTGCCAAATTAACAGTTTAGTACAGTAATTAGCAAGTTCTGCCAAAATATCTGTTCCAGCAAGGAATTGCATTTGGGAGATCTTCTCTTTTTTTCCCTTTAGCACTGACCACAGAACTTAATTAACTTTCCTTTCCATCATAAATTCCAGTGCAGGCAATGACCACTGTGTCTTCCCCCACTCCTACATGTTCATTTATGATAAATTGTCCCATTCGCAGCCAATCTGGAGGCAGGTGCCTGTGTGAATCTCAGGGGTTATACATACTGTACTATCCACAGAGCTGATTAATAATGAGGTTTCCACTGAACCCCCTTCTTTATTCTGTGTTCATGCTTCAGTGAAATAGGGAGAAGTTCATGGTAGAATGAGAGGTTTCCTCCCTCCCAATCATACTTCTCATTTAAACTAATGTCTTTTGGAACTGATTTGCATGTGCATGCTGCAAAGTACCTGCACTTAACCCCTTGACCCACACGTTCATTGTTGTGGTGTTTTGTAAATACAACCTTTGCCCCTTTCCTTTTTCTCAGTAACTCCTATGTTTGTATACCTTTGCCTCAGTATGTTTACCTGTATTTCCCCTTCCATTCTCATCAACTCCGCATTTCCAGTCAGCTCCAGATGAACTGCTATTGCCCTACAGTTTGTGTATGGGGTCTCTATTTTGCTTGTTACTTTGCCTTTGAGGTTTTTACCCATAAAAATTGCTAAAAGTTGTGACGTATTTTTTTAAACTTCATGAGACACTTTTTAGGAGCCTGCCTGTATCTTTACACACATATTTGTAAATGTTGTCAGCAACCAAAATTTAATCCCAGAGCAATGAAACACAATGTATTTTGAGCTGCAGTGCACATTGTGCTGAATTTGCTAGGCTGCAGTGTTGCTGCAAAGCTGTGGTGCTGTGCAGATGCATGATCCTGTGTTCTAACAGTAAAGTAGAAGGACACAGTAACTCAGTCCAGTGCTGTCATGCAGTATTTGCTTCTGGGTTGTGGTCCAGCTCACATCAGTCTCTGCACCACACTTCATGGAGGTGAGTCTATCCAGCAGATCAGATAATTTTGCATATGACGTGTATACAAGGCCCAAGTTTGGAAATGAAAAGTTGCTTTCTCCCCAAATCTGGTCATTAAATATTTCTGAAAGCATCAGTTCTTCTTTATAAGGAAATCTTTCCAGGCCTCTGATAACTTCTTTTTATTTATTTGGTTATTATTTTGTTTTATTATGGTTTTATTTTTTAATTTTCATTTTTTGCTTCTTGCTTTTGCTCTACTGTTTTGGAGCTCTTATTATTAAACTAGAACTAGGAATTAAGGACTGGATGGGTGCCTTTAAACCAGGTACTTAATTCTTTCCATGTCTTACTATAGCATTGTATTTGTTTTGCTTTTGGTTTTGTTTAAAAATATTGTGGATTCTGAACTGACAATTTCATGCCACTGCTAGGAAAAAATACTTTTGTGTTTCTCTTATGGTGGCAACCTTTTGTTCCCAAGTTGTGTGTGAATACAGGAAACATGCAATTTTCATTTGATGGAATTCACCAGTGGCTTTTTGGATTTTTAGTAGCTGATGATCAGGGAGAAGATTTTGGCTATGATTGACTCCTGTTCCCTGGTTAATTGCAGCACTAGAGAATTTAGTCTTTTCACTCAGTGTCAAACATGCTGCAGGCCTGACTGGTTTTGATATACTGCTTCACCACCCTTTATCTTTTTCCTTAATGTTTGGTCTCCAGGACTTTACGTATTTTAGTTCTGTCCTAAACTGTTGATTTTTAAGTAATTTTCTTATTTCCTGTTCAACGCAGGTTTGTTTTCTGTCAGCGTTTTTCTTTCTTGCCTTTTTCTATTTCTGACCCACCACTCACATGGGCAGGAAAATACTCAGGAAGGATAACAGAAAAGGCAGTGCGAACATCCATGTAGTCATTGCTGTTGTTCTTGGTTCAAAACCAAAGCAATCCATAACTAAATCAAGCTCAAATGTCTTGTCACCAGATTGACGATGAATATTTTAATTACTAAGAAGTTCCAGAAGGGGAGGGGGAAAAAGCCTACTTGAAACAATAAACTTTGTTATCTCCTACTGCTGTATGTGTCTTCCTCATATAAAGCAGTCAATTTGACTTTCCCTCTTGAAAATATCCTCATGAAATTACTTGATAACTAGTGGAGGGTTAAGCTGAAGTAGTATTTAACTACAGCTCATGATTCCTTTCATTTTTCTAGGCAGACTGTCACTAATGAGAAGTGTGATGTTTCAACTCCCTGTATTTTTCACTTATTATCCAGGTCTAACTGCAGTTTTGTTGTTATCTTGTATTCAAAATAAAAGCAGGGCATAGGAAAAAGTGGCTGTCATGCTGAGCCCAAACATCATCAAACAAAAGGCTTCTTCACTTAAAGGTTTCACTCTGATCTTCAGATGAGCCCTTAAAAAAGCATAACAACTATTAATTCCAGGGGTTTTTCTGCATTACTTTTGATAAGGACATGCTAAAGCAAGTAAGAGTTATGGTAGGTGGTGTTGGTGTTGCTTCTTTGTTGAAAACAGTCATATTCACATGCCTTCAAAATGAGAGTAAGTGAAGTAACCATAGCTTGTCAAAAAGATACTGGATATTTTTAAGTCGCTTCATGATACTAAATCATAGTGGCATAGCAAGAGCATTCTCTGCCTAGGAGAGGTGCTTCTTGCCTGTTGAGGAACTTTCCTAAGGATGAAGGAATCTTATTATATTCTCAGATATTATTTATAAAATATTTGAGTGCAGTATCAAGCACTCAATTATTCTGCTAGTATTCTGTTTGAACTGGTGCTTACAGCCTGAAATTTTAACAACTATCAGTATGTGGTATAATTTTAATTGCATCTAAAGCAACCTATTTGGTTTTGCACTTGATAAGTCAAGGACTAATTTTATCCATTTGGATACTGTGCCCATTTGGGTATTATGGTAGCAAGGCTTGGCTTTTGCCTCAGGTAAAAAAGAGTTTTATTTATGTTTTTAGTGCCTGCTGCTTTTACTGATTGCAGTATTTGATGTGCAGGAAGTGGTTCCCATGATTTCCACTGCAGCAATCTGTGACAGGAGTAAATGTGAACCCATTTCTAGGAGAAATGCCCATAGTCTGTGTTATCAGCTACATTGTGTGTGCTACTGGCAGCACTAGTGCAGACTCAGCTATGCCACTGTATGTGTTACCAATGTCAGAAGGATCAAAATGCATTCTGGGCTGGTTTTGTGCTTTGCATTTACATACTCCTTATAGGGAAAGCTTGACAGTGAGCTGCACCTCCCCATCAGACTCTTGAATCTCCTTATTGACATACTTTTCTTCTTAACAATTTTTTTTTCCTGAAGTAGAATGTCTTTAAATGAGGATAAAAAGTTAATGTTAGGAACTAAAGTAGCAAGGAACTTGGTTGTTGCAATTCAGAGTAAAATTTGTACAAGTCTGAAGTTGTATAAAATACAGTAATACATGAGGTTTTTATGAGATGCATTTTGTTAAAACATACCTTGAAATGTGAATGCAATAGTGAAATCTTTAGTGTATTGAGTTCAAAGCTGTTTAGATGTTGACAGGATCTTTAAAAAGAACACAGCCTATAGCTTTATGTGAAGGTTACCTGTTCAGTGTATTACATGGGGAGTTGATTAAAGCTGATGTATCTGAGAGCTGCCAAACATTTAGGATAAACATCAGAAGCCACAGGCCCTATAAAACATAAGCTAAGGCTAGACTAGATAGTAGCTGACGTATGTGAAGAAAGAACTTTCATTGCGGAACAGATGCAAACCCAAAAACTGGGAAATTCATCCTTGTGGAGGAGGAGAACGAGGCTATCTGAGTGCCATAGATGAAAGAAAGAGCAGAGGCAGTATGGCAGAGGAAGGATGGGCAGGAAACGAATACAATATGACCCTAAAGAAAAGGTAGGAGGGAGCCCTTCAGCACAGGCTAGAGAAAAGCAACGCATTGCCCTGCTGTTTTCCCACTGTGTTTCGGGGAACAGGACATATATATTCTTAAAAATAAATAGCTTTGCATCAAAGAAGTACCTGGTTGTGTCATCAACTTCTCCAGGTAAAAGGGAAGAGAATGTAGAAGATGTTGAGTGTTTCCTACTGCTCTGATCAAAACACACCATTATTTATCTCTCTTTGCCTGTACCAAGGAACATATGAGGCTGTTGAGGCTACCTGCTGAGGGCCTTATGGAAAAGTTTACAAGGTATTTAAGCTCCTGAAGATGTAGAGGCACCTAGCAGAGTTTTTAAAAACACCCAGGATCCTAATGCTCTTCATAGACAATGGCAATTAGTTTCCCAAGTGTTTTAGAGAGATCCTATTAAAGGTCCCCTAGGTCTTCCAGTACTGTGGAAATCTCATGGCTGGTCTCTAGTGCTTCTTCATTCCAGGTCAGAAGAGAAACAGGCAATGTATTTGTGAAAAAAACAAACAGGGCTTTAAGTGGAACCTTAACTATTGAATGGCTTTCTTAGTTTTTGCAGTTTTCTGTGGTCTTAATAATAAAAACCAAAAATCCCATCCACTCAGCTTCAAGAGTGTTGTGATACAGGCTACTTAGAATGACATAATAATATACTTGTAAACAGTTTCTCAGTGTACTGTACCATCATTAACACAATCAATGTGCCAGAGTTCTGTTTGAAACGGTCATTAAACTTTCTTCTTACTTTCTGAAATTCTCTGTTTTGTGCAGAAGCCTCTTTAAGTTATAAGAGTTGTGTTTGGCTTTTTTCTTTTCTTTCTTTCTTTTTCCAGCCATATCCTGGATGTGAATTAAGACAACTTAGAAATGGCAAATATTTATCCTTAGGATAAGTGTGCAGTATTATCCCAAGTAGAATATATGGTTTGCAGTTCTTAAAATGATTCATATGATTTACCCCAGACATCCTGTAGATGTAAGTAATACTTGGTATTCAAGACAGAAAAATATTGCAGTCTGGCCATTGAATGAAGGCTCATCATCTTTTCAGGAATTCTTAAGTGTTGGCTTGCTCATGGAAAGATGTGAGTCTCATCATGTTTACTTTTAACTGGAAGAATTCAGAGTATTTTGTTTTCTCCTAAACTACTTTAATTAGGTCTGCTTTATGCATAGCTGTGACATCTCAGTAGTTCTGAATAGGAAAAAATGCTGAAGTTATTTTCTGTGTTAATTTCAGTGGCTGCTGTTTGCCATTTTGATTATATTGCCAAATTTTGAAGGTCACCCTGTCCTTAGCAGTCCCATCAGAACAAAGTGCTAATGCTGACTTTTTTTCCTAGACAATATAGAGCTCTAACAAGCACTCGAGAGGAGTCCATCAAAACTTTATCCTCCACTGAGTATTATTGCACTTGTAAAGATAATATTAATACACATTTCTAATGCTCTATGGATCATTATCTGGCAGTGGACCAATAATTGGGTATAAAACATTAACAGCTAAAAAGGAATACTGATTCCTTTGGGCTTACAATTGTTGTTCATTACAAATTGCTACCAAAACAGGCCTGAGCTGATTCATAGAGAATTAAGTAGATTTGGTTTAGTAATGTTTTCGGGTTTCTGAATAAATTATGGATGCATCTTGACTGTTAGAAGGAGCCAGTGACATTATGAAACGGTAATGAACAGATCTGCAAGACAAAAACAGCCTCAGCTGATCATCCTGTTCAAAACCTATTAAGGTCTGATGAAATGAGAAGATTTTTTTCCTTCTATGTATAGATGTGCAACAAGTCATAAGTTGTGGACTTTAATAATATATTTTCTTCACAAGCAATAACACAGCAATTAGGAAGTGCTCACTGAGGTAGAAGTAATGGTAACTGCTGCACAGATTAGTGTTGCTAAAGGGAGCTCAGACATACAGTAAAACAACATATTCCAGGTTCCTGTTGATGTGTAATTTCTACTTTATTTACTTATCATTTCAGTTAAAGAGGACTCCTGGCAGTAATGAGGCTACATAAATGCACATGTAATACTGTAAGATGTTACAAATGATATAAAAGATAAATCTAATGATTACCTATTATAATGACAGTGGAATCACTGGGTAAGTTGTACAGTTCTAAGAAGTCCGTGACTGCCAAAAATGCTACTATGCAGTGTATTATTTCTGAGCTTTTACTCCTCTATGACTGTTTTGTAAGAGATACATAACTCACTTGGAAGGGAATTGCTAAACACAATGGCTCACAAATCTTCATCTAGGGCAGCAATACTTGCAAGTACTGTGGTAAATATGAAGATAACAATCCTGAAAACTTGGAGGGATTTTCTTACTAGAAATTCACAGTATTTGTTACCACTGTGGTAAAAAAGAAGATAACATGACTGCCAAAATGAATCCTTTATATTTTAACTGCCTTAGAAATAAACATGCAAAAATTGCCACATACTGCAAGTTCCATCAAAAGAAGGTATGTTCAAGACCATCAGTGCTAACTCAGGGAAATAGATATTCATATCTCTGAACCCTGGCAGAGTTTTAATCTTTAAAATCTGCCAGGTCTCTGATGCCTCAGATGTAGAACATTAAAAAAATTGTCAAACAGAGTTTAGTCACAGATTAAGCATAGAACATTGAGAATATGTGCTTACAGTAAAACATTTGTAAAATAGCAAATGTTAATTAAAATAAATTATGATTAAAAAGCACTTCAGAAGTGTCAATTCTTTTTTCTTTTTATGCTGGATGATAGTGCCTGAATCCTACCCTCTCCTTCTTGTGAAGGCATTATAGAATTGTATATGTAATTCAGGATGCAAAGGCAACATAGGAAGCCTGTTACTGAGTGGTATAGAGATATTAGAGGCATTCTGTGCTGAGTAAGTTATGGTATCTGTGTAAGTGAAATATGTGAAAGAGAGCCAAAACTAAGGTTTTAATAAGCAAGTGACTAAAGCAGTTAGTAACAGCTGAGCACTTCCTATTTAAAATTTAAGTGCTTACTAATTTAGGAAACTAAATATGAGTTTACTAACTGTAACCATGTTGTGTTGTGAAATATAGTCCTTAAAGAAGGCATAGTGATTTGTGGTGGTGGTGGTGGTAGTTATTATTTCTATTGTTATTATTTAGGAGAGAAAAAAGAGGACAGTGTAATTGGAAGATGGTAGTAAGGTGTAAACTAGAAGTAAGTGTAGATTCCATGGAGTTTTTTGAGTAAACCCTTGAATTTAGAGGCAGAGGAGTGATCCGATGTGTTCATGCTTTCTGCTTTATGTAATAACAGTGCAGTGATTGAAACGGGAGCTGGTGTGGAAGGGTGCCAGTAGGGTAGCAGTCTTATAGCATACGATTTTACACACTTGATGGGAAAGGAAGGGAATGAAAGCTACAAAGAATGATAGGAACTAGCTTCTTGCAGCTAAAGAAGGAGATAAATGTACTCTTTTTATTAAGGGAAAATGTTCACATCTCCTTATTTGTCTGACAATGAGTTCTTTTCTACTCTCCTTATCCAGTTCTAGAAGGTCTAGATTGGGACTAGCTTTTTTCCTTCTCTGTGAATACTTTTACAATGAAGGACACAAAAATAAGATCTTTCTTGGTGATCTCTTGGAACAACTCTAGTCTCTTAAAAGAGAAATTTCTGGAAAATGTGGGCAGCGGGGTTCACAAGAAGAATTGTTAAGATTATAAGCAATTGAGTAAAATGCCTGAACTTTGTCTGATAAAGGTGTCTGTATTCAATTACTGAATTAAGAAATTGATATATGTATTGTTAATGGGGAAAACCCAAAGTGAGTGAACTGATGTTTTAGGTACTGTGTTTGCATGTTTGACTGAAATGGCACACTCCTGCTTTAATTTACCAATCCCAGCACTTTGAAACTCGTTTCAAACCAGATAAAAGTCATCAAGGGAAACACAGACAGATTATATAGCTATATCAACCTGTTTTCCTTGGGAGCCTCTATTTCTGTTTGCATGACACAGGCATGCATACATTTTTTACTGAAATGCCCATTTCAAAAGTTCTTTCCATGGCCCAGGCTTTAATTACTGCTGTAAAAAATGTGGGAACCTCATCTTCCTTAACCAGTCACTTTTGTAGTATCTTTAGTGTCTCTATGAGATTATATCAATGTCAAGAACAGTGAGCCCATTTTTATATGACAGGCAGAAACTCTTCCAGTAAGTCTTAGTGATTGAAAATGTCTTAAACTAATAGGCATAGAAGACTCCCTTGTTGCTTCCCTGCAGTGACAGTCATGTGATTGCCAGTTTCTGGCTGAAGCGAAGAAGATGCTGCCCTCACTTCCACACCAAGTTCTGGCTGGTTTGTGAGGTATAAACTGATTCCCCTTCAAGTGTATATATCTCATGGTGTGGAACTATTCTATCAAGAAATGTATGTTTTCAATTAGGCGTGACAACTTATCAGTACTTTAAGCTATAGATTACACCAGTGTACTGTGCCTGACTCAATCTCCATGTGCTAAATCATGTCAGGATCTGAAATTCACTGATCCATGAAATAGAACAGAGGAAGCCAAAATATCTGGGCACACAGGTATATACATGTATATAGCAAAATATTAGAAGTCATTAGGAGACTCTTAACAGTCTCATCCAAATCCCTGGGAATAAGTTTTTTTGCCCCGTTAGAATTCCAAGGAAAAGGGCAGAAACCCAGCCACTTGTGTCATTTGCAGCCAGACTAGACGAAGCACCTCTGCATTCTAGAGCAGGAGGAGCTCCTGCTTTTGCAAAGCAATATTATTAATGACCATTAACTCTTGTGAATCTCTAAGATAAATTTGGCTCAATACAGATATGCCTCAGTTTGTAAAATCACTATTCATTTTCTAGAGTGTTCCTTATTATTTTTTGAGTCAAAGCCATAAGATGCAAGAGGTAATAAACGCATTAGTATAAGTAGTCCTTTTTTAAAAGTTTAGGAATTAGAAATAACTCACATTGTATAAATCATATGGCATAATTATTGCATTTAAATGTTACATTACACTTATGTTTACATTAATTCTTAATAGGTCTGATTTTTTCCTTCTGAAAACATAATTGGAAACTGTATTTTCCCTCTTATTCTAATTAAAATATTTTAATAAATGTTTATTTAGATACTATGTCATGGAAGGTTGCAGCCTTGGCTGCCTAATGTAATGTAAAAATCAATTAGATGCAGAAAAAATCTGAGTTTAATTTACAAAGACTAGATATCTGCCTGATCACTGCTGTGTAGCAATATCCATAACGTTTTATATATTAAAATAGTAATGATTAGTATTAATCTTGGACATGCTGAAGTATTTACCTATTCATATATTCAAAGGTAATCTGTTTCCTTGACTGCAGCTTTTGAGTTGCCATATTGTATAATTTCTTAACCAAAATGTCTTCTACAGTGGTTTGAAAGCAATTTCTAACATGCATCATATACTCGAGGTTTATTTGTCTCATGCAGAGATCAGCATGCAAACATTGCTGCATATGTAATTCTTGGAACTAATTGCATGCATTCAAAACAATGCAAAGATTTTAACATTGTACAGCAATTAATATCTCTGCTAGTGTAAGTATATTTCCTTCTCCCCATACTCTCTTCTTCCATGCCCCCCCAGCCATAAATCATTTCCAACCTGTCAGAATGGATCTGTGCTGGCAAAGAAACAAGGGTAATGTTTCAATTTTCTCCATCTGGTAAGATATTTTCTGTTAGTTTTTCTCCCTCTCTGTACTCACTGAATTTGCATGAAGGACTACGTATTGTAGACTAATAAGATTTCCTGAAATAGAGTGGAGGAAGCATGACCTGTCTCCCACTAAATCCGAGGCTGTGTGAGATAGAGTAAATTCTGTCATGTTAATGTTATTGAGAAGCTGAGGAGCAGACTGGCTTTCTGCACCTCTGGTGCAAAGGGAGAGATGCCAGCATACTGGGAGAGGGACTGAGGTTGTGACTGCAAGCCTCTGAGTCACTGCATTCTAAGCACATCTTTCCATTCTTCTCAGTTTACAAAATCAATTAAAAATTCCTTCTAAGAAATGCTTCTTGGTTTTCCTAAAATAATCCTTTAAATATCAGTCATTTCATCTTTAGCATCTTCACCCTTTCTGAGGCTTTAACTGCAAGCTTGGTGGGTTACATAAACTTCTTTTATTTTTTAGGTATATTATTAATTACTTAAAAATAAAAAGGTCAGTATCCTCTCAGAGTACCAGATCCTGTGTTGATGATAGACTTTGTGAACAGTTGTGAACGTATTTCTGGGGGATTCTCCATCACATATTGTCTCACAGAACAGGTACAGTTTTGTCACAGCCATTAAAAATAAAAACTAATTTTTACTTGCACAGAGAGAAAATTTTGAGTCCTTCTGAAGACCACATCCTGTGCTTGTAGGACCCATTGACAAAAATAAATACCTGAAGGCACAAAATTTTAAATGCTTTTTGAGTAGCTCAAGGTCCAGACCTTGAACCATAGTAATCCTTGGGAGAGTCCTACAGCAGGGCATGGATAGCAAAGGTGGACTTGGCAATGAAGCTCTGACTAGTGCTACTACACCAACTCCAGGCCAAAAACACTTTCCTGGGAATCTGATTCATATCCATAGTGGAAGAATTCCTCCCTCTTCTTGCCCTTGTTCTGTTCTGTGTAGCACCCATCATTTAACTGAGGAAGTTAGCCAATTTGCTCCACTTGTCAACCCAAGTATTCAATATTGAGTTGAAATTAAGAAATTGTATTAAAATTGTGATGTAATTAAACACCCCTCTTATTTTTCATTTATTTTTAGTTTACCTTTGGTTGTTTTATCTCTTTTGGGTACATTCAATTAATATTTTCAGGTTCTACCTCATGTTTGAGAAATCTAGGCACTTGTTTTCATGGAAGCTCAGATTTACATTTATTCATATGATTTCACAGTTAGGATATTAAGAAAAATAGCAAATATCACAAGATTCATAGGAAAATAATGAGAGTCGGCAACACAATCAATTTCCTCTGAGCATACTTCCATTATAGTTAGGTTATTGGACATACTTATTTGTTATTGAAAGCCTTCCTCTATGTGGAAAGAGCAGAGAACCTTGATCTGAAAGAGAATAAAACCCAAGCAGAAACAGATGTAAATTCTCTGTGAAAGAGCAGAGAGACAGTGTGCATGTGCATGCATGCCTCTGTCTCCATGAATACTCAGCACTGAGCACTGAAAACAAAATGCTATTTGACTTAACAAGTAGGGAGAGTACTCAAATGTAGAGGCACAAAAACGTCCATGCAATTTCACAGCTAAATACACTACAATTATAATCTAATGCAATAACAATTTTAAGGGTCATTTCATAGTAAGAGATAAGATATCTTTTGAGTGGTAGAAAGCTCCCGCCCAGCCATCACCTAAACTATAGTTACGGTTCCCTGGGAGGGGAAACATTTGGTCCAAATTGCTGATGCAGAGACAAAATACCTTTTCAAGTGATTTCTTGATGTACCTGAAGTTCTCAGAAGATAAGACAGAGTTTAAAATCACAAATCCCCGTACATACCTGGGGACTCAAATTCAACATCCCTATCAAAAGAAAGTTAAACATTCCTTATCTGTGGGTTTGATATCTAAATCTTTTCCTTTTTAAAGGTTAATTATTGCGGTTGGGTTTTGTTTAGTCTCTAGCTGCTCCACGTGACTGGAAGAAAACTATATGTGTCCTGAGACAGAGTTGTAGAACTATTGATAAATAAAGGGTAAATTTACTTTTTAATTAAGTCTAGGTATATGGCAAATCGTGCACAATGCTTGAAACATAAAGACTTTGGGTTAGATCCTAACTAAAGACAGAAGTAACAGGAAAGTTCCTTTTATCCTGTAACTTCAGTCTCAGCTTTTTCCTTTTTATGTGTTTGCAAAGTCTAAGTCTTATTTGTGATGATGTTCATTTTGGGCCCTTGTTTTGCTCTGTGGTCCAGCAGGGACTGGGAGCACTTCAGAGACAGCACACTTTCAGGTGTCACATTGCAGCAGCTCCTCTGGCTGATTAAAGAGAAGTATTAATAAGCTCCAAAAAAGCCTCATATCTAGTACTTTCACCACTGCAATGCTTTTCATTAACATGTTAGTAAGCATCAATAGATGCCTCCAAAAGAGACCAAAAGCAGCCAAAATAGACCTGCTTCTTCCAAGCACAAGCAGTGGTATAGAAATACTAGATTTGAAAGGAAAGCTCTATTCTGTTTCATGGGTCTCTCAAAACAACGATATAAGTCATCGTTATTAAATCAAAAAGACACCCTCTGTGCCTGCCAGCCTTTATGTCTGCCAATCAGATTTCTGGAATGCTGTGTTTTCTCTTATAAAGCTAAAATGTGTTACGATGGGTTGAGGAAGGCAGAAAAAATGAGAAAAATATTATTGAACTGATCAAAATATAAACCAGGAATTGTTAAAAAATGTTTGTGAAGCATTTCATCAATTTTTCAGAATTGTATGTTCCAAGTTCTACTGGGCTATAGCTCTCATTTTCTGTTTATCTGAAGTATGTATATTTTTTGTTCAATATTTCATCTTCCACAGAGAATGTTCACTGGCTTCTCAAAAGGTAAAATAAAATAGAAAGAGAGCAATTGAAAGAAATTTTATGTAAAACAATGTATGTGCATGTGAGTAAAAGGGGAAAATGTGATAAAAAATCATGTCTGTTTAAAAATTAAGGAATTATAAGCAAATCATTGCATTAATTTAAAAAGATGTCTTCCAGAGCAATAGAAAGTGGGAGTTTGCTTATCAGGAGTGTAACTACTTGCCTTTCTAAATGCATGATGCCAGTGGAAGTAGCTGAGATTTACA
Organism: Certhia americana; assembly: GCA_018697195.1. Lineage (NCBI taxonomy): Eukaryota > Metazoa > Chordata > Aves > Passeriformes > Certhiidae > Certhia > Certhia americana. The sequence continues at coordinate 16,196,929 of CM031864.1, read as the reverse complement.
AGGCAGCTGTACATGTGTAGTGCAATAGATACTGCTGTTTGCTCAGGTAAAGCATTGAAATAGCCAGCCACCTGAATTGCTGGTTCATCTGTGGTGCTTGCTATGTAGGTAGGTCCTAACACTGAACACATTAATTTGAAATGGAGTTTTGTTAGGAAACACGTTATCTTGATCATATCACAGATTCACAGAATGTTCTGAGCTGGAGGGGACCCAGAAGGATCATCAAGTCTAATTCTGTGTGAATGGCCCATACAGGGATCAAACCTATTAGCACCATGCTCTAACCAGCTGAGCTAATCCCAGTTGTGTACTGAATTTGGACTTAGTAGTAGTGTTTGACTGATGCATTTATGAAGGCAAATTCTTGCTTTTTTTAGAAAGTTATTTAGATTTTGAGATGGCAGTTGAATAGTTACTAAATGCTATCATTCCTAGCCAGTTTTATTCTTCATCTACTGTGCAATGAGATTAAATTCCCAGGCAGATGTACAAACCCAATCCTGAAGCACTGGCATGCTTGGGAGGAAGCAATGACTGACTGTTACAGTCAGGACTATTCAAAGCACATTGGTTTCTGAACGCTGCACAAATGCAGAAGCACAGCTGAGATGTTTAGGATCAAATTATTGCTTCAGCTGTGCTTCACTGCCCAAAGGGGAAGTTGACTTTACTTCTCCAGGCTTCCTCCAAATTATGAAGTCCTGCCCCTTCCTGTCATGGATAAAACTAAGTGTGATTCTGTGTGTGGATCCTTTCCTCTCCACTTTGTTTGCTGGATCAGTTTTCATCTGTTTTTCCTAGCTGAAAGAGCCCAGGTCTAGGAGGAACCAGGTATGAGTGTGTGATGAGTAGCACACAGTTGTGAGCAGATGGCAGAGTTGAGCTTTTCCTTTTCCAACAGCAGTAACCAGTGGGATCAGCTCATTGTCTTGTATGTAGCTTCACCCAAAGCAGCAGATTCTCCTCTGACAATGTTCTGTTGTGGTGGCTTTGTTTTAACAAGCTTATAACTGATGCAGATATAATTACTTTTCCCAACAGAGATTATCACATTGGAGATTGATGTATGATCTAATGAAGGGGGATGGTAATGTAACTTTGTGTTGTCTGTGGTCAAGAATGAGAATGCTCTTTTTTTCCCCACAAGCAGTGTTTTGAACAAGCTGATTTGTGAAAGCTTTTACTTGTTTTTCACTTTTATGAGTGATAATGATCAACCAAATAACAACCTGCTCGAAAAGGGATGCTTTATTAAAAACACATGAAAGCTAGTGCCTAAAGTAAATGGTAAATTTAATTTTAAGAAAATGACATATCTGGGGAACTAAAACTTGGTCTTATGCACTGTTACCTAGATAATTCACTGGACAAATTCATTTTTTAACATATTTCAGCTTGAAGTGTAGTTCAGTAGTCAGACTGTGGACATCTCTAAATTGGTTTATAATACAAAAGCTAGTGGAAGGACCTCTACTAAAGAAACAGTTATAAGCAAATACCAGAAAACCACTCTAGATCTAATTGTACTCTGAAAAAGGAGTTATATTTATAGTTTTGTCCCTTAAACTTTGTTATCACATCTTGGAATTTTATTCAGAATACTTTAATTTCTTCAGTCAAAAACCAAGACAGTGTTTATTGTGTGGATTATATTCATACTTACTGACGAATACACTAGCACTGAGGTCTAATTATTGCTTTTATCCATACAGTGAGATGTTTTGTACACTGTCATCTGACCGCTGCCCAGCCAGAAATCATTTCCACCTTCACAGGATTTTGGTAGCAAAATCAGAATTCTGTATGGTGCATGCAAGTCTAGTTCATCTGCTTAGTTTTTATCATTATGTTAGAATATTTGCTGGAAATATATTGTACATTTCTTATATCCTGAGAAAGACAGCAGTTTGTGGGATTTTGTCCTGTAGTGGTTGCTGTCTGGCACAATGGTGATCTTCAACATCATACATGCAAACAAGGTCTATGGCACAGAAGGTCAGTCAAGGAGGGATAATGCAGATTTCAGAATCCTCCCCAGCAGAGTTTCAGTTCTGGGGTGTAGGACAGCTTGTATGATTAAACAACTTGCATTGGCTGCACTTCTGGCTAGTCCAGGAGAGAAGAACAAGAGCAAGTTTCTTTAGTGCTTTCTCGAGCTTTAATCAGATGTTTGCTGACTGTGCTGCTGGGCTTGGGGAGAGAGGTCAGGCACATGCTTCATCCTGCTACACCAGCATGGGTCTTTTGTATGTTGTAGCCATGTAAACAAAGATGTTTTAGTACTTCCAAAATTATGGACTTTTTTTATTGCAGAATATAGTCATATGAGATTATAAATTCAGCTGCTGGCTCTTAGTTGATATGATGTTTGAAATACTCTTGTCCATAATAAGGACATTTGTTTTGTCTTCATGAAGCTGACTGCCATTTTTCATCCCAGCATAATGTAAAGGCTGCTATGTATGGGATTTCTGTAAACAAAACAGTGCTTACTTTTAAGAACTCTCAATAAACAACTATCAGACTCTTTAACAAGATGTTTTAAACTTCAGAAAAGTTTGACTTTTACATTTCCCAGATGCTTCCTTTCATTGTTGCTCTTAGAGTTCAGCTTTAGTATCTCTGTTGTGGTTTTAGCCATTTTGATAATCCATGTTTTTAGGATTGAAAGTGACATTTGGATAGTAGGAGTTTATTATTTTCTATAACTGTTTATTGCATGCATGTAGACATAATTTTTTATGCTATATATAGGACTGGCCGTGTTCCCTTATTATTTTGCTCTGCAAATTCAAGTTCCTGCCTAAATTTCCTTCCTAGGCTTCCATTTCATTTTCACAGACAAAGCTCTCATAATCAGTGAAAACTGATTGACCCAAGGGCCTAAAACCTCTATTTTTCCTATAGAAAGGTACTGAAAGAACGCAGTACAGTTAATGTGGTGATTTGTCTGTGCAATTCATTTCAGTACCTTATCTGTAGGAGAACTGTAGTGTGTGTGCTAATGTAGTACGTTTAAACATCAGCAGATGGGGCCCTTGTTTCCTTTGAAGAATGGTTTGTCTTTGAATTTTATTTTTTAATGTCTGTGGCAAGAATGAATTTTTCTTGTTGCAACACATTAAATTAATGTAGTCTTTGTAGCAGATAGGGATCTAAATGCAGATCAGAATGCCTTAACTTTAGTAGGAAGAGAATGTTTCCAAATCTAACTGGAGATCTAATTTTCATGGTTGGCCCTTATTTTTGTAGCTGACTGAACAAAAACCTCTGCTTTGAATACCTCAGAAATTTTCTAGGGCTTGGAAACCAGCTGTTCTTCCTTGTGGCTGAATCTGCCTTTTTAACTGTATTTCATAAATCTTTCTAAACGTGAAAGAATAAAGGAAATTCTTTGTCTTCTCCAGAGCAGGCAGCACTTTTCAAAGTTATTTACAAAACACAGTTTCCCTTTTCCAAAGGTGAAATAACATAAAGTTTGTATAAAAGTGAAGAAAAAGGCATTGTAGAAGCAAATCAGAAATCACTGTAGAGAGTAATGCTTTCTTTTAACTAAGGGAAAAGCATAGGCTCATGCAGCTAAGGGGAGCATATGTCTTAACTCAATTTCCTTCCTTTTGAAAGACTAGAGTTATAAGTGGAATGGGTTCAATATTTGAATATGGTCATTTTGTTTCTAAGCTTGGTTGTCCCCTTAATGATTCTGTTAGACCTAAAATACATGCATTTTATTTATAAGTAAAAAATGGTATGGAAGGCAAAGCAATATACTCTCATGCCTTAACCAATCTTATGAATGTGTTACAAATTTATACTTGTATTTTGCAAATGGGTGTCTCATAGTTTGGAATTACTTTTTCAGAGTTGTTAATCTTTCTGATATAAATAAGAATCTTATTTGAATGTGGCTCCATAGTGGGTTTTTAACATAATGTATCATAGAGGGCAAATCTTTCATATTATTAACTTGAAACACCAAAATTGCTTCTTCTGTGTCATTGTAATCTGTCATTTAAAGTGACTGCTAGTTGCTTTTTCCAGCTTCTTCATATGGTTCATGTGTGGGCTAATTCCAGACTGCAGATTTGGGGCTTTTTGGGGAAAAAAAAGCAGAACAACTAATACATTAAAAAACCCCTAAGTCAAGAAAAGAAGCCATGTTTGAAAGAGGAACATGCAGTTTGCGTTTATTGGATATAGTACCACTACCCAAGCGTTGATATTAAGGCTTAAAGTACTGTGATTTTAAAATTGAAAATTACATAACATGCAAGCAGTTATTAGGTTAAAAACATCAATTTGGGATATAATTTATTGTTCCTTATACATAAAAGATTACATTTTTTCAGCCATGATTTGCACTTTTTCTTTACATGAGAGCTGTTATTAACATTAATCACATTTTTCATGTCTAATGGTGCAAACCATGCAAGGCCTGTCAAAATTATTAATATTTTGATTCTATATTTTGACTCAGTTTTTGATGGAAGTATGATTTGTTTCCCAGAATTTAATAGGGAGAAACTTCAGAAACATTTTACTGGTTGCTCATTTAGCTGATTTGGGTGCATACCTCATAAACAGTATGTCCCATTAAAAGATCACCTAAGCATACCATTCTGTTTGAATTAAAATTATTTTATCTGCATGATATGGTATAATCTGAGCATCTCTATTCTTCCCCATATTTTGTTACTGATTTACTCTTATGTCCCCCTCTATATTTCTCTGGTCTGGACCAAACTGTTATGTTCTTTATACCCATTAATTATAGGGAGAAATAATCCACTCAAATCATTGGAGTTGTACTGGATTTTTATTGGTGAAATTCCCATAACATTTTTTTTTCCTGGAGATGTTGTGTATGGCAGTGCTTTAATTCGAGGGAAAAATTGATTTGCACCTGACATTGACTCTATTAATACTTTTTTCCAAAATGGCACTGTGTTATTTTTCCAGAGAAGTAAGAAATGACAATTTTATTTTGGTGACAAAGCTCTCAGGAAAATCATTTCCTACACAGTGCATTTTCCTCTCATTTCTTTGAAATTATGATTTCAAGGTGTGCAAATAGTCTATAAGGACAGACAAAATATTAGGTTAACTATTTCTTATACAGTGCATTAGATAAAGAGAGACCTAGATCTAAGGATACAGTACAGTCTTCTAATTTAAATTATTATTATGGCTTTTTGATCATTTTACTTAACACACACTAAGTTTTGCATCTCTTATTACCCATGTATTCATCATGCAGATGATCAAATAGAATTTCACTTCCTCTTGCTTAAGCGGGAAAGTAAAGAGGTTTAAACCTTTGAGCTGGAGGAAGAGAGGGAAAGAAAATTAACTGTAAGGGGGGTTACTTTCTTTAGCATTAGGGAGCTCTGCTGTAGTTGGGAACTGAGATATCACAGCTGTTGAAAGCAGCTCACATCTTTGGTCATGACTTGAGTGTCATTTGAAACCATTCTGAACCTTGTTAAGTATAAAAAAGAAAGGAAGGAAAGGAAGGGGCTTTGAAGAACCAGCTCCTTTTGGAAACAAATGTATTTATGGTACCTTTATCCAGGAATTTCTACACATGTACATAATAATCATTACTAAGCATCTGTAAGATTATCTAGCTAATAGTACCTAGTAACCTAGTAGATTTTCCAAATTTATTGTTTATCTTGCAGCTTGGTGGTCTTCTTTTTTTTTTTTTTTTGTTAGAAATGTATTAAAATGTGAATTAAAACATGAATTGAGGAGATTAATCCTAAGGCTTTCTCTGTAACTCTTTTCAGTAAAACTTCTTGCATGAATTTTTGTAAGGGATGGTGATGGAGTTGGATTCTGTCTTCTTGTAACAGAATACACTGTATATAATCAATATATAGAGGGTTGTTTGGCCATTTACAAATTACAAATGACATTTTTTTTAAAATATTTTTTTGGTCTTTCTATTTGATGAGCAAGTCTGGGTGTGGTGGAGGTGTTTCCATGTGCTGCTTCTCTTGCTGAAGCACTGTAAAAACCCTTCCCACAAAACATAACAGATAATGGCTGTTTGACAGTGTGAGGTAAATTTTGGAGCAAATGGGGATGTTCCATTCATGCCATTTTTGAGGCTGGAGCTCTATAAGCAGGGTGGAAGCTTTAGGTGAGGAAGGCTTTTGTAGGACTCCCTAAAGGAGAGCACTGTTCACTGTTGGTGTCATAATCTCTCAAACTCTGTCAGTTCTCAAGAAGGGAGCCTCCTCCAGGTAAGAGTTCACATCTCTCTCCCTTTCTGCACCATTAATGGTGAATTGCTAGGCATATTCAGTATATTCTTTTTATTCCCTGCAAAACTGGTTTATTTTAAAGTTGTGTAAAAGGGATGAATATATCTGTACCTTTTTGAGTCTATCAGCAGAGGTGGTTTTGCTTAGTGCTCTGCCTTGCTGATCTGAATCTTCTTCAGATCAGGAGTTCTAGCAAAGCTGAATACAATGCCAGAGATGGCATTTTTGTTGTATGTCAGTGGATCTACAAAATGTGGCAGTCTTGAATTCCAGCAGCTCCACACCCTGCTCTTACAGCTGGAGTTCAGGGAGTACTTAGTGTTCTGAGGAGCTTGTCTGATTCCCAGGACAGGCTGTTGAAGACTGCAGAAGGTTTGACATTAATTCTAACTTTGGATTGTCTGACGTAAAACTTCATGTTTTAAAACTTTATTTGCAGCATAGTTTCTAGCTTGGTTTTCAAAACAGTGTTCTAAATGAGTAATGTTTGATATTTTGCAATACTTTAGATAACCATTTACAACATTAACACTATCTTAATGAAGATTTTTGCTTGGGATTACAAACAGCTGCTGGAAGTACACTTCATCTATCATTTATAATCTTTTATTAAATTTGCACCTGGCAATGCAGCTATAGTTGAAAGTCTGTTAATTATGAGACGTGCATTTGGGAGGCCTATAGGCCTTTCATTTCCAATCTCATCAGGCTGGAACTTTGTATATAATCTTTTCACTAGGGTGGATGTTTTTCTTCTTGTGTGGGTCATCATTTAACTTCTTCCCTTCTCAATAAATAGGTAAATACTCAAGAATTAGCAGAAGATGCCAAGTTAGAAAGCACAGGTAGTTGTTTTTTTCTTTGCCTTTTTTATGCCCATTTCTGAAGCTGTCCTTGCCTTGAATGGAAAAACAAATAACAGAACAGAGATGAAAAATACTTCATAATAAATGATTTAACATGTTGGTTGGGTTTTTTTTCATTTTTGAATTGTCTATGAGCTGCTTTGATTTTCTCAAATGAATTTGCTATTCAAAATTATTCACCAAATACTTTATCTGAATAATTTTTGGTCTGGAGATGTTGGCAAGCAGATTGTTGCATTTATTTGAATTTCTAATTTCAGATATCACACTGTATATGTTGATTAGATATAGTAACATTTATGTTCTCTATTTGAAAGAGAAGGTACTAGAACTCTTAAAATGAGATTTCCAACTGGTGTTTGCAAGTTCAGAATTATTAGTGAGTACATAGTCACTGAATGGGCTGTTGATTGCTCCTTTTGAGTGTAAACTTGCTTGACAAAGTCTGTCTGATGCCTCTCTCGGAAACATTTCTCACAGAAAACCACAGAAAATTCACCAAAAATATATTTGAAAAACTGGCATATTAAAAAAATGTATTAACTTGACTTTTTTTTAATTAATGTTTTTTGTTTTCAAGATCTGATAGTTGATACAGGTTGCCCTTCTTAGGGAGCTGCCATAGTCAGGGAACATCAGGCTGGAGGCTGGTAAGAGGATTGGAAGAATGTACTGGGGGGAATAGAACTTGAAAGGAAAATCAAAATATTTCATAGTAACAGAATAAATAAATGGGTCAATTTAGGGGCCCCATTAAGCTATCTATAATATTGCATTATTTTAGACTGATAAATCTAATAAAAAGTATAGGAAGGATGGATGGGCAGAGAGAAAGGATTCAGTGTATTGCTTTTATGTATCAGTTTCATACAAACTATCTCGTCCTAGTGCCAATAATATTGGTACCAATAATATTCCACATTGCTATATGGAACTCTATGCAGTAGATTTTCTGTTTGTCACACAGGAAGACAAGACAATATATGAAGAAAGAGATGGAAAAAATGAGGAGTATTAGAGGAACAGTATGAGTTCTCTTGTAGGGAGAAAACCAGAAAAACATAGGAGAATGTCTGAGGGTGACTAGGATAATATGCACAGTGGAGCTAGAGCTGGTCTGCTGAATCTTCTAGTCTGACATCTGAAATACATCACAGGAGAGCTTGCTGTATTAAAGATGTTAGCTGGCTTGGAATAGGGATTAGTCACACAGCTTTTGTTTAATTTTGTGACTTTGAAAGTGTTCTGTTTTGGGATAATATTTCATTGGGCTTTCTGCTATCACAAATGCTTTATCTGTCTTTGTTGGCAGTGTATACCATATCCAAAGACTGAATTAAATACAGGCAAATTCTAAAGAGGAAGTTCAGGCTTGGTGTAAAAAGGAATAGGGATTCCTTAAGGAGGACCACTGTGTTTTTACTAAGTGGGTTAATGTATTTCTGTGAAAGAAGAAACTTTAACTAGGTTTAACTAGTTACATGTCATACTGATCTAGTAGAAAACAGGTGCTGCGGCCTTTAGGTGCAGAAGGCAAGTGGATTCCCAAAGTCCAGATGAAAAATTATCACTGAATGTATGTTTTGTTTTGCTTTAGTAAGGAAATTGACAGTAATTCTGGATGTTGTTACACTTCTGAATTGGAAAAAGTTCTCCTTTAAAGGAAATTTTGGATAGGGCAGGAATGTTTAAGGCTCAGGGCTGATTTAAAGAGTTTTAGTCTTTTCAGTAGGGGAAAGATTAATTGTGGCCTGGGTTTGCATGCCAATACAATTCCACAGAAGACAAAAGGAATTGTGCTGACACAAATCAGCAGAATTTTAGCTTCTTCTTACAGTAACAGGTGGCCTGCCAAAATCCAGTGCAATTGTACTGAAGCCTGCACTTTTTCAGTCTTTTCTGAGCTGGAAACTATTCTATTACAGGTTTGGTTCCTGGTTACAAAATTTTTATGCATTTTGTAAAAGTGCACTTTCCTTATCAGCCTTTTTTTCTTCAGTTTCACGTGTTCTTGAAGCTTTTGAGATATTCCTAAGCATTTTTGTAAGTCTTTTTATGGACCTCTAGTTACAGTCTGATTGCTGAATGTCTTGGGTGAATATTTGCAGTTTGGATGAATAGCTGAAGGTGCACCAAATGGCAGCATTCAGAGGTATTTGACCAAGAATGATTGACAATGTCTGTAACTACTTATTATGTCAAAGCTTCAGCACACCGATTGATGGGAAATGATGTATAATAAATTAGAATGATCACACATCATTTCCCATCGATTGAAATGCCAAATCCTTTGATGGAGTAATGAGTTATGGCCAATACTACTCACTGTCTTAGTAGGAGATTGATTGTATATCCCTTCATCAATGTGATCAAACAACTAAGGAATCCAAAGTACACATGTAGCAGACAAGTTCTACTGCAGTTTCAGTGTAATGTGAGAGCAATAAAGTCAGTGTTGCTTCTGCGGCATTATCAATGTAACTTGGGGAATATGTGAAACATGAGCAAACATGTAAATGTGGCCAAAATCACTTAATACAGAAACTCTAAAGAAGTGTAAGCTGATTGCCTCTCAGTTTTTCATACAGACAGAAGACTAGGGATGAGGTTAAATTTGCTAAAATCAGTTATGCAATAAATTTAAATTTTAAAAAAAATCCTAACTAATGAAATCTCAGTTCTTGCTTTAATTTTTTCCTCAACTGAATGTCCTTGCAGAAAGCAAACTTCATTTACTCTGATCCAGGACAGAGTAGGTAGAGCTGTATCTCCAGAAAAGTACATGCCCCCCAAATTAGTAAAAAGGAAAGGAGAGTTTCTAGCAGTCTACTAAGAATTGCTTTAGGATTTTGTATTTTTCTTCCCTTCAGTAATGTTCTTCATCTTCACCTATATATTATAAAATTAGTGATTTTTACTGGCTAATCCTTCTTTCTTGGAATAGGTACTTCAAAGCAAACACAGGTATACACACACGTATTGGACTGTATTTAAAAGACTGCACCATAATGTCTTTTGCCTATTCCAGTGTCTTATGGCTTATATAGTCAGGTATAGCTGTACTCTTTACTAGCCAAAAACCCCACCATAATTGGCTAGTACAATGGCAATGACAGTGCAGCTGAAGCAATTATGTCCTAGAGCAAGAGAAGAAGATGACTTTTTCTGGAGCTCATGCATTGAACACAGAAGGCATTTATTTATTATTTAACAGTGAGATAATTTTATGATGAGAAAATGAGGTTTTGTTGTGTACTTAAGTGAATTTAAAATTTTTTGTAAGTTAATTTCCATTTGAAAGAATAATATTAAAATGAGTATTCCTACATTACATTTGTGTAATAAGGACTAGTTAACAGAGCAACGGCAGCAGTATGAGATCAATGCGTGGAAACCAACTTTAAAATAGGTACTCTTGCTGTCTTTCCATAGCAGTAAGAGCCTTAATGTGGGCCAGTTAAGCCTACCTGCCAATGAAGACTTTGCAGCAAGCAGTCGCTTTCAAAGTACTACAGCAAGATAGCTATCAAGATAGGAGTTAGTAAATTCAAACTCTCCTGTGCATCTCCACTGCACTGTATTCACTACTCTTACAGACCGTGTAACCTTTGCACTGTGCAAGCAGCGTGGTCATGCTGCAGTGCTGAGTCTGCAGGCAAGTATTTGTAAATTAGGAAACGTTGGACTGTAGGTTGCTTACGATACTTACGCTTGCCTCTGTTTGCATATTCACTATGGCAGAGCCTTTAATTATGTGATCATCTGCAAATTTTTTCTCCTGGTTTCTGTCTCATTCAGTGTGTTCCAGGGGTAGCATAGACAGCAGCTTCTTAATATCTTAGTGGAAATAGAGAAGCACATTTCTATGGTTATATGGATCTCCAACTATTACCCTGAGCCCCAATAAGAAATTGAAACCTGAACTTTTATTCTTGAATGTGATGAATGTTTGGTCTAAATGACTACACAGTAGGAAAAGTCTGCTTTCCTGGCATGATTTACTTGAGCTGTGAGTTAGGTCAGATAGGTAGTACAAAGTGATCCAAGGCATCTTTCTCTCTTCTCCTTCCAGGCTGGCACTGGGGCTCCCAGTACATTAAGGACAATTTTTCTGTTTCTTTGACTGGGCACAGACTCAGCTATAGATTACAAACAGTGTTGGTCTACAGATAATATTTTGACATTCTGTAGCTGCTGACTGCTCAGCAGAGACAGGTCACTTTCTTTTTCCAGAAGTTCATTCTTATGCAAAGCCTCAGCAAAATATACAATGACATGGAAAGGAAAGTGGGTTAAGAACTTCCTTTTTCTCCCAGTTCTAAAGTTTGCTACAGCAGTTACATTGTTGAAGTTTCTTATGGACACCTCGAAAAAACCTTAATGTAAATAATTCCAGTAGCTATTACTGGTGACAGAAGGATGAACTAAAAATGTAGCAAGTTTATAAAAATTAAAGAATTAACATTGAGAATTTTTAATCACATAATATGTGCTCAGGCACATGAATCACAACTTAAAAAAATTCAGCTCTATAAGATGCAAACCCAGTGTTTCACTTATTGCCACTTGGCTTTCGTCCATTTGCTTTGTTAGAAGCCATTTTCCTGCGCTGCTCATTAGCACAACAGCAGCACAATATACACATAACCTGTTCTTGAAAAACATGTGCCAACTTCCACATTACTCTTTTATATTTTTGTCTGTAAGGAAATATATGGAAAATATATGGAAATTGATAGGATGACTATGCTTTAGGGTTTTTGTACCAATGTAAGTCACAGAAAAATTTGATCTCAGATGTTTAACTTGCCTCCCATGAAAATCAATGTGTTTGGTGCATCCAAGTTCTCATTTAAATGTACATTGAGACACTGAAGTACTTTTTATAAAAGTGAATTTTTGACCAAGTGCAGTAAATTGTAACAGCTTCTGACCCTGTTACAATAAATACATAATTTATCACAAGTACTCTACTAAACACAATTTTTCTGAAGTATCTTGGAGAGGTAGTTAGTTGCTGTGGATATGCAGTTGCCACTTTTCAATATTTGAATATCATGAAGTTTTACTGTTTTTGTTCAAAATGGGAAAGGCACATCAGCTTTCGTAGCTGAATCAAAAGCAATGTTAAATAATTACAAATGAAAAAAATCATCTGAAGTGATCCAACATGTATTTTTATACATTATCTCAGAAGGTCAAAAGTAGGATTGAGAAAACATGCGTGAATACAAATTACTTTGCCATATTCAGGTTCCTGTGGGGTTTCTTTAGTTTTTATGGATGATTAAAAAACTCTTCAAATGATAGGGCTGCAGGAGGACAGCAAATTCCATCACACAGCAATGTATGCTTCTGGAGAGCTACCCTGTTACCAGGCTCTGCTTTGTACAAATGCCATGAAATTCCTGCCAGCTCACAGTATTATTTGGATTTAATTATCACTGAGAGATCCATTACAGGGCTTTGAACTTGGGATAAAGAAAAATGTATAAAAATCTCACAAGCAGCTGAACCTGAGGAAGAAGTTGGGATAAATTTAATTGCCATGCTAATTTTTGGGTTGTCAGAGAAGGCAGAGGTCTGATGAGGAAAACACATTGTGATAGATTAATCTGGGTAAAGCACTGTGTTAGTGAGGTCACACTTCTTTGTCTGTGTGTACTAAGAGCACCTTTGTCATTGCCCACTGGTGTTCCCTATGCACGCATTAGGAAAACTTCTAGGCTGGAGATATTTTATTTTTCCAGGCATTTAAGGTAGGACCAGCTCAGAGAGAGAAATGCTGAAGTGCATGTTTTAAAATTTATAAATCCATGATGAAACTGGTTTCCCCTTTCATCTGATTTTCTGATTCTTTTCCTGAGAGTAAGTCTTGTGTCCTGCCAGCTTTCTGTATTGTACTGTGGAATCTGTAATGTTTTCTAGGCAGTTGCTTGGGAAAGTGTAGATCATTTACAGATGAAACCTCTCAGGTTTCAGTATGCAATAAAGTGAACACAGAGAAGTTAACACAAGTAACAGTACCTTTGAAAGCATTTTTTCAGTCCTGTAATGATGTTCAAATTAATTCCAGTGATTTTATTAGAGATAAAAATTATTGGAAAATCTGATTTCTTCTATGATGCCTCTAAGACTATACCTAAGTGAAACATTTTTACTTTAGATCCAGAAATAAAAACTTCTGGCATTGCTCATCATTAGAATTTTTCCCCTCAGGCTTTGTCTTTATTAGCAGCTTAAGAGTATATTTAGCACTGTCATATGTGAAATCTCTTCTGTTTGCTAAACTAATATGGGGTAAAATGTCTTTTTTTACAGTGTTACTCATTCATTATATAAAAATGAAAGAAACTACCTTAGTGTGTATATAGAACTACTCTCTATTTTTATGACAAAAGGGAGATGACAATACACATCCCTTAGGCACCCAGGGGTATTATGTAAGAGTCATTAGTGTAATTGATATCCATATAAAGAGTGTTGTTTCAAACATGATTAAAATGTGCAATATATTACAGAGGTTCCAGTGTTCCACCTGCTTTGTTATAATCCTTGTTCTGATAGATGTGTTTCTGCTTTCTTGTGAAAAACAAAATTATTTTAGAAGAAATTATATTTTCCTTCCTTACTAATTTTATACACAATTACTAAAAGGCATTATCTTGGCCCATATATATGATTTTCTCAACTACAATGAGCTGAACATTTACTGTATGTCTACTCATGCAATAACAATTTAATCAAGAGAATTTCTTGTTTTATGAAGACTTTTTTATTAGGGATCATTTCCACAGACTTCTAATAAGCCTTACCAATTCTCGTAATAGAATAAGTCTCATGATGACATGCTACACTTTGTCAAGAAAACTAAACTCAGAAGAGTAGATTTTACGTCTGCTTACACCTCTTTTACACTGGTTCTGCTGCATTTATTCTCCTGAGGGATGAGGAGGTGTACATTTCAGGACAGGGATTTTAGCTTTCAATTCTTATATTTTTGTTTGTTTGTGATTTCTTTTAAGGAAATGTTACAGTATTTTTTAATATCTAGGGATAATTATGTCACCCTTTACTCTGAATATTAAAGGAACATCTTACTTCAATCTTTTGAAGTAAGACTCTCTTCTTTAAAGACATTTTTTCTATGGAATTTTTCAGTGAATGTCTGATTGCAGAAAGCAACTCCTAAAGTAATAATACTCTCATTTTCGTATGTTAGTCAGGCAGAAGATGGTTGTCAGAAAAGAGTCAGCCTGCCTGGAGCTCAAACTGCAGAGGACCATAGTCAGAGGACAAGGTTTCCTTTGGCAATATTCCATTTCTAATGGATGACCAAACATGCATTTTCCACCTTCATGTCTGCCCAAAACTAGCTAGTGTCTGAAGTGCACAGCCCTACACAGTTCTGTAGCTCACATTGTCACACTCTGTACCTTTTAAGATTCAGGGCTCCCCATCCAGTGCCACACAAGGCACATTCTTTGTTCTTAGTCCACTTTAGATTGCAAGGTTTAAATCCTTTTCTAGCTACAAACATTGAGTCCCTGCTGCCAATTGAAAGTGCCAATTGAAAAGTCACACATTTATGTGTGACTCCCATCATGTTTCTTGTCACAACTGGCAGAGTTTAGAAGTAAGTCACTGTTAATGGTCAGTTCTTACTATTGCTGAATTAGTAAATTAGTAGTTTCCAGCTCTACCAAGCTTCCCTATCTTGGCTGATGCTTTCCATGTCAGGCATCTCTCCCAAATGCAGTATGTTTGATCATTAAGCCCTAACACTTAAGTCATTTTCAAGTACAGCGTTATGAGGAAACAGTTTCTCTGTCTGCTTGAAGAATATTTTTACTTCTTGAAAAGTTGTTTTTCTTACATGGATGTTAGAAATTTTTCAGGGTTATGCTAGTGCAGAAATTTATGCTAAATATGTTTCTATTTTTGCTATTTACATTCCTTGAAGAATTCATTTGCACTGAGCATTCTGTAGTCCAGGCCTTTAGGGATGCTGAACAGGATTGTCCCTATAGCTACAGGTACAACTGTGATGGGAAATTTCTGCTGGCACAATCTAACAGACCATGGAGAAAAGCAGATAAATATGCTGAACTCATTGGAAAGCATGAGAAATGGAGGTGAGGAGGAAAAAAGAAACCTATGTAGTGGAAATGAGATTTGAACTGAAGAGGATGGATGTTATGAAAGAGAGTGCAGGAGTAGCATGGAAGTGTCAGAGCAACAGGGGATAGAACATGTTTTGAGGCAAAAGAGCAATAGGTAGTCTTACTGTGAGAACCTAGAACTTCCTCCACAGACATGGGTTTGAACCCAAGAGTCTTGTATTTCTTCCTGATTCTTCCATCAGCAAATATTTGGCAGAGCCTGTATCTCTGTTGCTGGCTCACCTGGATGCAAGTTAGGTCATAGGGAACATGGGACTGCACCCAACTTCTGGATTTTAGTGAGAGAAAAAAATATTTTCTGGCTAATGGAATAAGGTAACCTTGCTGCCTCAGTCTTCCCCCTTCCCACTTCCAGTACAGAGATAGGATTGAGAGTATTTGTAACTTGCTCGGTTTAGATAGGTTTGGTCTGCTTAGTCTGAATTTACACATACTGCACTGGTTCTTTTTCCAGGATGCACATTCTGACTATTCAAAATTTTGTACAATATGTATTTTTGAAAGAAGCTTTCATATTTGTCAGGCACCTGTCACACAATAATAGATATTTCCTGTGTGCAAACATACTAAAAAGCTGGAGTCATTGTGCTCCAAATCTGAGAGGCTAACATGAGAGAGATGATGAAAATACGACCTGTAGGAAGGAAAGCCTTCACAGAGCAAAAATCAGCATCTGGCTGGGATGACTGTCAGCAAGAACTTTTGCCACTGCTGTGTCTTCTAGCTTGTTATTTTATCTCAGAGTTATTTAATGGAATATTTACTGTAACATTTGCACAAGCTAGTTATAACCTATACAGTATATATATATATATATATATATTTGCAGTACTATGTAAATAGTGAGTTCACTGTACGAGATGACAGTGGTATAATAGCAACACTTGAAATATGGTTCTTCTTTTACATGAGTGAAGTTATTGATTATAGAGAACCTGTTTTGCAGTCAACACAGTGACTTTGTTGTGAAGTAATTGTATATATGCTGCAGTTTGCCAAGGACATATGTGATCGCCTGAGAGCCGTATTGCCCTCTGCTGTGGTAACCTAATTTCAAATCTGGTGCTTCTGATTTGCCTTATGAATAAAGTGATACAGCACAAGAGTGTGTATGGGAAGAACGCCAGCATTTTTTCTCCTGTATTCTGTGTTGAAACCACTTTATGCATCATGTTTCTTTTTAATCTCAGCCCTAGTCAAATTTATGACAACAGTTGTAGGGGTGAAACAAGCAGTCTGCAGGTCAGGTTCGATGGAGACAGAACTGGGTGAGTGCACTTGCTCTCTTGTAAGCGTTTATTACGAAGTGTTTGTTTTCAAGAAAGAGAAATCCATGTGGGTCAGCTTTATTGCAAATTCTGGATGGACACTTTTTAGAAGATGATGAAAAAGGTAGTTTCTGTTGGTCAGTAGAATGAATGGTTTATCTTGTAGTAGTGACTTTCATGCAAACAATATTCCTTTCCTTTTTTGTTTTGGCCACTTGATTAGTACATAACAGTACACTTTGCAAGGAAGGTTTGGTTTTCTTGTGTTTTTAAACAGAAAGCAACCACCAAATTTTATCTTCCTCTTGGTAGTGTATTCTTCTCTCAGGATTCCAACTATTTTGGACACATAATAGGAACTGCATGTCCAGATTTGTGCTTTGACAATCAGCCTGTCCTTGTGTTAGGTGACATACCTTTGACATTTGAAGAAAGCCTAAGCTTCATATGCATGAAACTATCCACCTCTCTGGACTTAGAAATCAGGTTTTGAGAATAAAACAAACTGCAATTAAATTGGTTTCATTTTGAAAAGTCAAACTCCATAACACTTCAATACTTGGGTGTATGCTGATGAAATACCATGACTCTAAAGACTGTTAATATTCATGGAAGTCTGAAATAATTCATGACTTTCTGAAGTAATGTTAGATGATGTACGATGGTAAACAGTATCATTTACACTGAACCTTAAAAATTATTGACAAAGACAAGTTCCTAAACACTGGCTAAACCTTGTATTTGTTGTTATGATTTCTTGGTTTTATACTTCAGGCAGATTTTCAATTAACTCCACTGCATTCAGTGTAATTATTCATTTATTATAGTCAGTTTAGATATGGTAAAGATTAAAGGAGTAAAACAAATCATTTCAATGACATAGGCTAGTGATACATTGTTATTATTCTGATTTCTTTGCCTCTTGCATAAGGAAGATTTATACCATCCATTTTTGAGTGATTCCTTGTTAGCATATAGTTTTATAGATGCTAAAATAAAGTGTTTTGATAAAGTAAGAAGCTATCTTGGTGTCTTCCTCTTTCCCTATTCCTTGAGAAAATACAAGTGTTCCTAGAAAAAAAGGAAAAGGATTGTAGATGTGCACAGTTATTATACATGCAGTAAAATGCACTTGTCTATTAATAAAAAAAGTACAGAAAACGATGCACCACTGTTCTAAGATAACTACATGTTTTTGATGTTGAGAAATTAATGGCATGGAGCAGATGCCTTCAGTCATCTAGGAAGTATGGTTTCCCAGTGTACTGCAACTGCATGCCCTGCAGTGTGTCATCTCACTTATGAAGGGGTTTTACATGTTTATAAAAGTGTGTTAAACATTGGTAAAGTTTATTTTATGCATTATGCATAAAAGTTGTCATTAGGATTTAACAAAGCAGCTTGCAGAGAAAGATTACAAATAAAATCTCTGTATACAAAAACGATTTGGATGGTTTAGCTAGATGGTTCTGACTTAAAAAAATTAACATTTCACTTACTGTTCTCAAACATTTAGAGAAAGGAGAAAAACAGCACTGAAAAGAATGAAATATATGTTGTTATAGGAGTGCCTGGCAGGATTGCTATTACAGAGGTTCTTTTAGTATTTCCATTATAAATCCTCTTTATTCAGTGTAATATCATGTTAATTTCAAATCACATTTGGCTTTAACTTGGCAAATAATCTGTCAACACAAAAATTCAGTTCATTTATATGTATGCATGCATTTATTCTTACATGTGCACAGACTATATCATGTTCACACATGGCTGATGTATAGATTTAAAAATAAGTAATGATTGTAAAGCTACTCTTTTTTTGTCCAGTTTGCCTAGCCATCAATTTAAAGAAGATTACAGATTGGATTTTCAGAAGCACTTAACATTGCCTTAAATGGTAACATTTAAGTTAATGGTAAAATTCCTGTGACTTAAATTGCAGTAAAGTTAGGTCAATGCTGTTGAAAATCTCACTCCATCCTTTCAAACTCTGTTTAGGGGTGTGGTGTAAGTGACAGACTTATGGGCATAGCAACATATTAGTGAAACTTCAAGGGGATTACTCAGGGCTCTTTTGTGCCTCTGTATGGTCTGTATGTACAACAAGATAAAAAGCCTAAAGCACTAATCTAGACACCTATATTAGACGTTTAATTGATTCAGTTTGGGGAAATTGTTTTCCTCTTTAAAAACAAACTTGAAAGGATGCTTTTATGTTGAATCTAAATAAAGAGAAAAGACCCAATAGGAAGTTAAGGATGCCATGAGTAAACAGCATGGATGAATGTCATGGCTAGAGTTATATGGCAGCAGTATAAGTATGAGAGGTGGAGGTATCAATAAGCTTGTAGAAGAAACTCACTGACAATAATAAAACGACAGGCTTTCAGCAGCCATACTTTTATTTTTATGATGCTGTGTATTCTGATTTTTTTCCAGTTGGATATGTTCCTTTTTGCTCTATTTTCCTATGCCACATGTGCCTGTGCCTAGTTAAGCCATTATCTGTCATGTACTTTTATTTATATATTTTTTGCAAATTAGAACAGAACTTCTCCGAAATCAAGAAGGTGCCTGGAGTACCTTCTGTATGAGATGGGCTCAGAGAATTGGGTATTTTTAGCCTGGAGAAGAGAAGGCTCTGGGGGGCACATCATAGCCCCTTTCAGTACCTAAAGAGGGCCTACAAGAGAGCTGGAGAGGGACTTTTTACAAGGGCATGTAGTGACAGGACAAGGGGGAATGGCTTCAAAATGAGTTTGTAATCATGTGTATCGCAGAACACACTAAAATCTCTGGGTTTCACTTCCAGAATGGAAGATCCTCTTCTGTCTCTTGTAGGCTTGGGAGGCTGCAGTGAACTAAAGAGCCCAGGTCAGTCTTTCCTCCACACACTGCAAGTTTAAAACATTCAGTGAATGTAATTAATGCAACTTTATTTTTCCTTATTATCTTAAAGTATATTGTGTTGTAACTCAGAATTTCACATTGTGTTCTGTTGCAAAGATCAAAACCATTATATTGGGAAACTTCAAAGCAAGAAATCCAGAGAAAATATTTGCTACTCAAGAGACCATTGAAATACAGTTATCACAGGTCCAGATGGCATAGTACTGAGAGGGGTTGGTGAGTTTTTTTACCTTTAGAACACCATTCATATCTAATCTGGAGTGACTACCAGCTAAACCACAGCCTAATTTAGGCTCCTTCAAACTGCTCTGTGGCCTGCAGGAGGCATTCAAATCCAACATCCAAGTCCATTTCTGCCACTGTTCAAGCCCAACTTTCTCTAACTTATTATTGTCCACTTCTTGCACTTCCACAGCTCTGAGGCTTTCCCGGATTTTCTGGGATCCTAAATATAATTAGTAGCAAGGACTATGTGAACTATGATGTATGTGGGGTACTGCATTGCTATGAATTTCCATGGAGCTGATTGCCTGTCATTCTGCAAACTGTTAATCTTCAGAAAGGACCATTCTGACTTTGTTTACTCTTTACAAGAAAATGTACTCGATGGAACTAGATTTTAGGTACCTAGGAAAAACTAGAGCTTTAGGTACCATTCAGGAAAAACTGACCTACAGGACTAGGAAGTAGTGGTGTCTGTGTCACAGAGCCTTTCATTATCCTGGCCAGTAATTACGCAAAAGAGGACATCTTTGCCATCCATGCAATCATTTATTCCTTTTGTGCTGCTATCAAGAGACCAAATAGGGGAGGAAATTTACTATGTGTGTTTCTGTGTATTCGTGTTTTCTGAGCAAGAAATTATAATGCGTAGTAAATAGAGCAGGTTCTTTATACTCATTATGGACTATTGTGTGAAAATGCTTTGACTTCAGAGGAAAACCCATAAATTTGTTAGATGTGTTTTGCTAAGTGTATATTTGACCCAGAGTGAAAATTATTACTACAAGGGATTTCTGAAGAATAAATGGGAGTTATGCTATTTCAGCTCTGGAAATTGCAATTTGGGTGGCTGTTTGATCTGATCCGTAACAGTATAAATGAGCATGTACATGTTAAAATGACATAGACTCATTGGGCCAGGATGAACAACACAGGCTGTGCTAGTACTTGTTACCTGTAGGAAGTTTAATTTTTTTGTTTCTCCACCCCTACAGAATATTGTACATGCTTTGTTTGTTCCTCAGAAAATATGTAATAATGATGGGGTTCTTTTTAATGATTTAAGATGGAATTTCATGTGCTTACCAGATCAACACTTCACACCATGAAGACAACAATGGGTGGTCTTTCTGTGCTTTTCTGATGTCTTGACCCTAGAGATTGCTGAAGGGAAAAACAGTCTCTATTATAAATAGAGATAACAGTACTAAACTGAGTTACAGCTGCTGAAGAACTGCTCCACTAACCATGCCAACAAGATTTCATATTCTTTCTTTGTTTCTTCTTTGGCCTGTTCTGCATAGTACTCATGCACTGAGATCAGGTGATCTAGGTATTATAGGGATCTGAGGAGCTGCTGGTGACAAGGACATTTTCAGCCATGTATTAAGATAGTCTTTACATTGCTGGCATGACACAAAAAGACTGTAAAAATATCTGGAAGTGATGTTATTTTGGTCTTGTTTTCATAAAACCAGAATTGCATTCTCTGCTTGAACCATTTTATCTTTATTTTATCATTTCTTAGTCCTTCAGCTAATCAGAGATTTTTGTGTTTTGCAAAAGAGAGAAACTTGCAGCAATCATTATTGTGTCTTGCAACAACTTTTCTTTGTGAAGTGGAATTATTGCCTAACAAAAAGCAAAGATTGCCCTCAACTACTATAGACTAGGACATTAGTGGTCAAATGAGGTCTTGGCATCTTGCCGTAGAACAGGCTGCCTAAAATTCTGGATAATCTCCCCCATCATCACACATCTTGTAAAAGGTCTGGTGATTCTTATAGAGCCTCAAAAGGACAAAGAAATAGTTTGGTAAAAAATCCAAATGTGAGTACATTATGTGATTGTTGGGCATTAATTTTGATAATGTTATAATCACCTTTCTGATTGCACAATAAATAGAGACTCAGAGTCAAAAATAGCAAAGTCACTTTTTCCTCTTTGCGGGCATAGATGTGTAAGAATGATTTCATTATTGAAACCACTACTAAGGGGAGGAATTGAGGAGGTGAAAGTGGGCAGATACTGATTCTGCACTAGAAGGTATGATTTTTAGCACTGAAATACTGCCTTTTGTTTGGTGCTCAAGAATAACATTTTTTGGAGGAAAACTGACATTGTATAACTCAAATTAATGCATCTAAGTATGTCTTAAATTGCCCTTCAGCAAAAAAAGCGTTAACTCTGTTTAATTATCCAACTAGTGGTATGAGTAACCAGGTGAAGACAAATGCAGCTCTTCTGATCAGAGAACAAACAGTGTTCACTAACAACAGAAGGAACAGAAAGATAGATGCAGGTTCATGATTCTGTAGTAACTGGTGTATTGTGTCCCTGTAACAGGACTTTTGGCTCCTCCAGACCATTTCCATCAGCATAACTAGTTGCCTAATTCCACATCCTTCCTTTTGTGGATGTGAAATAAAAAGAAATCCAATACATGGACAAAGGAAGCTGCAGCTAAAATGTGGTGCTTTTGGCTTTTTCCAGAATTTTTGAGCTAAACACTGCTATATCAGTCTAGGCTGACTCATGGCCAGAGTTTCAAATTAATATGTACTTGCTAATCTGTTGGACTTCAAGGAGATAGCAATTGTATCTCTTTCTGCAGACTGAATATGATTTGTCTGTACCATAGGAGCACAATTAGCTTGTACATTACAATGAACCATGTACTGGGAATATTACAGGCTCTTGCCTTGTACATACTTTGCCTTGTATCTAGTAGGTGACATAAACACTAAGCTACCTGTTGAATTAAATGGGGTTAGGGTTGCCTCATGTTTTATATTACTGACAACCTACCTGATGTGAAAACACAGAAATCAGTAGCAGCATGAATGATTGGGCGAGGAGCATTGCTATTAAAGCATTAATGCTTTCTATCTGTAATCCATATAACATGATGATGAGAAAAGTGAGATTAATGAAAACAATCAATGGTAATTTCTGTGGTTTTACTAAATAGTAGTCTATTTATAGTTTCAGTGTTGAAATCAAAGTAATGTTAAGTCTTAAACTAGAAATAAGTTTTCAGTATTTGATTTACTTTCTCTGCATATTGGTCTCTTAATCCACTTGGAGTGAGTTCCAGAGATGGAAAATTTTTTGAATGAGTCAAGGTCTATATAGCATGTTGCTTTTTTATATTTTTAATGAAAGGAAATATCTAGTTATTGTAACAGTAACGGCACCTATCTTGGAAGTAGCTGATATTACTTTTCTGTCTGTAATCTGCAGTAAAATGATTCTAGATTTCAGGAAAATTCTGCGGAAATCTATTTCTTATTTAATTTCTACTGTTCTTTCGAACGGCAGTTTGCAGAATGCATCTGGGTGTACAGCTAATGACCCATGAGCAATAAGCAACTGTTTAAGTAAAATGCACTAGGAAAAAGCTTTTACCAAACAGCATTTTAATATTTTAAATAGATTTTCCATTGCAGGCTCTTTGTAACTGGATTAGTTCTCTGATGTGTTCTGACAGAGCTGTTGTTAGGGATACTCCATTAACTTTGTCTATCATCTTATTTTCCCCAGTATCCGGCATAACACCCTTATATTTCATAATTTGTATTGCTATCAGTGCTGATTTGTAAATGTGCAAATTATAATTAACAACGGCCACTACTTCTATTAAATATTAAATCATTCTTGCAGCCTATATTTTCCACAGCAGATGGAGCCCTGTGGTATGCAAATAGACTTTCCTTAAGTAGTCAGCAGTTTTTACCAAAATTTTGGCTTTAAAAATGCTTTCTTTTTTTGTTTGCTTTATGTTTTCTCTTGCATTTAGGTTAATATTTATTCACTGCAGATTCTCTTTCTCCCCATAAGAATTTCATGGACTATTAAATTCTAGCACTGAGGTTTTGTTTCACTTCATTAATAGCTCCTTAATCATATAGCTTGCTTGTGAAGTACAAATGCTTGTTATTTGTACTTATGCTGCAGTATTGCATAAGAGGCATTTTGTTGTATTTTAATATGTATAGCAGAAGCAAAAATGCTGGGTACACCAACATAGCTTTTAATATGAAAACCAATTTACGTGCACAGTTTTTTCCCCCAGAATAAGCAAAAGCATTTATGGTTTTATGTTGTGTCTTAAGCATTCCATTAAATGTCATCAGCTGATTCAGGAAAATGTATTGCAAAATTACTAGAGAACTGTAAAATGTGTAAATGTAATGAATGCTCAGGGCATAGAAAGGATTGAAAGTCCAACATATATATATCAGGTAACTATAAAACAGCAAGAAACATTGATAGAACATTACATTTTTCTAATGTGTAGTACCTTAAGCATGAAACTTATTTTTGGTGTTTACTGCTGTGCTGTTTTATTAAAGAACACTGATCCAGAGTTAACATAGCCTTTCTAATACCGAGAGGAATCTGAAAGGCAAGCAGCATCATTCAGGAAATGGTTTCACTATCCACTCCAGCAATTGCAAATGAAGATTTTTCAAATGATTGACTATGAGATTGTATCCTAAATAAGGGCAACCCATTTTTTTTCCCACAATTTTAAATGGACACAGGAACATGGATATCAAGGACATTAACTGCCACATTAACCAAAGAGTAATGAAAACTTCTCTGAATGAACATCTCAGTGAGCTGAAATGGCCTCAGCAATATAGAAATGAATTGTAACAAGTTAGGGTTTTGTCTTCCTGCTGGTTTAGTAGGAGTTGAAATTAGCATGCTAAGTGGGATCAGCAGCAGTAAGCAACTGGACTGGAGAATCCTGGAATCCATGCTGTGAATGCATATTGGTAGTGTGATACCTCTCATAACACTGAGGTACCACTTAGTCACAGAGATTTGATATATATTAAACTGAAGTTGTAAGTGATGTGGAGTAGAATTCTGGGATGTTATGCTAGCTCATCTGAGCAAGAGCAGCTCTGGACACTCAGATCCTTTACATCAATCAAGATGGTAGTTTTTAGGTGTATTCCATAGTCAGATAACAGGGCTGGACCTGATGCCAGTCATTTGGGAACAGTTTTATACCAGCGTTGTTATTAATGTTAATAAGAAGTGTAATTTGAAGGATTCTGCTGGGACAAAAAGGGAATGTAGGTTTTAAAAAGTGAGCAGAAATTCACTGAGCAAGCAGAGTGGGCGTGCCATAAGGTGAGCTTTTGTTCAGCAACCACACTGTGACATGCAGGGGAAAATAGACAGACTTTAAACCAATGGAAGTCCTAGAAACAGTCTGTTTGTGGCAGCCTGGAACTGTCTGTGGGTTGGTATATATGTTAACAAACTGATTTATTGTCTACAGAACTTGGGCTTGAGGGAATGGCAATTTCACCAGTAGCCTTCAGCCTGTGCTTTCCCAGAAATCTGCTTTTACATACAGAGGATATTCTTGATGACTATCAACAATCATGATGTTTTTATGTAAATTCTACTGCAGAGAAAGGTTCAAGGAGGCAGAAATTGGACCACTTTATTGAAATTAAGAGGGTCCATGTATATTTAAGTATTACAGAAAGTTGAATTTCAGCTAAGTTCAGATGGAGTCAGGGTAATATGACCAGTGTATTCAATGAAACATCTAAAGTGTTCTCTTGTGAAAGGAACTTTATAGGAACTTACATGAGCTTTCAAAGAATGTTTACTTCAGAATCTCTTGTGCTGTGCCTAGGAAATAGTTGTATCCTTGTCTTTATCTCCTTAGCACGCTGCCACTGCTGTTCCTCACATGCACAGCATGGAACTAATCCCTCCCCTTACTTTGAACTTCAGAACTGCTGCTTGGTAGGTCTATGCTCTCTGAACAGCTTTGCCCCTTAGGTTTTGGCATCAACCCTGCTCTTTGAGTCCACCTCTTTAGAGCAAAGAAATTTACTTGCTCAGGTAACTGGGCACAGCTGCACCTCAGCACATCAACTTGTGTAAAATAGGCCTGATGATTTTCATGGGTCATTTTCATTTTCATGGCAGGACATTTGATACTGAGGACTTGGTGCCCTTCAGTGTAATATATAATTGACAAAGATGTTGGGCTCTACATAGATGCAGTCGTCCTGCATACTTCCCTCTGAAGCCAGAGTTCAGGTATGCAGTACCTCTGAAAATCTGATCTATGGTGGCTAATGAAAAAAAATTATAGGCAATTGAAACATCTCTTATTGTCAGATCAAAAAGAAGATGCCAGAAAAGAGACCCTGCTTTCCTGAGGTTCAGAAATGCTGAACCAGAAAAGCCATTAGACTACTCCTTTTTAGAGTCAGAGGAAATGCTCTCTGAACAAGCTAAGGAAACATGAGCATATTTTAGTCATTGATATCCCACTTAAGCCTTATTTAAAGTCTGTCTAAGGAGGAGCTAATATTTTGTCTGTGAAACTGCAGTATTTTTATCCAGAAGTAGCTAGTTAGGAGTATTTTAATGATGTTGAACAATTTAAATGGCTATATTTCTTCATTCCTTTCATGAAACCTTATTGTTCTCAATGTGGGAGACTTGGATGTTATAAATTCTCCAGGAAGTACTCTTTAAATATCAATTTGTGTATCTTTGAGGCTTAAATTAAAAGCACTGGTAAGGGTTGTGTATCAATACAACAAAACCATTGAGTGCTTTTGAGGGGATTAATCAGTTATGTTAGATGGGCAATCTACAGGAGTTTACAATGAAGAGAAGGAGAAGCAGGACTCCTAAGCACCCATTTCCCCTCTCCACCAGTCCTGAAGCTTTGTTCATTCTTCCCTCTAAAGTGATTGGAAGAGCTCAGAAAAAGCTAAGAAAAATTAGGAAAGAGCCTAGCAGTTGTGGGTAGTAGTGGTGAATGTAAGAGAAGATGGACATTCTGCATGGCCAATTCCACACCTGAGATTTGTGGTCTCAAATAGGAACCTCAAGAACTCAACATTAAATCTCCTGTTTGCAGCTGGACTCTAAAGGATCATGTCTGCATTCTGTCATACTGTGCCTCTACATCCTTCTCTCTTCTTACTTTAATATAAGAATTTTGCTTCTCCACACAGAATTAAATGGTGGCGGTGTTTTGTCTTTCTTCCACCCTGAAAGGCAAATTCATTTGTTAATCTGTCTTTAAATTGATTTGTATTGGAAAGGAGGCTGCAGATTTCCAGCTGTTAGCTGAATGTATATGTAGGTGGTCTTGCTGTATCTTTGCATGACCAGCAAAATGGGTCATCTGGGGGAAAAATGTTAGTGGCAGAATATTTAGAATTCTGTGACTCACAGAGTAGACCAGAACAGATCTAAATATACATGTCTAAATTTTTTTAACATTACATCTAGATCTAATACAATTGAAATGAAGACCTACTGAAAAAGGGTATAGCACATGTCCATTTATACATATAGTACAGTCCATTTCACTGGACCATATCTAACCATCATACATCTAACATGTGGTCTGGGATTCTGATATCCAAGGCTGAAGTGGTTTTTTAAGTAATTTTTTTAGTAATTAGTAATTTACTAATACTTCAGTAGTATTAAAAGCATAAAACATTACATAAAGATACTATTTTAAAAGGGGCTGTTTTAAAGGGCTGTGGAATTTTACACCTGATATTAGTCCAGTGAATATGAACTTTAAATTGTCACATTTCCCTGAGAAGTAAAAAGTGAGAATTAAATGCCTAAGCAAAGTGAAAGTGCATACATAATATCAGTCATGTAAAATGTCCTGAACTGTAGTCAAATCTTAATTGCTTTCATTTTGATTAAAACTATGTGTTTGTTCTAAGTGATAATGGTAATGAAGTGTGTTGAGGTCCAGAAGACTTTACAAGGACAGAGCCTCATTATTCCTTGCTTTGGACATACTGTTTGTAGATTTCTAAAACTGCCTAGATTTTGATCAGGAAATTTCAAATTTGAGAATCTCAGCTCTACTTAAAGAGCATGGTTGATGCATCTGTGGTAAATTTTATCATACAGCGTTTTTGTTTAATTAGATTGTGAACTCTCAATGACTTCCTGAGAGTAAATTTCCTTGAGAGGGGAATTAGAGAACATTAGATGAGGTAGAGGACTTGAGAATACTTGTCCAGAAGAGATTGATAAGAACATAACTAGGACAGCTGTGAGCTGCGCTTTAAAATTGTAAATTATGCTAGTAAGTGATTTTCAATTCTAATTTTAAATAGTTTCAGAAATTGTCTTCCACCAAAGCTTCTTTGAATTAAATTTTGTTTAGTAATCAGAACCACTACATATGAAGGTTTCTGGAGCTCATTACATACAAGAAGAGTGTGAGAGTTGGATTTGCTCATAGCTAAGAGGAGAAGGCTATGGAGGTATCTTATTGCTGTCTACAGCTACCTCATGGGAGGATCTAAAAAAGACAGAGACAGACTCTTCTCAGAGAGATGCAGTGGCAGGATGGCAGGCAGCAGATAAAAGTTAGGATCTAAAACATTTTCATTATATATAAGGATTTTAATTTCTTCCCCATGATAGTGATCACATACTGGAACAAGTTACCCTGCTTCCTTGTGGATGTTTAGATCTTGACTAAGCCTTGCCTTTTTGACTCTTGCTTTGAGCAGGGGTTGTATGAGGTGACCTTCTGTGATTTCCAAAACAAATTATTCTGTGGTTCTACTTTGTGCTGTATTTGGAGTTTCAAGAGAGTGCATTAGTGCACTCAAACTCTTTTAAGACTCAGTTTTGCAAATTC
The DNA here is from genome assembly GCA_018697195.1 of Certhia americana. Classification (NCBI taxonomy): domain Eukaryota; kingdom Metazoa; phylum Chordata; class Aves; order Passeriformes; family Certhiidae; genus Certhia; species Certhia americana. The sequence goes on along the minus strand of CM031864.1, from coordinate 16,168,528 downwards.
TCTTTCCATTCTTTTAGGCATGGGCCAGTATTTAGGGACCAGCTGAGGTACGTGGGTTGTGCAGGCAGTGGTTCTGTAAACTCCATAGAAGATAGACTTATACGTAGACTACATGATAAGCTGGAGAATAGTGGAAGATGAAGGATGGAAAATAGGAGCAGACCCTCTAAGCAGCACTGACATCACTGATGCCCCTGGCTCTAGCAACCCCCTTAGAAGTAATAGGAGCCTCAGTGACAGGTCTGTCTCTTCTGGTGACATTCTGGTACAAAGCAGGAAGCAGGGCCAGTGCAGTAGTCACAGGGATAAAGTAAGCAGGTTGGAAAGTCAGGAACTCTCCTGGAAGCTGTTTGGAAAAGCCTTTCTTAAAGGCCTCTGGGAAGGGCATTTGATTTCCTCTTATGAGAGGAAGGTTTCCTTCCTGGTTACCAACATGTTTCTAAGAGCCAGAATTATCTTCAGTGAGTGTTCATCTCACATACCCAGCTGAGATGATGGACAAATAGCCACAAGAGTGTACCATTAAAAATGGGGTTGATTTATATATTCATGGTTTTGGTGATGTCCAGGTTAGAAGTAGAATCTTCATTTTCTGCTGATGAGAAAAGACTTGGGCTGTGCAGATAGTAACACCAAACTGACAGTCAGCTGACCCAGCTATTCCCAGAGTAGCAAAGATGAGAAGAAAGGAGACCTGGAAACCTGGAAATATTAGTAACAATAGGTTAGAAGTACTAGACTACTTACTCAATCTCAAGAAATCAGAAGTCCAGCTGTGATTATAACTCGGCAAACTCTTCTCCAAACCTTCTCCAGCTTTATTCCAAAATATTGTGCTAATTTGTCAGGTCTTCTGTAGATATAGGAATAGGGATATTTACCCCAAAGCTCTTCAGTAGTACTTCTTGTGTTTTCTGTTGTTCTTTGAATGATGTACTGGCCTAATTTACTCTGCTGTGCAAAAGTGCTGAAGCTTTGGAATGATGTTTCATTGAATCATAAGATAACTTATTGCCTGTTATCCAGTGGGATGAAGATTAGCACTTCAGGTCCTCAAGCCACCATAAACTGACATTATAAATATATGCAAAAGGTCCACTTCAGAGTTATAAAACCGCATAACTGAAATACCTGTAATTTTGTATAATTTTGGAAGGCATTTTAATTAAGACATCAGTTTATGTTGCATCCCACAAAACGTTGGGGGATGTTGAGGGACTGCATCCTTGGGATGAGAACCCCATTTGAGGCGCACTCTCCCACAGTCCCTTGCTATTTTATGTTAATTATCCAAGTTATGTCATCCCTTATTCACACTCCAGTTCTGGAAGATTCCCTGTTCTCTATTCGCTTTCCTTGCCACTCCTACCCTGACCCCTGGTTGGTTGTTGTTTTGTAACCCTGCCTTTGTACCCCCAAGAACCCTCAGATTATTGGCCCTCAGTTCTATTGCTCCACCTTCACCTTAACAACCCTGGACCCTCCTTTATCCTCCAGGTTTTGAACCTGAGCCTTTTCCAGGGAGGATAATAAACTCCTGGGAACATCAAACAAAAACTCCTCCTGTGTCTCTCTCCTCACCAACGCATAACTCAACAACTCGGCATGTGTGTGTACTGGGCACAGGAGCTATCCCTTCCGAGGAGCACACTCTTGGGAAGGTGGTGGCCTCAGCTGCTCCTGCCATGCCGCCTCAAGTTTACACTTCTTTACCCTTGGAAGAACTGACATCTGATGAAAGGGCAGATATTGGGTGACCAAAAAATTTCTGGAGGGTGGCAGGGTTAACTTCTTGATTCAGATATTAGAAGAGCCAGCTGGGGTGATTCACAGCTGCTGTCAACTAACACTAAAGGTTTGGTTGATGATGTGGTAATCAATGGTAGTCATAGCTGTAGTCACCATTATATAGTAGAGGTCAATAGACTGAAGGAAATGGGGAAGGAGTGTGCCAGAGTGAAGTCTCTGGACCTCAGGAGAGTCAGCTTTGATTGAGAAAACTAGCATTCAGAACCCATATGATGCAATGCTGAAGTGGAAACGTGCCCAGGAAAGGTGACGTATTTTAAGGACAGCATCATGCAAGCATGAGAGCACCCTTCACAAAACTAAGAACAAGTGGATGTGTTGGCTAAACAGGGAAGTAATGGTGGAGGTCCAAAGTCCAGATGTTCCTCTGGTAAACCCCTGGAGATGTCTCCGTGTTTTTTTTTTTTTTTATAGAATCCCCCTTAGACTATTCTGACATCGTGGAAAATAACAGTCTAACTATATGGAAGGATCTGTCCCGACTCTTTGATCTCTAGTGGTCAATTCCTTCAAATTCTGTAGGAAAATTTGGCCCTGTCTATTTGTACTGCTTTAGTCTCTTTAATTTCTCTGACAATGTCTCTTCAACACACCAGTGTACATTATTCCTTAATTTGGTTTGCTTACTAAGAGCTATACATCTGTACCATGAAATACTAGGTAATGTGAAAATGGCTGAGAAGACAGAGGCTGTTTCTTCCACATTGGAGGGAAAACTACAACAATTTGGTGCTGCTAGAAAGTCCTGCTGCTATGCAGAGTTTTTGCACATGCCCAGCTGCACTGCCATTGTTTTAAAGCTTCTGTATTTCAAACCTTTGTAATATACTTTCCTAACTGTTGAAAGTCAGTTGCACTTGTTTTTGCTTTGACTGTTTGATGCCGTTGGTATTATCAGCCAAGCAACTTTCACAATTAGCTTTCTAGCATTAGTAAGACATAAAGAAAAGGGTACAAATCCTATAGGCCAAATACCTTCTGATGGCACTGCTCAAGCTGAATCCTCAGTGCTTTGCTATAACAGTCAGCATTTGGCCCTACTTGCCCTTGGTACTAATCTTGTCCTTTACCCACTAGGCATTACATGAGATGTAAATGATTTTTTCCATTCATCAAATTCATAACGTTTGCCTCTATTTGTGAAACAAATTTTTTAAAAAATATAGCAGGGTTCATAATCTGCATGAAAAAAAGAAAAGGCATCCATGTATTAGGCCATCAAGAGTCAAAAGCATAATTTGAAATGATAAACGTATCCATTTTAAGTTACACATTACTTTGCATAGTTAATATCACTATAATTAGTCATAGTTCCTGTAATTTATTGAAAAAGATGCTCAGCCCCTCTAGTGTACTACAGTGATGAATGTTGGAAGTGCAACTTTGGAAGCAGGAATCAAGAAAATTAGTAACAGTCAGAGAATTAGCATGTAAATCAATAATATCCTTTCTGTTGCTTCTTGAAAACTGAGGGCATACATCACACGCTACATAACGAAAGGGAGGGCAGAAGTTAGAATTGTAACTTCTTTTACATTACTAGGTCTGCTTTTACTGCAATAGCTGTTTAAAATAATTTCAAACGTTAGAGTAAATCTCTAGTAAATATTTAAACTATGTATAACTAGTCACAAATAAATTAAGCTGATTTTATGCATTCTCTCTAATTAGAAGGGCACAGCATTTGTTGAAACGTGATTAGTATTATTCATTAAGCAAAAAATTCTCATTTGTATCTTATTATCACTATTCTGCATAAACCAACACAATTTGTCATGAACTCCCTCATTTGCTGTATCCTCAAATAGCAGATTATGCTTATTTTTCATTTGGACAGTGGAAAATAAAGCCAGGTGTTTGGCAGCACCAGAGTGTTCAGGTGTAACTGTGCCAGTGATGGTACATTACTAGCAGCGTGGATGAAGAATGAGGCATGGAGAATCTTGGGACTGAGGTGCCTTGAGGCCCATCCCTTTAGAGTGGTCCTGCTGATGAGACAGGTGGTGTTGCATAGGACTGAAAAAAAAAACTTTTTTGTAAAGTCAGCCTTTCACCTTCAAGTGGAAATGAGAGGTGCTGCACTGTAACACTTGCATGTGTTTGTGACTAAAATCTCTATAGTAGACACTTCTGTATTAAAGTCTTCTAAAGCTGAAAAACGTCTGTTGCTGCGCAGAGGTCTCTGTCACTCTCACTGTCTGAAAAGAATTGGCACAATATTGCATGGGCAGTATTATGTATTTATATACATAAATATTTACATGTGACCTTGATTGTACTATATTATGCAGGATAACTAATTCACTGTTTGCATATTCTTCCCCTTCCTTTCTCTCATCTCTTTTTAAGCTTTGAAGAACATCTCTTTATATATGTCATATTTAATTCTGTGCTCATTCACATGCATGTAAACCATCAATAATACTGCTGGACTCAATGGCGCTGACTTGGGGTAGGGTGGAATAGTGTTGCTGGCTTTCTACATCAGCTCACTGGGGTTGTGTATTAAAAATTATGTGAACCCTGAATGGGCATCACAAGGTTTGGTTTCTTCTGCCTTTGTCACTATCATGTGGTTTCTTTTGTGTTTTTAAGATGGAATTCTAGGGGTGATGGTATCCAAAGGGATATATTCACCAACAATGGTAGGGGCAAAACATGCCGAAAAATTGTAAGGTATTGTTACTTATTATGTTATGTATTGTTATGTATTGGATAGATGAGAATATTAAAGGAATCGTCTAGGTGTTAGAACTGTGTTTTCTACAGCACATTTTTCACATCTGTTGGAATTTGGTTGTCAGGCAGTGGATTAAATTGTTTTAGGGCCTTTGATAAATACCTGTAGGGATCAAGAACAATTTTGGCTGTATAGACAGCTAGATCCAGCCTCTCAGGATGGCAGATTGTTTGAATTTGTCACTATTTTCTTGAGATGATGATGGTCTTGAGTGGCCCAGGAAGTTCTACATTGCATAGTAAGTAGTATCCCTCCCAGTAAATGGTAGCATGGGAACTATGCTAAGACCTGTGTACTTACTCTTCACAGTTCCCTTTTTTTGTCTTTGGCAATAAAGATTTCTTCTTTATCAAAATGGACTCTCACAAAAATTTTACATTGAATCTGATCTCAGGTCTTGTATTTGAAGCAATGAAACAATGAGGCAGCCTTGTCTATGTTATGATATATAAATCTATTGACACTCTTGCAAGAGGTATGACATGAAATTTTCATTCCTAGGTAAAAGCAGAGGAAAAGTTATTTCCAACATAACCCAATAGCAGTAAAAAGTCCTATGCAGAGCAATAGTGAAAAGGAGCGTCTTCATATATGATAATGCTAAAACCATGAAAGCATAGTTCCAGACACAAAACTCCACATCTTGACACTTGAAAATTCATTAAAATTATGTTTGCCATTGCTCATGTGTATCTTGTCTATGAGTTTCTATGACTAGTTTGTTCCATTATACTGAATATGTACTTTTGAATTACAAATCCAAACTATGAATAGCTTAAATAGCTAGTAAGAGAAACAATTACATTTTCTTTCTCTCTGACATGCAATTTTAATTTTCATAATTCTATAAAAACATATCCTCCACAATGCAGGCTTGCCAGGAGGCCTGAAATCTGCAGGCTATGGCCTCTCAGGGCTGTTTTCCAGTGACTCATTTTTAATTTTATAGAAGCATTATCTCTAGCTAGTAAATTAACAACAGCCTATAGTGCACACACACTGTCATCCATCTGCTTAAGGCTCTTGTCATTTGACACCAGTCTCGTATCTATAGACTTCATCTGGTATTCAAAAGCTATCAACCCTGCCTCCAAGAAAGCCCACCTTCTGACTCCAGGCTAGAAGAGTGACTCTCCATTTCCAAGTCTAATGAACACATAGCTAGAAGCAGCTTTTCCATTAAGGATCTAGTCTTCTTAGAAAACAGACAGTGTTGGAACTGCTTGAATCCAGAACTGCATGGAAGAGTGTTCCTTAGGAAGCCTGACTTCTGTCAAGCAGAATATTCAGTGTTACTTCCACTTGCATTATGTTGAACACTAGTGTTTATGCCACTGGAAATTGAGGAGTGGAGCATATTTACAGATGAAATTCTTTATATTGTCTTTCAAATTATTAACACCATTTTTAGGGAGTTTTGGAAAATGCATGTAATATCAAAAATCTCATGACTGGTATGCATCTCCCAAATGAGAGAAAGGCATGTACATTAATATATCCAACCATTATATGGTTGGAGAGGAGCAACTATTTCACAGTTGCTAAATTTTGTTTTGTTCCTAATTTGGCTGCAAATGAGGTAATTTGTATTCTTGCAAATAATTTCTATGTAAACTGATGTCTTCTGGGGAGGAGTGGTAAGGATTTAACAGAGACTCATGTCTCCTGGACAAACTTCAGTCATCACAGGAGAGAGGAAGCTGACAACACCTACTGCTCAGTCAAGGTCAGGGAATTTATCCCTAGAGTACTCAAAGAATAGGGGCTTGTGTTCTAGACTGAGAGGACATACAATTTTTAGATTTATTTTCCAGATTATGATAAATGCAGTTGTCATGGACAAGTGAGAAGAATTGACATGAGTCATAGGAAGTTGTAGTTAGGGATGAAACAAAGGTGATATTTTTTATTTAAAAAAATCCAGGGAAGCAGGGAAGGTAGTTTATCCTGTTACTTTCCCTCTGCCTATGAGCTTGGAAAGTTCCATCTAGGCCAATTGTTTGTGATATTCTGGTCTGATAATCTATGCAGTGAAAAAGTTATCTGCCTTGATGGGGTTTGTTTTCACTGTGTACCTCACAAAAAGCCTCTTGAATTCATGTTTCCTGTGTCCTTCCACAGGAATGTGTCATACTTGCAAGAATTAGAACTCTGAAGGGTACATGATCAATGGTAGTAACTTTGCTTTTGCTGACTGTGGCAAGTGCCCATACTACTTTAACACACAAGTAATTATGCTTTAACTTATGATGGACCCAGAATGATATTCACATACGTTCAGCTGAGGAGCGAGGCTGAGAGAGAACCAAGAGGCTTAAGAAAATCTGGGTATTCTGGCTGAACCTTGATGTGAGAAGTGTGTAGTTGGATTTCTGTGGACTCCTGCTGCTGACTTGTGTCATATTTTACCAATATAAGGTCTTAACACTGCTATCAGTCATTATTTTTCAAGGAATCATCTTTGAGAGAATCAGTCTTTAACTGGTATTTGTGAGACTTCTTTACTTCCTTTTGAATAGAAAGGATCAGGTTGTTTTGAGGAATATGGTGACTGTTTCACAAAAGTAATAATATTAACTATATATATAATTTATTAACATTGTCAGTTACATGAACCATTTTCTTGTAATTTTTATGAAAAATACAAGCAGGATCTTCAAAATACTTTTTAAAAAGGTTCTCTAAAATTCTTGTATGTGCATCAAATATGAAACTCCTCTAGATTAATAAAAATATGAGATTATATTTGACTATTATTTAGTTGTATTTATTTCTGTTGAGTAGTGTTTTATCAAATAATTAACTTCAGTACATAGTGAGATAATTTAAAATAAAAAGCCCCTTATGCTTAGTCTCTGTAATATGTGACGACAACATCAAATTAGAAGAGAAATGGCCGTTGATTTCTAATCTTAAAAGAAAACAAGATTTGTATGCAAACAATTTAAAATAAATTGCTAATTTGCTTCCAATTATATATTATATAAAGCATTAGTAATGGAAGTAAATTAGGCATTATTTTTATTTATACATTATCAATTGGGAATATTTGCCCTTCACCAAATCAAGCCTTCATTCTACAAGCACTTGGTTAATTCCTTACCTTTAGGCATCTAATTAATCCTCATGAAGTCAGGGAGACAAAATTCTCTGATTGTAGTTTAACAGCAATAACTGTCTGCAGGTTTGGAATTTAAACAGAAACTTAAACTCAGCCTGGAAAGCATACAGGGAAAATGCCATAGGGTGCCGAAGGAACACTGGGATTGCAGTGCACTGTGCAATATTTCCTTGCCAAATTCACCGTGAATTTGTCAGGCTTGGCTTTTGCTTGTGAAGGCCTAATAATTTTCCAGTATGCTTCTCCAGGTAAGCAAGCAGGTGTTTATATCTTCATTTTACAAATGCAGGAAGTGGTTTGCTGAAGGCTGCAAACTCCAGAACCTGTTTCTGCAGTGAAGGTTAGAACAGAGAAGCTCTTGGTTTATGGTTTTGCATTCAGTTCGTAGCAAAATGCCATTCTCCAAGAAAATTTGTGGAAATATGTACATAAGTTATAACTATAAACATGTAGCTTATAATAAATATGTAGCAGTATATATGCATTGGTAGACAATGATTATTGGAGGAATAATCACTAATCCTGTCTGATGGTCTGCCAGACTCCTTATGGTGCTTTAGAAATAATAACCCGTTCTGTAAAAGATTCTTACACTGTATAGCTCTTGCTACATAGAACTGCAGCCCCATATAGAATTAGGCATGCAGTACCTTGCACAGGATATTTCATGTATTGGTTTTGTTACTTGTTGTCAGTTGTTTCTGCAGAATGAGTTTATCAGGGTGGATAACAGAGATACTGTATTCTGCTTTTCAATTTATGAGTGAACAAATGACATTTCTAATTGTTAGAAGTCGACAATGGATGGAAGATAAATTCAAAATTTATATTTTTGTGGGTCATCATTGCTTATGTAGATAATAATACAGCATTATTATTATTGTTGTTGTTGTTGTTGTTATTTCCATGCAGTTGGATTTGGTTCTTTTTTAAAATAGAGACACTTACCAGACAAGACATTGATGTCACCCACTGGCTTTACCACTTGGTTTTGTAGGGGTCTGGCGGTTCAGGGTAAGTAGTGAGGGCACTCTCTGATGCAGAGGCTGCCAAGGCTGTAAACAGGATTTAGTGGATGTATCCCAAAGGATAAAGGGTGTGACTGAATAGCAGTGGTACTTGCTATATAGGAAAGACTGGAAGTAGGTTTTGGTAGTGAGACAGTTTTTCAGATATTTCATCACAAAATATTCTAAATCCATTTCCAGAATGCTACCTTTGCATATGTGTATTTTTCTTTATTGAAAACATTTTATGGCCATTCAAGTACCTTATAGAAGAAGAGAACTTTAAAAAAAACAGGTTATCTTCAGCCCCATCTTTTATAATCAAATCTGCTTCAGTCTAGCTGGAAATTGTATCTGCAAATTGCTCTATAAAGCAGCCTATGTTGATTTTTTCCCAGCTGTCTGTACGGGTAAGTGCAACAATAGTCATGAGGTATATTCTCAAAAGTTTGTGAAATCTTTATAGAGATTATAAAACACAGCATTGGATTTTAAGGACTCAATGTGAGAAGTACCTTTGCTAGCCCATTATTTTGTTAATTGTTGGCCAAATTTTCTTGTAGAAAAATAATGCTTTAAAAATGAAACAGTGGAATAGGCAGCTGTAACTTTATAGCTAGCAAAATATGTATTCAGTATTTGTGCAGTAAGATATTCATTAAATAATGATATTGGGTAAATAAAACTGAATATCGATGCACCAAATTTTAAAATAATCCCAAGTAAAAGACTTGAAAAGATGTTCTTTTAATGAAAAGAGCACTGTAGGAGAAAAACTTTTTATGAAGAGAATAAACAACAGTCTATTTGAAGGTAATGTACAAACTTCCATCTCAACCTCTGTCCCTTTCATTCTTTTCCCATACTTCATGGTCTATTTGCTCTGAAATCTTTTGTTCTTCAACCTCTCACAAGCTGACGGTAAAAATCTCCATGTGCATGCTCCTTTCTTATCCTTCTGTCTTAGTTTGGAAGAACAGGGGTGTCTGCTAACAGAAGCTTCCCTTGGACTTGTTATAAGTCTAAAATTAAAGGGGTCTTACGCAAAGATGTGAGGGTAGGAATAACAGTTCTTTACTAGTGCGTCTAACAAGATAAGTTAACAACAATAACTATGGTGTTATCAACAAGCAGAACTAGAGAGAGAAAAAACCAAACAAACAAAAAAAACGCCCAACACAGTCACAGTTTTCCTCTGGCCCCTTCCCCCCTTTGGTACTGTCACAAGCTGCCAGAGCCAGCAGCAGTCCCGGGGGACGAGATGTATCCGAGGCTCAGCAGCGGTAGCTGGAGCTGTAGAAATGTCCCGGATAGGCACAGGGTGTAGAACACAGCGTGGGGAAACCCCCGAGCAAAACTGAATCAGCAGCGGGTGCAGGGCAGTGGGGCAGGAGCTCCCGGCAGGGCAGGGAAAGGACAGGTTCTGAAATCCTGGGGGACACACGAACCGACGGTGGTGGGTCACTCCGAGCTGAGCTCCAGGTGAGGGATGGTGAGAGATCGCTTCAGTCCCGAGCAGAGCAGTCCTGGCAGTTCCCTCCGAGAGCAAAACTACCCAGAGCAAAGTGAAATCCGAGTGCCACCCTGTTCCTGACTTAGCTGCCTCCTTTGTCTTTCCCAAGCACCCATAAGTACCCACAAGCACCCAGCAATCAGCTTCCTAGCAACATCTGGGAAAAAATTCTATAAGAAAGCAACCCAACCCCCAACACCTTCATATACATTTCAGAAATGTGAGCAAAGAAACACTCATTCCTCTGCAAACTGAAAGTTTCTGCCTGCTTCTACCACCTTCCAAAGCTGCTGTGACTACCAATTTTTTCCTATTTTTAGAATTAGAAGCTTAGTGATATATCCATTGCATCCCTTCTGAAAAATATTGCAAATTATATACTTGAATTGAGATACAGTCCCTGAGTAGATGATATGTTTAGAGATGTAGGTCAGAGATGAAATTGTACTTTGGGTCTTAACTGTTCCCTTTCAGTAAGAGCTCATGTGACATTCACACAGACTGGGATGATAAGTGACTTAAAATCTGTAGATTGTGACCTGGGTCTCTAAGAAATAACTTTGTTTTCAGCATAGATGTACCTGTTTTTCAAGCATTTTCAGGTGTTTGGACTCATGGAAATAAAAATTTAAAGCTACAGGTGTCTATCTATAGCTTGCTATTATCAGGTTTTCCTTATCAAAAATTCAAATCAATTTCTTTTGATTATGTTTGAAATGCTGCAGTAGTAGAGTGGAGGACACTGAAGTAGGCCTTCTCTACCTGAAGCTTTATCCTTGTTGTGGCAGAAAATTTATGCCCTTCAATATCTTATTCAGGATCCTTTTTTTCTGTCCATTTCTATGCTAGAATGTTTAATAATTTTTATAATCTACAATATGTAGTTGAGTAGTGAAACAAGGCTGAGAAAATACTACTTGGCAACAATGGCTGGGTGCCCATGATTTCTGTGATATTCAGGACAATATATCTGTGTTTTAATTAGCTGGCTGTAAATGAAGAAGCATGCCATTGTATGATTAATGAAAAGTGCCAGGTTTAGTTATGGTAATATATGAATGTTGGAGATCTAAACTGTTGTGTGTAGCTATTCAAGTTTACTATTAACATCAGCAGCATTGCACTGAGATTGGACTGGCTGTACAACCCTCAGCAAAAGGAAACATACTTTTCTTCAGGGGGGGTACAATGAGACCAAAGTGAATGATTTAACTTTAAACATCATACTATGTTTCCAGTTAACCATTAAGTTGTCATTTCCATAAACCCAAATGTTTTGATAGGGAAAACAATTGTTGTAGACAGAAAAGGAGTCAGACTGTACACAGATCAGTTCAATAAGCAGGCGTTCTTCATGTGTTATAAGGCAGCAGCTTCCCAACTCTTGAGACAAATTGCAGTTTGATCGACTGCCAATAAGTGAGATCATACTCATATCTTTTTTATTTGTTTATTTTTAATTTGTGAGCAAAGACTGTGCTCATTAAAGTGAGGAACTCCACACTTCTTTTAGCCAAGTGTTACCATATTCTATATAATGAATTGTGTACACTTCTATCGTTTTTAGTCATTCATCTAATTTTCCTTGGAATTATATGAAATACTTCATTATTCAAGTACTTTTCCAATCTGTACTATTTATATTTCTGGTACAAACCTGTGTTTGATTACACTCATATAGTAGATGCTTTGTACTTTATATGTGGACATGAACTTGTTGCCTTTTTTTTGTTTTGTTTTGCTTTGTTTTGACAGTAAGTGAAATGATTGACCAAGTAAATGAATTAAAGTTATTCTTTGTATTTTGGGATTTATGACTTCAATGATTTTGAATTACTGTAGAACTTTACAGATTTATGTTGTTTTCTGGTCTTACCATAGAGTAGAAAATATTTTCATTATCTATTTTTAGCAAAACAAGTAAATTTTTCTGTTTCTTATTTGTTAATGGTGACATGGCCTTTGTTTTTCAAATTTTGGTGGATTAATTATTGAGTTTCTTAGGGAAGTACTGAGAAGATCTGTTCTTTGTGGCAGATAGATACCAGTGGCTTAATGCCTTGGCCACAAGGCTAAGCAATATCAGATTGCTGAGGCCTGTGACAGTTAAAATATCCAGATTGTGTCTGTTAATGTTTTTACTTTTGAAAATGTAAACTTTTAGCATTAATGCTGCCATTACCAGAATGCTGCTGGCATTGCTTCTGTGTTAGAAGATAATTACTGGACTCATTCCTGACATGTAATGCTTCCTTTTTCTAGGGAGGTGGGTGGACAAACACACAGAAATCATTGCTGAACTACAGAAGTTGGGTAAGTTCTGTGGCCTTCATTGATCCTGTGTGGCTTTCAAAATATGGACTGAGTTGATGGAGAAAGCATCTGTGTACTTCACATTACTAGAGGAATTTGTTTATTGTACTTTGCGCTGAGGTTGTTCCTGTTCTAGTATGCCTGGTAAATAGTTTGATTTTTGATTGCTTTTTAGGCTTTTCAGATGACCTACATGGAACTTCTTATTTTGATTTCTACTGACTAAGGTGTTTTTTTAGTTATTTCCTGCTTTTCCAATCTGCAAAAAAGTACAAAATTCACCTTAGCTTGGAGGACTATCACAGGTGCTATGAACCACCTAACACTTCATAATAAATGCATTTCCCAGATACAGACTAAAGAATCTGTTGATAGTCCTAGTGTATCTTACCTCTACCTAGATGGAGGGGCAATGCTGTAGACCTGGCCTATAACAAACAGAAAGAAAAAAAGCATTACAGTGTGATCCAGCGATCATTTCTTCACCTAGGCAAACACATATTTTCCACCTTTCTGTCCTTCATCCTTCATGGTTCTTCCTCTGCATTGAAGATGATCCTATACAGTGCCCCAAAAGCACTATTTTCCCCTTAATCAAGTGGCATACTTTCTTTTGCCAGACAGTGCAGGAGTGTTATGTTTGGAGCTTTGGTGGACTGCCAGCTCCATTTGCTGTGTGGAGTGGGAGGAAATTCACACAAGTACCATCCTTTTCAAGGCTTTCATTCCCTACAGAATGTATTAACAAATCTGAAAGCAGCTGTGCTTGCTCCTGCTGTAAGAATGGTAGATCCAAAAAAGTGTAACTGTCCCTTCCCATGCCATGGATTTCAGTCTAACTACATAATTACAGTTCTTTATTTAGACTCCATCAAGGAGGAAAGTTAAAGAGCAAATCAGAACATTTTAGAAAGTTATTAAATTAGAGAAAATCAAATGACCATTAACTGGACAACTGGACTTTCATTCAAATACTTCATGAAATGAAATTTCATTTAATCCAAATACTCCATATTTATAGCAACAATGAAATTACAAAGAATTAGGTAGAATACTTGAAAGATGTTATGCACTGCATATATTGTTGAGTTAGTGTGAAATACCTGTATAAATCAGCTTTTTCTATAGTTCCCTTATCATACATCTTAATATCAGCAACATCTGCAATGGAATTACAATGGAGATCAGTTCAGATTATAATCAGTTAGTAGTCAAAAGCATATTTTAGGTACCACAATTTCTTCAGTTTATGGTTAATCTACTCATATGTTTTCAATAAAACCTTACATTAAATGCAGAAGTTATGTACAGCATGATATGTGAATGATTTTGGTTTTGGCATAGCATTTGTTTGTCCAAGATCAAATCCTACAGTTGGGTCTCCTCTTCTGATCTGAGCTCCAAATATTCCTTGTTTATTTAGGAGTGCTCTAAAGAAGGATTTGAGCTGTCATTTTGAAACAAATCTTGCAAGAGAAGTACTCTTTATGTGCACCCCTATAATCAACAAGGAAAATAGGAAATTATTCAATTCAGAGGATTCTTCCTTAAACATTATTCTCTGACTCAGGAGACATCATGGGGGAATCTTTCCTCTTAACAGTGTCATTTTATGTCATAAAAAAAAAAATCTAAATTTCAATAATTTCAACTGGAAGTTTTTGGATGTAATACTGCCTCACTAAGCATGAGCTGTAGTTTTCAGAAGAATCTCAGAGATGTCCAGAAATCAAAACAGAAGAAAAGAAAACCATATTCCCCAGCCCCAGAGGCAATTTTGAAAATACAATTCTAGTTATTATTGGAACTTATTAACTATACAAGGCTTCTGCCTCACCTTTGTTACCACAAGAAATACTTTTTCTGAGAGTACTGTTTCTGAAGATGATATTTGTCTCTGATTGATTGCCTTTGAGATGGTGACACTTCTCATTTTATGGAAATATTATAGGGCTTTGAACGCTGAGCTTCCGAAAAGCCCTGGGGGTGAACAAAGACCTGTCTAGGACCCCAAGACCAGTGCTGCAAGTTAGGTAGTGTTTGAATGGGGGAAGGATGGCCTGCCCCAGTCTCTGCAAGTGTTCCCCCCAAGGCTATTAGCTTTGTTTAGTTCTGAGTAACAGATCAGCATTTGCTATCAGTCCTGCAGCCATGGTAGAAGTAGGCCTAGCAGTTTAATGTTCAGTTAGCGCCAGCTTTGTTTTCTCTGTCAGCCCTTCAATCACTCTCACAGTTAGTACAAACACTTTGGGTGAATATTATAGAGAAAAACAACCTGCTACTTTCAGGGAAGTGCTTTTCGGATCAGTTCTTTGTAGTAATTTGTTCCCCAAACTACCTGATAGTCAAGGTTTTAAATCAGTGTAACTTTACCCCTGGTGGCCAATTATAATTAGTTTTTAATAATATAAGAATTACTGGTAAAAATCAGCTTTCATTGCATCTTCAGTGGTATATATTTGTAGTTTCTGGTATCTTCTGTTATTTGTGTGTGAACAAATGGTGTATTTGGCCTTAGAGTAGCACAATGCCCTGTGAGGGTAGCTGCCTTAATACGCACTACGACTGCCTGTGTGTAGGGCATACAGCTCTCCCAGGAGTTGCAGGTGACACAAATGTATGTGTTCCTCAGGGACAGGTCAAGTCATCATAATACAACATCTTCCTGAATTAATGGGCATTTTTCTACATTCCACATGCCCAAAATAGGAAAAGAAAAGAATGACCAGACTGTGTTGTTTTGTGTGCAAGTCTGTCTCTGCCAGGGACACAGAATTAGCCAAAGCTCAGTGGACTATTTGTGAGCACTGAGTAGTCTGAATGTTCAGTAACTCAGTGTGAAATCAGAAGCAGCATTGCATAAACATTGACAATAAGGAGCAAAATGAGCTAAGATTAAAAAATAAACAGGATCATGGTGTTTCCTGCAAGCAGTAGGCCTAGCCATTTCAGAGATGAACGTAAGTAGATTTTTGAGGTTCTGAATGCAAATCTTGATGGAACCATTTGAATTTACAAAATAAGTAAATAACACATTGTCTTGGCATGAAAGATAGGTGTCTGCTAAGGAAGGCAGGAGCCTCCCTTGTAATAGAAAATGTAAACCCCCTCCCTTCAAATTATTATAATTTTGAAATTAAGAGGCTCTCAGGCAAAGATATGAGAATAGGAATAAGTTCTTTACTAATATGTATAAATAAAAAGACCCCATACCACTTAATAAGAAAACTTAAAAAAAAAAAAAAAAAAAAAGCAGTCGTACAAAGACACTGACAGAGTCAGAATACAACCTGACACCCTGTTGGTCAGGGTGCTAGTAGCAGCCTGATTAGATGGTGGCTGCAGTCCTCCTGGAGTGGCAGATGTGGTTCTCTTGAAGCAGTGATCCTGTAGAAGGGTGTAGTTTTCCTCTGAAGGTCCAGTGGTGGTGTAGATGAGCCTGGTCTTCCTCTGGGAATTCAGTGGAAAATGCTGACTTCAGTGTTCCAAGTCTCAGATTATATCCAGGTAGGAATGCTTGGCTCTTCCCCCTGGGTGTAGCATCTCCCAATGGAATAATGGAATTTTATCAGTCATACAGTGAGACTTAATGGCCCATTAACAGAAGATCTCTCCCTGGAGGGAGGATGGGTTGTGGAAGAGACAAAGTAAACTGCCCCGGCTGGTTTTAGCAGCTGGCCCATTAACAGAGGATTTTCCCCCCGGGAGTTATGAGGGATGGGTCATGGAAGAGATAAAGAACACTGCCTCACCTGGTTTTAATAGATGGTAATAGAACACAAACCTTTTGGTTACATCTTGCATTGCAACCTAAGACAGATATCCCCAGATGAAGCCCTGCTTGAAGGACTGAACATACCAGTAGCAAGTTCTTCTTCAGACTTCAAAAGATAAAGTACATTAGTGTGTATCAGTTAGTGTAATTTATTCAGTGTCATTGCTGTATCACAACCTTTTGTTTGATTTTCTTATAAACTAATAATTTCCTGAATGAACTAATACTGCCATAGCCACTAGTACCTCTGCCTTGTAGAAGTTTTTTATTGTTGTGTATGCAACTAAATTGAAATATCTTTCACTTGAAATATTGACTTTAATATCTCATTTGAAAAATTCATGAAGCCTTTGATGTTAAATCCATACTCAATTTAGCCAAATGCCATTAGAATATGCAATATGCCTGAATACAGAGAGCATTATTGTCTGTGTTTCTGCAGAAGAATTACATTTTATGACTGTAACGTCAGGATCTTTTTTGGATTTGTTCATGAAAAAAAGAAAGAGAAAGGCAGCACATTAGAAGCAAAATGAAAAGTGGTATTGATTAGGCTCTCATTTACCCTCTCTTTGCTTGAATCCCTAAATGCATGGAAATAAGGGTTGTGCCACAGCAAGTAACAATGCTCTGTAATGAATGTAACAATCTTTAGAAAATTAGTGTAAACACGTATGATAGTGCACAGATGTTGCTCCTAGTAACTGTCATGCATTTATTTTACATCTCCATTTACATACATCTCTTTATTTCCTAATAGTATCATAATAGAAACATGACAATAGTTAATGATTTCATAAAACATGGAATGTAAAGCTGACAGAGAGGTAGAACATTAATCGAAACCTATGGCTATAGTACATTAGAATTACATCTCCTAAATGACTCCTGATAAAAATATCCCTCTTCTACAGAGAAAGACAAAGACAGGTAAAAAACTAGGCTTTCAACAAATTAATTTTTTTTTCCAGTAAAACAGACTGGCAAATGTTGCAAAATCTCCTGAGTGCTAATAGAATCGTATTTGCCTTTAGTAATTTATGGGCACTTTTCCTCCAGCTATCGATCACAGTTGAAAAAAGTAAACGGCATTAACATTTTAGGCAATAATGGCTCCAGAAAATGTTTGATTTTTATCACTACCAAAACTGATGTCAATGAGACTTGGTTCTTCAGCAGAAGAGGGAGAGCTGCGTGCATCCAGCCTGTAGCATGTTTATGCAAGTGCCCAGATCTGACGGAACAAACTGGATGTTAACTGATGTTTTTAGCTTGTTACAGTACCCTAAAACATAGAAAGTAAGTTGATGGCACAAGTCAGGAGATTGCTGTGCAGTGTTAATGAGGTGACCAAAGTCCTTTGGGGTCTCCGAGGATTCCTGTGAGTGCTAAAGGGGCCGAGGGAGAGCTGCTCTCTGCCACCATCTCCTGGCCAGTGCCTGGGACACAAACTGCCTCTACCTCCTCTGGTGCCGGCTTTGCCAAACCTATTACCTCAGCCGAGGGGACAATCGCAGCCATTGGAAGCAAGCTCATATTGAGAAAATAGCACGTTTTAAAATTTCCAAAGGGAAACTGGACCTTAACAAGCCTATGTAGATGTAAATTAAAGTGGATGGTGTAAAATGCCAGACTAAGGGAACTGAAAGCTCTGTGAATAAATCCAGAGCATTAGAGGCTAGGATTTCATGCTTGGAATTAGGGGAAAGTGTTCTGGTCAGTGATGATGACTCATGTTGTCAGATAGTCCTGAATGCTCTAGAACTGTGTGTTATACAGGATGGTGACTGGACTTTAATTTCTGCAGAATATTTATGTATTATGAGAGGAAACAGTTTCATTTCAATAGTTAATACTTAAAAAATGCCAATTTTCAGTGTTAAGAGCTGAACTTATCTCTTTATTATTGGGAAGCAGTGCTGTAAGACTGATTTTGAAAGTGAAATTAGATTTGAAGTTTCAGATTTTAGGTTAGATTTCCAGTTTTACCATGGGCCTTTTACCATTTGCAGAAATCTATGATCTACAAAAGTGAGTTTAATGAAACTTCTTCTTACATTAGTGTTATTGTAGATGACAACATAGCACAATAGATTGATACCTGGTTTCTGTATAATTAATTTTGACAACAAAGAACACATGGAATTATTGTACAAACTGAAACTGCAATGTTTTCAATTCCTTTCATTGCTCAGGTTATTCCATACTTTTATGTCTTTGGAGCAATGAAATTATATTGCTGTTTGGTCATATGTTCAATTAATTGTGACAAGTTAAAATAGATGTTAAAGAGAACATCCTACAAATTAATTAACAATTGATTAGTGCAATTTATAATTTTTCATAAGAAGAAGAAGAATCTTTTGTCTTCTGAGTACAAATGAAAGTTAAATATTTCCACATCCTGGAAGAAGTTTGTGACTTGAAGATCATGTAAATGATACGATCTGTATTATGTAGAACCAAATTAATATCCTTGTTTGTGTTTTAAACAAATGTACAAACATTTCTTGGAGATCTCATACCGTAGTGCTTTTTTTTCCAACTAAAAAAAATCCATCAGAACTTCTCTCGGGGTTAATCTCAAAAGATTATTTTTTACATGATGCAAAAAAAAAAAAAAAAAGAAATAATCTGAAGTATATATTAGGATGTAGCGTATAGTTTATAAGTGTACCACTGAATCTGATACAAGTGAATAAAAACTTATTAGAGAAATTCATTTGCCGTGCCTGAAGCCTTTACAGTGAACAGTTTTAAAGATCTCATTTTTCAGATCTGAATTTTATTTCAGGAGCTTTGCAGTATGCTGACTAATGAAGAATTGTAAGAAAAAACACAAAAATTGTATCAAAAAGAAAGTAACTTTTAACTGCAATTTAGAAATATCGCACAAATCAGCATGTGGCTATACACCTGTGTGTATCAAAATGAAAACAAATTGCATCCTTTTTTTGGATCACCTAGTCAATGGTGTTGAGTTTCTGACTTTTAGTTTCAACCAGGTAAGATAAGGTGGCCTGTTCAGCCCATGTTATTAAAGAAATTGGTTCACCTATTTGATTTCATGTCATTGTAGTTCCAACCATTCATTTATTCAATAAACAGTTTGGTATGTTCTGAGAAATAATGAATATTGATTAAAAAATCAATCACTTATTAAGAAACAGGGAAATTGTTTATCCAATCAATTTTAATTTTTTATTTGTTATTTATATTTTCCAATTTAATCCACCCCTCCCTTAGGCTCCCAAACTACCAAGGAAATCAGGAGGAAGGGCAGAGTGATGCTGGCAGCAACTGTGCAAAGAACACAAAATCTAATGCATTCATTTCAGATTAGACTGGTGGAAATAGGCCATAATAAAGGAGACTGTGATTGAGAACTGTGGATACATTACCTCATGCACCTTTGGCTATTGCACTGAAACTTTAACTTTTAATATGATTTATGAGGCTCTCTGCTTCCTACCTATTACATCACTTAACTCTGACACTGTCATAACACAATAGTGACAAAAATATTATGGGTTTCATCTAAGCTGGCAGAGATTCTGAGCATGAAGGCTGAATGCACAAGGCAGTGAGAGCACCCATACAAGTGCTCTGGAGCATTTATCCATTCTTTTGATGGGACCTAAGCTATGAACAGAAGTGCTGAATATCCCTTTTTGCAAGGGGCCAGACAAACCAACTGATCCATTTCATCTGAATGTGATGCACTGATTCTAGTTTCATTGTTTGTTACACTAATGAAGAAAACTGCCTTGATACATACAGGCAATAGGCAAATATTTCTCCATCCCTGATGAATAGTTTAGTCTCTTTGGGATTTTTGTGTAGAAGTTGGAAAAAAATTGTCTTAGCCCTGCCATTGAATTTCCCTGAGTGAGGAATCTTCCCTCCCCACCATCATGTGTGACCAAATGTAGTTCTCCTTCTTAATAAAGCAGAGGTGTGCTAGTCTCTTCTAATTTGAAGTTGGTATTAACTATGCTTTGCTTTCCTGATCTCTCATTCCTAACTTCATATCAGAATACTATTTTCTTAAGAAATATGGAAATACACTTGTAAAGAATGGGGCAGATATTTTATGGATTGAAAGTTCTTTTAAATGGCTTTCTTTCATGGGGAAGGATGTGGAAACACTACTTGCAATCTGTGACACTGCTTTTGTGGGCCTTGAGTTGGTAAATAAGAACTCACCTTCTTGTGAATAGATGAAAAGTGAGAATGCCTGAGGAAAAAACAAATAGGCAGAGCCAAAGGCCAGGGCTATGTTGCCTGAGATCTACCAGGGAAGGAGGCTGTCTCCTGTGGAGGGTATCCTACAGAGGAAGGAGATTCAGTCCCTGTATGTATTTTCCCTCTGTGGAAACCCAAGGCTCTGAGGTATGATTAGCAGTGTTAAGTAATCAAACCTTATTCATACTAATTGTGTTGTTAGTCTTTCGAGTATGGAAGAGTTAGGGAAGAACTATTTTTCTTTTTTTTCAGTAAACAA
The DNA here is from genome assembly GCA_018697195.1 of Certhia americana. Lineage (NCBI taxonomy): Eukaryota > Metazoa > Chordata > Aves > Passeriformes > Certhiidae > Certhia > Certhia americana. The sequence goes on along the minus strand of CM031864.1, from coordinate 16,147,746 downwards.
ATATTATATGGGAGTTGATAGTTCAGATTGTACATAAAAACAAAACTACTACTGTTACCTGGCTTGTAACTTTGGCTTAACAAAGGCTTGTAAATTTGCCTTTGAAAATTCTGTGGGAAGTTTAACTGGCCATGGTTATGATTAGTCTTATGGACATTTTTTAGAGTTGGCTTTATCCATTATATTTCCTGGCATTCTGCTTATTGATGACCTCACTTTCCTCTTAATTTGTATCTTCTTTGATCAGTTTTGAAGCCAGATGAGGTATCACTTGCCTTTCATTTCACCTACATTCATTCACAAAAGAACTGGGATCTGCTCTGTGATTGAAATAACCCCCTCCATGTCTTAAAATGTCATTTTAATGCTTCAAACACAGAGATTGTAGTGTAAGAAACCATGATCTGGATGAAGCCAAGTACAACATTTACACAAATGTTTAAAAATACTCAAAGATAGCTATACTTTGTTTTCCAGCTCGGGGATGTACACAACAAACTTCCCCAATGTGTCTCGTGGATCCAGTTCTACTCTCTGATGATATAGCAGGAGATAGCAATAAAAAATTTTTGGCTGATACCAGTTGAGAAGCGTTTGCAGGCATTCAGAAGATTAACTTTAGAATTCTAAAGATCTTGTTAAGTACTGTGGGAAAAAAACCCCAGGGTTTAATTTCACAATGCATGATTAGACCCTCAGATTTAAAATCTGGGAGAAAATTACTCCTTGAAGTGTTAGGCCCAAGATTCAATACTCTGCCTGAGTTTTGGTCAAGAAAAAGACTTGTGAAACAGAACAAACAAGCCCCCTTGAAACTCCTGGATTTATGTAGCTAAGAAAAGACTGAGGGGTGAATAACATAAGTTCTAAAGGATTGCTACAAATAGAATAGTGACCAGTTGTTCCCTATGTTCACTAAGTGCAGGGCAAGATCTTCTTCCATGTGTGTACGAAAAGAACTTTGTATTACAGATCAGGAAAGAAGCACTCTTCCATTCTATGATGCTAATTGGGGGAAGGGAAGAGCTATTTTAGGAGGCTGTGTAATTGTCATAATTTTTAAGAAACAGTTTATACAGAAATATACAGGTTATCTGTTATTTATATTAGATCCTTCTTCAAAGTGCAAAGTTGCTGTAGTTGGCCTACTAAGCTTCTTTTCCTCCCTTCCCTGATAGCATTCCTTGATTAATTTAACTGTTGATTACCTCTCCCAGATTAAGCCTCTGAATAAGAAATGGTTAAATAATTTGGAGACTAGAAATTACTACTACTACCCATCATTTTTCGTTTCATTCATTTCATTGCGTTCCTATATTTGGGGGCAGATGTATACATGGCATTAATGAACAAATCTGAGTGTGTGATGAGGGAAAATAAGATATAATGACAGTTTGGTACAGAGTGAGTTAGACGCAGGTGTTTCTGTGTGTTCATCATCAGAATAATGGTGTGAAAAGTTGGATGCAAACACCCAGTCATTACTCCATGAAACCTTTATCGCCTGTAGATGCGATCACGGCAAAAAAGGTAATCAATATTGATTCTACCAAAAGTTTCATCCGATGTCATCTCTGAGTAATCATTAAATATTCAGGAAGAGTAAGACAGTACTGAATTGCTTCACACATCTGAAAAATGAACTGCATTTGGTATAATACATTGAAAGAGACCACAGGAGTGTTGCACAGCCCCTTGACTTTCCAAAGAATAGGTATTTCTATAGGTAACCATGAAAGTAGATACAGACATGACATTTCTTTAAGTTTTCTTTCAAGTTTGCAGAAGATTTTGATTAACTTGGAGCAGCAGTAATTTTTATTGAAAGGCAGAGCCCAAACACTATGTATATATTTGCCAGTTCATGGCTAGTTAAATTTAATTGCATTGTATTGCCACAAAACAAATGTAACAGCCTGGAGTGCTGTGTCCACTGTGTTTATGTTAAAGGAAGCCATGAGTTTGAACTGAAAGTGGTAGAAAAGAAATGATGACTAATTTTCTAGGGCAATTGTTCTTTTGAAAAACTTACATATATGTTTATATCTCTCTTTCATGACTGCCAATAGTTCTGGGAGGGTTTTTCCTTCAAGGGCTCCCATGTGCAATGCAGAATAGTCCTGTTGCAGCCACTCCTGAGTGTAAGCAGAGGCCTGTTCTGTTTACAGAATCAGGTTAAGGTGTAGTATAGCTAACTGATGTTGTGATGATTTTGAGTAATTTTAAGAAGTTGTGTTAAATTCTTCATGAAAATGTGAAGAGTTGGTAAGAAAGTACATATGTTATTAGTGAACAACCTTGATTCATTAGGGCCCTGTGTCAGTCTCTATGTACTAAAGGAGTCTAGACCTCTCAACATGTGATATTACTGGTTGTGAATTGTTCTGGTTTGTCATATTTTCTGCATTTTTCTAGTCTTCTCAATATGAATGGAATTACATCTCCTTTTGCTTGACAGCAAAGACAAGCATCAAGCTGTCCAGAAGACAGAGTGCCATTTTATTCCTCTTTTGAAATTCTTGATGGGATGGGCACAACATCAGCAAATACTCAAGAAAAGACCTCCTGACCCTCCAATTATTCTTGCTGACATTTTTATAATAATTTCCTCTTCAAGAAGTACTAAGTCCTATGTGTCAGAACAAAAACAAAACATAAAAAAGCAAAAAAACAACCTCAAATTTCATTTAATCGTTATTTGGTCAGACCTTGATTTCTACAGTAGTCCTAATTTAAATTAAATTAGCGCTCAGAATGTTATCTTTTCCCCACTACAATTCTTAAAATTCAAGCAAGGCATATTATACTAGAATCATTATGTTAAAATGGCTGTTTAGGATTGTTTTAAACCAAATGGTTTGAACCAGCTTTATTCCCAGTCTAGCATTAAATATCATGCACACTATTGCTGTGTAATTGTGGCTACACATTTTAGAATGTTCCTTATGTGTACAGAATGGAGAAAAATCATATTACCATGTTATTCAACATGAAAACCCATTAAAGCCTGCAATTCAAATATGCCTTTTTGAGACTATTGAATTAACGGAGTTAGATTAAAATATAAATGAACTTGTTAAGTAATATTTTATTTTCAAAACCCATTTCCTTTTTATATTATTTATACAGTTGGCATGTTTGACCAAGACAATTGATATATTGTCCTCAATAAGGTAAATATCCACTGTGATTACTCCTTTAATTGCCAGAGCCATCTTTCTTCTTTCAAATAAAGCAGTATTTAAGAAAATGAGTCCATTACTGTTTCTCCAAGTACTGTGCTGTATCCATAAGATGGGCCTGTCCTTTCTGTTTCTGTGTGACTTCACAAAGCTTATACTCTGTGCCTACAGTAACTTTTTGCAAGCCCAGTGTATTTAACCACCCTCTCCCTCTGTGCCTGCGCCCAGACAGGAGGTTGCCAGGCTTTACTGACACCTGCTAACACCACGCTGTGCACAATGGAATCTTTGGAGGTCATGGCTGAGTATTCTGATAACAAGATAAAAATAATGCACGGTGTTAAAAACATCAGAGACTCAATTTAAACGGATGGGACGGGTAGAGTTTATTCACATTCCAAAGCACAAAACTGTGTATGTTCACTACACACTTCGGGTGCTTAATAAGCTCAAGTCCCAATGAATTGGTTCTTGACAGTTATGAATGGTAGACTGGCTACATTAAGGCAATGAGGGAGCTAACAGCAGGTTTGCAGCTGGGTTTGAATAAATCATCAACCAAACATATAACGGCATTGTAACAGTAGGCCAAAACCTCTCCAGCCATGTGATTGCTAGTTGCCAGGAGACCATGAATCTTGGGCATTCTGAAAATATTGAAATAATTTTAGCTGTCTCAAATTTATAGAATCTCTGGAAAAACATAATGCATTTAAATATATTAAAATATAACTACTTTGTCAGGCTACATGTAAAGCTTTTAGACAAAATATGGCTTTTTAACTAAAACAGGTTTTTTGCATATTGATTTGCTTTCTTTTGTATGATTTATAATGTATTTAGAAAGCATATTTGCAAAATGTGATGTAGTATTTAAAATCTTGACTGTAGTAACTCAGTACCTCTGATGAACACCTGCAAAATTTTTGTTGGCCTCTTAGGTGTCCATCCAGCTATCCCTTTTTCTTATGCAGGTAACTTTACACTTTAAAGGGTCCAGTGCAGGTCAAATGCACTGCTTTAGTGTGGAAAGTTAATTGCATTAACAAGCCTTTAAAAGCTAAGATCTTATACACTGTTTGCAATTATGTTTCCTGCAAAAAACTGTCAGTGGTAGAAGCATTGCATCAAATCCAGTCTTTTTTGTCCCCTTCTTCAGAAGTTTTGCCAGATGTGCATTTGTGCTGTCCACAGATGCAATGTATACGGGATAGGCCTCATTTACAGTGGGATTTTTTGGCTGTTTTCTAGTTTTTTGGGTTGAATGTTTGACTTGATGGAATTGGACTACACAAACAGATATTTAGTCTGATGTGGCAAAGAGGCAAGAGTCAGAATTGACTCTTCATAGGTTGCTCATCTGGTTCACAAACCACCTCCTGCAAAATCAGCAGTTAGTGCTCACCACCAGAACTTGCTGTGCAACGTGGGGTAAGTGTCAGAGACTGTTCAGAACAGCTCAAAGATGGAGTTTTCTCTTTTCTAGTTCTGCCACAAATTCTCTTTTTATGACTTTTGGCAGTTGCTTAGTTTTCCTGGTAATAGGGAAGACTTCCTTTCTCACAAGGGTCAGGAGAAAGAGTTACTTGCTGATTGTAAGACTGTTGTATTTTGTGATTATAAGGCCACAATTAGTTGTTGACTTGCTCTAAAAAAAATAACAGGAAAAAATCTGATGGTTTATTGAAGTATAAATTCATGGTTATGATTATGCATCTGAGATGTAATAATCTGATGTAATTAAATAGATGTATTGAATATACCAATGATATTCCTTTTGTAAACTGAAATATACAGACATAAGAATTTCTTTCAGCACAATATGTTGTTGCAAGAGTTCAATCAACTGAGTTTTTCTTTGTTTTTTTATAAGAATTCCCTTTCTGTAAGACAGCAACATCATGAAATAGGCACTAGGCAAAGCTTGGGAGAGAGAAATGGAGTGAGTGGAAACTAAGGGCATGTGAAGAACAGTCACTATCCAGCAACAGCAGCAAAACAGTTTCAATTTTCTGGATTATTAATTCAAATTCACACGCACATGCCAGTTAAAATTAAAGGCCTTTTTTTACGGCTCTAGTTTAAATTAAAGATTATATTCTGCTCCACAAGTCTGAATTAAATAGCTTATTTTGCACACCAAGCTCTCATTTTAAAGCTAATAAAGAAAAGACATAGCATGTACGTGCAAGCTTAAGACAGGAAGGGTCTAAATTACTACACCTGTTTCACTTGGGAGCTACTTTATTAGTGTTACAAAACTTGGCTTTCAATTTGGCAGTCAGAAGCACATTTAGAACAAGCATTTCTTTGTTTTGACAGAAAGGCTATGGTAAATGAATGACGTTTGAGCGAGGTGTGAAATGTGAAGGTACAAAATTAACTGGTAAGATAATTACTGTTCTAATTCTGCATAAACAAGCATTTTGAAAATCATTAATAGTTCAGGGAAATAATGTTAGTGATTAAATAAGGTGGTTTGCATCACTGAGCACAACTAAGCTGCTTTAATTACATTTGAAAGCAAGGGAAAGTAGCTAATTAAAATTAGCACAGGGTTCCTGAATGACCAGCATTGCATTGTTGCCCTAACCTGTTTAATTGCTTGTTTATTAATAATATGTCTTTATTTTCCCCTCTTCTGCATTTAGCAAAATTATTAAAGAAGCTAAAATGTGTAAGAGAATCCATATATACTTATCAGAATATGTAATGCAGATGTAACCCAGGGAATTATTTCCAAGGCAAGCCAACATAATTCAAAAGTTGTAACTTTTCTTCATATTAATAATGTTTTCTTCCTGAGTCACATTCCTATGTCAATCACGTCCATGGACAAGAAAAATAGTCTTTGGCACAACTGCTGAATTGCAGCATTTTGAAGCTTTATTTGCTTTATTTTTTAAATCGCTTGAATCACTAGCTAAAATATAGGTAATAAATCTAAGAGAAATCAATAATAAATTATGGAAAACATGAGCAAAAATGTAATCTAAATTAGAAGAAAGCTTTGTATTGTCTCAGCCTTTTTTTAAACACAACTTATGCTACATTTGCCAGCTGCCATAGGTGGGTCTGTTCTGAGAAAAGACAAAACTCAGTATCTTAAGGTTTCCAGCATATTTGTCCTTCAGTTAAGGAGCATCTGTATTAGACATGTGACTTTCTCTTCCTAGTCCCTCATGTGTTCTTTTAAGTTATACTTTATTAGCATAAACTTATAGGAAATAGTTGGAAAAGGTCTTAACTTACACACTTGAAGCAAATACACAGTATAATACAATGAAGACAACTAAAAATAGAGTAAAATGCTAATTTATTTTTTCATATTTAGCCATAATCAAGTCAAGTTAAAGCAGACATGATGTTTTCTACGTTGATTTAGTATTTATAGTGTACCTCTGATGTGAAAGGCTCAGATGCATAATAATTTACATACATATACATTTTAAACAGTAAAAATTCATAAAAATATGAAGTTCTATATGGAAAGGTAGCAGATCCCCATGAAAGCAGGTTAAATCATGGGAATTATGCTTATGGAACTGATAAGCAATTAAAATAAGGAGTTAATTTTAACTTCATGAATAGAAGAGAATATTCAGCAGACAGTACATACATTATTTTATAGGTGGATATTTTTATGAACAAAGAGGAGGGTTCTGCTCTCTACTATAGGACGATAAAGAAAGATTCAAGGCACAGATTTCAATGAGATTTTTCTGCTTCAAGTCTATGTGATCAGCTTGTTGAGCCATATGGCACCAATAACTGAAGGTTGTAAAGAGATGTTTTTGGTGGATAGTGGTATAATACCACCATTCAAGTGATTGTTGTATCAAAGGGATGCATGACAACTTTTTTAGTAATCAACATGGTGTATAATTAATGATGACATTTCTTTGTGTTTTGGCAATGGATAAATAGAATTTTGGTATTCTTTTTTAATTGCAAGATTCCCTGGCTTTCTATTAAATAATAGTCATCACAATTATGATTAAAACCTTTCCTTAACCTTTCCATGACCTATTTCCTCAAATTAATAGCTGTAAAATTGTAAAAGCCACAACACCCCCCTATATAAAGAAGAGACTAGCAACATTTATCAGAAATTATTCTCATAAGTCATGCAAATTATTCCTGTTCCTATTTATCATAATACTATAACCATAATTATTCAGGTAGGGTTCTGGTAAAAGTCCTCTGATAGATTTAAGTTGCAACCATTTAACATTTTGCAGTCCTCAAAGGATCTGCTCTACCCCTCTTTTGTAAGCCTGTACTGCAGATAGATCCCCTCCCTCCTGCCATAGTCCACAGCAGTAGTTTCTGACTCGTAAGGAGTGTGGGCCTGCCTTCATGTACAGGAGCCTATTGCAGCCCATCTCTGCTGCAGGGAGGTGAGCTCACAAGGATGGCAGTGAGAACATGGGAACATGCTGCTACATCTACCAGAGCCTTACCAGTCCCCACACAATACATGACTTACCCCCCTGCTTAATGGGAACATATTTTCTCCTCCTTGACACAAGGTGCTTTTTTCTGAGTTTTCAGAATATTGATATGATGCGTAAATAATATTGCTAATAGAAATTTTCAAGATGAATCAAATTGTGGAAGATGTTTCCTATTTCCTGTGTCTTTTTGCTAGTTTTACTATAACCTGAAGAAGTTCTCTGCTTTGGGGAGCTATTTAAGTATCTAAATAAGCCAAAATCTTCTAATTGTTTAACTCTGAAATATCCTGGAGTTGTAGTTGTAAGTGTTCTTAATCCTATTTATAGAAATAATCCCACTCACTTGCTCAAGGCACAGAGGAAACACTGACTTGAACTAGGGTGTAGTATATCCACATCTAATGCTGTTACAGCTGGCCAGTACTGTCTTTCTTCCTCTGCAAGTCTGGGCTTCTTGATTTTCTTTTGTCCTCAGTGAGGATATGAGAGCATACTACAGCAAAAAGTGAGTCCTTTATAGAATAAATTATTCCTCTGACACGTGCTATCACTAGAAATACATTAAAATTGAATTTTATTGATATGGAGAAAGTGCCAATCCTAAAATGTGATGAGACCCTGCAGGAGGTTTCAACCAGTCAGATGTTTGCTTACAACCTAACAGAGGCAGAAAAATAAGTAATTGAAGCAAGATGTTACTGACTGATCTAGTGACAGACTTGCTTCTGTTATTTAGTGGGGTAAGCAAAATACTTCCAGCATGTACTGGAAGTCTTGTATGGTACAACATGGCTGCTAAGTGCTCGTAGCCTTCTGTTTTGTGGAAACTGAGATTTACAGGGGAAGAGGAATTTGACTGTACTTTATGTATTTATAATGCAAATTTCAAATTAGAATGCAAAACAAATAACTTCTATGCTTATAACTGTAAACAATTAAGGATACTAATTTGTGTGGCATCTACCTTTACTTAGCATTAATGAAGAACATGATTATCTTGTAGAACATCCCAACAGGGCAGTCACAAGAAGTTAGTCAAGAACGTTGGCAGTAACTGTGATCTGATTAACTGTGGCATTGCACTGTGTTATGGCAGTAATGTTAAAGCAATGTGTTGAGGGGGTTTAATCATTAAAACTGCCATTCTCTTGCCCCTTTCCTTCATCATGGTCACTGCAATCATGAATGAAACCTGTCATTAACTTTCCTCAATTTAATTCAATGCTTTGAGCTAATAGCATTAGAACATAAGACATACAAAATGTGTGTGCCATTTTACACAGTGAAGTGCCTCACCTCCCTGCTCTCTGTAGTCGGGGAAAAAGGTGTCATACTTCCTGGCTTGTTGAAAGCAGGTTTTAAAGGCATGATTGTGAGTGCTCTGAAGAGGCAGGTTTGTGATCTAAGTCATGAGGTTTTTGCCCCTTTTATAACACAGACAAGCACTGACAAACTGAATTTTGTTCTGATGAAGCATGTAAAACTGGAGAAACATTGTGCCACATATAATAAAGCTAGGTGAGAGGTGAAATAAAAATTAATTGGAGCACACAACATCATAAATAGGTGGAAAACCCAGTTCTGATAGGATAAGCAAGTAACCGTATCATCCTAACACCAACAAATGACACAAAATAATTTGCAAAAGCAGGCTCTCTGCAGCCAGTAACCTACAGAGAAGTGGAAATATGGAGCGAGATTAGCAAAATCCTGAATAGCAGTTTCTATAGTAAATAGAGGTCAAATAAACACACATGCTATTGTAGCAACCAGTTTAAACTGGTCAAATGTCAGTAGAGTTAACAGCGTCTCGTGTGGTCTTCATTGCTCCTTGTGGTTAAAACCTTTCTAGGTCATGTAGCCGATAATCTGAGTGTACCTGTCAGCAAAGTGTGAGCATAAATAATCTACCACTGGCCAATTTTTGCCAGTATTCTTAACACCTTTAATCCAGACTTCATGTCCTGCAAAGAAGTAGATGATTTATTGCCAGCCAGGCAAGGGAGGTGATTGTACTTCTCTGCTCTGCACTGCTACATCCTCACGTTGGGTTCAGGGGGGCAGTTTTGGGCACCATGATATAAGACAATAAAGCTGTTAGAGAGGATCCAAAGGAGGGAACAGAGATGGTGAAAGGCCTTGAGGGGAAGCTGTGTGAGGAGGGGCTGAGGGCACTGGGTCTTTTCAGCCTGGAGGAAACTGAGGGCAGACCTCACTGCAGTCACAATTTCCCTGTGAGGGGAAGAGGAGTGACAGGCACTGACCAGTGACAGGACCCAAGGACGCAGCATGAAGATGTATTAGGGGAAGTTCTAGGCTGGATATCAGGAAAAGGTTTTTCACCCAGATGGTAGTTGGGCAATGGAACAGCTCCCCAGGGAGGTGGTCATATCAGAGTTCAAGAAGCCATTTGGACAAAGCTCTCAGGTGCATGGTGGGATTCTTAGGACAGCCCTGTGCAGAGCCAGTTGGAGTCTGATGATCCTTGTGGGTTCCATCCAGCTCAGGATAATCTATGATTCTATGATTCTGTGATTCTCTTTGTTTCCAGAAAATAGGAAGCAACAATCCAGAGTTTTATATTTTTTAGTCTTCAGGAGTTTTGCAATACATTGCAGGCTCAAAGTGCAGTAATATATGACATATTATATATTCTGAAACAATGCTGCAACTGTATTTCAAATAAATACCATCTACTTCTGATCTAACTGTATTTCAAATAAATATCATCTGATTTAACTATATTTCAAATAAATGTAATCTACTTCTGATCTAGAGATAAAACGCACAGAAATAAAAACAGCTCAATACAATCCCGTTTAAGTATGGTGAAGGTGACAGTGAAAGACAAGAATATGTAAGTCTTTTGGACATGGCAGCTAATTAACATAAAGCATATGGATATATACAATGTCAGGCGTGGATTGTGTACAAATGCCCAGGTTAAAACAACCCTTTTTAACAGCCAGCAGTTAAACAGCCAGCAGCCTAGAGCTGCCTCTCTCACAGATAAAGACAGGGCCATATCAACCTGTGATTTCAAAACTGCAGAAATAGGAGGTAATGTTGGGCATCCAGTCCTAGAAAGAACTAGTATGTAGCATGTATTCTAAGTAAGGCAAGTATCACTTGTATGAGTGTGAATCACTTGCAGAATTCTGTTCCTTAGTTTGGCAACCAAGTCAATACTCAGCTCTTCCCAAGCTGAGACTAATGACATCATAAAAAAATCTCATCCTCTGACTCATGATCCTAATTCGTTCCATTTATAACCTGAGCAAAATAAGCTGAGGGTGAAAAAAAGTCATATCTTCATTTCAAGAAGGACCTGTTAAACTGTTTGCAATATGTGGGCATAACAAGTTCATGCATTGCTATTTTCACAAAATAAGGTTGTGAGATTCAAATCAGACTGCATCATCTAACAAGTTTCCTTCCAGTAAAGTGGAGAGACTCTAATGAAACAAACATAAATGGATTTTGAGACTTTGATACTCATAACTTCCTCTCATGTGAATGTGGTTGGGGAAATGGAAAAACCATGACTTTATTGTGTCTGGATTTTATTCATAGAGAAAAGAATTAAAACCCCCAAACATTATGGAAACTGACACACTCTGTGCACACAACTGTGCCCTGTTTCTACCAGAACTGTATTTTACAGGATTTATCTGTGTAAGGTAAGAAACCAGTGAATACATATGATAGTATCATTTGACTCTCACTGGATTTGGAAAGCCAAATCAAAAAATGTCCAATCTAAACAAACTAATGACAATATGAGGATAGTGCTTAGAATGCCAGTTAGAAGAAAAGAACAAGTCATCCTGAATTATAAATCAATCAAAATTAAAAAGTTCATCATCTAGAAGGAAATGCAACAATGGCCAAAGCAATCTGCATAAATTATTGGAGAAAAGTTAGTGCTCTAAAAAGTAACATCTGTAGAACTGCTTTGATAGGGAATCAAAGAATGACAGAAGTATCATCTGAGCAGAGTAACTGGTAGGCTCAAATGAGAAAAAACACAGGAAACCCTGCTGGTTTTGGTGACTTCTCACTTAATGGATTGAGTACACAGTAAGCACAGAAACAGCAAGCATGTGTTGACTGATTTGCATACCAGAGCCTATTAGATAATTTCTGTACTAAAATTTGAGTTACTTTTTTTATGTTCTAGGTGTTAACAGTTCATGTCTGAGAGGTGCTTTTAATCAGTTTTCTACCTAGTCTGTTGCCTACCACTTATGCCTAATCTTACACTTTTAGAGATTGTTAGTTGAGATCCTATAGTATTAAACAATTACGAGTGATTTCTCAGAGCTGCACTAAGTTGTTTTAATTAACATCATATATGTCAAATCCAATAGTGACAGTCAGTTTTTGTTTCCAGCTGCCTACTGGTAAATGTTTTTGTATACAGCCTACCAGCCCATCTTAAAATCCAATGAAAAAGAAATTATTATTTAGCCTTCAAGCCTATCAGCCCTTTTAGATATTCTATTTGTTTCTGTAACAGTAGCAGGAACAGAAAACTTGGGGTTTTTTCCATAGAACTATAGTGGCTTGAATTAGACATGTCTGTTCTGAAATCACCTGGCTTTGGGGCGTTAAGTAGGACCTTTAACATTGTTATTTCTGTTTAATTTTACATAGCATTGAAATGTTACCTTGCCCTAAGCTGTGGAAGTCACTGCTATCCTTTCCAGTAGCACTTTTTGGCACCCTGTCCATGACTTCATAATCCTCAAATGCCAAGCTTGGAAATCTGCTTCTGGCAGAACAAGATATCTTCATCTTTGGGGTCACGTTCCAGGCTTTTGTTCAGTCACAAGTTTGGTTTGGATTTTTCTTCAGTATGTCTACTTGAATATTCAAAAAATCATCAGCTAGTCTAATTTGTTTTTTTTAAAGTCATGTAAAAGACTGATTTGCTTTGACAGGTGGATCAGAAACAGAATTGTAGCTATTTTATCTGGACCTAATTAAACAACCTTCATTACTTGCAGGTATGTGTTCATGATGACTAGAAATTAGCTTGATTGGAATTAAAACTCAAAATATAAGGCATTGAATTGACTTGTTTTTGAAAAATACATGGTTTAAAAATATATCTGTGAAGTACATTTTTAAATGTGGCAAGTGCGTGTCTAAATTTTAAATCATGCCCAATTCCACTTTGTGTTTTATGTTAATGACACTTGTCACAGGTATTCATGAGGATATTGCCGACACATATAAAATGGCACCACACTAGTTCAGAATTACAAGACTTTAATAAAACATTAGGAACAGTCCTTTTTTCTTCTTGGAGGCACAGAAATTCTGCAATATTTTGTGTGGTGTATTTAGGGTGAATTTCAGTCACGCAAATGAGGCTGGCATGAGACAGGTGCAGTGCTTAAGTGCTTATGCCCTCAGACAAGGGCTTAGTGTTTCTTAAAGTAGTACATGTATGTTGTTCCTGTTTGCCATCAAAGAGCCCAGTTACTTCCAACTGGTAAAATAAACTCTATGTCTGTTGAATTAAGGGGACATTTCTCTCACTGCCCATTGCATCTTCAGTCTATGGAATATAAGTCACACTTCAGTGTCACTGGAATGGCATGCTAACATCATTAAATCCTATGATAAGTTCTCTTTGTCCAATTTGCCTTCTCCTGTGGTGAATCCAGGTGTAACATTTTAGTATAGTCTTCCAGTAGCCCTGACTGTTCACCCAGTCCAATATGCTGCCTGAGGGTTTCAACACCTACCTTAAAATAACCTAAGTGTACACATGCAGGTGAAATATTGGATTACATATTGCACTTGTTAAGGACTTCTGCATCACAATTTTCTATGGCTGCTCTGATTATGGAGAGTTTAGTGCAAGGCATCTTGGAAGAGATTTTTCAGAGTAATTGAAGGAACTACTCTGAGGAATTACTAAGCAGCTGGTTCAACAGCCTTTGGTGTGGGTATTACGTAGCTGTAAAGAAGAGAGTAACATAGAGAATAAGACAACTAAATAAATACATCTTTCTTTCAAATAAAAATGATAGAAGAATAATATTATGTATTCCAAATGGAAAAATATATATCTATCTCAGGTTCTGAACCTAAAACGCTGCAAGGTATTTTAAAAAATCCAAATGATATTTCTGTGAGTCATCTTCTATTCTTCCTATAGATAACAGTGTAAAAAATCCTGTATTAGAAAGGCAGCTTCTTGGGACAGGATATCTGGTAAAGTTCAAGCTATTCTGGTAATTGTCAACACTGATATAAGAATAGAATTTTCTGCCTTTCAGTGTCAGATGGTGGCATCTGTAAGACAAGTAAGGACTGCATTTTGCTAATTATACCCTTTAAACTGTGTCATGTAGGGGATGCAGCACTCATGATAGTTACATGAACAGGAAATATAATTTGTCCTTCTGAAGGACAAAAATGCATAGATGCAAATCCTTACGTTCTCTTTAGTTAAAGGGAGGCATAAAACATGACCAGAATGAAACACTAGCTCTGTGAATCCATAGTGCAGTTCTGCTGGATAAAATCAGGTCTGTTTTACCAGTTTTGGGTGTAACCATTACCTATTTAACTATCAGTGATGTGTTTGGACTTTGGAATTTCCACAGAATGTGTGATTTAATGTCCCAGGATGAGAGTACATAATAAGGGAACAGATTACATTTTAAATCAAAGATGAAAACAACTAAAACATAGGAACTTCTTTCTCAGTCAATGGCTACACTTCAGAATAGCCCCCAATGAGCTGAAATTTCTGCTGTCTTTTCTGTCTCTTTCCCAAAAAGAGCTTTTTACTTGTGTGAATGCACATATTAGTCAGTCCAAACCTGTTGAGTATAACATATCAATTTTTCTGTGTAGCATCTTATGCTTGGAACTAGGACAAAAGATCTTTGTAGGGCTATCTGTAGAGCAGTGTATAAACTGCAAACTATTTCTCCTCAGAGGACTTTTGGACCAGGGAAGTCCAGCAACTGCCATCAGTAAAAATAATCTGTGGATAAAATATCACTTTGGAACATGTTTCTGTAAGGCACTATCAACAAATGCAAAATGAGAGTCGGCAATAATGTGCTGATCTAGGCAAGGGCCTTGGGTTTTGTTTTTGTCTCTGTTGGTGGATGAGTCAGGGAGTTGGTGCCATCTGTGTGGTTCTGTCCGCTGTCATTACAAATGGGAGTGCTACCTGCTTGCTTTTGTAATGTGCTTTGAGATCTGTATGTGTGCACTAAGGATCATTTTCACACAGTGGCAGTAAGAAGCAACAACACCTACTCTGGAACGCATGTTTTTCCCATAGTTTATTGGAAACTTAATGTGCCTACACATCCTTGCTGGGCTGTGAAGAACAGTATTTCACATAGCATTTTACTAGGTTAATTTACAAGCCTGGTGTTCGTGCAATCACAGATACCTGTTTGCAAAACTCCTGTGTGTTAATTGTATTCTCTATCACACTGGTCAGTGCCTGTGAACCTTATTCCGTAATGCCTTGTGCACTAGTTAACAGGGAAGTAAACAAACCAAGAGTGTACATATAATTAGTTTCGTCTCTCAGTTGTTTCTTTTCCCATATGCATTTGGCTAACTGTACCAGGCTATGATCAATGTGCAGACCAAAAAAATAGACAAAACCAGCTGAAAAAGCAGGTTTCCTCTTTAAGAAAAAGGAAAAACTTTCCAATTGATTTAGTGCTTCATAAATTAGCCTAGGGACACCTTTAAATTGTGCTCTTATTATGCATGCAGGATTCTACTCACCTAATAATTTTGCTATTCAATTAAGAAAAAAAAAATGTTTTGAATAGCAACCAAACATGCCATAAAAATATACTATCCACATTCTGCAAAGACTGAAAATGTAAATGAATGAATAGAAAATGTCCCCAGTATGATTTCTTTCTTGTTGACTTTCCAATTTAATTTTTCATTGGAAAAAAAGATGTACTGGGAAATAGAATGCATGATCTACAAGTAGGAGTTTAGGAAGTCATTATATACCCATTAGTTATGTGCATTTATTAAATCTGTCTGGTAAAATTAAGGGAGCTAAAATTTTATGTATTTATTTCTATCTGGTGTACCTTGTATATCCTGTATGCCAGTCAGCATTTAAGATACGCAAATTAACTGATCGTATCAAAGAGCAGAAGCCTTGAACAGGGAAGGATATACCCACTGAAGAAACTCTCCTGAGATTCTATAGCTGTGGTCCCTAGGTGAATTTGGGCTATTATCCATTTTCATTTAATGATCAAAGTCTTTTATGTCTGTCTTTGAAAAACTATAGGAAGTCTAAACAGCTTTCTCAGTATTTTTGTTCAAGCTCTAGGAAATCCTTCAGACTGCCCTGGAAAGGAACACTGAATCTGTCTGTAGTTTCAGTGTTTGGCCAGTGCACAGTTCTAAGGGCCTTTTCTATGGCTATAAGGCCAGATATTCATCCCCAAGGCATACAATGGTGAGAATATTTATTTACTTAGATACTATCTTAATCAAAGCAAAGCCACAAGAGCTCCTTAGACTGCATATCTTGGCCTGAGTCTATCCAGTAAGAGCCCTAGGGTTTTTAGTAAGTATCTAAAACCCTCTTACATTAACCAGTTCTCCCAGTTTAGACTTACAAATATTCATGGCAGATGTCAGGATTTGCATCTTAAATTTTTACTGGTCAAAGAAGTAATACAAATAGATGGAAGGAATAATAGATTTTTATTTTATTCCTTTCCCATAGGAAAGGGAATTGGAGACTTCTGCCACTAAAGCTCTTTTCTCTCAGTGTATCTGTTTTTTATTATTGTAGCATCAGTTGAGCATATGGAAATGGAAGGCAATGGACAAGTAAGCTTTTGTTTGTCACACCCCACTTTGATCACTCTGACATGGTGAAATATACACTCATGAGAGTTAGAAATAAATTTCTTTTTAAAGAATGCTCCAAAGATATCCTATGTATGGATGTCTTGGTCTTGCTTTGGTCATCTGTCTAAAGATTTGGTAAAAAGGGTTTTCTGAGCATATATGTGAAAGTCTCAGTTTGGAAAGAAAGAACCAGTGAGGTTCCAGAGGATGCAGCACAGGTTCTGTCACACACTGCCACTTCCAGGCCCCTGTCCCTGCAGGCTAGAAAGAATTAAATGAAAGTGGCCATGATAATGAGGCTGATGTCATAACAGCACAGAGCTATTGCCAAAACTGGAAAAAGTCTCCAAATGTTTCACGTATTCCAGTAGGAATAAAATGATTGTATGCTTTCTGGTGTATGTTATCAGCAGCAATAAGGATCTGGTTCAAACCCCAAAGATTCCTCTGGAAATCAGCAAATCCACCAATCTGAGCATCCTCTAAGTAAAGAGGGGAAAAAACCCAGCATTATTTAAAAGAACCTTTGAAAGAAAGAAGTTTTACTTCTGGCAGATACTGCCTTAGTTTATGTGAATAGCCGGCTGAAAAACTACCCCATACTCCTAGAAGTGCAGTCTTTGGACTTTTGCACATTTTTTTAAGCTGCCTCTGTAGAAGGAGAAGCTGGCAAATAATAAATTATTGTGGATACCCTATTTCCTGCATACCCTTCCCTTCCTTTTATGTATTTCTTGTGCAGTTCATCTATGATTGATTAAGGCAGGAAGTTTACAAGTGAAGATTCAACCCTGGTTTGTAGGTTTTATGGCATCTAAAGGAAAGTATTCCCTATCCTCTTCATTCCTTAAGTTTCCATGCATCTCTAGGGTACCACTGCCTTTGGTTGGGATGGCCAGTGCAGGTATGCAGCTGATAGTCTTGCTCTTGTTATGCAGAGTGTGTCTTGCTGTTGTTGCTGCTCCTTCTGTGCCTCCCTCCTGATTCTTCTTCTGCTTTGCTCTTATGCCTTGTGGCCCCAGTAAACGGCTGCTGTGTGGCATGATCAGAATGATATAGAGGAAACTTGGTGTGCAACAATGAATAATTGGGTTTCTTAGGGGTTGTTCTGGCTGCCAGCCTGAACACATCCCTCCTCTTTCTTTGTCCCAACGAATGTTTAAGCAATTTAAAGAAAATAGAACAGCCTCAATGAGCACTGCTGAGAAAGACTTGCCTCTGAGGATCTTATCTTATTAGGGTCCTGGAAGGAGGGAGACCTGAGTTCAGTCATTACTGCAAATCACACAGGGGAATCGACAGCGTGTCCTAGGTGTTACAGCAGTGTCTAGATTTACTAGGCTGAGTGGCAGCAACACAGAGCCTCCAGCTTGCTGTGTGGGCTGGACAGGGCTGTACAGACTGCTATCTGATGAACTCTTTTGAGAAGTCTAATTTTTGAAGGCTGTTGGGTCCAGGTGTGGATCAGTTCCCAAACTGCTTCACATGGTCATGTTTAAGCAGTTTCCAGCCTTACTGCCAGTAAAAATTTGGGGGCTTTTTTTCAGGTATTGCCACAGAACAGTGATTTTCAAGAATCCCAGTGGTGCTTAGAGAATGTATTTAATCATCTAAATCACTTTTATGCTCAGACTGTGATTCCAATAAGGAAGTAAGAGCTTCCTGGTTTTACCTGATGTCTACCTGGCAGTCTGAAAACATTGCAATGCTCCTCAAGAGGTCTCATCACTAAGAAATGCAAAGTTTTGAATGGAAAAATGAAAGGAATACAATTTTCCTTCTTCTACCTCTTTTTAAGGTCTAAACTGGCTATGAGACAGACCAAAGGATTTCTCTGAATTAATTCCTCCTTCAAGTCCTATAGCTGTGACAAAGCTAGAAGGATTTTAGGACGGCATGCAAACCATTCTCCTTTGCTCTGAATGTTCAGTACTGTAATGCTGCTCAGTTACCAAAGGGACAGGAAACAGGACTCAAATAATCTCTAATAATAACAGAACTCAAATAAATTCTCTCTGAAAATGAAGGACTCTGATTCAGGTCCATCAGCTGTATGCATTAGGTTTGCGGTGATATTTTTAGGATGTGGAATAAAATTAAAAAAACAATTTGAGAGTGTTTTCCAAAGACAATTGACTATTTAGCAAATAAGGAATAAGAAGCTGTCTTATGTATCTGCCATTGTACAGACACATGACTTATTGCTGGCATCCCTTTTCCCTGGGGTAACAGGAACCAGGGAATTCAGAATGCTGGTTGGAGTCCTACATAAAATACTTCATATCTAGTGACATGACCTCATGAAGCAGCAGTCTGAGCTGCAAAGTGCCTTGTAGATCATATTTTTTTCTGCCAGGCCATCAGAATTAACTCTTCCAAAATTCAATAGAAGGCAGGTAATGAGAGGAAAAAAAAAACCCAACAAAACAAAAACAAAGAAAAGAAATGGAAAGGTATGAATTTCTGCAGTTGTCAGAATAAACTCTAGCAGACAGCAGTGAATTTTACTATTTTTGCTTCTGTAGAAAGCAATTGGATCTTTTGATTGTACAACCACAAGGGAGACTCTCTAGACAGAGATCATATGAGGTAAGTACACATGGTGTGAACCCTGTGGCTGGAGCCTCAGGAGTGCCAGAGTAGCATTCAGACACTTGGAAGAGGCCAAAGTTTTCCAGCAGAGTATTTGATGTTATTCAGTCACTGACTAACACATAATGACTCCCAAGGCACAATGAATATTAGTTCTGTTTGCTGCAGTTCATTGGACTAGTTCTGAGAGAACTTTTCTTGTAATGGTTTGAAAGTAGACATGACTAAACTAAAAAATAACGTTTTCTCTTTCCATTTGGTGCAACTATAGCCCTAAACTCCTTGTCCTTTAATACAACCAATCAAAATAATGGTGCTGAATATTGAACAAGTCTACCTCCAGAATCACATGTAACTAATTTGCATCCTAAATACCTGACTAAGTCTTTGCAGGTAATTGTTAGCTGGGTAATCTGCCTATTCATTTTTTCATTTCTAGCTATCTCTAGTTAATAATCAATAGTATTTTTTTCTAATGAAGAAATGGCATTGACATCCTGGCCTTTGTGCAGTGTTAAAATATCATTGATCGTTATCATTATCATATGTCCTTGATACACTGTATAAGGGCAAGAATATCAGTCTTACAGTAGAGGGACACTTAATAAACTGGGATAAATAATTGTGATTGGTCAAAGAGGTATTCACGGTTTTCTGGGCAAAGATGTGTGGGAGAGAATTAATAAAATGTTGTATATTAGTTCTGTCTCCAAATCTAAATGGAAGACAGTCTCTCTAAAGATATATGAAAGATGCATGAACACACATGAAAGCTCTCTATATCATAAAGTCAAGCTGGAGACGGGGTTATGTTTCTCCTCATTGTATTGAACATCTCCAAAGTAAAGATCTTTCTTACTCTGTAGTTAGATACTCCCACTGGTCATTTCTTCTTTCTGTGAGGAAGGTGAACCCTAACCAGTTTTAGTGAGGGAGGAAGTCTGTGGTTAAAACATCAAATATAGTAACTTGGTTTTCTTTTTCTTTTCTTTTTTTTTTTTTTTTTTTTTTTTTTTTTTTTTTTTTTTTTTTTTTTTAAATTTTACTCTTTTTTGTTACTTTCCTCCCTCTATCAGTAGAGCTTCAAAAGTTTTATGCATTTCAGGAGCCCCCTTTTTCCTGAGGGAAATCAAAATATTAATTGTGTCCTCTTGGACTCTTTAAGTAGAATTTGAGAACCATTTTTCATCAATGGCGTACTGCAGGCCAGAGCACAGTCTATATTTGGATCTCTTGACTAAGGTACAATGTCTAATTTAAAAAAATAATGGTACTGTAGATCTTATTTTACTATTCTTCCATAATAATAAGATTTTTTTTTTTTTTTTTGCTTCCAGAATTTATATTCTGCTATTAAATAAGGAAAATCTTTTGTACAGAAGGTGTAAAATTACATCCCTGTCAAACCATTATTTAAAAAGAAAAAAATCAGGGGTCCCATGCTAAGATTAAAAATCAGAAATGAATTACATTTAAAATGTCTACTGCAAGATGATGCTACCTGCTGGCAAGTCTTCCACACCAACCTACAGAAACCCTGAGTTTGTTTGGTGTTGCAGGCTTGGTTATGGTTGATGTTTCTGTGTTTTGACTATCAATTTCAAAAGCAAGGTTTGTGAAAATGGCATTAAAACAAGGGCTTCTGAATTTTGGAAGAGGTTATGTGAATTCATGCCTTTGCTCTGGAACATCAACACAATCTCCACGTACCATGGTTTGTATCTATAAATAGATTTATGTTCGTGGAGGCAGAGGGATTTATACAACATTTTTGGGAATACAGAGACACATTTATAATTATACTCAGCTGCCTTATATCAGCACAGGTTGTGTCCCACAAGGGTAAGCAGCGTGTGGGTCCAACATGGCCTGTGGACTGCATGAGGCACTGGGGGTGAGGGGCAGACCATGGCAGCCTGGCCCAGGAGATGCTGCTTTTTGAGATCCCTAAACCACAGCATAACATTTTAAATTTATGTTCAGTCATTTCTATGTGTACATAAAATACAGCTTGCTCTTTAAAAATAATAAAGTATTTTTCATTAAGCATGAACCAGAGCATTTTGTGTGTGAGCTGAGTCAACCTTACAATAGCCTGTATACATGCCTGCATATATGTGTCTCCACATGCATGTGGTGCTCCCCTGCAGAAAAGAGCTACAGTAGCTGTCTGGTATGGTCCTTTGTTGTTTGTCATAAGAGGGACAGATTCCCAAATAATTGTCACTAGATTATTTTAAGACTCCCAAATATTCCATTTGTAGCTTAAATATTTTATAGAAGTTTGTACACATGGAAAGTGTTTAAAGTGTAAGACACTGGAGCTTCCCCTTCAGCAAACATTTTGCTTTTTGGAAGAGAATAAATAACAGGACTCTTAGTACTTTGTTCTGAGTCTTCTCAGTGCTATTTGTAAGTGGAGTGAGAGCAGCTATTATTATCCTTATAAATATTTGGGACTGCATGGCCTTGATATGCAATCGTGTCTGTTCAAAGAATGTCTAGCGAACAAAAGAACTGGTCTCAGGGCATGAATGTTATCCTGAAGCAACTAAAGGATACAAGCCTTGTCACTTCTTGTCTCATTTTCATTAAGAAAATCATGTGGTTTAGCTTTAGGGGGGTGCTGATGAATCAACCATGTGACTAAAGGCAGGTGGCCATCTTAAAGCTCTTATCCTTTTTAAAAATGAGAATTAAAAGGAGGGGATGGCAGAGTGAGGGAGTGGGGGAGGAGTTCAGCTCCATAAAATGTTCAGCCACTGGGCTGTCACGAAGTAAATATTTTTACAAATATATTATTTACTACAAGGGAAGGTTTTCCCAGAGAGGCAGATAAATGTGCTTGCTATGGGAGCTTTATGGCCACTACAGGCCCAACTGTCATTCCTTCGGTACTTCCTGTCAGTCCGACTAAACTCTGTCATCCTTCAACCCAGTTTAAATTAACAGGTAATTTGTAAATGTCACTTCAGGTTAGGCCGCTCATTTTGTTTCTACTCTACCAATGCAAAGTCTAGGACTAATTTTTCTTGTCTTCTTTTAATAGGATTTTCATTTATAAATAGAATTATGTTCTGAAAATAAATTACAGTAAGTGATGCACAGAACTGGTAGCAGCAGCACTTTCATAGAATTTCAAGCACCTACATCAGAAGAGATTAATAAAAACACTTCAAAGGCTAAATTCTATTTAAGCAGAAGACAGCTTTTGGTTAATATTTAATCTGAGTAACTGAGATCTTGGTTGAAAATATGATTTTTTAATATCTAAATTAATTTGCAAAACAAAACCATTAATTTTGCCTGAGAGCTTTCATAATGCAAAAGTTTCAGTAATTTATTTGAAAAAAAAAGTAATTCTTTAGTAAAAGTCCCTATTTTAGTATGGAATGTATTTCTAATGTAATGTATTATATTTGATCAGCAATACTGCTTTAAGTCTATACTTTTTTAATGATTGCTAATGTGCTGCATTGAATAAGAAAAAGAATCAGACTTTTCAGGAGAGTTTTTAGTTTGTAGAGGAGATTGCTGTTAGGTTCAGTATAAACAAATAGACATCACCTGTTTCTTAAAGGTAGTGTACAACTGAAAGAAGTACAATTTCACTATAATATAGGCATGCATGACAGGAGCTGGTGTAATATTTTTCATTGAATGGCTTTTGAAGTGTTGTAGTTACAGCACATGCTTTTCTTGTTCACCTCCTGGCGATGTCATACCCAAGTGAGCTGGGGGAGCTGTTTGCAGGGTGAGAATTCTGTGCCTTTCCTCTGCTTTCTGGTTGTAGAAGGCGTTTACTTTTCCTCCCACTCCTCAAGGAAACCTTGCATCTTTCCAGAAGAAAGAGAGACTCAGTTCGTGTGTTTAAGGGAATCTCAACACCCTTCTGTTCCTTGTAAAAGTTTTCTAGGCTTGGCAGAAGCTTGACTCCCCCTCATAGCAAAAGGCATCGTCTAATCCCCTCTGTTGGCTTCAGCAGTAGCCAAACTCAGCTGTGTGGAGTGCAGCCCAAATCCAGTTCCTTTCTTTCACTAACCTCTCCCTGTGTTCATTTTATGCTCTTCTGCTGTCATCCCATTCATGTCTATTCTTCTCTCAGCCCTGTTACTGTATTTTTCCTCTCACCATTTACATTTGGCTGGATTTTTGTGACCCTTTTCTTTCTTGTTGATGATGTTTCTGATTTCTTCTAGCAAGTCCCTTTTGGTAGTCTGTCAGCACCAGAAGTGTTCTGCAGTAGTTGCACAGATGTTTTGTAGGAGTTACAAAATAGCTGAGGTATCTGAAGACGGAGGTATTCACTGTGCATAGTGAAGCAGGAGCAAGGATTCTTTTCAGTAACATAGCGAGCAGAAATTCAAGAAGGATAGCAAAAACTTTTGGCACTGAGCCACCACTGATGAGTGATTACATTGGCTGCTGCTCTGGTAATTAACATATAAGGGATATCAACATGGGAGATTGCAATATAATGTGACACAAGTAAACTAACACTTCCTTAAAGTGTTGGATCCTTTAAGTTGGCTGCAGTGCAACTTTGCTTTAAGCCTCCATGCAGACAACATCTGTATTATTTAAAATCTCATGTCTGGATCCTAGGTAAACCTGTAAGTCCATCTAAATCTATTTAGACTGTTATTGTAAAGGTTACTTCAGGTGTTTTTAAAATTACACTTTTAGTGACATTAGCAGTATTATAGTCCAGTATCAAATACTGAAAAAATTTCATTTACCAACTACACTTTACAATTTCCATTGGGTACTATTACTGAAGAAAGTTTTATGTTTTGTAAGAAACATAACCTTTTAATGTAAATACTAATTGTTTTGTTTAAACATTAAAGATCTTACTTTATTCTGAATGTTAAATTAGCATCCATGCAAGCAGATCTAAGACTTGAAAAGAGAGCCATGATGTATTAAATACTATTAAATCCTCCACCCTGATTCATGATAATTAGTAGGAATGCATGTCTCGTTGGAATGTCACTCTTTTTTTCTTGTGCCTTAGTGGATTTTAGCTGTAAAAGCAGCATCAGTCCAATTTTCCACGTAAGTTACCTTAACATGTTTTCACATACTGATCAGTTCAGACTTGTTATATTTCCCCACTGTGTAATATCCAAAACATTTTGTGGTGAAGCAGAAGTAAGCTTGGATCTTCTCTGTATGGCTAAAATGAATCAATACAAAGGAGAATGATGAAACTTAGGAAACTGACCTTTATGTGAACCAACTGCTGGTGTTCATGAAATTTGAACTAAGAGTTTTAGGAAGACTGTGAAAGAGCTAATATTCTGAAATGCTGACAAAAAGGAATCCACTGTGAAATGAATGCCTGTCTGCCTGTCTGACTATCAAAATTAAAGCAGAGAAGTAGAAATTTATTGCCACCTGTCCCAGAGAAAAATATGCGAGATAGATGTGCACTGCTTTCTCCAGGATGACATCTGGAAGAGTGTGGTGGGTTGACCTCGGCTAGATGCCAGGTGCCCTCCAAGCCACTCTATCACTCCCCTCCTCAGTAGGACAGGGTGGGGGAAAATAAGAAAGGGGAAAATAAGACAGAAAAAGCCTGTCCCATGTCAAGATAAAGGCAGTTTAATAAAGCAAAAGAAAGGCCATGTGCAGAAGCAGAGGAAAACAAAAGATTTATTCTCTACTTTCAGTCAGCAGGTGATGTCCAGACACTTCCCAGGAAGCAGGGCTTCAGTCCACATAGTGTTTGCTTCGGAAGAGAAATATCATAGTATCGGGTTCCCCTCCCACTTTTTCTTTCTTAGCTTTTATTGCTGAGAAGTCTTCATATAGTATGGAATATCCCTTTGGTCAGTTTGGGTCAGCTGTCCTGCCTGTGTCTGCTCCCAAGATCTTGCCCACCTCCTGCCTGCTGGTGAGATGGGATTGTTGGAGAGACAGCTCTGGTGCTGTGCCAGCACTGCTCAGCAGTAGGCAGAACACTGGTGAGTTATCAACACCCTTCTATCTACCCATGCAAAGCTCAGCAGTGGGCTGAGCAGAGGGCTGCTATGGGGAAAATCGTTTTTCTGAAAATCGTTTTTTTTAAAAAAAAATTTATTGACTGCCAAAGTTATTGCAAAAAGAATTGCTGTCAGTTGCCCTAATTCCACTTAAATACATGGAGATTCCTTCAGTAATTAATTGAGCAGAACTTTAGGTGATTCTTTCAGGTGTTTGTGTACATCAAAAATTCACAGAAATAAAGTAAGGTGAACATTTATCTTTCAAACAGAATATTTTTCCCCACTTTTGTCTCACTTTTACTTAACTTGAGGTCAAATATGAGGTCAAAAACAAAGGTCAAATATGTATGTACTTAATGTTCATTGCAAGGAGAAAGCTTTATGGAGGTCTGACTGTGAGGAAATTCCAACAGCCCTTGGATGTAGTTGGCAGTATTTCTAATTTTACACAAATATTGACTCTTTGTTAGCTGCAATCCTCCATTTTAAAGAGAGAAGATTAAGCAAAAATGTCAAACATTATCCTTGTAATTTAACTCATTCAATGTATTACATTTTTTGTGTCTGAATTTTTCTTTCTGTGATACATTTTCTAGATTGATATGTCTCTTAATGCAGATTTGACTGTTCCCAACAATCACATCACGCAGCCTTAGCAGTAGTTTTTCACATGTGGTTCCCTTTTGCAAAATCAGATCTCAGTTTATGAGTTGCAATGTGTTGACTGGCCCCTAACTAAGAGCTACAGTTGTTGGTGGTTTTACCTAGAAAGTAGTAAGACATCCACATCATAGCATCAATCTAGCTGTATCTTGGAACATATAGAGGGGCACATCACATACTACTGTCTTGCAAATCAAAGTTTGTGATATCTGAATTTGGGATCTTTTTATGCATAGCATAGAACAATGTGTTGTAGTGACTATTTTCTATATAAATAAGCCTTCTGTATGATACATCAGTCTTTTAAATATAAATTACTTTTCATTTCATCTCATGCTTCAGAGTATGTACGCAGTTTTCCAACACTGGTTTTTGGCACGTTAGTTTCTGAGATCCAGAGAGAATCCTTCTGGGCTGTTTTAAATCATGCTTGAAGGAAGCAGTTATTCCACGCTAAGTAAAACATAGGCTGAGATTCTCTCAAGTTTGCTCTCTAGTCTCAGGGAGATTTGAGGCGTTATGTTTAGCAAATAGCAAACAGTTGAGACAGATGAGGGCAATCTTCCTCAAAGCTGTTGCGTTAGACTGAGACAAGACTGCATCCATGTACAAATGAAAAGTTTATCTTTGCAAGCAGCAATGCTATAGTTTGACTATTTTTCAATTAAAAGTTGGATTCCAAAGTGCACTGAATCTGTCACAGTGAAAAATGTAGGCTGATTGTTAATAATACTGCTCTATAATTATTGCTATTATACAGTCCAGATACTTCATGAGGGCATGATCCCCTGATTCTATTCGGTTTTGTACAGACCGCAGAAGAAGCAATTCCTGAGCTGTAAGGTTGGTAAGCTAAGTATAAGACTCATGCAAGTAGATGCAAGAAGCTTTTCTGTTGTGGCTCTTGGTGTTGCTGAAACTAATCTGTCACAGTGTAAGCTGCCCCCTTTTAGCCTTAACATTGCACACTCATTCGCGTGTTGTTACATGTCAGGTGTTGATTGATAAAGAGTGAGCTTTTTTCTTAAAGAAGGTGATTTTCAATATTAAAAAACCCTTTTAAAATATTTTCTTAAATTTATAGAGGGTTTAATAAAAAATTTCAACACATGATTATTAAAATATATTGCCTTCTTTAAAACAGAAAAAATTTAAAAACCTCCACAAAATACTGCTAATGTAATTTTAGAGTGAAATAATTACTTGGAGGTGCCTGTGGTATGAAATTCAGAACCTTTTTCCCAGGGATATATAATTATGGATTAAAAAGAACAAGAAATTGGTGTAGACAGGTCTTCTCCCACAGCATCTTCCCCCTTAGTGGACTGAAGACAAGTGAATACTTGTAGTGGGAGACAAAATTCAAGTTTCAATGTTTCTTCTCTGTCCAGATGGCTCATAAGGGTGTAAAACATATACCTTTGTCTGGCCATCCATTTGCCAGAAACACGTTTGGCACTCTTACTGTCTTAGCCACAACCTAGACAGCAAGGACCCATTAGAAGACCCCTTCTGGAGATGCTAGTTGAAATATTTAGATGGAAAAATTCCATTTTGTTTTAGAATTTTGCTGAAATTTTTCTGCTGTTCAAGAGAATAAAATGAGAGAAACACAGTGCTTTGTCTGTATTCATTACTTTAAGTTCTTGTGTTACTGAGAATCACTGGAGCTCCCATGCAAGAGCAAGGACTTGCCATTTGGCAGCAGTGATAAGCATGTCAGGGCACGGCTTTCACTATTGTCAGGAAGGAAGCATTAAAGTGTGGCTAACTAATCAGTTGCTGTTAAAAATTCAGTCAGTTTTTGTTTGTTTGCTCCAGAGAGAGTTGTTAGAGTTCAGCAGCTAAATTTGTCAATTTTGTGGATTTTTGAATTTCTTTTTTCTCTGGCAAGATTTAATCTCTCCCTTCTGAATTGCATCACTGAATATAAGGGCTGCACCCCTAGAGTGCACCAATATTCCTTTCTTCCTTCCTTCCCAAGAGCTGCTGAAGCAGAGCAGACTTTTCCTCTAGTGATGCTGCCAGCATTGAAATGTGCTGGCACACTTAGGTGATGCCTTCTGGAGGCTGACTTGGAAAAGAGACTAGACAGGGCAAAGGATAAAGTAGGTATTTATTAAAAGGTCTCAATATGGGTACTCTTGGGACAACACCGAAGATGCCCCCAAAGTGGTCACAAAATGGACACCCTGGGTCACAAAGTCTCACATTTTTTAAAGTTCTCATCTATTAGCATATTAGAATCAATTGTCCAACCATAGCTCCAGGTTATGAAGCTCCATCCTCCTTGTTTTTTCTTCTCACTTCACCATTGTTTTCGTCCTTGGGCTTGAAAGTTGTCCTTGGTATTAAACTAGAGAAGGAATTATTTTGTCTATCTACACCTCAAAGAGAGCTTAGTAGCACTGAATATGAAACCTCAAACTACTCACTGAAACAGCACAGAGTCTAGAAAATATAATAGCTAAAACTTAAGGTATCATTGGCACTTAAACACCAAAACTCAGAGTGATAATTAACCTTCTGGTCATCTCAGTGACCTTCTGTAATCTGAGACCTCAGTACATTTCAATATGAAGAGGGTAGGAAATGTAATTTGCTAAATTGTGTATGGGAACTGGAAGAAAATGGTAAGAAAAGGCTGGAATGGTGAGGCTGGGGTGAAGAACAGTAAATACATGGAAGATTCCCAGGCTACAAGGACAGATAATGCAAATCAGTAAAGAAGGCTGGTGATTGATAGTTGTCCTGGAGAACTGGATCATAATCTTATGTCTGTTCAAAAGGAGAAATCTCTTATAAAAAAAATCAGATTAATTGAGGGCTACAGTAAAAGTGAAACCCCCATATTTCTCTTTGGCTGCAGAAGCCTGGAGGCAGGGAAGGCCAGGAGAAAGAGCAAAGGTGAGACAGCTCTGCTGTGGGCTGTTTCCAGTCTGAGACATATTGGGTTTTGCACATGGTAGATTTTTGTGTTTGAATGTCATTTCTACCAACAGGGACCTGTGTCCTCAAAGGACACAGATCATAGAAAGTGGAGGATCATTCCTGAACCTGTGTAGAGAAGCCTAGGCCTGCTCCTGGTCTGTGTGGGCAGGGAGGGAAGGGGAGAAAATGGTCACTGTCTTCTACAGCAAGAGCTCCCAGCCCTGGAGTGCTCCTATGGAAGGAAGGCTGTCCAAGCAGGTGTGTTAGTTGTCAGTACACTGTGCAGTGCTCCCAGAGGTGCAATGCTGGAGCCAGATGTGCTGCCAATGAGGTGAGGCTCAGCAGGGGCCATGGCTGGGTCACACCGTGGTGTGGCCTGGCCTGTGCAGCCTGAGCTAAGCCTTGCCCAGCAGGAGCAGCTCATTTCAAAGCAGGAGCTGGAGGGAAAGCAGCCTGCCAACCCCACCACAGCTCCTGGAGGAAAAGAGTGTAAAGCTATAGTCTCGTAACTTAGTCATTCCCTGCTTGTCTACATGGGCATAGTTTGCTATTCCATCTTTAATGAAAATATGGGTTGTTAAACTGCTGCTTTGCAAGTGGGAGAATTAGGTTTCTTGTTTTATCCCCAGAAAACTTAGTGTAATTACCTCTCGGTTCATTTTGATGGCTTGAGTTTTTGTTGTAATTCCCATGAATTTAAACCCAAGCCTCACTGCTGCCTATGGCAACAGGATTGCACTTGTGTCAGCTGACCCAGAAGAAGTGTTTTCATTACCCCACAGAGGTATGCTCTGATTTAGTGAAGTACTTCATAAGCACAATAGGTCAATAGGAAGTACACTTGAACAAATACAGTGTTGCATGATGCTGAATAGTAAGGAGAAACAGTGTTAGACATCTCAGAAGAACCCAGGATGAACAGATATTTTTAACCTTATTAGCTCTGTGCCTCAGCTTCCCACTTGTAAAATGGTTTACAATTAAATGAACCAAAGGGTTGTTCTGAAAATAAATTCATTAATGTTTGAGAATTATTCAGATACTATGCCATGGAGTGCAATAGACTATCCCTCAAGTAAATGAAAATTCTCTGTTCTGTAAAATACATTTTGAAGCAAGTATGAACTGAGGAAGATGGAGGACCACTCTCTGAACAGCAAGAATAACAAAAATACTGAATATCTGCCCTGTTCTGTTGTTGAGCACCATCTACCTCAGTTGTGGACTGAAGTGATTATTTCCTGGGGGAAAAATTATTAATGTATTTACATAAATCTATATTGAAAACCCTGAATTTAAGGGAATGAATAAAGTTTATATGAGTGTTAAGTCCTGCCTCAGTTGCTGCCATGAGCCACCTTTTTTCCCACATTCTTTAACTTTGCCTGAGTTCACAATAACACCGCTCCTTTAAGCTAGTGGGTTTTTTATATCATAATACAAGTTTATTTATCTATCTATCTATCTATCTATCTATCTATCTATCTATCTAATCTATTTTTATATTCTTTAAAGTTGCCAATTGAATTAATTCCATGAGGAGTCCTTACAGCACATCTGGATATGGACATAGCTTTAAAAAATCTGAAGCAGCCTATGAAAAAATCCAGATAAAAAATTAAAAGTAAAATCAGTTAAATTTGATAGTTGGAGGTAATTTTCTGTGTTACACCTGGGAATTCAGAGGTGAAACAGCCATTACTGCTAGTGGCAGCTGTCTGGCCTAAACCTGTACATTGCACTGTATAACTTTACAAATCTAAATATATAAAGTGCACTAAAGTACTTCTCAAAATCTTCTGGTACAAAAATTACTTTTTGGACTATGTTGTTGTGGAAAGTCTGGGCTCTATTGTGCACCCAGCATCCCTCAGGAAGGAATAAACAAGATAAAATGGTTGTCATTTTTTTCTAACTGCTCTTAGTCTGCAGCAGGACCTTGCATATTCTCTTTGCACCAATAAATGTTTCTACAGACATAAGCTTTGAGGCCACATGGTTGAATCCAAAAGTCATTTGCCATCCCCGGACCAGACATCTCCAAGAACCTCTGTCCTTTGCCTGGTAGTGGCTGTGGGTTGGAATAGGTAAGAGTGCTTTCTAAGTAGCTGCACAGATGGTGTTTCCTAACCAAACCTTGCATTCTCTCCAGGATAAGTGGGGAGGGGGGGAAGGTGCCCACCACATCATGGCCACTTTGATGCCAATGAAGACTATTCTGTTTAAGTGGCTTCCCTTGGGGTCTCGATCTGAAAAACCTACTCTTAAAGACAAACAGATTAATAAAGCAAGGGCATGAGCCATTAGTAGGCAAATTTTCTGTCCATCTGACCCAGATAGAGAGAGATGAGAGGCACCATCAGCTAAAACAAGCCAATATTTCATTTCTATCCTGGTATTCCTGGGTGAGTTTTAAAGGAAATTCGAGACAAAAGTATTGGACAATATTTCTCTGGTTTAATTATGTTAAAACACTTTCATGCGGTTATATTCTGGATTTTGTATGTGACTTTACTGATTTGTGCTGTTTTATTGTTATTAAAAGTATTTTAGTTATATTGATAATTAAGTCAGATTAGACTGTGAAGACTTCCTGACACATAATAAACCCTTTTACTATTTTTGGTACTAGAACAGAAAATTAAAGAGATTCTATTTCTGAAATAGTAAAAGTCAGTCTTATCTTTCCAAAGTCTATGTTGATTCAAAACAGCTCATGGAAATAATGGAAGTAGAGCACAGCACAACTGAGGAAATGCTGGAAATGGAACATGATATTCATTGGCTTATGTTCCTCAGCAGTGCCTGTGGAGTGGCCATAAGTGTGGTCTGGAGAAAGGCAAAGCTTGAACTCACTCAACTGCCCCCGTGTCTTTCTCAGTAGGATTTAGCTAATCAATACATACATAGATGTAAGAATTTTGGCAACTTCACCAAAACCATGATCTGCTTGATTTCACTGATCATTTGAGGTAAGCATCATTTATGTTGAGAGCTGTTTGTGCAGCAGCTACTTGTGAAAAATGTGCCATTTGCTTAGAACACCACTACAGTTCAAGACTAAAAATACCATACAGTGTTAGTTGATTTGTTCAGGGAGCTTTTCTTTCAAATTTGTTGCTAGTTCATGCTCAAAATATGTATGCTAAGTGGTCTGGTCTCCCGAAACACAAATGTCTAGCTGGGAAGAAAAAACTTGTATCAGCTGGGCAGATATAATTAAAGTTTCAGACTTACTTCATACCCAGGTGGAGACTTTGAGAGACTTAAGGGAATTTAGTGCTAATCCAAACCTAGTATCTCCCAACTGACGACATGATGGGCAGCATGGAAGTGTAATTGGAAGGGCATTGGAGGGGGACCTGGAGAGATTATAGAGGAGCGAGAAGAGAGGATTAGACAAGCACAGGAATAAGTACAGCAACTTCAGAAAATTACCTAATGCTATGCAGTCCTTGTGTCTTTGTGATATTCAGAATCCTAGGCTTGTCAGAGAATACAATACCACACACCTTTCAGTTCTGTTCTAGAAATCTGCATCTGAGAATGCCAACTGTCAAAGCCTTTACAAGCTAAAGGAAGCTGCTTAGGAAGATATAGGCAGTTCAGCTGACAATGCCTCCTGTTAATCCTGCCATGTATTAGAATCATCTATCCTTATCTCCAGATCTGTCAAAACAGGCCAAGTGATCAAACTTCAGGACGCCCATCCGTGCATCATGTGGCACACGGCCTCAAAGACACGGGGCTCTGTGATCTACCAGCACCCACAGATCTTGCTTAATGTTCACACAGACTCTGAAAGAATTTTTTTGGAAGTTTCCCTTTAACTGAAATGGCATCTTTCCCTGTCTTAGAATTCTTCCCTACCACGTCATATAATCATATATTCCAACAAGTGCTCAGCAGCTACTGCTAGGGATTAAGTCAAAGCTTGCAAGCATGTGAATCCTCCTTTTATGACTTTGCCTTCATCTCATTTTCCTTATGTTGCTTTCACATTATCTTCATCTCTTCCAATACTGCTTTACTTTTCTTTACTTTTATTAGTGCTTTTCTCCTTGATCCTGTCCCCTCAAATAATTTATTTCCAGTCTTTAATTTGGAATGGATCTGTATGCTCTTCTCTTACTGCCAGTCTTCTTGCCTCTACCCGATGATCAGCAGTGTTTTCTAGGCACACTGTGAGTACAATTTGGCATGCAGCAGAGCACTAGTCTCAAGAAGCAGACACTGCCCAGAGGAACAGCATGGGACATGCAGTGAAACCAGATGAAATCCGATATGACCACCTAAGATCCAAGTCAGAAAAGGCAGATTTTTAAATTAAATATTGCATTGCAAGGTAAGGGAAGGAAGCTAATGAAGTCTGTTCCCTTAGAATAAAGGGTGTGACATATTTTTTCTTGTTTCATTATTACTCTAATTTTTTTAAGTAGTTGCAGATGAAAAATGGTGTCACTCTAGTTGATCCAAGAAGACAGATAGAAACTTAGGATCATCTGATAGCTCCAATTAGGGAAGAAATTGAGATGGGTAGTTCTGTGAAGCAATCTTTTTTGTTGATAAAATCCTGTTGTGCTTGCACATAGAAACCTCAGCCAGCCAGAAACAGTTCCTCTGTTCTTATCACCAAACTCCAGTAGCAGCATTGCCAGGACAGTCTCTAGACTTCTCTGACCTTACACAAACTCAGGCTTGCTTTCTGCTCATTGCTTACATGCCTCCATCATGCTTCCAAACAAGATTCAGCAAAAGCATTCTTTTAGATCATTATATTTTCTGAAGTCTTGTCTTTTTATTTTTTCTTCGTTTGGTTTGGTTTGGATTTTTTTGTTTTCTGATTTTTTTTCTTTCCTCTTTTTACTGCTATGCTATGAATCTTTCAGATAACTTAAGTAAGCATAAGCAGGCTAACAAGGTCCTACTATTTTGCCTTTAAGTGCTACCTACATTTTATGGATGTCTCTCTGTCTTAGCTACACCTTCAATACACTGATTTTTTAAAATATTTTGCAATGATAGAACCCAAAATTTATCAGGAAAGGCACAGTTTCCACCCCAATCCTGTCAAGTAGTGCTATGTTAAGGAAAGATTCCTAGGCCTGGAGTGATGGGGGTTTTTTCATCAATGTTGTCACACTGTACTATTGGGAATGACGTAATAGCTTGGCTAATTAAATTCTAGTAATATACACTTACGTGGCTGATCAGTACTAAAGCTATTCATTTTATAACATTTTAATCTTTAAAATGTTAGAAAAGCTATTTGAAATGAGTGGCTTACTGTAAATGAATGGACAGAGACCACAGTCAATAAGTAAAGTGCTCATTCACCAAAGTGCTTTAGCAAGGTTATATTTTGTTAAGGATTTTGAAGCTGGAAATAGTGTTGAATTGAAGCCCATCAGCCATTTCTGTCATTTATTTAGATTTCTTAAATGATCTGAAAAGAGATTCAAATGCCAGCAAAAAGGGTTGGGCAAAGGACTACCAGACTGGTCCTCAGCTCTCCTACTGACATGTTTTGGATGCCACTGAAAGCAAAATGCATCACATTATGTGACCCACACCTTACACCAAAACCTTGCCTTTGTTTTTTGTTGCTTTGAATGTGAATTGATACATATGACATGGGACTTGTGCTGCCCCATAAAACATAAGTTTTATGTGTTTGGGAGTGTAACCCAAGTACACACTTAGATGATGCTGGTACAGCTTGGAAGAGCAACTGTTGGCTGGAAATCTTTCTCAACAAGTTTCCTGCAAAGATAGCAACCACTTGTTAGTGACACTTGGGAGAGAAATACACAAGATAAAACATGAGTCAGCCCACAGCATGTAACTTTTCAGGTAATGTTTATTAAATATTATCTTTGTTTCAAAGCAGTGCACTGGAAGAACGTTGAAATGACTTCAAAGCTTCAGTGTTAATTTTTGTGTTATATTTTAGCAATGTGTTTTATCACTATAGCTCACTACAGATTTGCTTCAAATATTAAACAGACTCTGGCTATAGTATTTAGCAGAATTGTTTATGGGATCAAAATCAAACTAAACGTTCAGAAAATTTTCAGCAAGAGATTCCAGTTAATGAAAGCACCATTTGTGATGTGCTAAAACATGTATACACATAGGTATTGCCCCATTTATCAGACATGAGAGCTAATTACCTCATCCACTGCTATATTTCTTCCATCCTCTGCATTTCAATTCCCAATATTAACACATAGGTGGTCAAGCTGACCATTGAATAGCCTGCATGAGCATGAATGCATTAAATAATTTAATGTTAGAAGAGTTTATTAAACTGCCACATTCTAATCAGCATGCGTACCTGCCTTCATTAATCTTGCACTGGTCCATGGTGTGTCTCCACAGCCGACATAGAGTGTGCTAATGTTAATAGGAGCTCTTAACAAACAGGATCAGTTAATCAAGGAAAATTTACTATTAGCCACATGACCATGCATACTGAAATCTAATTACAATCAGATTTAACCTCTTCATTACTATATTCATCCAAATATTTTTTTGTTATCCCTTGTGATACTAAAGTATTCCAAACTGAGACATGATTATACTCATTTGAGCAAGAAATACTTACATCAACTCACATTTATTAAGAAGGAAGATTTTCTTTTTGCCATGTTTTCGGTGTATAATGTTATATGGGTTATATTTATGCCAAAAGTAGGAAATCTAGTACCACATTTTCTCCCCCAAAACCTGGCTACAGAAATTGCTAGAACAGAATGATGAAAAATAATCATCACTATTCTGGATTAATTCAGATAGAATTTAGCACTTGGTAAATTGTAAGTTAGCTCTGGATTTGGTGGATATAATTAAGAATATACAGAAAATTCTTAAGCAATGATCTTCTTTCTGATATCAATTGAACCATATTATTTTATACTTGGCTACTTCCATTAGATCTTAGACTGTAATAAGCAATTAAGCTCCATCAGAGGCCGTGATCCTTTGAGTTAGTTCACAGAATGCAAAAGGTTAGAAGGGACCTCTAGAGACTTAGTTCTTGATAAAGAAAGGGTAAATGGAGATAATTCAGAGCTATCAATTTACATTTTTGTTTTATCATTTTATTTTATTTTATTTCATTTTATTTTATTTTATTATCTTTAAATGTTCTTTTTCTGTATGCAGAGTAGACAGTATTAGTTTAGGGCAGAGAAGATCAAGTGTGTTCCTTAAATTAGGAATTTGCGCAATATTTTGTGTGGAAAAGTAACAAATTTTAAACCACAGTAGAAGTTAGAATTCTGTACTATATTAAGCTGATGAGAGGGTTGTTTGCATGGGGGGTTCATTGGCTGACAAACACAATACCACTGCACCTCTGGTGCATGGTAGGAAGTGGGAATTGGGGACACTACTGAGCCCTGCATTGGCCTCTATCACCATATGGTCTTTGCAATCACACCTCTCTCTTTTGTTTTTCCTCACTCCTTCTCCATTCATCATCCTTCTTCTCCATTCTGCTGTTCAACTGAGTAATGTCTTCAAAGGAGATAAAGTCCTGGAATGGTTTTGTCTGTGGGAAATCAGTTTGTTAAAAATCTGCTTTTTGGTGTACACTGCTCCAGTGGTAAATAGAGGGTAAATATAGCTTTTGTGAGCTAGGGTAAGTCAGCCCAAGACAGGATGGTAGATCTGAGTCTAAGAAGGGAGAAGAACACTAAGGCAGATTTTTTTTTTCCTCCCCCTTCTACTGTTCTAACACTTTCTGTTTTCTCTACTTATTTGTCTTTGTTACATATTCATTCATTGTTCCATCTTTCATCCTCTTGCTATCAGTTTCTTTTTGTATTTCTGTTTCTCATGTGTTACCTTACTCTTGGACTACTCTTCTTATTTTACTAGCACCCGCAATCCTATGCTAAAGCACTGCTTTGAAAGTGCCTGAGTGCTTGGAATGTTCTGCACCTGTTCTCTGGAAGACTTCTCTGTTTCAAATAGGCTTTTTTATTTTTGGAACTGTAAGCTAACATTGCTTAATGTTCTTGATAGATGGCCATCACAATCATTATGCCATACATAAAGCTGGGACAATCAATTAGCATTTAAGAACAAAGACTGTTTCTATCCTATCGTATCCTGTCCTATCCTATCCTGTCCTGTCCTGTCCTGTTCTGTCATCTTGCGCTATCATTCTCTGTACTGATATTTCAGCTTCATTCTTGATACAAGCTGAGAAACTCAGTGAGTTGGATTTTTTTTGGGTGCCAAAGACCAGATGAGTCTCCATGTTTGCTCTGGCACAAAAGCCTCTCTCTGCCAATCTATGCACTTTTTAAGGTATGTGATTGCATTTGGAATGAAGGCGTGGCTGTCACCCAGTTGGCTGTCATTTGCTGCAATATATGTACTCTGCACATCATTCACAGTAGTCACTGAATTTTGGGGTAAGTGCTGCGTTTTTAGGTTGCTGTGTTTTTAGGTCACTGTAGGATGAAGAGAATTTGACTATTGTGAATGGCATGATTCACATAGTGATGCGAGACAGAAGGCATTTCTTGCAACTTAGCTGATATGTAGTTACACCACTGTTTTCTTCAGCATATCCAGTAACCTAAAATATAACATTTAGGGACTGTATTAGCATCTGGTGTACTGAACAAATCCAATAGTACTGCAGAACTAAACAGCAGGATAAATAACACAACATAATGAGAACAAGATCTGATTCTTCATTAGTGAAAAATGCTTCCTCTGCACTGCTTTCCTTTTGTGTTTCTTCTGCTTTCGATTGCAATTGCTGTAAAAATCTGTCCACAAAGGAGAATGCTGATAACTTGCTAAATGTACAAATCCAGCATGGTAGAAGAATTTAATGCAATAGTATATGACTCAAATATAATGTAGTTTGGAAATGTCATATGATAATCCTACATAAAACCCTATTCATCAAAAGGCTTCTGCTGTCAGGTCATGATGATGCTTTGATTATTTTACACATTATTTACACTAGATAGAGTTAGAAGGCATATTCTATGCATGATTCAAGATGAAAAGTAATCCTCTAAAAGAGAGGGTGTATTCTTTGTACAGATGTTAATTTTGATCGTTGGAAAGGGGGGAAAGTACTAATAAAATTGGTCAGGACATAACAGTATTTTGAAATTACTCTTAAAAAGCGAATGGATGTATAACGTGAAAGTATTTTTAAAAATTTAACATTACATTAAAGTAGCTGCCTGAGTTCTGTGGCTGGGAAATTGTAAGCTAAAGGAGATATGACATTTGCTGTAATGAAATCAGGATGGCTAGAAAAAATGTCTGAAAAGGCCCTAGACTGAAGAGAAGAAGGACAATTCAGCAAGATTTGTGGCATCATATATCATGCAATGGTACTGAGCTTATTGCAGCTTTTTAACATTGGAAATGTGAGTTTATCAGTACAACTGAATAAACAAAACCAAAAGAGGTAGAAATGACCCTGAGTCCTGGTACTGTGTGTGTTGACCACTGCTGGAAGGGACAGGTTATCTCTGGGAAGCAGTGTAGGGAGAGATGTCAGGTATTCATTAAGTGATCAATGAATGGACCAGGACAAAAATTCTGAGGTAAAACCTATGAATATGATAAAGACGACA
>CM031864.1:15822262-16109397 GCA_018697195.1 Certhia americana | reverse complement strand
CTGCCCTGCCCGGCCCTGCCCGGCCCTGCCCTGCCCTCCCTGCCCTGCCCTGCCCGCCCTGCCTGCACTTCCCTCACTGCCTTGCTGTGCTCTGCATTACATTTTGAATAACAAGTTTTTCTTCCAACAGCTCCCTATAAGGAACAGGTGCTATGTGTTGTCCTGTAGATTCACTACTCATTTGTTTGGATTCACCCAGGCTCTATGAATTGTTGGTTTCCACAGGAAAACTAAAACAGCTGATGCAATTTCCCCTTACTTTTAAAGCATCTCTTGAGATCTGGTGTTTCCCTCTGTCCCTGACTTAACAGGCAGAATTCTACCTATCTAGGCTGATAAATATTGATGCTGTATTGATGATGCTGAAATTGTATTTTACCATAAGGAATTTAAGTAAATTTTCTTTATGTAAAACTTCAATTTATAACATACATTGGGAGAAAGTGATTAATTAAAATCATAAGCTTTTTCTTAATTATGTATAGGAGTTCCAACAGTCTTTACTTCACTAAAGTAAAACACTAAAAAGCATTTTTCCACTTAATATTGATGTGTTTTTATTATCATGTTTGCTAAATTCCCTCCACACATCAAATAGCAGAGAAAATAAAATGGGGCATAAACAGTTTTAGAAAATTAATGCTATAGGGCATTTGCTGAAGGAGCTGGAAGGCCAGATTAAAACATTTTCCAGACCTGCTGAGAGCTTATCTTAAAACATGACCAAGATAATTGTTTTATTTTCCTCTCCTGAAACATCTGGAATAAGTTCCTAAAGAGATAAGAAGTGTATGCACAAAGTGCAACTGTAGCATAGTGTTACACTCCCACATAGCTTTTCATTTAATGTGTTTCAACTACCACCTGGCCAAACAGAGATGAAAATATAGTGAAACATGTTCAAGCTCGAAGAATTGTTCAATCTTTTCCTATTCTCTACCATTCCTCACATGATTTGTCTCCTGCTTCTTTTTCTCAAGGGCTAAATGTTGCAGGGAATCACAGTTTCTAGTGAGCGGAGTAACCACAACAAAGCTCTTCTGGAAATGAAAGCTACATCCAGCCTCTTCTGCTTTTATCTGTAAATGAAACACACTCTAAGCTGTATCTGTTGTTGTAGGCTGTAATATCTAGGGGAGTTAGGCACCCTTTTATAAATCTGATCTTGGAAATCCCATCTGAGGAGAGTTATTTCCTTATTCTTTATGATTTAAGGCATTAGCAGATAAAAGTATTTTCACTGGGATAACTTATTTGTAGCTGAGTTTTCCCTTAATGAGAATATGCTCAGTTTTCTACACTGCCTGTGATTTACACACTTGAAGATACAAGTGCATGCAGCTTGAATATACAGAAATACTTATATTCAAAATAAATGATAAATTTTAGATTAGACAATGGTAAACTGTGACATGCTAAGGAAGTGCTTTTTAAACAGAAAGCTGTATTGTGCCTTTTTACAGCAGCACAATGATACAGTGCTGCCCATATTAGACACATCTGGAAGCAGTGGTGAGATGCTGTGCTGGGTAGCTCATGAGCAGCTCCAGGCATTCCTTCCAGGAAAAGTTTATGAGACTGATGCAAGACTTGCATAACCACATTTGTTAATTCTTTAAAAAGAGGAAAAAAGGAATAATTATCCAATTGTAGTGAATATGTATGTGACACAGAGAGATAACTCAAAACTTCTTGATGCTGCAAACCTACCTGCATAAACTCTGGTAGCAATAAATGTAAAAGGGCTGTGGAAACCAAAGCCACTTTCTAAGCAATTCTGTTAGAATTGCTTTTAGTCTGCTAAAATTTAAAATTAAAGCTGAACTATTCCTGATTGAGTGATCTAATTGCTTTGTAGTCAGGAGTCTGACTTCTGCTCCTTCAAAGAGAAAGACATGCCAGCAGCAGTAGAATGTCTTGTTTCCAGTTGGAAATTACCACCAGAATTGTTCCAAAGTTTTTTCTTGGAATAAATGCCGTTTCTGTGACTGCCTCCTGAGCTTCTAAAACACTATTGAGAATTCAGTGAATAAGCTCAGAAGGTGTACTTCAGCATCTTCTTTATCCTTTTAATTCACAACTGAAAAGTTTCACAATTGAAAATTTCATGATAACTACAGGCTTACTTTTTAAAGACAGTTTGTCAAGAGCTGCTCAAGTTTTTAAGTCAGATCTCATTGCCATTTGAAATAAGTTTGTATTTTAGGAAAATCAGTTGCCTGAGACAAAACAAAGTATGCCCTTAGTGCTGAAATGCTATCTAAAATTTGCACGTGGTATAAACCAGACAGACTTTTACTTCGCTGAGCTTTTTGCTTTTTATTCGTTTTCAAGTAATTCCAAAATTAATCTCCTCTCATGTCTCCTTTCCCAAGAATTGCAAGTGAGTAAAAAAACTATCATATTTAAGCTATTAATTAAAGAGTTGCATTTAATTTAATAGTCAAACTGTTAAACTAACCTATTCCTTTTAGGTGACCAACTTGTCTATTGGAAAGAAACAAAGAGAAGGAAAATAAAGAGATTAGCAACACAGGAGTTACCAAGAGTAACAAATGTTCATACTAATGTGTTACAGAGAGCCAAAGACAGATATTTAAATCCTGTTTCAGATCATGTGTTCTACAGATCGCAAAGGCAGGAAAGCTCTACCTTGACTCAGGGTTTTCCTGAAAGCTAATTCCTGGATCCAAGTAGAGTTTTGACATGATTATAATTCAATCAGATGATAATGGTCCCATCTGGCAATAGAATAGCAAGTCAGCTGAGACTGATGATGACATTTTACCTTCTCCAAATTCCTCACTGAAGAGCTCAAAGGACCTATAAATTTGATATCCAGCCTTTCCTCTTCGCTTCCTTGCAGCACAGCAAATTTTCAGTCCTTTTCCCTATTTTCCTGGAGACTATTCCTACATTTCATCTCCAGAACTATGTTGTAATATTTTACTGATTTCTTCACCCTTCATAATCCAGTAACTTTTCCCACCTTAATTTGGCAACATGACAGCTTCTTACATGTGCTTTGACTTTTTAAAGTGTTGTTTTTACTTAATTCTTAGTAGCCTTAAGTAGAGGAGTTAAGTATGAGCTTGCCTGTGTCTATCCCATTTCTGCAGCCCTTTCCACAGGAATGAGGAAAGCAAGACAGAGGTAGCTATGCTTTTTAGTTACCAATGCAGACTTTCCCAGAGGTAGCCTGAATGCCATTACTTGTGTTGTTTAGACTGGCATTTACTATCTGAATACATTAGTACCATGTGCTTAATTAAAGTAAACAGTGATTAAAAGTCTGATGAGGCTTCCTAATTCAATAGCAAGGTCTGTACCCACAAGATGAGACTGAGACTGCAGTTTTCTGAGGAGTGAGGTTTGGATGTGAGTTTTCTTGTCTGTGCCATTTACTTCTTTTTGCCCATTTGGCTATTCCCATACCTTTGCTGTAAGGGAGCTGTAAGACTTGGGAGGAAAGGATAGTAAGGGAGAGAGGGGTTTAATCCAAGCCACTTTGCTGTCTCCTTTCCTTCTTCAACAACTACCCATCTAAGCATGAGGGTGTGTGCTTATAGAAATGGGAGAAGGCAGAAGGAGTATGTTAGGGAAGGGCCAAGAAACTAAACTGACTTCATCTCTGGCAAAACTGATACTAGGAAAAGATAGCATGTGGTAGAGAAGAATGCAGCATTTGTGATCTTGCATTGCTGGAGATACAAGCAGCTTATCTCACTGTAGGAACCTTCAGTGCAGGATTCTTGTGTTGTTGCTTGTTGTCCACCAAAATGATACACTACTGAAGATAAAAACTTTATCAATCTGTAGTCCTCTGCAAATTTCCCTAACAATTTTTCAACAAGCTCTCCTAGGCTTTATTTTTGG
Organism: Certhia americana; assembly: GCA_018697195.1. Lineage (NCBI taxonomy): Eukaryota > Metazoa > Chordata > Aves > Passeriformes > Certhiidae > Certhia > Certhia americana. Next base: position 16,105,521 of record CM031864.1, on the reverse strand, counting down.
TGTGCTGGCAGCAACAAACATTGCAGCAGGTTTTTCTGTCTGACACCTCTCGCTCGTCCTGATCACTATATTTAGCGACACACAGATTTGTTTTTCTCAAATCTCAACTTCAATCATACTCATTCTCTCCTCTCTGAAGATTGCTTGGCACTAATCTGGGTTTGGTTTGGTTTGGGTTTTTGTTTTAATGATGCTTCAACAGAGATCATTGAGTTTTGAAAACATAAACATCCCTTCCAGCCTATCCAGAAAAGCGCATTGGAATCTAACAGAATAATCCTTCCTCTGTCTTGTAGGGTCATTTGATTGATAAACAAAATGTCTACTTAGTTGATGCTTTGCTGGAACTTATCTTTACTTCTAATGTCCTTCTTTTGAAAGATTTTTTGATTTTTTCATCCTCACTTTACTGAATGGTATTTTATTCCTCCAGTCATTCTGTACATCCTAACAGAACTGTGAGAGCAGTGTGTGCATATGTGTGAAAGAATTTGATCCACGGTGCTGTTGGTTTGTTGCTGCCAATAATGTTGGGGTCTTTTTCCTCTGTTCATTGACTCTATAGTCAATATAAACTCATAGATTTTTAAATCTTTTAAGATATGATGTACTTCTAATCCTACTTAGTTTATATGAACATTGTATTAGGAAACTTGATTTTTTTCTAAGGAAAATATTATAAAGACATTTTTTGTGTTGAGCCAGCAACTCTGAATTACTGAAAAAAAAAATCAGAGGAATTTATTCATTCAGTCTGTAGTCCTATATCACTGTATCTGAGAGTCTAGATAGGGGGGAGGCATCTGAAATTGATTGGGAGGTTCCTTTTCTTTTGTCCTTTCTAAATAGTTTTTGGGAATTGAGAGAAATGTCTAGGCTGTGGGGTTGCAAGTTCCATATTCTTACTCCTTCAGCATTAGGAGATTGCTATAAAGATTTCCTTCTCTGTGCTTGGTCTTGTTCCCACATTCCTGATGTTGACACCATCACCTGCCTACACCCAGACTCCCCCTTATCTGCAGCAAAATGCAAATCTTGTTCAAATTATGATAGCAATCTCATACCAAGTAATAGCTATTTTGTTGCAAACCATCAGTCATGTATCCCTTGTGCCCACTGTTGTCACCAGATACAAAGAATAGGCAGGTCAAATCAGCTCCCTTAAAACTGAGTCATTGGGTCAAGCCTAACACAGAGAGCTTGGGTTCAGTAAACATTGGAGTTAAGTTGAAATTTTCCCACTTGGAAATCCTCATTCTGTGTGTGCAACAAAGAGGATTTGAGGGAAAATAGAGAATTGTAGAAATCCCTCAATGTATGCTAGATCCATTCATAGAATCTTCTCAATAGTATAAAGAGGCTCACTGGAGAGAACAGGTTTTAGGTTCATGCAACTTGTAGTTTCTGAACTCTATTTTCAGCCTTTTTTTTTTTTTTTTTTTTTTTCTTCCTCTCCTCACAGTTTGTTTCCCTGTGCAGCCAGTTTTGAGTCTGTGCACTTTTATGTCTGTTGTCACCATTGCTGACAGGGATATAGGGTATACAAAAAAAGGTCTTCCTATAATATCCTCCCAGAGAGAAATTCTGCCATTCAGGAAAAATACTTTGTGCAAACAAGGAATTTGTTTTTGCTTGAAGGAATTTCCTTTTGCAAGGAATCTGGTTTGCTTGACCTTCAATGTGGAGTAAAGTGGAAGGCTTTAGAGCTTGAAGCCATAGGGTCCATACTTTCCATCTACCAATGGTTTTATCCTGCTTCTTTTTGTTGAGTATAGCTTAATGTGGCTTCATCTCAGTGCTCTGTAATGACAAAAGCATCATCTAAATTATTGTTTTAAAATAATCAGATATAAATTTACACCCATAAATGTAAGGGAAAAAACACTGCTTCCTGCAGATCAGAATCTATTTCTCATTTGTTTATGGCTCATTCACTGTCACTTGATCCATTTAGCTGCAATGTGTTGTTTAGTTCATAAGACTTTTGAAAGAAGGTTGTTTTCATGCAATCTTTTAAAATAATGCCAATAATAATATGCCATTAGGTAAAGAAGAATGCCATGATTAGATCTATTCCTACCCAAAGGTAACCAGCCATGTTGATAAATTGGTGTGATCTCCTTGCTAAGTAGTTGTTCAGATTTGCCTTGACTCAGTAGTCTCAGTAGTAAGTGGATTGGTAATTTAGCTTCTCTCCATTTTCTGACTATCTTGACCTCTGCACCTTTTTTTCACATTATCGAGTGAGCATGGTATTTTCCATGCACTAAGTAATATAGACAATAACTGTATGTGTCTGTCTAAAATTGGGAGATGTTAAGGATTTTTAATATATATAATTTTATTACTTTCTTCCACTGTGCGTCAAAGTTCCATGCAGAGTGCCTGTTTTTACTTAGCTTTTTTTTCTTTTTATTACCCAGAACTTTTCAACCTTGTGTGATCTCTTTAAAATTCCCTTTAGAATACATAATTGTACTCGATCAATTTGTTAAAGGCTTTTGAAGTGTTAAAAAAGCTACATTAAAATTATTTTCTTTCAGGTTTTATGTTAATGAACATAGGTGCTATTCAAAGCAAAGTCAGTGTGTCAAGGGAACTTTAACTAAAGTTATTCATACATAAACTAAAAAAGGAAACATCTTTAGTGGAGGAAAATACATTTAATGAGTAAGTGCAGCACACAATTCCTCCTTTCAAAACTGTCAGTTCATATTGAACCTCCATTCTAGATATCTTACAATTACTTTGTCAACAGAAGGTAGAGTAGTGATGGATGATACATTGGTTCTTGAAACCAAACTTTCTGTGAGTTACTTAGGCTGAAACTAAGTGCTTTTACATTCCAGTCTTATTGATGATAGTGGTTTTATATTTATCACCCTGTCATTTCAGTTGACTGTATCAGCCTCTTCAGTGCAGGAATATGGACACTAATGGAGGTGTGTCCTTAGTGCTCTAAAGGGTCACAGACTCATTCCACTAACACGTTCACAGCCCTGTTATAAGCTCAGAAATCATTTTGCCATTTTAAACAGTAATCTGCAGCTGTAGATGTATGAGGCCTGGGAAAAACATTTTCCTACTGGTCTTTTTAGACCATGCTACCTGTTTGACACTGAATAGGCTTCTTTCAACTTTCACTAATAATAATGTTACTGTTTTGCAATCTGCCCTATAATAATCAGAACTCTACCAGGGCCATGGGAGTCCAGGATCAGATTGCAGCATTTATTTATAAGAAATTCTGTCAAGAATCAATAATAGTCTTGGGTCTCAAGTTCCTTCTTTAATAATACTTTGATATGATTTGTCACAAGCTAGCCCACAGTATCCACCAGATTTTATTACTTAGCTTGCAGCACAGTCTCTCATCTTTGAGTCATGAGATCAGCCATGGGGAGACCTTTAAAAAGCTATATTCTTTACTGTTTGGTTATTACAGAAAGTCTATATTACTCAATAATATCTTTTATAAGGTGTGCTGTCACATCTTCACATAGATGTTTAACCTCGATGTAGATATACTGAATGCCTGGAGGCCATTTTAGTGACATGGACATTGTTTTTCATGATTGGATGCCAAATGTATCAACAAAAACAACAGAAGTTGGGCCTTATTTTCACAGCTTGGTAGTTCTGACTGAATCTCATACAAACTGTCGATAGCAACTAAGATTTTATTTAGAGTGTAGAGTGTAACATTTTTATTACTTTAAAGTAGCAGGAATTCTGTGAAAGCAATTTAGATTACTTTCCACTGTAATATCAGTTTCTAAGGTTCTACTGTGTATCTCAATAAACAAGATCCTACGATTCTACTCTGTCACTTGCATATTGTGATTCTAAATATATAAGATTTAACTCAGACCAGAAATTCAGATAGTTTCAGTTAGCATTTATTTATACAGGTGGTTTACAAAATGAATTATAATGTATTCTTGACTTAAGGCACAATATGCTTGATTCAATGAAATTTTAAGTAAAATTTGTTAAAAAGTGCTTTGAGTTAATACTGCCTAACCAGCTTATGAAATTCAGATGCTTATCTCCCATTTTTTGTGAAATTAGGAACTGAGAAATACAGGGGAAGATGGAGGTTAGCTCCATGTATCTTGGGTGTCATCAGGGTCATTCAAGAGTAGTACCAGTGAAACAAATTACTGATAAACGTGTTTTCATAAACCATGGGATTTTTTTCAAATAGGAATTTAGGGGAGGAAAAAAAAGCCTTTAATTTTAAATGCTTTTGTTATTAAAGTTTTCTGTTAATAATAGGAATGAGCTATTTTGTATCTCTCTGGATTTGAAGGTTCTTTCAATTTGCTATAGACATGTTGTGTAGAAGACAAAGAAGCCTTTAATTTAGGGCATGGGTGAAAATTGAGTTATATTTTTTTGGATCAGCCAAAGACAGAACAAGAATAGAAGAATGCACATTTTTCAATACTGCTCATAGTGAGGATCTTAGAAACAAGTAGGTGTGGTCATTTAATTTAAAAATATTATATCTACCTGGTTTATAATTTTTTTAGCCTATCCCAGTAAAACTTGAAAAGCAGGTAGGTCTTTGGGAAAGGCAATCCTCATGTATAATAAAGCTACATAGCCTGTTTCAGCCCAGAGCTAAAAATACAAAACTATTAATAGATCCATAGAGGGTTGTAATACAGATATTAAAAACAAAAACAATTCTAAGTTCTTTATTAAAAGTTCATAGTAAACGCTGAATTACAGAAAAGCAGTCTTAAATTGATTCTAGAAATTTCCAATGCTTTGTTTTGGAAATACAACATTTTCATGGACTGAAGTAACTTCAAGACTGAAAATGCACATTGGTTAAAGAATTTTACCCATGAAATACTAGTAAGATTCTTCTCTTAATAAGAATTTAATTGATAAGTGGAGATACTTCCTTCCTTTGCAAGTTACCTAAAACAATAAGTTTAGTTACACATGTATTCTAAAATTTAGTAGTCCCATAATATCTGAAATACAGTATTAATTTTGAAAATTTTTCAAATTTTTTTGGGATCCTTGAAAAGCAAGTCCTCAGGAAATATAGCAAGATGTAATAGTCATTTGTAATGTTAATTTTTAGGTACTCTAGTCAATTAGTTTTGAAGCATTCAAAAGATTGTTGTCTAATTATGTCTGTGATGTTTGATTTATATTGAATGGGTGAACTAGAAATATGAAAAGATGTTTTCCAATAGATAGTTTGGAAAAGTTAATGTATCTGGTACCACCAGGGGGTTCATATGTTTGTATGCACATACACACATGCACATTTACACATACATATATGCACATGGATATACCTAAATAATAAACAACTAGTGAAGCAATTCTATTTATCTTTTATAGTTTTAGAGCCATATGTACCGTAGTCTAACTTTCAAATATCTGAATAATCTACCTGCAGGTAGCATTGAGTTTGAAAATATATATTAAAAAAGACATCAAAAAAGAAGTCTGGACTAGCCTTTGGGAAAAAACAAAATGGTATAAATTATATCTGGACTTGAACACTTCCTATGTAAAATAAAGGGGAAAAATAATTGGGAAAGCTGTGAAGCTTATAAAAGAGAAAAAAAAAAAAAGACTTAGAAGTGGGCATTTAAACGTTAAGATTAGAAATAGAGAGGTAGTGGAAATGTGGCTTCCTGCCTGCATTTCATAAGCTAACCTGAAGTCTAAATTTATGAGAAAAAGAGACCATGTTAGTCCTAGACCTGCCTTTTCTAGCTTGACCTTAAGCCCACAAGTTGAATCTGCTTCATCAGTACAATTCATTCAGCCTGTACACAGCTTGTTTCCTCACAGCTCTTATCACCCTCCCTGAGGAACCTGAGGAGGTATGTCCATCACATGACCAAAATGCAGATGTGGCCTGTCATGGGACCTGATTTATGCCTGCCACATCCCTGCCTAGCAGGTATTTGGCTTTTTTCAGTAGTTTCCTCTCTATGTGTGTTGAGAGAAAGGCCATTTAGCTGGCCCTTGGTGCCTGCAGAAATGGGTGTTTTATTGGATGCATCTACAAAGCTTCCCCTTCCCAACAGGAAAAGACTGTTCTTCTCTAACATGCTCTGCCAAACTCGTGGTTTTCATCTGCTCAGGTTTCCAACAGTATACTGACTTTCCCTCTTAACAAGAGCATGATGTGTTTACTTTTTGCATCATTAGGAAGTAGGAAGGAAAAGAATCAAGAATGCACCAGTTATAGCATTTTAATTTTAGAAATGCATTGTGGACACATGCATACTTTTTATAACTAGTAGCAGAGTCAGTCTCTTCAAGATCCTTCATTGTAACTGGTTCTGGAGACCCTTACCAAGATACAAAACTAATCAGACTGCCTCAGATCCTGAGTCTCTTTTCCTTGACTTCCTTGCTTTTTTAATTTTTTCCTTGTGATTTAGCAGTCAATCCTGAGAAGCCATTGGCTATTTTCATAGTCAGTTAACTGTAACATAATAACGGGTTCTGTAAAATCCCTCAAAATTCAAAGAAAACAACATGCATGGATACTAATTGTATGAGCTTGATGATTCTGTGAAATGTATTGTTTACAGGCACCATTAGTTTTATTGGTAGCCTGCCAACTGTGGCAGAGATCTATTTAGCGTGTGATAGGAAAGCAGAGGAAAGTGTTAACTTGGGTTTTGATCTTATCAGCTTCAATCACTTCCATAAATCTGTGTTCTAGAAATGCATCTAAGTTTGTCCTAACTTTCCTGGGAAGCCCATATTTCCCTCTAGTCCCATCAAAGTTCACTTTATTAACCCAGGAGTTATAGGTTTCAGCAGAAATAAATTCTTTTAGCAGCAACAAAATGTACTTGTCAGGCTTTCCACCAGATTCTCTGAAAATCTCATTCTTTAGTGTAGGAGCCACATTTTGTATGCTTACCTCTGGCAGCTGCTCTTCTGCAGTACATTTGCCATCTCCTGCACCCACATCCACACCAGTAATACTCAGGTATTCATCAGCTTGTGTTTGTATTCCCATCACCTCACTTAAGCATACAATTCACAGGGGCCAAAATAAATGATTGCCATTTTCTTGGAACAGAATTAGGAGAAAACAAAAACCAACAGAGAAAAAGACAGGTTTTATGCTCCTGAACATTTGCAAGAGTATTGAGTGTTGAGGGAGAAAACAAAATTGGATTTACTATAGAGAAAAAATACTAAATCCTGCATACTCATCCTTGGCTTTCAGTTGAGCAGAATAAACAGTCTTGGTTTAGATAATGGCCTGTTTGCAGTTTTGTTCTGGTTATGCCTTGTGGAAGTATTCAAATTCTCTTGCTTAGAAGTATAAAAATGCCTTTGAAAGGGAGATCTTCCTGAGCAATCTGATTTGCTTCTTAAGTAAATTTACCTGATTTTGCCAGCTCTGTTAACTGATCTTTTTGATGTTTTCTTAGGAGGCTGTTTGTTATGTTTATAAATGTTGCATGTATATCTCTGTGATCCTTGTATGGCTTCTAAAAGGCTATTTCAGAGTTAAATCAGCTGTTCTGGCCTTAGATCTGAAGAACAGCGTCAGTTCACAGGTTTTGAAAATCTTGGTAACAGACAATGGCTTACAGCTTTTGAATATTTACTTTGTCTAACCTGAACCCGGAGCTTCTTGATGAGAAGATGAGACTTTGGCCAGGATTGCAAGGAGATGCTTTGAAATTAAGTAGTTGAAAGGAATTAGAAGGTAATCCTCTGTTGAGCAGCTGATTCCCAACAGAACAAAGTGGGTGAGTGAAAAAACACCAAAACAAGGGAAACTAATTTGAGCTGTTCAGTATCCTGAAACTACATGTAGCTGTGTCTTGAGTATCCTTATATTTCTAGAACCTCTTTTTTTCCTTGCTATGATATTCTTGTAGCTAATTCCATTTCTTCCACTGAACATCACGACATCATCATGGTCACAGAGGGAATGGATCTGCACTGCACTGTGCTGTAGAAAGCAATATAGTTACAGCAACATGGGGCTGTATACTTCCAGGGCTGAATTCCCTCCAGAATGTAAGAGAACTCATTTAAATTTAGCTCCAAGATCCATATATTGCTTTACACTGTTCTATGATGGAAGATAAACCTGGTACACCCTGCTGGGATTAACATGGTTGATAATCAGACATTTTGGTAACACTACCAGCTCAATCGCAAAGTTGCATTGTAGGAGCTAGAACATCTGTGAGTTCAAGTTGGAAAGAAATGACACTGGAAAGAAGTGGAAAGAAGAGCTTCATCTCTGAGCTATAATTGTGAGTTCTTGGGAAGTAAATTCAGTACACTGACTTTGTCCTGAAATGAAGATTATTCATGTGTTTACTGTGACTCTGCTGTGTGATGTACTTGCATTTGTTCACCATACAGAGAAACATGGCAATTCCTAATTCCTCCTAAAAGGAAGTCACTGTTTTAGAATGCTAGAAGTGCAGCAGGGGAATGTGCATTTCCAGTAACTCATTCATTAGCACTGAATATCCAAAGAAGGAACATGCTCACTGCACTCTGACAAACTCAGACCATTTGGCAGGTTCTGAGGTTTTTTCAGAGGTTGGCATTGTGACATGGGCTGAGCTTTTAACCTTGCCCACAACATTAATAAAAGTTAAACTGAAAGAATACATACGCCAAGCAGGGCATGTTCCCAAGTTTGTGCCAAGGTCTAAGTAGTGCTGTACCTCATGACTCTAAGCTCTGAAGTGCTTATTAATTTTTCCCTATAATTCCTATTAAAATTGTGTTGCTGCATGAAAGCAACAAGGGCTTCTCTGATAATTTACCCTCTGCAAGTTCAAATCCATGTTAGTGAAATAAACTGTCTGCCTTATATTTCAAAAGTAATGAAATCGAATTCTCTTGGGATTGAAATTTTATTAGAAATTCTGCATATATTCTCCTTTTATTATTTATGGGTAAACTAGATCATTATATTGATTGATCAACACTTAATTTGTTATTATCTGTAAGTACACAGCAAATAATGAAAATACCCTGTCACTTTGTTGAAGAATCATCAAAAGTGATGGTAATAAGATACTTTTCTAATTAATTTTTTGCATGCATGTAGATGAACCTTGTATATCTCTGGAGCTTTGGCTGACCACTCAAACATCTGGTAGGAAAAGCTGAGTAGTAAAATAAGTCGTATGTGTATACATGTATATATATATATGTGTGTGTATATATATATATATATATATATATATATATATATATATATACACACACACACACACACTAAAGCTTGCATTTTTAGCAGTGCTCACTGTAAAAATAAACAACATACAGGACAGTAGGGTTTATGATAATACTCTAAGTTAATAATCTTCAACACAGCAACAAACTTTTGATGTTGTCATGCACCTCTGTTCTAGGAACTAGATCTGTACTTTCTAGCTGGAAAGAGGAGAGACTGGGCATTTAGTTGTATTTATTTATATTTATTGATTTTTTTAAAGTTATAACTGATTGTCCTGGATTTGGTAGGCTCATGTGCTCCTAACTTCCACTGACTGGCAACCCATAGAATGGAGGGGTAAAACACAGCATTCAGTAATATATGTATACCTATGTGTTATACCATTACCAGAGTCTTGACAGAGACACACTGGGCCTTACTTTCAAACATTCTTAGTGTATAGAAATCCAATTGAAGCTTACAAAAGCTGTAAAAAATCATCTTCCTGAAAATCGGGAGCATTTTTCTTAGTGAGAGTAACTAGCATCTTCCATTAAGAAAACCTATAAATTAATTGTTCTGTGTCTCCACTGGCCTAAATACTGCCTAAAGTAAGAATACTCTTGTCATGATGCAAAGCAAAACTGAAAAGAAAAATAAATTCTTTTTTTTTTACTGTCACAGTCATCTTATATAGATCAGAGTTAAATGCATTATAGATTAAAATTATTGGTTTTTATCTTTTATTGATAATGCAGAAAATCAGGCATCTCAAAATATATATATATATATATAAAGTGTATTTTTTTTCTACTGTGCTGGTCTACAGGTGTGCTCATATTATACCACAATGGGTTGTTCATGAACAGCAGCACCAATGCATGTGATGCTTTTTTGCATGTGGTATCCCAACTACCTTTACCTTTGCACAACACCAACTCACTGTTCTTTTCTGACTGTATTCCATGATGTGTTTTGACATGAGTCTTATAATTACTTCATGTGTCTCATAAAACCCTCCACAGTAACCTTGACTAATTACAAGTGGGCAAGCTAATGTATTGAAGTTGGCACAGAACTCCTTACAGACTGGCCACCTGAAAGGCCAATAGTCCACAGAATCTTTAAATTCTCACTTGAAACATTTTTTCCATGGAAGCACCTGTTTGTCTTTTTACTATCCAGGTGCCAGTTTTCATGAAACTTCTGACAGACTTTATGTCCTTACAGTTTCTAGAGTTTTGCCCCCTCCTTAGAGGAGGGGAACTGACAGATGGGTGAAAGAGCAAACAGTGCAATGTTGTGTATTTTATCCTTTGAAAATCAGGCTATAATGATATAGAAAACTTCATTCACAATGCTATGAAATATCAAACAACGCTCACAAAGTTATGTGACAAACACCACTCACAAAGTTATGAAGTACCTTATAAATATGAAATATCTTATAAATATAAAAGGTGAAACTTTGATTTATGCCAATAATCTCTTCAAGTACTAATGTTTGTCTAATGGATTCAGCTACCAAAAATTATTGCATATGCTACAGAAAGCATTATAATTTGAGACCCACCTGTGCCATTATATCAAAGCTAAAATTATTCCATGAGACTTTGGAACATTCCATGTTGGTTGATTCTACACACTTTTAACTAAAAGCTTCTCCTTTCACTTTACATCAACAGAAGTGGAACAATTAATGCTTCAAAATACAAGAGAAGCTTTTGTTCTTGTTTAAATTTTTGTACCTTAGCTTGAAAGGTATCTTGAGCTCCTTTGAAGTTTCCCTTTAATATACTGCACCCAAACCACTTCTTTATAAGAGCCTCATTTAACTTTCACATTTTAAAGATCTTTCAATGCAAGCCCAAATGTAACAAAAGAAAGTGATAACTGTTGAAACAGAGTTGTTGAATAGTGTAGACATTGAATCTTATGGAAGCCATATCCTGGAAGTATCTTGTGCAACTCTGGCTTTGGTGTATAGCTGGCAGGTAGGTCACATTGCATAGGATTTGCTTCATGTTCTAGACTAATGTTTTCTTGAATTATTAATCAAGTTTAATAATTCACAGAGACCCCAATTCCACAGAGCTTGTGTAGCCCCTTGCAGAGAGCCCCACTTGCTGCCTGTGGCATTCCCTCAGAGGTGTGCTTGTGCAATTCTCAGGCACGTGCTTAAATGCCAATTCTTTAAGTCAGGATTAGACTTCTGTAGTTTTCCCTGGGCACTGGATCAGACTACATCCTTTGGTAGTGGATTGGGTTTTCTCCTGCCTCTATGTGAAAACAGCTACCACCCGGCTGATAGTAACAAGAACAACAACTGAAATGCTGATGTGAGATTTCACTGAAGCCCCTTAGGACTGCAGGCAGAAGGTCAAGACAGTCAGCACTGAAGAGACTGTTTGCAATTCATTCCGATTAACTGCCCTAGCACTCCCAGTGGCTGTATAGCAGTGGTATTCCTTCCCAAAAGCCGGGTATGTAATAGTGTCTGCAGAAGTTGTGATTGTTTTTGTACCCCTGTTCAATTCCCTGAATTCCTTGAGAGTAATTCATGACAGTCAGTGTATAGTTTATTTAATTTACCATATCAGAAATGGGTCATTTCAGATTTCTGATGTCTGCCTGTCTTTGAGGCTCCGATACTGTCATCAGACTCCATTGTGAGTGAGCAAATGTTGATGTCATACTGTGGTTTATGAGTCATATATCATGGCTATATTTCATCTTGGTTTTGTGCTGCTATATAAACCTAGTGTTGTGGGAACTCACACCATTTCAGACCTCTGAAAGTTTAATTCTCATGCACTATACTTATTTTCTTTCTTTCTGAACTGGGTCAGATGTCCCTTTCTGTAATAATTTAATTAACACTTTGGAATAATGATGCATTAATTAATGCCAGATTACAATGAAAATGCTACAGAATTACACTTTATATCAACATTAATGCAAAATGAGTTCCTCCTGGATAATATTTCTTACAGAGAATACAAAAAGAGATAATACTAATTAGGCCATCAATTTAAATTTACCATAATTTCAATCCATGTCACTTATCTGTTCTCTAGCACAAAACCTTCTGTTCTACCATACACTTTTTGCTGCACTGATGCTGGTATGGCAGCCAGACTGGGAGTAATCTCCTAATGTACATTCTTAGGCATTATAATACACTTCTGTACTGCAGTCCTGAGTTTGGTGTCTGCATTGTGGAGGTTTGAACTTTAAAAATCACATATATGTTTAAGAATGTTCTGACACAGATCTTCTTTGGGTAGAGAAACTTCACTGGCAAAATAACACCCTCACCAGAGGCGTAGGATTTTGTGTCATGCATGGCACATTATTAGTCTGAAACACACAGTCCAGGTTACTTTAATTCTTCCTGGCATGGCCCAGATCTGCTGCTGCAAATGCAACATCTGCAAAGTCATTCTTTTGTGAGCATTATTATTTTAACTGTTTCATACCAGAATGTTAGGCAAATAAGAAATCAAGCTTTCTGTTCTCAAGAAGTTTCAATCCAGCTATGTATTTCCACATCCAAGAAAAGAATGTATTTTTAAAAGCATATCTGATCTCACTGCATTTCGGTGCTTTTTTCTTTATATTACCATCACCTAGATGCTGCCTTTTGTGCAGGCAAGAAAAGAGGCAATTCTGAAATGCAAAGCATGAAAAAAAATTAGCAAACATGATTCAATTTCAATGACCAACCAAAGCAGCTTGCTTTCCTCCCCCCTCCTGACTCTCTGGCAGTCTAGTGAAACCTGTTGCGTCACCAGAATGTCCAGGTCCTTGCTCTTCCACAACCTGTGCTAGGACTAGCAGAGAGTCAAGTACAGAGACCACTCAGGCTGTCGTGGGAGCACTGATGTTCATCTGGAACTCCCAAGGTGTGCAGGAACTTAGCTGCACTTCTGTCCAGACTGTGTAATGAAGAGTAGTCCGGGACCTGAAGTCATGTCAGTACCAGCACATGAGGAATTTGAGAGTTTTTCACACACTGTCAAGACATTTGGAAATTATAAAAGAAAATTTTTTTTTGTTTTACAGACTGCAATTTTTTCAGAATTTGCTGCATGATGGATTTTAATATATTTGGGGATTTTTATTCCAAAGACAAAGACACCGAATTCTGAAATTCCCTGTGAAACTGATTCATTGCAGAGCTCTAGTTGCTTTCTTCAAAAGCTCAAATATCCTGTATTTTGCTAAGTAGATTTTAATGGGATGATTTTATACTAGTCATTTTTACTAATTGTATTGTATAAAGTTGAGTGATTTATTTCAAAACAGAGAATGGTGGTGCCTTGTTAGAATGTGTTCACCAACAAGGTGAACCAATCCACCAACAAGGGGATTTAAAGAAGCATTTGTCACTCAGCAGGAGAGTAGCTGTGAGGAACTACAAAGTAGTGGCAGAGTTCAAAGAAAACAAACCCAACATAAACGGTTCTGCTTTATGGAAAAGTGTTCCAGCCTGCATAATAGCCCAGGAAATTGTTTTGTTGGCATATTGTATATCTTCAGAGGGGGCCATTCTTTTTTATAGATAGTCTGAGTGAAATGTATGTCATGTAAAGAACAAGACAGTATCCAATGAAGTGACAAAGCCCTAAAACAGGAGTTGTGTGGGATTTGACCATGACAAAACTACGTGGCATTCTGCAACTGAATTAATTTCACATATTATACTTCGGCTTTTAGCATACTACTTTCTCTGGAGAACTCCATTCTGGTTGTTCTATCACATGGGCACATTGAGTTAATGCACTACCTCTTCTCCTCTGCAGAATTTATTTGGAATTTAGAAAAGGTCAGATATGTAAATCTGTTTGATTTGTTTTATGAAACTACTTCTTTGTTTGGGACAGTTCACTATAACTGTCCATCAATGTGCAGATCTGTTAAAAGAATATGTATTTAGGAGCAATGATGTGAGCAGGTTTTTGAAAATATGGAGAAAATTATTTTTTTCCAGGAGCAGTCTATTTTGGTAGAGGAATAGACATTTTTAATAACTACAGTAAGCTCTCATCATTAGATAGGCTTGTAACTCAGTGCAGAGTAGACTGTGTACTGCAAAAAACTATGATAACTACTACATGGACTGAATTGATGTTGATTCCAGTTTTCTGGAATTAAGAAATCTTACAAATCTTTTCTATCTGTGACTTCTGAGAACTGGCAAAGAATGGGTTTTGTAGCTCAGGACTCAAGCCAGTACAATAAAACAGCCCTGTATAGTAAACCAGCTTTGTGCTGAGGGAACATTTACTGTGTGCCAATCTACACTGCTTTCCCATCCCAAGTGTTATTAATCCCTTACTTTCAAGAGCAATGAAGTGTATTTAAAAAAACATAAAGAAAAGTGAAGATTTTTTTAGACTTCATATGTAACATCAACTAGAAACTAATTGGATTAAATATTGTAGTAAAAAATACCACATCGTTCCAGACTTTTTGTTTAGGTTGCCCATTTTCAGTGTGTTTTGGTTTTTTCTGTTTAAATATTCACATTGTATTTTTTTCTCACTAACTTATATGGTCCCAAAATGAAGAACTTTTAATCTTAGTCTTTTAGATTATCTTAAATCTTCATTGCTAAGAGCTGTATCATGGAGATCCAAATAAAGTAGTTAAGCTGGACAGCTATCTGATGGTGCTGTGTTTAGTTGAAACTACAAATGAGTGTCTACAGGGGATGGAAATAGGGTTTGATGCCTCCCTTGAAGATGACATCTTTATGGAACATAAAAACGTAAATGTGCAGATGTCAGAGTTAAGTTCAAGTGTTTTAGTACCCACATATTTAAGTACTAGGCTTTTTTTCTGGCACATTTCCAGCCTTAAATCAGATGTGGAATACTTGTAAGATGGTGGCTGATAGAGGATTTCAACAGCTTGTCAATTTTAAGTTTACATTTAAGGCTTCTGCAGAACATCGTTCTTCTATGACAGCACCAATACATTGGTAACACCTGCCTGTTTCCAGCTGATACACCTGTTGACACTTACATGCATTAACAAATCAACTAACAACCTTCTTCTGGTTCTTTTTCATCTGTTTGTACTGGTAGCTCTGTACATAATAAATTATGATATACAATGTATTCCTTACTAAAATTAATTTTATTGAGTACCAAAACTATTTCTGGTCATATTACTTAATGATCCCTCTAACTCAGGAAGGACAATTCTAAGAAAACTGTTTCACAGATATGGGTAACTTTTGTATAATACCATCCCTAGTCTTGTGAGTGATGTGTATTTAACTTTTGTCCCAGAAGACTAAGGAAGTTCATGTTGTATCAACTTTCTTTCAGTCTGTGAAGGAGAAAAGCTCTAGAAGAGCTGACTGGGAAGGTTACACTGGTAGCCAGAAAACATGGGGGGCATACCACAGTGTAGGAGCATAACACAATAATATCAAGCTAATTCCAGAAGGGATAATACATCCACAGGAGGTGGGGCTGATCATAGGAGGTTTCTAGCATGGATTCTGAAAACAAGAGAGCCACCCTGTTGCTACACCTGAGATTATACATCCTGCGTCTTGATGGTGGTATTTAATAAGGGATAGCACTGCACTGATGATGCCATGCTGCTTCCAGTTCTGCTGCATTGGTACATGCAAGTGTGGTTGTAACTAGGTCAGAAGTCGCTGCACAGATGTTTGTCAAAGCCATGACAAATATCACCAGAGTTATATACTCAAATTTTGCTAGTGAAAATGTTAAAAATCACTACTCACACACATTCATCCAAGCTATACTACATAGATTGGCTAATGACTATTGAACATTTGAAATATCTGAGTTGAAAAGCAGTGAATAAAAACTGTAAGAATTGGAGAATGTTGAAAAATTCAAAGAAATCATCAAATCAGTATAAGAGATCCACTTAATGGGTATTTAGTAAAAACTAGTTTTATAAGTTATTTGCTATGCATTGTTCATTCATCTCTAATAAGTATCATACAGTATAAGTGGTATTTTTATTTCAGCTCCTAGAACATAAAAAGCCTGTAGATGCTAGCTGAGAATTTTGCAAGCGTGTCTGAATGCCAAATCAACTGAGGTAAGTTGGAGTTTATGTCCCTGAACATATTGTACAATCAGTGGATAAGGCAGGGTTTAAATATAGATTGAAAACCACAGGCTATTAAGTATCTAGGAATATTTTACCTTATGGAGTTGAAGTCTACAACTAAACTTAACAAAGAGGTAATGTGAAATACAGTGAAAAAAAATTGCTGGGTGGTCTCTGCCACATAGTGTATTGTGTGGTGGAAAAGGCTGAGAGCTGTAAGAGAGATATTGGGACCAAACTTGACATACTGTATACATTAAATATCTTGCTATTTACCATCTGAGAAACGTTCTTTAAGGAACTTGTGGGCTGGTTAACAAAAACTTTATGGCATTATAGGAAGCCCAAAATCTGGGATGAAAAAGCAGTGTTAGCCAAACTTGTAGGTGGAGCAAATTTTCCAGAGTTACAAAAATATTGGGGTTTTGTGTAGCCAAGGAGAGGATGCCATGTGAGTGGATCTCAGCCCATTTGGATAGCCTCTGAAAACGCATGAATATACTTTTTCATTTGTTCTCATTAACAAGGGTGAACTGAAAGGAGCTGCATGCAGTGCTAAAAACTATGGCTAAGTAGATTTTAAACCATAAAGAAAATACAGGGGAAAATATACAGTGGAAAGACAAGAAGCCCTATGAAACAAAACTAGTGTAAAATTCGTTTGAGGTATTTTTATTTTTATATTATTTTTATGTGTCGAGGCCCTGAGGCCACCACTAGGCCTCAGGACTTGCTGGCCATGACCAGCCCGTCAGCCCAGCCCCACAGCTTGGCTCAGCCCAGCCCTGCCAGCCCAACCCTGTCAGCCCAACCCTGCCTGCCTGGCCCTGCCTGTCCAGCCCTGCCTGCCCAACCCTGCCTGCCCGGCTCTGTCAGCCCAACCCTGCCAGCCCGGCCCTGCCTGTCCAGCCCCACAGCTTGGCCCAGCCTTGGCCCAGCCCCATGTCTTGGCAGGTGCCCAGCAGGTGCTGTGTCGTGGCAGGCTGGGGCTGCCCTGACAGCAGTGGAACAGGCCCAGCTCACCAGGCCATGCCAGGCCAGGCCAGCCATGCCGTGGGGCCACCACACTCCTGTCCCACGGAGGCCATGGCAGGAGTGCTGCGTGTCGTTGTGTTAGTGTGTGTCAAGCCCGTGGGACCGTGCCTGTTTCTTTCTCATCTCTGTGAAATCATGTTGGCTCAGACCAGAGCTCCAAGCACTTGCAGTCACAGCCTCTCTGCAGACAGGGACAGGCATTCTGTGAAAACTGCTCTGCTTCTCCACTAGGACTGACACAGAGGCCTTGTAAATAAAACACAGACTTCGGCTAATTTCTGAGGGATTTGAGTCAAGCCCCTCAACTATATATGTTATGTCTTCCCATTCTCTCTGCTCACTTCAGTCTTCTCAGAATTGCCACTCATAAGCACCATAAGCACCACAGCCTGAAATGATGAAGGAAGGCACTGGAGGAGGGTTACACAGTGAATGCAAAGAAGGAGTTGTAGTGTGCTGCCTCATTCCTGCTCCTTTGTCTTTGATTAATGGAACAATAAACAACCATGAGTACTGCTAGGGAGCACTCAAAATATGTGGACAGATGCTTGTCTTATAGCTCTTCAAAGGGCATTTACTACCTTAAGTATTCTATGATTGTAATTTTCATTGAGGTTTGGTGGCTCTATTCCATTTGTATGGGTATCCAATTACAACTCAAATATTTGCACTTGACAGCAGTTTTAGACTACATAGTTAAATGAAAAATGAACCAAATGCAGTACATACTTTAATAACAATCAGTCTTAAGAGAATTTTTTGAGGAACAACTTCTGACCCACCAGGATTATTAAACATCCTGTAGCATTTTTTGTAAGATTAGTCACAGTGTCTTTCTGAAACTCAATTTATATTATTACATTCTGCCTCCATAAATCACCCTACAGTATCAACTGAATATAGTATTCTTCTGTCACATATTGTTGTAGAAAGTTAAAAAGCTGTCATGTTCCACCTCAGAAATGGATCCACTTTGCTAGAATGTAATGCAGTTCTATTAGAGGATTTGGGACTTTTTGTTATTTTACAATCCAGTACATTTGCAAGAGAATCTTTTTTTTTTTTTTTTTCCAGTGCTTCTTGGTGTCTTCACCTATATCAGTGAATGTAGAAATGATAAGTATCAGTATTTTGCAAAGACACTAATTTCCAAAGATTTTTCCCTAGGACTGAACACAAAAGAAAAAAAACCATACATTTCAATTTGCACCAGCAAAGAACCAAATTTCTAGTTTTTCAAATGTGATTATTTGCTTAATACATTTTGTTTCTTGGCAAGTCTTGCAGATGATGCGATAAATGTCACTCCTTCCTTTTACTCAGCGTCAAGTGAACAGATCATTCTCCTCTATTCTTTCTTTTGACTGAGAGGAAAGCCAGCAGCCCTGCTCCTCTTGATTATTATATATCTCATATGTTTGCCAGAATGGGGATATAAACCTAGTGCTCTATCCAGATTCAAGTGTGAATAATTACATTCTGCCTACCTAAATTCCCATAATGATTTCATTTGGGTACAGTATATTTCTTCATTTCCTGTTCTTGGGCCTATTTTGGCATCTATTGAAGTTAATGGAAAGTTCTCAAACACTCTGGTGAAGGAAAATGTCCATAAACTATGGAGTAATTCTGTTGACAGTTTGAGTGGACATAAGTAGAGTTGTATCTTATTATAGATTGCTTGCGCTGCCTGTCTTTACCAGTTTGGAAAACACTTCCTATTTCATCAGTGTTATGTGCATATTAAAGATAAAACAAATGGCAATTAACTTTTTTTTTTTTTAGGTATTCTGTTGTAGACATCTTATATATGTTAAATTTACAGATATGTATGGTTGATCCTGGTGCCACTGACTTTTATGAAGATCTTTCTTTGGCTTTAGTGAGGGTATCTAGGTAATATCTTAAGAGTAGTAGAGGACAGTAGCCTTTGATGCATGGAAATTCTGTTTTTTCAGACATCTGTGGATGTCTGGAAAAAAAAGAAATAGAAAAGCTGTTCAAAAATTGAATTCAAGTCTTTTGAACCCCAGATTAAACTAAAATACTCTACAATACTCTATGGTACTTCACTCAGACATGCATGCAGTTGCAAGTAATTGCTGCTTTCTTAGCAAAACTTGGAATTTTTCCAAAATGTATTTTTTGCTTTTTTTATAGAGATAAAAAGTACAGGTTTTGAACCCTTCTCAGTTGTCTCTAAGAAGTTCTTCAGAGAATAAAAAGAGAGCAACTCAAAACAGAGGCAGACCAAATTGTACAATTAATTGAGACTTGAGCTTTCCTAACTCTTTACCAGGCCCATCTTTGACCAGAATTTATTTTATTTAGAATTTTAATTAAGTGAGGGTCCCATCTATTGAAACTATATGACTCCAGGCTGGAATATATTTGATATGGTTGTTCCCACCTTCTTTTCTCTTGACAGTTATGTTTTATAAGTTATTCCATTCACTCTCATTCTTGGGAATTTTAGTCATATTCTCATGAGCCAGACCCAGGCTGGGGCAGGACACAGGCCATCTCTTTATTCCTCCAAAGTCTGTTTCATGTACTTTTAACTTTGTCCTGAGCTATTGGCATAAAAATTGCCTGTATTCTAAATATACAACATTCCTTTCCTTTGGCCTTATAAAAATTGGGAGTAGGGCTGGTGTAAATGGTGACAGCATTACACCATTTCTCAGAAACCAGCAGAGGAATTTTGTGATGAAGAGCAGTGAAGATAATCTCAACAATTTAATGTTGTGATTCTTACTGTGGAGTGAGAGGCCATCTTAATTCAAGAGGAAAACCAACAGTCTTGCAGTGTCACATACAGCATTTCTAATAATTCAAAAATCCTCTAAGTCGGAACTGTGGTACAGCTAAGCAAAAACCCTTCAGACAAGAAAGATACTTTTATTTTATTTAATTTTCAAATGTTTCTGCAGCTTGCTAGCTTCATCACCCAGGGCAAGTTTAACTAAAGTCAATGAAGCAGTTTAAAGTGACGAAGAAATCAGCATTAGAAAAAGTGTTGATTGTTTTCTAATTATGCCATGGACTTTCTATGTAATGGATTCTTGCCTCTTTAGATAAAGCCTGATATCCAACAAGACAAGAGACCTGGGAAACTCCTTACTAGAATTTCCTTACTAGTTGCTTATCTACTTATCTTAGCACCCTTGTGACACGCTCGATTTCATTGCTTTTTGTCAACTGTTGGACTAGATGGATATTATCTTCTGAAGATTGTAATAACAGAATACTGTACCATGCAGGAAAGTTTCACATGTACAGTTTGAAAATCTTGTAGTTTATTAATCCTTTATTCAGAATGTGAACCTGTATGATACAGTTGAATTGTCCAGATTCAGCCTGAATTGAGAAATTCCAGTGAATATGGAGAATAATAGTAATTTTGAATGCTGCCTTGAACCCACACATGGTCTCAGTAGGATTTGGTTTTGACGTGGCCAGACAATTTGCCTACAATTCAACTGGCACTCCTCTTACCCACAGTGGGTAAGGATGTGCTGATTGTGTATTCCCTCCGGTTGCCCAGAGGAGCTGTGGATGCCCCATCCCTGGAAGTGTTCTAGACCAGGTTGGATGGGTCTCTGAGTAACCTGGTCTAGTGAAAGGTGTCCCTGCCCATGGCAGGAGGCTGGATGATCTTTAAGATCTCTTCCAACCCAAACCATTCAATGATTCTGTGATTCCTTCCCAACATTTACTGACTTGATCCAGTCAATGGATAGACTGCATTCCAACAGCTAATCATCAGCAAGAATGACTTGCTCTAGTATACACATACGTCTCTTAGGGAATGGTGGATTGAAGTAGTTTCTAGTTCATCCTGAGGTATGGATGGAGCTCAGAAGGGATGATTAAAGGGCTGCTTGACTGTCCTGAGGCAGTAGTCCAACATCCCAGAACAGTGTAGAATCATAGAATCATTTAGGTTGGAAAAGACCCTTAAGGTCTTTAAAGCTCAACCATAAAACTCACCCTGCCAAGTCCCTGAACCATGTCACTCAGCACTATGTCTGCACACCTGATGCTGAGCAAATGCCCCAGCTGCATTCTTCTCCAAGGAGTCCTCCTGTATCTGTAAGGCTCTGTCTGCTGACGTTTTCAAGGCATCTACCAAGACAATGCTACATGTAAAGCATTCAATCTCCAGCTGGTGCATCTTTGACCTGGATGTGGCATTGTGCAACTCATCAATTCACATAAAGTAAAGGACATCAATTTTTGCATTATCCAGTTCCTTTAGTCTCTGTTCGTGCAAAATGTTAAAAAGAACCTCAAATATTCCTACACAGAAGAATTTAAACTCAGGCTGGTATTTATCCTACAAGTTTCCAAAACACCCATGGACTAGAGAGGAAACTTTTTCTGTGGCATGCCAGTTTTCTTCTTGGTAAGTCTGTAACACAAGGTATAGAATCACAGAATAATTTAGTTCAGAAAAGACCCTTAAGATTATTGAATCCAGCAGTAAACCAAACATTGCCAAGTCCCTCACTAAACCACGTCCCTAAATATCACGTTTACATGTCTATTAAATATCTCCAGGGATTTTGACTCAACACTTCCCTGGTCAGACTGATGGTTGACAATGGTTGGAGTAAAGAAATTTTTCCTGAAAAATTCAATCCAAACTTGCACTGCACTTGAAATTACTGATTTCTTTTAACTATTTTCAATAGCATTCTTCTTTATAGAATTATATGAATATTTTCCCAACAAGTTTTTCTGTGCTGGGGAAGAAAGAATATTATTCCCATTTTATAGCAGGGAAAGTGTAAATTTGCTGAACAATGATAAAAAGTCAACATGACTAAAACTCTTTTTTAAAATTTATGTTCTCTCAATGACATTTTATGTCCCTGTATTATCTGTAAGGGTAAATAGGAATTTTGACTTCTTGTTTTTCTATCATTTATTATGTGGCCTCTGTCTATTACACCATTCTTTATTTGGGCAGTCTCAGTCTCTTTCATTTTTGCACGTTGGGATTTTCCTTTAGGCTCCCTTCATTTTCACTGCTCACATCTAGACATTTTTACTCTAGAGAGAATAAGATCAAAATTCTGTTTGATTGTATCAACTCTCTGATTTTAATCTGGAGGATGTCTGTTTAAAGCAGAATAGATTCCACAAAATTACTACACAGGGACAGTATCACTGCTGACTTACTTGGTGCGAGGACTGAGTAATCACTTTGAGAGACAATGAATGTGTGTGCCATCAGCCAACTCTGACAGAGTATGCTGGTTAGCATTAATTTTATTGCTGGTGGTTTTATGAAGCAAAATTCTGACTGTCGAGAATTAGGCTAAGCTAAATGAGCTTAGTTTGGACAGACCACTGCAGGGGCTGGAATGGTCCTTTGCAAAGACAGAAGCTTGATTTAAAAAGCAGCATACAGAATGCATATTCCATATCTAAACCACTCAGTGACTTGTATTTATTATTCAGACTGGCATTCACTTACATGAAAACTATATCTTTAAATTGGAAACAATATTAAGTAATTAACATAAGTATATCCACTCCAGCAATAAGCTGTCATAAAAGTAACACAAGGTGTAAATTTAGGAGAGCTACTAATGAGATGGATCAGTGTGTTCTTGAATTCTGGGCCAAGGAAGCTGTTGGCTGTTAGAAAATCATGTTCACAACTATGAAACTTGAAGGCAGGGCCTTACCATTCCAAGTTCTCCAGAGGAAGCCAAGTCCTTGAGGAATTGTAGAATTTCAATTATGTTCCTTGCTACAATTTTTCTTTGGTTGCTTGCAGTGACTATTATTCTTTTCCAAACCAGTACAAATGTGGGTGCTGAATCATGTTTTGGTGTCCTGTCACCATGGATCGCTGTGATCACACAGCAGCTAATGGTGCATGAGCACAACATCAGTGTTCCAAACCAGCCCGACTACTAAACAAAGAGAGGCTGTAAAAAAAGAAACTCCTGCTGATAGCAAGAACTTCTACTTTATCTGAGAATAACTTACTGAGAAGATAATTGGTGAATTCCCAATGGGAAAGAACTTGATTCTGTCTGAGCATAGGTTACCAAATGTACAATCATAAAGTAATGGATTTTATGATATATCAGGTAGGGACATAGTTGAGACTATTGAGCTTTTCACTTAGGGCCTCAGGGTGAGCTTGAACCAAGCTTCTTCACCAAAGGTGAAGAACCAGTGCTTGACATGGACAGGGTTTTGCACTCTTAACAGCCTCTTTAACTTTCATTTTTCCCTTTTACTAAGATCTAGATTTGCACAGAGTCTCATTAAGATGGTTGAGTTGTCATTGGAGATAATCACCAAAGGAATGTGTTATAAAAGGAGAAAAAAAGTATGTCTAGAAAGTCTGAATAATTTTTTTATGCTGTTGTTTTAGTGAAGAGGCTTTGGATGCTGATAGAAAAGTTACTATAGCTATAGGGCACATTTAATTGCATTTTAGAAACTTCTTTTAATCCTGTAATAACAAAAAATTAAATCAGTGCTGACATTTTTTTGTTGCCAGAAGAAGGTAGTAAAAGGGTAAAGAAATAATTGTTAGTTCTGAGAATATAATTAGCAACTTTAATGCTTTAATCTAAAAAATGCATATTTTGAGCCTGGGTGAATGATTAAAGAAAAGATATTGAAAGCCTTTGAAATTTCTAACTGTTTGTTTTTAATTGTAAATTATGATCACTATAATTAGCTCATTTAGTACATTTATAATGTAAACAAATATGAATATACAGAACTTCAGTGATATATTTCAGGGCAAATAAGAGCAACATTGTGACCCTGGGCTCTATTTATTAAGCCTTTCTTATAGTGTTTGGCACTGCTTCATTCTTTCTCCCCTTTTTTTCCAGAAGATAAAAGAAAGCTGTACATAATATTTGCAGGTCTCTGCTGAGGTCTTAATGCATCTGGAACTACACCGAAGAAAACACAGATAGAAATCTGGTCTTTTAGGGCTTCATTTAACTGTAACTCTGAAGCTTTCTTAAAGCTAGACTTTTTATCATGTTAGAAAATAAATACTGCATGTTTTCTAAAACACTATAGTGTTAATACTGAGCAATTAGATGAACTAAAAGTGATGTTATTTTTCAAGTATATTTACTATTTCCAAAGCTAGCTATCTGCAGAAATGCAGTGTGTCTGATACTGCCTGTCCTGTTTCCTGGTGATGCACTTTGTGTAGCATCCTGGGACCAGGTTTCAGAGATCTGCTCCTTTCCTGATATATGTGCTGCCCTCCACATCATAGTAATACAAACTGGAGCTGACTGCCTAAGACTCCCTGCATGCTAATGGAAACACTTAATGAGTAACAGGATGTTATTCCCCCACCAAGTTCAGAGATTAAATTTTGGGGTTTAGTCTCACCATTATTTTTGTAAAAAGACATCTTTTGTTACATTTCCAGAGCCAGTTATCATGCTGTGACACACTGCATCCAGTTCTGATAAGTCATGGGAAGTTATGATTAGTTAAGCTTCTTATGAATAGAGAAGGCTTCCCTGAAGGTTGAAACTGGCCTCTAACTTGAGATTTTAAATCATTGTTGAAGTGTTTTGACTAGGCTGCCTTTGTGTACACTAAACAGTTTAAGGTTACTTTTTAATCCAGTGGTGCCTGTTTTCTGATGTTCATTTGCTGCAATTGAATGCTGTTCTGTTCATCACTGCCAGCTGTCTCCTTGGGATCCTCTAGTAACGAAGTTGTTTTATCTCAGAGGAATGAATTGTCAATAACAAGCAAATAATAACTTTTTGGCTGAATTTTCAAGATTTAAAAAAACCTTCTTATTCTGTCACATCTCCCTTATAATGTCTTGCAAGGGTTAGTTGCTCTTGCAACTAACACAGTGCTCTTGCACTATGAGCCTTCAGGAGTTAAATGTTTGTAGCATGACACAAAGGTAGAAGAGGTACATATTGCAGCAGTGTATTCACCATATTCTGTGGATATTTTTTAGCTGAAGGAAGTAAGCCCTGGTTATTACAGCTGTCAGGGTGACATCTGATCCTTCAGTATCAGTGACTTCCTCACCCACCATATGACCCTGATCACTGCCATGATTCTCTGTCTACTATTAAAGTGTGAAAGGTCTTGGCCCTCCAGGTGCTGTTTCAAGTCTGAAATAGCAACTTGTCTGTCACACTCTCTGCCTAACTTATTGCTTAAGGACCAAGCAAAAATGTTTAATGTAGAAAGGGTCTCATGCAGCAACAAAGTAAAGAATGTGTCTTCTGTCTGTTTCAGGGCTGATGTAGAATTAAGTCACTGAGAGTGCTTCAGTTCTTCAAAATGAGCAAACGTTAAAGCAAATTTGAGGCTTAATCTCAACAATTATATTTTGCACTTCCTTTCTAATTTTGGGGAACACACTGCTTGAAAGTTGTGAGAGGTACCTTTAAATTTCACACAAGAACGGGGGCGTATAATAGCTTGATAATTTCCATGAGTCAAAATTGAAAACTTTGAAAATATTGCTATACAAAAATTTATATCCAAAGCAGATCTTGACTGAATTTGGGAGAAAAATGAGCTATCAAGCAAAAATATTTCATTAAATATATTTAAAAACCCTAAAGCTCCAAACCAAACTCCAGAATTGCGTAGCTGAAAGGAATAGGGCTTCCCATGATGTGCATTTTTTCCTGCTTAGTAAGTGCCTTGTTTGTGGTATTTGGAACTTGCCTAACCTAGGCAATATGAAAGACTTAGGATACTTTTCTATGCAAATAGATATGGCTTATTAGGCCTACCTAATTTTTAAGAATGAGGCATTTGAACAGATTCTGTACTTAATATAACAGAGCTGGCCTAACTGGCTATTGCAGTGTACATTGTGCAAGCTTTGATACAGCAGTTGTCACATGTTTCCAGCCCTGAATGCTTATCTTTTTAAGCCCTGTAGTGTTATTAAATTCATGTAAACTGGTATGTGGGGCTTGACAACCAAGTCAGTGTTTGTATATTGAAATTCAGCTGCATCTGGACTGAACCAGAAATTAAGTAGATATAATACCAGAGTAATAAAGAAATTGGATAACCAACCAGCTTCTATAAGTTTTGAAGTGATTTTATGTTCTTAAATGTAGTATTACAAAACTATTTTTTTTTTTTGCTTTGATGTATGTGCCTGTGAGCATCTGACCTACAATTCCTCCTCTAATGCAGAGGGAGGGCACTTCTGGGCAGAGTGCTTCTGGTCACCTTTGTCAAGGGAGTGCTGAGTTTCTTACAGTGACCCCCATGATCAGGAAATCTTAACAAACACAGCTGCAGCATGTTACATTGAAAAATGTTTTTCTTTGAAATAGAACTATACACATTTTAATACCCTTTGCAATATATTCTGGATTGCAGTTGCAAATACCATTTTTTATAGCATGGAAAGTCCTCTCTTCATGTTTTGTCAGAAGCATATGTCTGTGTGTAATGATATACATATTTAATATGTATATATGCTCACATAGTGTATGTATATATATTTCAAGTGACTTCATAGCTCATGTTAAGATAACAACATCCTTTAAAAATAAAATCTTACAAAATTTTATATAGTTGTAAACTAAAGTTATGAAGTTATATGCGAAGTTAAAAGGTTATAAATGCAGTTCTGCTTATCTTAGTGGAAAACCAGATCAGAAATTGTCAGCAGAGTACTTTTAGAAGAATTCTGTCATGACTCTGAAGATGGAAAGCAAGATAGACAAGGATTTAGAGCTGATGCAAAAAGAGAAGGGAGGGTATGTGTTCCTGAGAGAAAACCATAAAAAGAAATGTAAAAAGTGGGAAAATTAAGGTGTGTCCACTCTGATCATATGTTAGACATTAACTCATAGCAGGCAGGGCTTTGTTCTCTATTAAAGGAAAAATTAGAATTCTGTTGAATAAGAAAAAGCCAACTGGATTAGACAAAAACTTGTTGCCCTTCTATGGAATATCCATAATAGCTGAATGTTCTCTATGTGTCCTTGATCCGTGTGGTGTCTGGATCTGCGCTGCTCTTTAAAAAAATATTTACTGTTTTCAGTATAACGAAATATATAACAAAAGTGTCACACAACCAGAACATTTTGGGGCTAGAGATGAATTATGTGGTTCCACCAATCCTCCTGTTTTCACTTTGTTTTCTTTCAAAAGTGAAAAAAGATCATTAAAAATTGTCAATCATTTGTGAACAGTGCTGGGTTTGATGCTGCCATTGGCCGTTTAAAGGTGAAAGGCTTTGAGTGTCTTGCTCTCTGGAGTAAACTGTGTTTGTTCATTTTCAGGCATGTGAAAAGCCTTGGTCTTCACTATGCTCTTAAGTCTTACACAGTGATAATGACTAGAGTCCTTAAATGATATTGTAATTACCATTATTCATAGTAATGGCTTACTAGTAATGATTACTAATAATCTTGATAATCCCCTAAGTTAAAATACTATAGGTGGAAAGCTAGATATGGAGTCATTATAAGAAAGAGACACTTGTTTCTTGTGTCCTTCTTGTAATAAAGTAATTAATTTCCAGCTTTTTTTGAGGGTGATGAAGAGATTTCTGAAGAGACTTCTCTCATAACAGCCCTTTCTGCCTTCCTGCCCCAAAAACTAAGAATGGAACAAAAAATTCAAGCAGCAAATATAGTTTATTTCCATCTAACCTTCTGCCTCTCCTTCACTATTTCTTCATCCTAATTTTCATGGTCTTCTGTGTTTTCATAAGCCTGCAGTGTGTGGTAGACAAAAAGTATTGTATTTATAGCTTGGTAGACAACATCTTCCCAGAAAATTTTCATAAAACCTCCTTCTCACAGGATATGTTGCCAAGTATGCATTGTTTTTATATACTTCAATTCACTTTTAAAAAATGTGCACAAAGATCTGGCTGTGTTTGTCTATGGAATTAAAAGAGAAACAACCAAAAAGAACTGTGTACTGTGATCATTTAGTCTTCAGCCTCAGTAAAAAAATCCTTATTCACTTCTACAAGTACATCTCTGTCCAGTGATTTGTCCCATATACAGAATGTATCTGCAGCTCTTGGCATTGTGGAGGGCAAAGAGGAAAATATTTCTCATTGGCAGGTGAAGTAATGTAATCCTGAATGGTGTGCTCAGATTTTTTCAATAAATGTTTTTCGTCACCACAGAGCTTTATACAACAGCAGTAAAGGCAAGAAAGGAAATTAGAAACACAGCTGAGACTGCATCTCATACTTAATAATGGCCTAAGATTCTTACTGTTTATTAAAACTAACACCCCTTGTCAAGGTGTTGATCAAAAATTCTCTGCAGTCTCTTTTCTTTGATCTTTTCATTTTAGAAACCACTGATATTTGTTGCCATTTCTTTATTTAATTTTATGTCTAAAATGTTGAAACTCAAAACTGCTTTCCAATAATGTTGTATAGTAAGGAGTAATCCTGAATTCATTGAACCAGCAAACTCATCACTAAACAAATTTGTCCACTCACAAAGAAAGGAGAGTTCTGGTGTAACACAAACATAAATGGTCAAAGACAGCACTAGAAAGGATGCTTTTCAAAACCTGTCATCTCTGTGAGCCTCATGCATCTACCGCTGTCCAGTCTGAGTATGGGCATAACCTATCCTAATATCCACATTTACCTTTTGTTTCAGCAGCTCCCTGGCTCCTGCACATGCAAAACATTTGAATTTCCTGTTGGCTCAGAGGTGAGATTTATAACATTTATTAAAGCTGCTTTTCGCTGTGAGTTTACTGGGCAGAAAGCCTAAGAGGGCCTTTTTTTTAAGGGGGTTTAATTGCCTGAATTTACCAGAGGGGTGAACATTATGCTTTCTTTGCAGCACCACTATCCACTAAGATTGCCAGGTGTTGAATTTCCCTAGAGGTTCCCTATTTATTGAAGGAATTCATGAAATATCCATCTATCCAGAGCCAGAGCTCCTACCATCCCTTTCCCATTCATCGTCTTGATTTTGTTTCCTTCGTGACTGCTTTTGAATTTCTTGATTGATCCTGTTCATTTCTGTCTGTTCCTGTCTGTAAGTGTCCTCCCTCCTCTCTTACTTGCATACCTTGGGCATTAAAAATGGGCCAGACTTCCTCAGAGCTGAATGTGCCTGAAACCTTTTTCTGGGATGTGGCTGCTGGGGCAGAGGAACAGTTCAGTGCTGGGAGTACGCTGGTGCTCTTAGCAGGGTGGGAAGGGAGATGAACAGAGGACAGGAAGGACAGGAAAAGTAGAGGGAAGGCTGAAGAGCAAAAAGGTATTTTTCAATGTTCAAAGTAAAAGCCTAGAAATAGCCCTTTAAAATCCATGAATGGACTTCTCAACAGATGGCTACCCTACTGTCAAGCAAGACCAAGGCAGGCAGACCATAATTGTTAGCAAGTGTATTGTTAAGGGAATTTACTAATTTACTGATGGAGCAGCCGCTTCAGTTGAAGAATAAATTGGAATATTTTGGTGCATTTCCTTTAAAAAGCCATACACTTTTAAGTCTATGTATTAAAATTACATAGTCTTAAATGGGGGTCTCCTTTGCTAAACAAAAGACATGCAAATTACATTTCAAGATTTATATTATGATAAAAACTAACACAAAAGAGACATTATCTTGCAAAAATGTAGAAGTACATTGCTTCATGAGTCTATAATGATATAATGTGATGTTGATGTAGTTAAAAATGTCAGAAGGGAGACAATGACCTTAAAAGTTTAAGGCAGACACATTAATATTGATTGATTTTTAAGAGATTATAAAGCAAGAATATATCTATACATAGACTGGATATTGGATTGTTTGAAAATTTGAGATGAGATACAGAACACTTTGGTCTTGTAATGCTTTAGACTTAATAGCAAGAACATGCATTATATGCAGCCATTGGTACTACAGGAAACCAGATGATTATTTGCCTTGAATTTATCAGACTATTTCTTCTAAAAAACAGTGGTGTTTGACAAAGCTAGATGATAATTTCTGGCTTAAGCACAAATGCTAGTCTGTCAGAGATGTCAAAAAAGTCTTCATTTTGGTTTGTTTGTTTGTTTTTAACCATGTTCTGTATCTATGTAGATCTGTATGGTGTATTACAGTTATTTTATATACACACATTCCTGTAAAACCTCAACACCTTCTGGCCTTGAACCAAATAAAGTGACTGCACATCAAACATCGTGTCATTTTTTTCCCTAATTTTTGTCAAACTGGAAGAAGCTAGTAACACTTCTTGTTTAAATAAGTTAAGCTCATACTTATGTCCATGCTTATGCCAACAAAGTGATAAAGAAATGTGCTCCTTACTGACGAGGAAGGTGCTAAATATAAAATATAAATATATCTAAATATAGATATTTATTGTTCCCCTGAGGCAGTTTATTTTATCATATCAGATTGATGGAAGTTTCATCTCATTCACAGATAAGCTGTACTCTTAATGAGACTTCCACTGGCCAAAGAGATGATGCTGGTCATGGTGGCCCTTTAGACTTTGAGGAACCAGACCACAGATGCCTTGGACTTGGATTTTAACTTGCAAGAGAGAACAAGTCTGATCAGTAGGAGACAGACCATCTTGCTGAGAAGAGAACCCAAGGCATTGTACAAGCTGGAGGTTTTCATTCAGAATCAGACCTCACAAAACATGAGTCATATAAACAGAAGGTATAGACCACATTTATAAAAGGATTTTTAAAAATATCTCTTTCCAACAAATCATTAGTATTTTTCTTTTTCTCTATGCACATACGAAGTTACAGAAAAAAATCAGTATCTGAAGGAAAGAAAACAGCTGAGAACCTGGAGTTCAGCATAGACATCTTGCATAATAGAGAATTCTCTATTTTTTTTCCAAGAAGCAAAGACAAGAAAAATTATTGTGTGGCCACTTTGCCTCCAGATTTATTTTTTTTTTTTTAATAGAAAAAGGTGGATTCTTTTTGGGAGGACTATCAAACAACAAAGTGTCTGGGTGTCATAGCTGCATCCTGTAAATGTCTCTTTCATTTCACCAATGGTAAAACCTGTTTTGACCTTGTAGTATAGGAAAATAGCAGAAATGGCCCGTTTAATAGATCAGAGAAAGCACAGTGTTTCCAAAGGGCCTGGCCTAAGTAAGCAACCAGAATCCCAGAAAGCCAAGAAATTTGAAGGCAGTCAGACTTGATTTAATTTTTTTCGTACAAGTCTCATTTCAGAGAATGATTAATGGGAGAAGAGACATAAATGGCAAAGTCTTGATCAAAGAAGCTGCTGCCAGGGTACCATCTAGATAAATTAGGAAAAGAATGCTCAGGTTTCTGTGAAAGAAGACTAATGACATCAAGTCAAGATGAAATAGAAAGGAGCAGCCTTGCAGGCTGGAAATCATAAAAGACTAGCCTGCCCTGACAAGAAGCCCTGAGAAATTTCCCAAACTGGAAAGTAATTGGAATTGGAAAGGAATTACTTTCTGTAAGTGCCACGTCTTGAAGTTGCACAGGACTGAAGATGACCCAGACACCAAACTTGCTTTTTGGAATCTGTCAAGACAAGTGAAGGAATCTTCTGGAAACATCAACTCTACACACTGCAGCGTTCTGCATCTATGTGCTCACTCTACTCAACTAGAATCAGTCCCTTCACTTAAAAGCTCAAATGGTCCCACCTGGAAGCAAGCAGACAGTGGGTAAAAGGACACTGTGAAACCAACAGCCAGTAAGCCTTTGTGTAATTTGGAGAACTTGCTTACAGGAAAGGCAGTCTCCTGGAGAGAGCAGTAGTCCTAGCTGAATCAAGAGAAACCTTTACAAGTCTTCTGAATATACTTGTGCAGAGAGGCACCTTAGAAGGTAAGAATTGTCTTTTGGTGTACCATAATGGATTTCAGAAAAGTAAATTTTAAAAAAATTCCAAACCTTCTTCAGTGGTCAGAGGTGTACTCCTTGAAAACTAGTGTTTAAATAAAATGACTCATTTCTCAGGAAACATTGAATTGTTATTTAAGTATTGACTTAGTTTTCTAAGAAATACTAGTATTCTTGTCTAGAGGAGCAGATCTTCCATTAGAAGTCTTCTTGCCTCAGATTTAGATTATAATATAGAGTAGCATTTCTGCAGACAAGCACTTA
The DNA here is from genome assembly GCA_018697195.1 of Certhia americana. Classification (NCBI taxonomy): domain Eukaryota; kingdom Metazoa; phylum Chordata; class Aves; order Passeriformes; family Certhiidae; genus Certhia; species Certhia americana. The sequence continues at coordinate 16,073,083 of CM031864.1, read as the reverse complement.
GTGTGATCAGTACTAAAACTGTGTGAGATTAGCTAATGTACTTTTCTGTGATGTGTAGAGTGAATGCCAGAACGCACTATTGTACCTGACTGCAGCAGCATGAAGTTACACTTCAACAGCATTCCATCGTAATGTGGGATTTTGAAGGCAGGGAAGCGGTCTCTGGGGTGTTGCCCGTCAGCAAGAAATGGTTTTTAAAAGTAGGAAAAAAAGGAAGAGTCTGAACTGATGTTTAGAACAAATAAATGTGAGCAGCAAAACTTTTAGTGGTAGTATTACATGCCATCATAGAACAATAGCTAAATGAAGCATGTATTTAAAATTTGGTGAGAGGCTTTTGTACGTTTTAGTTCTGTTTGGCTCAGCAGGTGTGCTGCACTTTAGACTTCAGTCTCCAGGGCTGTCAATCCAACGACTTTCACAAGCACTATATTCACTTAAAAGCTGAAAGAGAAAAATAGAAGGGGATGATGCTAATAGCACTTAGCACTTATACAGCTTTCCTTCTTGAAAGTATAGTGCAAACATGAGGTAATTAACATGTACTTTGTCTTGGAGATGCAAATGTATCTCTAAACAACTTTTAAGCAAAGAGAATACAGACACATGAAACCAACCTATGCCCAGCTGAACATCTTCAAGCTTTAATATCAGGAAGTGCTATTTATGGTCTAATTTCTCCCTGTGCCTGATCATTAAGTCCAGCTTATGGAAACCAATGCAGTATGTTTCTGCATGCAGGGCTCTTTCTTCATTGTTTCGGATTCTATTTAATGAAGTGCCTGATACGTGACCACCAGCAAGTTATACAACTTGTGTATTGTGGGGGGGTGTTTGAGTAGTCAAAATATGGGATTAGTTTGCACAGATGCACCAGTTATTCAAACAGAGGTCAGGAGCCTCTGGAGCAATCCTTCTGTATCTGCTCCAATATCTCCCCACCTGGTGTGAGCTACTCTGAATATGTCCCACAAAGTCTTGAACAGACAGTTGCCCACCTAATCCACTTACTTAGAAACTTCAAAGTCTTAAAAGGAAAGGACCAGGAAAGAGATGTTCAGCTAGCACTGAGAGAAGTGGAATCCTTTTGAGGAGAAAAAGAGACAGCTAAAACTACAAGTCTCAAAATTTTCTCTAAATGAGGAAGAAAAATGTCGGCAGCTGTGATGTGTTTTCAGTGTGCTTTTTTCCTGGTTAAAATAAAAGTTCAGTGGTGTTTGCAAAGCTGGGAATAGACTTATAAGTTAATTTGATAATTTAAAAGTTCTTTTGAGCCTTTGAGCTACTACCAAAGGCTATCAGCACAGATCAACCAGGATGTGAAGCAAGTGTGGTCAGAGAATTATCTGTTTCACTCTCCTCTTAGTTCTTAGGCCATTATGACTTTAGGATGGCAAATCTGTCAAATTTGCAATTTCCTCCAGTAATAGAGTTTTGGCAGAAGCTGATGCTGGTGCTGTGCTGTACTCATGCATAGTTAGGTAACCAATGCATGCTTCATTTGAGAGAGGCACAGAAACCTTCTCAAAGTTACTGCATTATAGTCTCTCTTTCAGTGCTGAGCTCAGCTGTGGAGAGCAGAGGTGTGAAAAGGCTTGTTAATGAAAGTCTGTTTAGATTTCATTACTCTGAGTAGCCAGATCAAGACAATAGGCCTTGCTAACCCTCTGAGAATTTCAGTCCTCTCTGGAAAAACTTTCTTTCCTGCACTGAATATCCTTCCTAGTTGAATGTGCAATGTAAGCAGAACTCTCTTCTGCTGTCTTTGATTAAGAGAAATGGAGACTGCCTTCCACTTGTAGAAGATGGAGCAGGAAGGATGAACAAAAGAGCCAGGAAGGTCTTGTTTCTCTTACTCAGACACACCAAAGAAGCCTCCAGCTCAGCCTTCCATTTTTTAGCCTTCTGTTTCCCTCCTGTTTTAGAAAGGGAACTCCTTTGAGTTACAGGGGGAGCCAAGGTGACTGATATGGGGGATAGACTAGATGTGGCAGTTTGTCAGATTGATGTTGCAAAAATACCAAAAACATTGGGGAAGGTATAACTCACTGATTGGTCCATGAGATGGGCAACTATAGGTTGGTTGTGTTCAGCTCAGAGCTGGGGTTTGGGGAAGCCACGTCTTAGCAAGCTCCAGCGTGATTTCTGCATTGTGCCAAAAGCATTTTATTGTCTTGATCTGGAGAAGTCTCCTACTGAGGCTGACTGGAAGAGAGGTGCAGTAAACCACAAAGAGCTCTATCAAAATATAATTTCTTCCTCTTCACAATGGCACTGGCCTATGAGCAGTGAAATAAGTGAGCAGTTCTTAATGAAAGCTGTAGCTATGGCAGTATCTTTGGCTACATGAAGAGCCCTAGTCTTAACCAACCTGAGGACTTCAGTGATGTTTTTCAGTTTACTGTAAAAGAAAAATACCAACCTGTGGTAGACTTGGCATGTGGCATGGGCAAGCTTTTTCTCCCCCAGATAATTAAACCTCCATTTTAATCGCTGTGATTTTCTTTTGTTGTGGTCTTTTTAATGTTCTGCAAGTTTTATTTAGATATTTATTAAAGCTTTTAAATACTTAACTCTTGATGAAAGCAGATATATCTTCATCAGCATATACACTCACCAGAATACCTGGAATACATATATAAACAGATTTCAAAACCCAGCTAGTAATAAATGACAAGAAATGAGTGCTGGAAAGCTGAGTCAGTCTGTTTCACCATATATTCCACTGTGTTGTACTTTCTTTATAAATTCAAAATAAATTACAAAGGTTAGTAAAATCTTATTTCACCTTTTTTTACTTGTCCACTTGTATTTTCTAAATAAGTCTCAAATTTAAATGATTAATGATCTAACTTAATTGAAAGGAAAATTATTCAGAGAAGAACCCATTTTAAATAGCACATTTCCATACACATATTTTACATTGTTACTGAGTGATAACCTAATACAGTTAATTAGTACCTTTCTGCCTAGTGTAACTTATTTGTCATCAGGAGTAGGATTTAGCCCTTTACATCTTGTCATGGCTTTTGGTGTTAAGTGCTTGCTGTACCTTGTCCCATCAGGAGATCCAGAAGGGTGATGTTTCATTTATTTCCAGCTTTGCAATTTTTCCTGTAGCGTTACTTAAGAAAAACATTTTGGTATATGGAGTGGTTACTGATGTAGTCATTGAAGTCAATATAACTTTCACAATTGATGTCAGTGAGGATTCTGTGTCGCTCCAGTAAAAGATGAACACTGTGCCCTTTTAAGTAATATATCACACCCATATTTTAAGGACATCACTTATAAAAAAAATGCCCTGGAAAAGAAGGGAAGAGAGATGTGCCTGTTACTGCAAAGCTTACCTTCTGAATTCTGTTTCTAGTTGCAAGAGAAAACATAAAATGTAAGGGCATGTGCTTTATTGTTATTTATTTTAACTGTCTTCTGATACATTACCTTTCTGATGCTACATGGTGTTCTCCTGCACTATTTCCCAGCATGATGGCTAATGTCCTGCTCTGAAAATTATCCATTAAAATTTTATCAATTTTGTGTTTTGGTGAGACAGTATGAGGAAATGCCATTTGAAAATTAGATTCCTCTTTGACATCGGGCGCCCAGTCAGCAATCCAATCCCATGTGTTTCTACTGAGACATTAGGATTTGATATAATTTTGGGCAGAAAACATTTTAAAATGAAACAATTGAATTTTCTGGATGGTCTTGGGGACCACTTAGCTTAAGAGAATACACTTCCAAATCAAAAGCATTTCAATCACTCTAAATATTATTTGGATGATATTTGCTTTATGTGTAGTAGCAGTTTGAATTTGTATTGAATGTTTGACTGGCTCGTGCTCTCATAGATGATGTATGAAATTATTATTTCATATTTTTCTAGTGTTTGCATTGCAAGTGACATCTGGCTGACAGGAACTTGGAGAAATGGGATACAAAGTGAACGCTGCAGTTACCACGGTATCATATTTATCAAAAGGCTTAAGGTTGGTCTTTCTTTGTTTCACATGTGAAACTATCAGCAGTGAAAAAGAAGCAGCATTTCTTTTTTTTATTTGACTGAGCTGCTTAGAAAATGAAGATTGATGAATAAAAAATGTTAATTGTATTCTGTATTCTATTAACATAATTAATTTATGTAGACAATCATGTATACTGGCTGAAAGGGAGTTTTCAACTTGTATGTGGAGGGTTTGGTTTTGTTGCTATTATACCTTTAGATTTTGGCTAATGTTATATAAAATTCATGCACACTATATCACAGAGATAGGGAAGTCTGGAACAAGCTGCTATAGCAGACTGGCAGAGTTCTTTTTAAAATGTGTGTTCAACTGCGCAAATCTAAAGGTAGGTTAATTATAATTGCATTATATCTTTGAAATGTACCTGTTGAAATCCTGTCTTTAACCAAACTCTTACCCCAATGCTTTTTCTTTAAGATCTTGATGTGTCACTTGTCTAATGGTAAATTTGAATTAGTCAATTCTTGACTAGAGTACAGGTTTTAAAAGTTATTTAACAGTTTGAAATGTGATATGAAATTTCTGATGCTTTAGAAATATGAGTCCAGCCTTAAAAAAAAGGCATTTTCCTAATGTATGCACTTTGTGAGGAAGCTCTGCTGATGTGTTATGGGAGAAAACCAAAAGTGATACAGTGGAATGTCCAGTTTCTGGCCATGCCCTGGCTTCTACACTGGCTGGATGTGTCTTTTGGACACTCTTAGTTGCTACCTTGCATCTTTCGTGCTTGTTAGTTATAAAGACTGTGGAATCTGTGCAAAGCAAATGGGGGAATTTGTAATGCTTGGGTTATTTCCCAGCCATCCTGGGAAGGAAGGAATCTGGGGGCTGTTCCATATATGCATGTGTCGCTCAGAAGAGAAAAGCAAGAAGAGGTTGTATAGAGATAGTGAGGGGATTAGAACAGTCTAGGAGGGGAAAAGTCTGCCTGAGAGAGATGGCAAAAAAAAGTAATCAAAAAATAATGTCATCTGTACCACTGACAAGTGATTTTCTGATCTATGAAGTTAATAAGCTGAGAGGACTCAGCATCTCCCAGAACTTAGACCTTTGCTTTTAAATAAATAGAAGATCCAGTTGTGTGGTCCAATTCACAGGAAGCAAGAACTAACAATAGTTTTCCTTTAGGTCTGTAATTGCAAGGTCAAGTTGGGAAACTTAAAAAAAAAAAAAACCCTAACAAAAACAAGTGAATCAAAACATGAAAAACTGTGGGCAAGCAATACAAAGCAAAACATTTCCAGATCGTTCGCAGAGGAAAATTTTATTCCTGTAACTAAACCTTAAGAAATGCCTGTCTATTTACTGATGACATAGGGCATTTGCCTGTCGTCCTTGGCTAGACATTGGCAGTATGAATACCTTCACTCTCTTTTTCTCTCTGCTTTTGCAAACATCTCCAGCAATAAAGACTGGACTTATCCATTGCCATACATGGCTTTCCTATTTTTTTTGTCAGACAACTGAGCAAAGATCCCTGAGACATTGATCAGAGTAGCAGAGTATCAATTTAGAGCATTCAGAGCAGTAAGTGTTCTGAGCATAGCAATGAGACAGAACTGAGCAGAAAAACAAAGAGCTGATGCTGCAGCAGAGCTAAGCCTGGTTTCCTAAGCATTGCATAGTAATTCTTTTCAGCAATTTGTGAACCATACAAATGCTATATATGATTCACTGGAATAGACTTTGCAATTTAAGATGAAAATCACAAATTATTTACCTTGTATTAGTATAGGTTCCTTGCCACTTAAAAAAAAATAATAATTAAAAAAAAGAGCAGGTACTCTTGAAGCCTTTCAGAATGGGTACTATTCACTGTGGTGATTCGTGCTTGGATGGTTTGATATAGATGGTTTATTATGAAACACAGTCTGCTTAGCTATTTTCCATATTGTCATTTACTCTTTTTCGGGTCCCTTTAGAGCTCGAAAGGTGTGGCATCAATCATTCCTAAAGCAATGAATGTATCCAGTCCTCCAGAGAGCAGGACTGGGTGAGCCAGACCCAGTATCTGAAGTTTTTATGCAGTGTCTTTACTTGCTAACAGAATGTTTCAAATACAGAGATATACAAGGTATCCTGAGCCTCTTCAAATAAGTTTGCAAGTGCTACTGACTCCATTGAGCTAAAGTCACAGAAGTCTTCAATTTATTTTTTTCACTTTTATTCAGCTCTGTGTTTTATTGTTACATAGTACTTCTGTCTCTACTTTGTGACATATGAAACAAAGCTGTTCTAGTTTCTTAGCCAATGTTATTTATTCTCTATGCTGATGCATATTGCGCTTTTACTTGTCTAATTCTCTGTCTACCTAGCCACACACTCAGATTTTATCAGCTTCTGGTTAAGATTGCTGGACTTCTTGTATACCAACACAAAGAAAGAGCAAGGAAATAAGTGGTTAAGTCACTCAACACTCCGTTTACACTCTCCTCAGCAATCTTTCTCAATTCCAATGATCACAGTCCACAGGCTTCCAACTTCACCCTGATCACATTGTTTTTCTTCTGTTTACTATTCAAGACATTATTTATTTTTTTCTGCTTCAAGATTTAACACTTTCTATCTTGAATATTTGTACCCCAAATTAAGACATCATTATTAAAAATTGAGAAAAGTCTGTGCTTCATCATTGTTTGCAATGTTGCAGGTTTAAGAGTTGAGGATCTGGGAAACACTTCATTCATTGCATTCTTTACTATTGTCCTTTGTGTGCTGAGTAATAAAGCCATGCTTCTTCTTAATAGTTTGTGTTTCAAATCTGTTTCACAGAACAAGAGTAGGTCAGACTTCCTCTATCACTCTTTTGAACCTTTCTCAGCCTCTGGGGTAAAACAGATTGGTCAAAGGTCTGATCCCTTTGAAAGTGGAATCTTGGCACTTTCTTCTGTGGGGGTGAAGATGAAAGTGAATGAATGACGCTCAATATAAACAACCTTTGCTCTTCAAGAGAAGAGTAGTAGCACCTACGTACACTATAGGAACTGACTTCTCTAGAGCATGTTAATGACAGTTGAAGTACTTGCAAGTGAATTTTGAGGCAATTTTAAGGAGTGATTTGTATATGTAATAAGAGCCAGAGAACAAGTATTCACTTTCTGTTTAATGACTAAAACTAGTATTAGCTGTGATAGACTGATGAACTGCCTGAGACATTTCAATACAATATCAGACTCTGAATATATTTTGATTTGGCAGAAAGCAGTAGGAAGGGGAAAAAAAGCATATGGACATAAGCATGAACCTGAGATTTTGCCCTGTTCCCTTTTCTTTCCCACTTTATTCCTAGTTCTTACATCTGGAAGAATCTTTGGATAAACAGCAGTCCTGAGGTAATATACCATAATGGCAAAAGCATACTGAAGAGGGTGGGGTGGAAAAGAAAGGGGAGATACGGTGTTTAGATAAACAAAGTAATTTTCCTTCAGTTTACCTTCACAAAGTTTCTGGGTAGTTTAGAAGCATGTTGTAGAAAAGAATGTTGCTCGCTTGAAACATTGCTTTCCCTAAAGGCTACACAGTAGTGTATTGGAAGATACTTGTCCTTCTAGATGAGAAGAATTTCAATTCTTGACCACGGGTATCTTTGGCTGGACTAAACAAAAAGCGTGCAAGGACTTTAGAGAGCCATTTTTTCCCTGTGTTATAGCTGAATGCTGTTATGATACATCTGAAGACCCTGCTGGTGACTCATTTTGGCCTAATTTGTTTAACATTTTGGTAGACTATTTGCTTTTTCTCCACTCTATATTAGCTTTGTATCATTGGTGATGAATTTTTGTGCTTTTTTTAAAATTTATTTTTTCCATACTAATAAAAATAGACTTTATTTATAGATTTTTGTCTAGAATAAACAAACCCTGCCTACTCTGCAGATGATTAAATGGCACTCAAAACAGAAAAACATAATGTGGAAAGTTGTCATAATGATGGTGACATCATTAGCTGTGAATTCCAATGTTACTCTTAGGGATGGAGAAAGTACTGAGTCTATGCTCCCCAAGTAGGGATGTTGGTGTCTGTTCCCTATGTGTGGACTAATCCTTTTTGAAACCTTCTGTACAGATGACATTTGACTCAAAGCTCATCTGAGCAGCCCTTTAGTAACAGCTATTCTGAAGTCTAAAATCCTTTTTAAAAATTATTTCACCATCAAAAATTCAACTTCACCATGAAGTTGAGTTTGGCTCAGATAGTAGAAACCTCAACATCTCAGAAACACATTGATCCCATTTCATATCTAAAATAAAATGGGATTTAGATTGTTATACTCTAGTCATATCCATGTGGTTGGAGACTGCTAAATTCACATGAGAATGCCTGTCTGCTTTCCATCTGACAAATAACACTCTGTTTCTACCAGCAAAGATTTCAATATAATATCTTTTCAAAGTAATCTTCCCTTGATCAGCAGACTACAGTATTTTTATCATTTTGTAGCCTTTCTTTCCTTTATGGGTGAATACTTCACCAAATTGTGTTTAATATCTATTAACTTGGATTTTTAAAAGATCAAATGGCTTCCACATCTCATGATATTTTTCTTCATAATGTACTTCTTCTAAGTTGATACCACTGCATACTTAGAAATTGATTGCTGTTCTCTCATCCTATCTGCAGACAGGATCCTGACAGAAGGTCCTGCCTTATGAAAGCATAAACTTCATGGGAGTGACTATTATGTTCCTCTTTTCTTGAAGGAGGCATTTCTATTACATTTCTACTCCTCTGGGAGGTCTTTCCACATACCCAATCTTTTGTTGTTTACTTTCAGCATCTCAGTTCTCCGGACTGCTCTGATTAGATGATGTGTTGGTTTTTTCACCTAGTTGAGCTTTTACTTTTGCACCTATTAGCACATTCTTACACTGCCCCACCTGCTCTTTGGCTCTCTTGGCTCTTTATCAGAGTGAATGTCAATGCTGAAGTTTCATCCCATCAGAGTAAATAACACAACCCATACTTCTGCTGCATTTTTCAAAGGGTCAGCTTCCCAAAGAAAAAAAGTTACATTTTTGCAAAGTTATGGAAACAACAGTGAGCAAATCAGAAGTGTTGATGCTCATATTCTTATTCTGTTCTGTTTCTTATGCTATGAAATTAACTCTATTATGTGAGATTTCAGTCTAGAGATGTAACTGTTTATTTTTGAAGATGCCCAGGGTACTCAAGTTACAACTACTCTGAAAATAAATATACTATGCATTAACATTTGAATATTTCTGTCCAAAATTATTTTCTGTGTTGATACAAGTGTTTTCTCACCTATGCTATGCATCACTACTATAAAATAGAAAATAAAAATATAAGAAATCACCTAGAAGGGAAAAGCAGATTTTAATTTTTTTTCAAACTGTACTGAATAAAGTCAGAGAAGCCATTGCTTGTTGTGCAACTGTTGTGGGTGGATATGTTTCCAATCAGGGGTGGCTGGTGCTTATACTTTTTTTCCACCTCAGCATCACCAGTTTTATAACTGTTTGCATGGATGTTCCTAGAGGAGTTAGTAGATGATGTGAAAATGCATGGTATAGGTGCTTTGGCAGACTTACACAAACCTGAGTTTGCAGTAGCGTTAGGCATTGGATCCCAAGATGCACGTTTCCAGTATCAGTTACTACAAGTTGCAATATTTTGCTGTGAATGGACTTCATCAGTGGTTACCACACTCAGACAGAAATGCTCCTGTGGGGGCACATCTGTCCTGTCAGCTATTTGCTTAAGTTTTAAGGTGCATTAATCTCACTTGAAACTCTATGCATAAATGAGAGCCCTCCCTAGATATTTATTTAGTTAATTTTCTTCAGACTTTAGACCGGTTCTATTCAGATGCATCTTTTATGTTTGTTGCTATGATATTGTTGGTTAACTATCATGTTGTTGATTATTAAGTTGGCACTCATGAACAGCAATTTGCATTATGATGATTCAGCCCATAAAGTGTTCAGATTAACTTTTTTCTTAAGTTTATTTTTTTTAGTTTTAATATTGTTTCCCTTTCATTTTGCAGTCTATTTTTTAGTGCTGTACAATAAAACAATAATGCAAATGTTGTGTTTCTACATGCATACATATGTACATGTATCTATATATATACACAATAGCTTGGATTTGGGGTGATGTGCTTCTGAAAGAAAATCTGAAGCCCTCTGTTTGCCTGTACAATAGGACTAAGGAAGTTCCAGTATACTTTTTCTCTTGCTGTCTTTCAACTGCACTCATTTTAGGCCTGAATATAAATATGCACATGACTTTAAGGTGGCCGTGCCACAACAATTTCCCCAAAACTTTATATCCACTTGTAAATAAAGCTGAGTTTCTGAATTCTAACTGCTGCCATTTTATCTGAGAAGTAACGAAGTTTCTGCATAGACTGGAGGCTCTAACCAGAAAGATAAACAGAGAGCACATGTTTTGTGCCTGTGAATTATTGTTTGTGGTTTGCTTTGATAATTTTGGCCTTCATATAGAACTAGTTACTTGTAGACAACTGGCAATTACTATTGAGGCTGTGGGTATAATCCATTAATATCCCCTAATTTAATGCAACCATCCAAATCAAACATTCTTCTGTTTTTAAAAAAGCCTGCAGGTAATGAAAGCTTCAGAACATTCATATGTGTAATGTTACAGTAGAAAAGTCTAAATTCTGCATTCAAAGACCTGGTAAAATCCCAAGCTCATATTAATGCAACTTCAAGCTTCTAAGGGAATATTTTGACTGTTTGCCATTAGCCCTGTTGCTTATGGAAAGGCAAGGAACTAAACTGGTGCCTGCTGGCTTTGAATACCTCTTTTTAGGGGAGGTCAAAACTTGGGCCAAAGAAAATGGGGGACCCACCCCAGTGACTGTGCCTGATGACATTACCAGATGTATCTACAGAACAGGAAACTACATCTGTGATGTTCTATGAATATTTGGCCTGTGGAAAACTGTGGTACGGGTAGCACCATAAGACTTTCTTATGTCCAGGTATTTCTGATTAATCTGATGTGGTAAATGCTAGGTTTTCCAAATGAGGAAACATCTGTGTTCATCCCTAATCTGGAAAACTTTATCCTGTGAGACCTGGAGTATTGTATTTCTTGTTTTATGTCAAAAAATAGGACAATATTCTGTAAAAATGTAGAACACTGTTCTTTCACTAGTTCACGTTAATTTCATTAATCCATATAACAGAATGTAAGAAAACTCATCAGCAAATTACCTCAAAATTGGCAGATAGATATAAAGGGATCCTCAAATTTTCTTACCTGGATGTCAGAGTCCTATAAAACTAGTCTGTAAGGTGTCTTCTAGGGTCAACAAATCTCTTTTGGTATCACCACTGTGATCTCTTTCATACAGAGGCATCAAACCATAAATTACTTAGAAAAAGCCAGGTGAAGGAAGACAGTTCAAAATGGCCTGAGGAGGCTTTGAACAGTTTCATTCTTCTCTCTGCTTTTAATTGCTGCTTTTGCAGTCAGTCTGTTAATAATCAGATTGTGTTATTTATTATTTCTGAATCTTAGTTGACTTAGCCTGTATATAAACTCTGTCTCCTTTTGGTATCGCTGCATTATACTGCTGAAGAAGGAGATCATAATGCTACTGTGGCAGAAATGTGGAAGATAGCACTTCTGTATTTTTCCAGTCTTAATGTTATCTTCAGTGAGTTGGAAAAATCACTAATAAATATAAATTTGATAACCTTCAGAAAACCTTTTGCTGAACAGTCTTGATTTCTGGTTTGTGCTACTTTAAGTCATTCCATTTGCATATGAAAACAATCTCTCTTTTCCCCCCATCTGTTATATTATTGATTTACATCTTTCAGGTAGTTATCTGCAATGATGCACACAAACATTCATAGTTTAATACTGTCATTTTGAGATGATTTCCTATAATCTATTGAACATAAACCATGAAAAATTTAGGATACGTTTCACCTTCTTTTAAAAGTTTATTACAAACTTTGGAAGCCAATTGTAAGTGTTTTACAATAATGGATATCTTTACACTCTTTTTTTGGTGGCTCCATATTTTTGTGACACTTCATAAATACCTCTCTCTAGACCAATAAATAGTAATTTTGAACTAGCCTAGATCTTGATTGCTTTGTTTAGGTAACTATGTGAGTGTAATCATGCACACAGACTTTGAGTCATAACCTGCCAACTCAGATGACAGTAACTAAAAATATTTCTTCCCAATGGCTGGCTACAATAGCAATCAGTAGTAGTTTTAGTACACTCCTCCTGGTTGGCAGTTACCAACATAGGTAAACATACCTTCATTGTATCCTCAGCTGGTGAGCCAAATATCAGCCTGTGAAATTTGGATGACCTTTGGAAGCCAATGATGCATTGGAAACAGACTGAGAGTATCACCTGTGCTCTAAGATGCCTCTGAAGTCATCTTACTGAAAGGGTGACTTTAAATTAATAACTATTAGGTCCTCCTTCAAAGCTTGGGTACTAAGTGCTGATGGAACTCAAGTTGTATACAAAAGTGGAGTTACTGCACTGATAAACTGAAAAATTCTGTGATTCTGTAGTGAAGGCTTAAGGTCCTGGGGTTGCATCTGCCCAAGTCCTTGCCTTTGCAATTGGTACTTCTAATGAGAATTGGAGGAAATCCTGCCATCATGCTCTATGGTGCAGAATGTTAGAGGACTTTGTTTCATTGTAGTGCTGTCATTAGCACATAAGGAACTTCAGGAAAAAAAGTCTCTAAAAGACTAGCCTTTAAAGGATTAAACCCATTTAATGGTAAGGAAGGACATCTTTAGCTGGAGACTGTAAATGAACATCCCAGTGTTAAAGAACTGATGGATTACTGTTCCCATACAGATCTAACAGCTTATTTTGTATCTTTTTTTCCCTCCAGAAGGAGAAAAATTGGTCAGTTTCTTCATTAGAAACTCCTAAGTGTTTTAGTAGCAAGGGAAACTGAGGCTTGGCAATATAATGCAGATTTTCCTGTGCTGTAGCAAGGCAGGGTGGAGGTTAGGTCTGAAAAGGGGAAGGCCATACTTGATGCTGGAGGGTAAGAATATTTTGCACTTTGGGAATTGTGGAAGCCCTATTAAAATGAGTTGGTTCAAATTTAGACTGAATGAAGCACGTCAGAATTTACTATGGAGAGCAATCCAGCATTGCCAAGAGAATGAACATAATGACCTAATACTATAAAGACTGTTTATCTCTGTTTCCTGCAGATCTGTGAAATGTCTGACTTTCTTAGGATTTGATTCCAATGTGACCACTGAGAAAACAGAATAAGCAAAGTTTTCTTTTTCTTGGTTGTAATATTCCCACGTTTTTTTATGGCAGTCCTAATCTAAATGATCTGCAATCCTTGAGCACAAAGACTTCAGGTTTAGCTGGGGCAGGTTGCAAACTGCTAAGCCCTGCTAAACATCCTCATAGCTGAAAAAGGCACAGGGTTCTTAAGCTTTTATTTGAATAGACTGTAGCTATTATTAAAATTATTATTAACCTTCAAGTATTGACTCAAAATCCCTTCACACTTTGCTAAAATTGTCCTGAAATTTCTGTCATTCTCACTAACATGTTTAATTTTCTTTTCCACATGCTGTACTTAGCATTGTATTTCTCTCCCTTCTACCTTCTGTATATTAAAAAAATATTGGTACCATTTTCTTAAATAAGTAAAGTGAAATTTTCCCTTTGATCATTTTCTCTGTTCTTATTAAAAAGTACATTGTGTTTAAAGCTGACCTCTTGTCTATTGTAGTTTAAATGGCAATTCCAAATTAGGTGCTTTAAAAGTTTGCAGTTACAAATGGAAATGTCTTTAACTATTTATAATCATCTTTGTTTAAATTGTCCTTACACATAGAAGCAAGGTAAGTGAGGTGCTGAAATGCATAGAAAACAGGATCTTTTTTAAAAGTCAGTGTGTTTGTGAAACAGATTTTTGTCAAGGACTGAGAAAGTCTTATTTTTATTTGGTTTTGGTTTTTCCATCAGTGTATGAAATATTTACTTGTTAGGCAGTATCAGGAATACCCATTTTCCATAGTGTTGTACCAGCCCAACCCATAAATGTGCTGGTTAATTAAGTGTGACCTAAACCAACTTGACTTGAGCTCTGCATTAAATGCACAAAACCCATTTGAGCTGACCAGCAGCAGAAGTGGTACTCAGAGAAATTGAAAAGGATTTCTCCCAAATGCTTTCTACTTACTTACAGCACTCAAGTAATGGCTGAAGATTAGCATATGACATGACAGATTACATTAAGTCATGTCTTTCCAGTGCTTTATGACAGCACTATCACATTAGCTTCTTAGCACTGGCACATCGAGGCATGCAAATGTTTTCAGACCCTCTTATTCAAATCTACAAGCTGACATGGCAGCCTTGATATGATTATTAGTCATTTGAGAGACTTTAATTCACGTCATCAGATAACAGGTTCTGCTAAAAGGTTAGAGAAACTGTCTGCTTTTAATGAAGCCCTCAAAAAAGACCCTCAAAAACCTCCCTGCTCATAGAGAGCCTGATTTGACTTTATTGACAAGATCCCCCTAAGAGTGAACTTGAGTTGAATAAGTAAGCAGGCATCTAGAGTGAAAAAACCTACTTACTTCATTTAAAGATTAGACTGAACTGGGTTGAATTCCTATCTTTCTGTTTCCCTTTTTCTTTCTGGTTGTACCATAGCTTTAAAGGCAAGGTGCTCTGTCTGGAAAATGTTTTCAGCATATGATGTTGAATGAGGAAAAGTGGAGCAAAGACTGGTCCAATACTGTAGTGGCAAACTCTCATTATAGTGAGTGGGAGGTCACTGCTGCTTATTTCAAAGGGTTAACTGATGGTATCTTGTCATAAGGGTCTGTGCAGCACAGTTAGGAATTCTGTTTGCACTCTTTTAGTCTGCATCTATTAACACAACTTCATATTCAGATATTGTTTTATGTAAAATAGTGCTGAGTTTGCCTTCTAATGAAAATACCTTGTAAATTAGTTATCCAGGGTCAGTGGCAGTTGGCACAAGGTAAGTGAGGTGAGAGATGATATTCTTCCTAAGCAAGTAAAAAGGAGGCCTTAACCATTAAAAAGGATATTTGGTGATAGAGCAGGGATTTCTTCTCTTTGCAGAAGGTGTGGGAAAATTATGCTGATCCCAGCCAGCATTGTCCCCAGACCAAAGATACATGTCACAAACTTCAAAAAAAAAAAAAGGAAAGAGTTCTTAAAACCCTTTGTCGTTAGTGTCGCAATGGTCTCTGTATCAGTAAAGCTAATGTCAATATAGTACTGCCCAGAATACACCTGACTTCCAGAAAGCTGCTGGTGTCTCTATACCTAGAACTCACTGCATGCTTTTGTTACCTGATCCCTTATTGTTGACTAAGGAGGAAGCTGAAAGTTGCTTGTGGACTTTGTGAAGCACCTAGTTTAGAGATCATTTTGCTTATGTCTCAGACTTTCTCTAGAGCCTTGCTTGGTTTGCCTGTTAGCAATATGCTAATTGGGAAAGCAGTAAAGAACTGTATTTAGGTTCAGACACTGTGTATGTAGGCTAATTGTTGCAGTTGACTTTCATTTTTTCTTTGAAAAGCCAATTCAGAATCCCTAGTGTAGGACTCACACTAGTTATCAGGACATGCATAGTCTGAGTTTGAGACAAGTGATTGACTGCAGCTGATTCATCTTGGTGTAGGGGACCTGGTTTTATCACCTTTCACATTGCCTCTGAATGTCACCTCTACAGCAGCACACATCCTCCAGGAACTCCAATTCTGCTCCTGCTGAATATAAATGTGCCAGGTACAAAACAGCTTGCTGCTCTATACCAGCTCACTAAATCCTCTCATTTTCATTTGCCTTTGCTACTCCTGCAGCCGTGGCCACAGTGGTCCTCTCAGATCCAATCGACCTGTTCTGCTTCTATTTCCATGTCTTCCAGCTCCTTTTCTATCTGAGCAAAATCAATTGCTCTAAGTACTACCAGTCTAATCTGACTGTAGTTCATCCCATTCCCTAGGGGTAAATTAACAGGATGAGCAACAAGGCAGTGAAACACCAGCTTCTTTGTTACTGTTCCTACCCTTTTTACCAAGAGCTTTTCTGTCCTTAACCACAGCTCTTCATCACAAGACTCCACTTCTGTGCTTCCCCAGCACAAACCAAGCTTTTTTTTTTTATTTGCTTTACTGATTCTCTATTTCCTCTCTCATCCATCTTAAAATGTACTTTTCAGCCTTGCTTGTCCTTATTAATTTATCTCATTGGATTTATGGTCACGTACTTTAACTTAGTAATCATAAAATGTCTTTGTAACTGCATTTTGTAACTTTAACCATTGTTTTATGTAACTGTGTACAGTGTTTTGGGTTGGTATGAAGGCTACTTACCATACAACACAGTCACAGTACTTTGTGAATGTTTTTTCTTTGAAACAGTAACAAAAAACTTTCTATTACATTGTTATCTTGTTGCTCATAAATTAATTTGCAACACTAAAATGAAATATTTATACTTCAGTCTTGCAAACTCTTCCAGTTGAGTTCTCCCACTAAGCTTGAAGAAGATTGAAAAGATTTAGGCCTGTTCATGTGGCACTTCAGCAACTGGCAAAATAGGTAAATGAAAACAGAGGGGTTTAGAGCTGCACTTCAGGTGCACCTCTTAATTTTCCTATCTATGGCAAGAATAAAGGGATATGAAATTATGATAAAAGACAGGACATAACTGTAACAATAGGTTTTCCTCATCATAGAATAAGTGTATGGGCTTTCTTAGTACAGGTTATCCTTGAAGTTGTAAACCAGATTAGTTAAAACAGAAGAAGGAAAGGGTTAATGTCCATATATATATATATATATATATATGTGTGTGTGTGTGTGTGTGTGTGTGTGTGTGTGTGTGTGTGAATAGTATGTATTAGAAAAGATAAAAATATGTAACAGCTGCAAGTCCTCACAGCACCAGCAAAATTAAGCCCGCAATTATTCTTATAGGATGTGGCATGAACCAGCCTGGTTGAAGATGTTTCTTTTGAGTCATCCATCAATTCACTGGGCTGGGTAATTGCTCTGAAAAGGAAGTTCTGTAGTTCCTAACTTTTTCCTACAGTTCTACTGGCAGCAGACACCATAAGCAGACTTTTATTGTGCTGTGTGGCACTGGGTGTTGAGATCCAGGACCACCATTCCCTCTGTTGCTGGATGTGTTGGTGCTGGCAAAAGCCTGGAGTCCTCAGCCTGGTGCATTCCCAAACCCAGAATGGCTCCATTCTCCTTTATGAGTTGATTGCAGCAGCACAGAGACATAACGGGAAATTACTTCTAAACTGGAGGTTCCAGTTGTCATCCAGTCCTACAAGGGTTTAGCATAGCTGCTGACCATATTAGGACATCTGACCTGCTTACATCTCTTCTGTAGGTCTATTCTTGGTCCTCATTTATGTTTTCTGAAACACTTGAAATAGAAGACTGGGATTAGAGAAATACAAAATATTTTAAATGCCCTGCTGAGTCTCTGAATTTTTGCAGATAGTCCTGTACTTGCAGTTATTTCCACCTTGTAGTTTAATACAAGGTCAAAAATCCATACTGCTTTGCTCCCTCTGCCTATTTCTTCTGCAAGGTGTACATGTTGATCAATAAAGAATCTACTTACCCCTTTTCGTTACTTCTAGCCTCCCTGCCATACTGATAGTCTCTTATACACAGGTTATGAACAATTTCACTGTCCAAAAATTATTTGAAATGTAATTTAGGCTAGAATGCAGTAGAGTGACAAATGCCAGTGAATTGAGAGGGTTTGTTTACCAGAGGTTGCAATCTCTTGCGACAGCTAACTATGGTTCTAATCTTCATTTGCACTTTCCCAGTCCTGTAACAAAATGCATTACTCTCACCCTTTCTCTCTCTCTCGCTGTTATTAATTCTTCACCTTTAAAAAGATTAATACCTTTCAAGAAATGGACTTGTGTGCTGATTCAACTATTCTGACTGCTAATATATGGAGCCCACAGCACTGAGAACAGCAGTTTGATATCTGCCACCTGATGGACCTTGATGTACAACCACTGTTATCATAAGTTTTCATGGTTTGTGAGGCTTCACACTTACTGTACTTGGGTAAAAAGGTGCTGTTAGTGGGAATGAAGGCATTGCTCCAAGAGTTAAGAGAACTGAGGGATAGTTTTAGATTAATCCTACCTGCCAGCTGTACATTTCAATGTTGAAAGGCTGACCCTGGTTTTCTTGTCAGCAAAAAAGCTTTCAGTGGCCTACTTGGGAATCAACAAAAATATAAGGTGAGATAAAAGGGAAGGGCTGAGGTAAGTGGCAGAAATAGTAGGAATCACTTAAATTTTGCACATACCAGAACAGATTATGATGTTGACTTCATAAGGCATCAACTCTTTCTCATTCCATTGTACTATTGCTGATATAGAAGTATATCAAGTTGTCTGACAGTGAAATCTTCTAAGTATGAATTTAATAAAAATCCTCATCTTTAAAATCTGGCACTCAAATAGCCGTTAGCAATCTTCTCAGTCATCGATGTAATATTATTTCTTATGCCTGTATTTGCATAAAATAAGGTTTTTGTTAAAGACAATTTTGTACTGTTGTTATACTAATTTTCTTTTTTTTTCCCTAACTATTTAATAATTCTAGACATTTAGAAAATATAAATGTAAAGTATGAAATGGGCAGCTGGTGTTTCAGGAAACAGCTTACTGGCACAGGGCAGTTCCAGGTGCATTTTAATCAATCCAGATTAAATGCAATTTCCAAGT
The DNA here is from genome assembly GCA_018697195.1 of Certhia americana. Taxonomy (NCBI): domain Eukaryota; kingdom Metazoa; phylum Chordata; class Aves; order Passeriformes; family Certhiidae; genus Certhia; species Certhia americana. The sequence goes on along the minus strand of CM031864.1, from coordinate 16,054,285 downwards.
GATTATCTTCTCTCCTTTGGCATGTTCCATCTCTTCACCATCCTGGAGTAGCTTTCTCTCAGTCTAGCTGTCCTTCACACATCTTCCAGCTGGACTTCCAGCTCCAGCCCAGCAGATACGAATTGATGTATTTTAACTGCCTGACCTAATACCACATGTATTTCTATACCAACCAGTCCCATACTATAAAACTGAGCTTTAAAAAAGCCTCTCTGAGCAAGTGGACTCACAGAGTGCTGCACAGTTGTGGGTTATATGTTTCTGACACTGAATGGCCTCAGATATTCCAACAAACATTTCATTCTGAAGTATAAACATATTACATATTTCAGATTGCATCAGACTTACTTTAAACATTAAATAGTTGGTGAATGTGGTGCCTAAACTGCTATTAACTGTCCCTTTAAAATACATATTTAAATCCTAGGCCATGTATGACTGAATTCTATTTAGCATTTGTCTTAAGCCAAATTCAGTTTAAAGGAGCCAGTAATTAGGTTTTTCTCACAGTGACAGAGAATGTCAGAATGAGGTTGCTTTGTCAAATATTGTTGGTGTTATATTCTTATGGCAAGAAACTTTACTCTGTTGTCACTGAAGTCAAGGGTGTCCATTGATTTTACTGAAAAGTGGAAGCAGCCCCACAGCCAAGAGGGCTTTAAGACACATCTTAGCAGAAATGTTTCCTTGGGCAGGTGGCATTGTCTAAAATTCTCTTTGCAAATGCAGCTGATTTAGAAAGTAGCTCACACTTTTTCTTGGTGATGTAGTACAACATATTTGATAAATGAGTGTGCCATTAGAGGAAGCTGGTATGACCCACAGGTGAAACCAGCTATAGACTTCAAAAATAAACTAATATTAATACACTTCTAGAGAGAAAATATTGCCATATTATAGCTTGGCATTCATGTTCTGCATTTCTGTGAATATATCAGTGTATGCATGTGTGCCCTCTGGAGTGTGTAATTGTAGGCATGTACAGGTTCTACTCCTAGTCTGGTGGGCAGATACCATTTTAAGCTAGTGGAGGAGGTGCTTACCTGTACAAGTCACTTGTGGAAGCTTATACTCTGTAGTATCTCTTGGACGCTCTTGTTGTCAGCACTGCCTTTCCATGCTGCCTGGGTGGTAAAGATTCCACAAGAAATTCCTGTGTGATGCAGAGCAGTACACAGCTCCTACCGGGAGTCCCTGTGCAGAAACACAGTAGTGAGTTTGTCTGAGGCAGTCATATGTATTTTATAGGATATACCATCCTTTGCTTCAGCTTCCTGTCCCTCTGAAGACAGCAGTAGTGCTGGCATTGAGGGCACCTGGGCATGACTATGGCAGCCTGTGCTATAGCTGAATATGTTTAATGGCACCTCACAGCCTATATTCCAGCAGATAAACTGATTTTATTTTTTTTTTTTTTTAAGAAAGCAACACAGAAATCTCTTTCCTGGATTGTTTGAGGGCTTTTTGTTGTTTCTCTAACAAACACTACTTAGTTTCTCTGCCATCTCTTATTTGCTATGTTAAGTCTTATTTGGATGTTTTTATATAATAGGCATAAAATGTAGTGTTTTAAGGGGAGAAGTATTTGTTAAAGAAACAAATTCTTGTTTATTCTCAAGAATGTGTAAAAGTTGTATGGTATAAAAAGAAGCTGGAATTCTGAGTGATGCTTCCTAATTGAAGGCAATCCATTAGAGAAGAAGAGACAAAAATCCATCGTAATTCTTATCACATAGTGCTAAAACTTTGCATAAGTTCAAAAATTATAGGGCAAGATCAGAGCTGAGGGAGTGGAATGCATCAAGGATTACTGTATTAACTCTAGTGCTAGTGTTCCTGATGAGGAAATATTCTGGAGAAATGTTACTACATGCTTACCTTTATTCATGTGGTTTTCAGTGTCTGATGGACGTTGTCAGATCCATCCATTAAAAGATGGATCTTTTATCTGATATAGATAATATTGCAAAAAGAAAAGAAAAAAAGCCTGAAGAAATTACCTTATTTTAATAAAATACTTAACAACTTCTTTATTGTTGTTGTCAATACCAGAATGTAGGCAAGATAGACTCTCTTATCTGCTAGGCTGTGTCTATTCACACGGTTTTTGGAAAATCTAAATGATGATTCCATTAGAAATGTGACTTCCAGAATAATATGTATTCAGGCCCTCATAAAGAAGCTATTGCTGGTATGGATAGATACTTTGCTGTATTTCAGTAGCACCCATAAGCCAGAGAGTTGTTAGACCTCTATTGTTAGATGATGGATAGTATTTTCTGCTAAAACTAAGCAGGAGTCAATGTGATCATCTAATGACAGGGTCATTCAGTTACATCTAGGGAACTTCTGGTTTAACCATCCCTTTCTCTTCTGGATATGATGTATGGGTGGAATTCTAAGGGACAGCCACTGTACCCCCTGGGGAGGGGAAGAAGAAATAAGTGTTAATCCCTTACTGCTCAGAGGAAGTTCTAAACACAGACCAAAAGGGCATCCTATCAGTTAGGTGCAGCTCTTGATTAGATGGAATTGTCCAAAGGAGACATGGATTCATGTTCCCTTGCTTATGAGAGAAGATACCTCCCATGACTTCAGCTATAGGTTCTCATCATGTTTGTTGGCTCAGGGAACAACAGATTTAGAGATCAAAACTCACAAGGAACTACCATGTGGCTGTATTTTTGGGCTTTAAAGAAAAGGTACTGTAAGAAAGAGAGAGGACTTGTTCTTCAGAAAGGCTATAATAGCTGAAATACACCACTAAATATGACTTAGAGTCTACAGCAGAAGAGGGAACTCCTTTCTTCCCATTTTAGCAATTCCCAAGTGTTTAATAGTAGTTCATTCACTTCATGATAAAAATAAGGAGATTTGAGGCAACACGTTTTACAAGGCTTGTTAAACCTTGACAAAAAAAAAAAAAAAAGCTGGCCTCTAGCACTGCATATTGCGAGCTGAAAGAAACAAGAGTGAGAAGAAGATGGAAATTAGAGCTCCTTGGAGAGCAGAATCTCAAGGGTTTTACAGATACCAGGTCTTAGTCAAGAAGGTCCATGGAGGGACAAAAAGAGAGATTCTGTGATAGCTATGAATGAGATGTACCGGAAGGATGAAAGACTGAAGGACAAGCTGATGCCTGCAAGGACTGGTTAGAGGGCTCAGTCAGTCAGCAGAGCTGATAGTAGATGCCTGCTGAGATTAAAATATATGGAGAAAATCAGATAAAAGGCATAAAATCTGCTATGTAACAGTTAGCAGGTATTATTCCTGTTTTTTAATCTGCAGGCAGACTTTAAACTGAGCTGGTTCTTACTGGGTTTTGTAGTTTTTTGTATGATTGTTAGAAGTTTGCATTTGCACCTGCTAAATTGTAGCTGGATTCTAACTTCATCAATATTAGCATTAATCTTGCTGCTTCTTGTTTGGCTCCTTCTCGTCTGCATTTGCCTAAGAGTAACCACCACACACTCACCAAAATATACTGCTTCAAAAAAGTGCTTCAGACCAATAATTGTGCCCTGAGGCATATAGTTGAACATTCACCTCAGAAAAATGAACAATTCTAGTAAGCGAGCTCGTGTGTATCCTATACAATCAATCCTTTTCAGAAGACTTAACTCACTTAGAAGAGAATGTAACCTTGTTTTGTTTAAACTCAGCGTATGTTTATAAAAATATTTGACCAATGGTTCTGAGAGCTCCTTTAATATATATCCATTGGGAAAACAATGGAAGAATTTTGGACAAAAAGTAGGTGAATTCAATTCAAAATATACAAAGGAAAATAAAAAAAAAATTAGTCAACCCATTCCAATCATAAGTATTGCAATTAGATGAGTGATGTGTGATATATCAGAGCAACTTAACTGTAGCAATGCAGTGGCTTTTCATAAGTACATTCCTTTGGAGTGATTTGAGACTGAAGACAAGCCTCTGTGTTAAGTCTTTAATGGACGGTTCTGTAGAAATTCTGTCACAGGTTATGCAGCATAATGCTCAAGCAAGACTTAAGGCTCCACAGGATTTAGAGAACAAAGTTTGACCATAAGTATTGTGGTAGTTTGATACTTATTTTTTTTTTTAGGAACATTAACTTGCCATTCTATACATGGATCTGTACCCATAGCTTTAATTCACTTATAGAATTGATTGCAAATATCCATATATATATATATATATGTGCCAGTTCCTTAGGTGGTTATACTCAATAGGTATCAACGGGTTTTATGAAGGAAGTTAAGTATGATGATTGTCTCAGCTTTGCAGGTGGGGAACTTTAAGTAAGGAGGGCTTTGTAGACTTGCTGAAGGCCTAAAAGTAATTCTCTAAGCTGAATGGTAGCTTTCTAAAAAGTTTTTGACAGCCTAAGACAAATCATATTCTGCTGAGCATTTGTGCTTTAGTATCTCCAAAACTTTCTTAAAAGTCTATTACCCCAGAAAACATAGGAACATATTTGTAAGTGTTAGCTTGTTAAAGCTCAGCTGGAGGTTTTGCACCTGAAATTAGGGTGGAAGGCAAAATCTTGTTTTTTATGTGAAGATATTTACATCAATCCATAGCAAAGAAGAGGCAACTGGTAATGAGAAAATAATAAAAAATGTAAATATTTTTATTCTTAAATCTTAGTGTAAATCTTAATGCAAATTTGAAATCCTGTGCTGAGTTTCCTTACTTGCTGAAAAACGCCCAAGGTAAGTACAGACCAGAAATGTATACTTGCACACATACAGATGCAAGTGTGTGTATAAAGTTGTACCCATGTACCTCCATGCACATGCTCTATATTTTGTGATCCATCCTTTCCTCTCTCTCATTAAGGCAAATCATAATCCACATTTTCACCTTCTTTTCTTGGGTTTCAGTTTTAAATCAACATTTATATTACTATGGGGTTTGTGTTTACAGCATTTTCTATCATGCCAACTGCAGTAAGGTGTTTATTTGGAAAGCTTCATTGAGACTGGCCAAAAAAAAAATCCTTAATTCTTTTCAGAAATAATTCTTGCTCTTACTTATTATTTAAGGATGTGAGTATGGAATTTTTGAACCTGCAGCATCAGTGGTGATAAGATTAAAAACCTGCAGACTTTGTCTGCCCTTCCAAAGAGTCGCAGTTTGTTCTAATGAGATTCCATGCCAGTAGCTTTCACAGATGATGGGCTGGACTACTAAACTAGGACTCAAAGCAGCATCTGCTAGACTGGTTGATATGACTGCTTATCAAATAGATGGTCCACATCTATTTTAATTGTTACTTATTAAGCAAAGATCAGCAGGCAAAATGGTCTCCACAGAAAATGTTCTGCCAGCCAGTGATTTCTTGACTACGAACCTTGTCCTGATTCGCAGTTCTGAAGAATGTGAGAGAATTTGGTTTAGATGTAATAAACCCTTCCAACTCTTGCCTGTGGTAAGGACATTTCCTTTTCCACTGTGGCAGTTTCCTAGCTACTCTGATTGCTCAGGCCAGCTAAAAAGTGGTATGGAAATATTGTATGTTGAAGTCCATTATGCTCTTGAGAAAGTTGTCTTTTAGCTAAAATCTAAACCAAAGGAACATGGTAAAATATAGTCATGAGATTGTGTACCAGGTTTATGTTGACAAATCTTCAGAACAGCAAATGAAGAAATTAGTCATAAAAATCCAGTCAACCAATAACAGAATTTGTGCCTGTAAGTTATTAAGCACCACTTTGAAAAGGCCACTATAATGAAAAGAAAATAATCTTGGTTTGATGGAAGCAATGGTAATCAGTTTTCTCTAGTAAGCTTTGGTGAGGTTTGTTTGTGCTCATGTTCAGTGTATAAAAGGACATTGTGGTATTGGTATAATCCTATTTCTAGCAAAGAGTTGCTCTTAGTTGGGTCTGATTCCTCTGTGTCTTCATTCAGAAAAAATGTAGAAAGCAGAATAAGAACACTACAGTGAAAGCATGAGGACTCTTTAAAATTCTGTCTGGTCATCTTTAACAATTGCTTGGAATTATAGCCCTTTTTGCTTAGTTTCTTAAATTAAGAAATTAAGTAAGCTTCTGGCTGACTTGCCACCCTTTAATTAGCTGCATGGATGAAGAATGTGTTATAAGCTGGATACAGGTAAACAGAAAAGACAGGGTGTTCCCCATGGATCAGTGTTCTCTGTGCAAATGTTTATTTTACTTATGTTACTTATTTTGGTTTTGAGAATTTGTTAATGTGGGTCTGAGGATAATCAGTTTGGGTAGAAGTTTGTGGAGAAAAAAAAAGTATATTTTAAATGTCAAATTATATTTATAGAAATTGTAGTTTAGATTACATGTAATTGACAGTGCCCTTTAGATTAACAAGTGAGATACGATCATCTTATTTGCAATAATCTTTTATGTTTAAGATGTTTCTTTAATGGTTTGGATTGCAGCTTAAAAATAGAAAGCCTGTGCATATGCTTCTGCTTGCTAGGGTACTGCAGACTTGATTTCTGAGGTTGCTGACAGCTTCTGAAAGATTTAGGAACTGTCAGCAGGAAACATTCCCATAGAATCTGTACTGTGAACTTTTTCTGGAAAAACAGCATCATTTAGCAGGTAATATATCTGCAATAAAAATACAGTTATGCAATAATGACTCATTAATATGGTCGATCATAACATGGTCTTTTCAATTCAATTTAAAAAGGAACTTGTGGAAAGAAATAAGTTCCTACTCAGCTAGTTAGTGAACTTGGTTATTTCTTTTATATTTTTGAGTTTTAAGCTTTGAAATAGCTATTTGATTTGTATGGGAGATAACATTTAGTCATGACATTTGATTTCTGTATAAACAGACTTCCATTTATGTTTAGATTAGTACAATAAGGTTTTTTCTTTTTCTTTTTTTTACCTTTTTGAATATGCTAGAAACTGCTGGAGTACTTTGGTATGCAACTGCTAATTTATCCTTTATGTCTTTATGATCTTGTCAGTGCTTCATGTCTACCATAGTTTTTCTAATCTAAAATAATCCCAGTGAAATCCTTTGATTGTCTGTTTGGATCTGATCCATTTCTAAAGCAGGAATGTAATGGGCTTTATGGCACTTACTTGGATGCAATTTATCCAACAGAGTGAATATAGATACTTGTTTTAATAAGAATATGCTTTATGGTAAGTGGAGACGGCTATTTAATTAGCCAAAGGGAAAGTAGTTCATGATACAATCTGTTCCTATCATCTTGGACATTAAACAAAAAGTCAGACAAAGTTATTTATGTACATGTACTTTATTTGCAGTTGTCTTGAGTAACCTCTTGGTAGAACTTTACAGCATTCAGGGAAAAAAAAAAGTGGATATGCATTTATTTTAAAAAAGTGTAAACAGGAGTTTCACTTATTGCTGTCAGTGCTTCAAGTGCACATCTCTTAAAGCAGTTGACAGTGGCAGCAGTGCTCAGTTTATCCTGGATAATACGCTCTTTTGACATTTGGTGGTTTACATCTTTCTGGTGTGAAGGCTGATATAGGATGCTATAAAAGCATTACACTCTACTTCTTTCTAATGTGGATTTTTCTATTGCCTTGAGCTGCCTATTGCATAGATAAATAAGATGTATTTCTGAAGCAGAAGGATTCCTGTGCAGTGCTGTAGAAGCTGCTAGGATTTTAGGCAGGATTAGAACAGCATTTGGAAACTAAAGGGTAACATGCTTCCTTCAGTTCTTCTGACTATATTGAGCACTGGACTTGTACTTAATTTTTTTGTGTTAAAAGCTGCTATTAGTAGTAATTGTAGTTACAAACCAAAAGGCAGCAAAGCAAAGGAGGAGTGGTGTGCAAGTGTTAAAGCATTCGTTACTTATGAGTATGATGTACTTTGTTGTTAAGAGTGTGCTAACTACAATGCTTCATTTTCCTGCAAAGTTATCTTTCTTTAAGGGACCAATCCATAACCTGTTTGATTTGATTTAATAGCTTCTATGACTCCAGTGTCAAGGAAGGAAGAAAGAAAGTCCAAACAAAGTTGGAGCTATGGCAAATACAGGGCACTTTCGGAGAAAAAGTGGTTGCATTTCCATATATGAGAGGTGCTTCCCTTGTCAGTGGTTAAAATGGTTATTAGTAATTGTTAATGTCTCTTCCCCGCCCACCATTTTGTCTGTAGAAAATCTGAGGTTTTTACACTTAAGCAGATAACCAGGATGTTCCCGAAACTGATTTCAAATGCAGTTGGTCAGTTCACAGGAGCCTAACCAGCATTTTGTGCAGTAAAGCCTGCATTGTGCTGAACAGACACAATATTTTCTCAGCATTATGATAAGAGACACAGATATCAGGCATATTCATTGAAGAGGAATGTCTGTGGCAAGAGGAGTGAAATCCTAGGGCTAAGTTTATATAGTGTAAAGAAAAATATAAAAATTAAGGCAGGACTTTTCTTACAGCTCCAGCTTCCAACCTTTTGTACAGTGAGTTGGAAGAGCTTTTGACATAAGACAGCGGGTAGTGTGTGCTGACACTTTCCCTCCTCAAACATGTACCACCAGCTGGATTGTGTGACCCTGCTTGTTCCCATTAAGTCAATGGTAATGCTGGAAAACTAAGCAAATACTGCCTGCCTGCAAGCACAATCATGACATAGCCTGGAGTCTAAAAGCCAACAAACTCATGGCTTTCTTCTCTGCAACAAGTCAGACATGAGCAACTACTGTAAATTGTATGGATATCTCAAACAGACCATTTTATTCAGATACATAATGCAAATAAAAGCATCACACTGAAGGGGAGAGATGTTTGGTTTGGGTCATCTTATGACAAAATTCCATACTAAATCAGTTAAGCAGCTGAGTTCTGGCAACTCACCAGTAGGTTACTCAGAAGTGTCAGAGTGTGACAGTTGCTGTGTCCAGTTCTAGCATGATACCAAATGTTAATAGACAGCTCAAGCTCTGTTCAAAATTGCATTTTAAAATTGAAGCAAAAAATTAAAGCAGGCGTTTATTATATACAAATAGTAACTGCCCCAAAACCCAAAGGAAAACCTGTCTGAACTTCCTAGATCTGATTGTCTAAGGCCCATTTTCTGGAAGGTGCTAATTGCCTCCTAAGGGATGCCAAATGCTCTCAATCATTGAATTCAATGAACCCCAATTGATGTATTTCAGTGAATACCTGATGAAGTCAGCCCTTTGAGCACTTCAGACTCAAGGGCTCTCAAAAGTATGCAGGATCATGTCCTACATGGACAAACAAAACAATGTTAGTGCGGTGTTCTGTATGACAACCAGGGAGGTCAGTAGGTCAAGAACATCAGTTAGAAGTTATGTAGCTGTACTGCTCATTTATGCCTTCTTTTTTTGGACACAGATGCACTTTTAACTTTTTGCACTGTTAGTACTCCCATTGATTCAGATATAGGAAACTATTTAATGTCTGCAACTCAATACACCTAATTTCTTGCAGGGCTAACACCTGAGGGATTTAAGAGCAGGGACAGGACAGGTCTGCTCTTCTTCCAGTCAGCTGGACAATTGAGCTGCTCCTAAACCCGTTTTTGTGGGCACCGATGGTTCAGGTGCTGCTCCAGAGGCAGCTCAGCTGTGCATGCAGGCACATAATTCATAATTACAAATGTGGTAACATCAATGGTAAACCCAGGGTTAAAAGTGCCCTCCCTTTGCAAAGCCCTGAGATGGAACAATGTTTTTAGGGTATATACAAACCGTTTTAAAAATACAGCAAACACTTCTTAGCACATCTCTGGAGCTTTTGGGACTTAAACTACTTACCCCATATTGGCAAATTTAGCTTTTCAACTTCACTGTGAAGTTGATCATTACATTATATTGGCAGCTCTTATCTATTACTGACATGCAACCACCTCTACAGTGAAATGTAGTAGCCTTTTCAAAGTGACATTGCACACTCATGGGAAATAACAGGCATGCTTTACTGATCACAGATCATCAGATCCTCAGATTTAAATCTCACACAAAAGACCTTCAGATCTCCTAACACCTGAATCCAATACTGAATCAGAAGGAAAAACATTGTCTATTGCATCACTCAGCTGTTCCTGCAGTGGTAAGCTTTCTTGGAGGTCTCTCTTCCAAATGCTAAGCAGCCCAACCGGTCTTAGCTTTTAAGATCACAGCCCAAGGTGGTATGGCTGCAGGCCATAACTCTAATGAAAACCTGGTACAGTGGGTAGATTGTTCCTGGATCTCATTATAGGCAATTGTTCCACTACTTCTGCTGTTTTTAATTCCTAAACCTAATATTTACCTCTGAGCATTCAAAGTTATTTTGAATTTTATCTTGACAAATCACTAAGGGGTCTATTCTTCTTTCAGTGCATGCATTTAGCTCTCATTAATGTTCATATGAATTATGCACAGAGCTCAGCTCCGGCAGGTTTTTCCAGCAGGGCCTGAGTCTCAGCCCTTATATGGTGTTTCAAAGTTCCTTATGCTTCTGAACAAACACAAAATTCTTCTGCCCAAATGGAGCAGAACAGTGCTTCCTCCCACCCTCCACTGTGACCTTCTGGTTACACGTATCAGTGGTAAGAAGTCTGTCCCCTTTTCTTTCCCCATTTCCAGCCATGCTTACGTATGCATACTGGGAATCTTGAGGGCATGATTTAGCAAAGAATTCGCTCAGGCTCGATGTTACAGAATACTTGTGCAAGCTTTTGCTGTAGAGTAACTGACAGTGTGTTTTGTACTGAATCAGGCTCTAAATTATGCCTAATGCTCTGTTAAATGGAAAGAAAAACAAGTCTGGGCATATTGCACACAATTTTGACATTCTGTGAGCTCTCTGGCAGTCTTTCAGTTATACTTTTCAAAGATACTTTTGGGTTTTTTTCATATTCTTGATGAAATGTATGTATCCTGGACTGAGCATGTGGTATCTAGAAACAAACAAACCCTGAAGGAATTAATTTTTAGACACAAGAACCCAAAGGTTTAATAGGATGAGTGTTGTTCATAGTGTATTAGCTGCTGTAGCATGAGTTGAGAGACTTAGCATAAAGGTTTTGAAAAATTATGATTTCCTGGGGCTTCTGCACAAACCCTTTGATACAGCGCAGGTTACTTTGTTAAGCACTGACTGAAGCAATCTCATAGAAAATGCTGGGAATAGAAGGGGGTATTTCGAAACTTAAAAATGCCTCTGCAGGGCAAGGTGCATACTACTCTGCCTGGTGAAAGGAAAATAAATCTCTTCCTAATAGAGAAGAGCTGTAGAAAACAGACCTGGAAATACCAATGTCTGCATTACAGAGATCTCTGGATACTGTCATGAAATAGCCAAATATGTCGCTTCTGCAGGTAGAGCTCACTGGGAAAAAAAATCATTCTTCTACAGAGTTTAATGTTTTCTTTGAGGTTGGAGGAAGGAAAAGGGGAGAACTACCCCCAGTTTTTGACAAAAGCCAAAACCACAGGAAACACGATATATCTGAAATTAACTGTGCTGCAGGGAATGCTAGACTGACTGATGGTGTCTGACATAATTTTGGTCAGTTTCAGTGCTGTGGTTTGCAGAGAAAATCAAATTGGAAGGAATTTGTTGGTTCTAGTACTTCCAATACACAGTCCACTCTACTATCTGTCCTGAGAGTGAGGACACAAGATTTCTAGTCCACTTGGTTCCCAGATTTGGCAGCAGTATTGAAGACGGGCAGCCTGAACAGATTTCAAAAGTAGCAATCTGAAAGCTTTGGCATTTGGTATGATGACAGATCTCATCCTGCAGATACCTACAAGTTACAATGCAAGCCATTTTCAGGCATGAGGCATGGATCCTTGATCCCACTAGTTCTGGTTTTACTGAGGTTGTCAAGGCTTCCATATAAGTACTGAGAACTTCAGTGGAAGGACATACAGCAGTCTGGGAAACTGGGCTTCCCAACAGCTCAGCAGACAGGCTGGCAAAAAGCCAGACATGCTAAGACCTGCCTAACAAACAGGATGTCACCAGGTGTTGTCTAAATATTCTGGGGACAATTTATATATTTTGATGAACCAGAATTTTTGACAAGCAAATGTCACTAGAGAATTCCCAATGAACTGTAGTTTCCAGCAGTTTGAGATGGTTTAGATATGGTTTGGTTTAAACCAGGTCTTCTTAAAGATGCGAGCAAATGTCAATTACCATGTGCAAAACTATGATGTAAAAGTTATCTCTTTTGGGGGCATGGGTTACTTACAGAAAGCAAGTTCCTAAGTAAATACTGTGTATTTTCTGTACAGAAGGCCAAGTTTTCTAGGATTTTTCCTCTATTTCACTTCCTAGATGGGGCGACCTGGCTGGTCAGAAAATAAAGGAAGGATATACGTGAGTACCAGGGGGTAAATTATTAGCTCCAGCCAAAAAGAGGGAAAGTGCTTTTTAATGTTGTGATTTCTGCTTCTTCCTTGGGGACAGAACTAAGTATTTCATGGTCAGTTAGAGGTTCTCAATCAGGACTGCTTCTCTTGCACCCTTAGGAGCTAAACGAGCCACAAACAAAGCCCACATGTGTTTTTCTTGTGGATGTTTCAGTTTGTCATATGAGCAGAACCCAATGTGTTTCTAATTCATCTTCTCATTCTCTATAGTTTTGGGATAAGCCTGGCTCTGACAGAGCCTGCCACTTATTTTTGCCCTAGTTGTTTTGCTTTCTGGGCTTGTACCTAGAAGTATTTCAGTGTTTCTTCTGTTTCTTCACTGTTATCCAAGTTCTGATCCCAAGGTGCTTTCTGTCCTAAACTCTTGAGCTGCTTTCCCAAGGACTTCCCCATTTTCTGTGTGCCTCACCAAATTGTGCAGTGATGTAGCATAATCATCATGTTCCTACTGGTTCCAGTAACAGCCTCTTTCTTAGTCTGACTGACTTTCACTGTTGCATGAGAAAGGTGGTGTTGATGTGTCTGACACTGTATCAGAATCTCCCATCTTTTTCTTTGTCCTAGTAGCTAATGTTAAACTAATGCACTAAATCAAACATTATGCCTTGCAGACAGGCAGTCCAATATAAAAGTTACACATTTACAAGCTTTCATGCTTAAGAAAATTGAATCATAGAGTTATTTATCAGAAATAGAATAATTTGTTGGAAAAGACCCTTTATAGAAGAGTAACAGCTAACAACTGCATCTGGATAGCAGCCGTCATAGCATTATTTTTAATATACTATATATTTTTATTTTTTCATCCTCTGGATAATTTTTCTCAGAGATGGTACAATGAAGTGTGCTTTCAGCAACGATGAGAGGGGCTTTGATGCTCTCAAATGACAGTTTTACCTTAGAAGGTACAATAACCAAGCTTATATTTTCACTAATTAGTGGCACCAGTGAGCTCTACAGTTGGTGCAATATCTTTGTTTTAAAACAGTGAGCTCATTAGAGGCAGTAGGCTGCTTCCATTGGAATGATGGTTAACAAGCTGCAACCCAGAACATTTCTACGTGCCTTTCCACCCCCTCAGAGACTGCCTTAGTCATCATAGCCTAAGAAAGTAAGAAAGATTGTTTGCTGAAATGTGAAGGAATTTTACCATTCTGTGGTATTGGAATTAACATATTATTATTGGATTCCAGGCTTTTATTACCTTCTTGTCTTTATTTTGACTATGATTCTAAAAAAGCAGATCTGGGAAAAAACTTCTGGCTTAATATACAAACATAAAACTTTTAAGGGCATTATGGTGTAAGCATGCTTGATTGAGAGCTGTGGGCATTAATATAACTAATTCAATTTAAACTTGCTTCAGTACCCTGTATTTACTGAAACAACTTGAGCTAAGCAATGGTTATAATGCCTTCTACTGGAGGGAAAACAATTGTTCATTGTATATCCCAGAATCATAGACTGGTTTGGCTTAGAAAGGACCCTAAAGATCATCTAGTTCCAATGCCACTGCCAAGGGCAGGGACACCTCCCACTACTCCAGGTTGCTCAAAGCCCCATCCAACCTGGCCTTTAACACTTCCAGGAATGGGGCATCCATAACTGCTCCAGACAGCTGGTTCCTGTTCATCACCATACTACCAGTAAAGAATTTCCCCAATATTCAATCTAAACCTAACTTCTTTCAGTTTAAAGCCATTCCCCCTTGTTTCTATCACTATTTGTCTTTGTGAAAAGTCCCTCTCCAGTCTCTCTTCAGCTTCCCTTTAGGTACTGGAAGGGGCTCTAAGCTCTCCCCAAAGCCTTCTCTTCTCCAGGCTGATGAACTCCAATTCTCTCAGCCTCATTTCACAGGAGAGGTGCTCCAGCCCTCTGATCATCTTTGTCACCCTCAACTGGACTCATTCCAACAGGTCCACATCCCTCTTGTGCTGGGGCCCCAGAGCTGGACACAGCACTCTGTCTGCTGTCTCATGAGAGCAGAGGGGCAGAGTCACCTCCATCCACCTGCTGGCCACGCTGCTTCAGCTGCAGCCCAGGCTAGGGTTGGCTTTCTGGGCTGTGAGTGCACACTGCTGGCTCAGGCTGAGCATCTTGTCAGCCAAAAGCCCCAGCTCCTCCTCAGGACCGTTCTCAGTCCATTCTCTGCCCAGCTGTGTTAGTGATTGGGATTGCCCTGAGCCAGGAGCAGGACCTTCCCCTTGGCCTTGTTGAACTTCACGAGGCTCACAGGGGCTCACCTCTCCAGCCTGTCAGTGTCCCTCTGGGTGGCATCCAGCATGTCAGGCACACCATGCAGCTCGGTGTCATTGTCACTGATGAGGGTGCTCTTGACCCTGCTGCCCGTGTCACTGACAAAGCTGCAAAGCAGAGCCAGCCCCAACACTGACCCCTGAGGATCACCACCAGTTACTGCTTACTGCATTCCATTTGGGCATCGAGCTCTAGAGCACAACTCTTCGAGTGTGGCCACTCAGCCAATTCCCTATCCATCAAATCTAGTCCATCCATCAAATCTATGCCAGCCCAGTTTAGAGACAAGGATGTCATATGGGGCAGTATCAAATGCTTTGCATGAGTTCAGGTAGATGACATCAGTTGCTCTTCCCTATCCACCAAATCTGTAACCCTGTTAAAAGCCACCAAATTTATCAGGTAAATTGGCCTTTAATGAAGCTTTGTTGGTTGTCATCAACCAGCCTCCTTATGTTCCATGTGCCTTCGTATAGTTTTCTGGAGGATCCTCTCTCTGCTTGTGATGGGCACAGAGGTGAGACTTGACTAGCCTGGGCTAGTCTTCCTTATTTCCCAAGTCTTCCTTATTTTCCTTTTTAGAAAATGAAGGTGACATTTCCCTTTTTTCATCCAGTGGGAAATTTACTGGATTGCCACAATTTCTCAAATACAATGGAATTATAATTTAGAATTCAGTCTAATCACCCAGTGGAATAACAGGAGCTTCTCACACCCCAGCCTGGGGTGTTAGATAGTCAGCTGAATCTTTAAACAAGCTTGATGTAGGCCCATCAAGCTGTATGCAGTGTTACAAAGTCAGCTACTTAGCTACACGTCTAATCTAAGTCCATATGACCAGATATTCCTTGAGAGATCATAGGGACAACCACTGGATTTGAAATAAGACACCAGAACTTTCGCTTTCAACACCATTATCCTTAAGGCTGGGAGGAGGTCTTGCTGAAATTTTCCTGATTAAAACTGTAGTAGATGACACTGGCGGCTGAAAAGGTTGTCAGGTGTCAATAAATGTAAAATCTAAATAACAAACTACCCAATACTCTACTGAAGAGAAGTCTCGAGCTAATTTATAGGAATTCTAAAGGATTAACTGGCTAACATCAATCACTCACTCAGGTATAAAAGCTGCAATATTCAACAAATGCCAGGAACAATTGCATTTGTACATCTTAAATGTATCTTGGGTACCTGGTCAGAGATTTAAAGCCGTGATTAGAAGCTTTGCCTTTCCAGACAGTGTAATTACTGACACTTGGCTCAAGCTCAGAACTCTGTTACGTTACAGGACTATCACACAGTCTACTCACCCTTTTACATATTACTACTTTTTGAGCTGAACACAGCCTACTGTGTTTCAGAGTTTTTGTGATTGTTTGCTGCCATTGTGTTAATGATGATCTACACATACTACCTCTGTGTTCTGTAGGGCTGGTTCTTTTGCTAGAATCAGAATATGAGGTGTGAAAAGGTGATCATCTGAAATGTGTTATTTCTATGCCACTGTGTGCCTCAGTGGCAACAGAAAGGATTTGCATTGCTTGCCTGCTTTTTTCTGTTACTCACCTTGAAAGAAAGAGGAAGGTAGGAGGAATGCTCTGTGTCCTCTGCAACCACAGCCTTTTCAAAATGCTTTGGTGTGTTATTGTAACTTGCCTTTTTCCCTCTTAAAAGTCTCTCTGTACTACATTATAAATACCAATAAAATGTTAGTAGAAAAAAAACACATAAAATTCATGTTATTTGTTTTAGACGTCTACAAGATACAGTCAGTGTAGGAGGCTGGAATTTTTTTACAAGGGGGAGTATTATTTTCACTTTTTAATTTCACATTGACCGATATTTTTACTTTGGGTAAAATAAAAACATACATTTTCCTGAGCCTTTACCAAGATAAATTTTCTGAACGTTAGACATTCCAGGATATATAGCCAAACCCTCCTGAGAGGCCAGCGGATAGATCCATTTACTTTGGAATATAGTTTTCTCCATCTCTCATCAGCTCTTGCCTGTGTCAGCAATATGGAGCATCATGGACAAAGCAAATCAGAGCTTTAAAATGGACTGGTCATCACCACCTTCTCATGTCTTCTGTCTTATCATGGTTTAGGTCAAGGATTGTGATAGAGAGGAAATACTGACCTTTTTGCTCTTTGTATACTGGAGAAAAGGTGGGCACAGTGTGTTTGGGGTGCTGCTGTGGCATGTGCCCCAGGTGGCAGAGAGATGCCAAGGCACTCTGATAGGGTAAGGAATGTCAGAGTGGAGAGTCAGCTGATCAGCTGGGTCACCTCTTTCCATTCCTGGCAGTGAGTCACTGTAACCATGTTGTTAAATGAAGTCATCTGTTACCTCTCCTCCAAGCCATATGATTAATGCATTTCATAACAAGCAGATCACTGCTCATTATTCCCCAATGTTCTCAGATGCTTCTTTTATTTTTCTAGAGGTATCTGAGCCATTTGCAGAGCACTGGGGATGCCAAGTAGGCCAGTTGTCTTGCAGAGATGGTGGCTAGCGTGCCATCTGAGCTGCAGTGCAATCTTTGAGCAGTTTATTTATGAATGAGCTATATTCCTGTACATTTGAAAAAAGGAAAATACTTCAGTTTGTGTATTGACTTATATATTTTAAACTTACAAATACATGTGTTTTTGTATATTACTGTTACCACTTGGATGACACTGTAGGGGCAAACTGTATTTTCTCTCCTGAAATTTTGAAGGTGTTTGTATTGCTTAGCCCTGCAGTTCTCTCAATTAAGGACACAAACAAGAAAAATTCTTTTACCCAAAGAGGTTTTTATTGCTGTTAACACACAGTTATACAATATGCATAGATAGAGCTTTTGATCCAAGGACATCTCAATATCTTTAGAAAAATATCTCACAGTAAGTTAGTAAGAAATCCCACCATAGGACACTGAAGTCCTATGCCTTTCTTATGGAAGTTTTTACAGCAAAATTGTTTAAAACTTAATTTTATCAATCTGGGTAAAGACTAAGGTAGGAGCTAAGCCATCTGACTTTCATTGTAGCTGGTTATGTAGCAAGGTCCTGTGCAAATAATCGGTAAGCCTTCCATAGATAATCTTCCAGGGGCATTGTGATGTTCTTAAAGGACTTCCAATTTTTACTTCCAATTTTTACTTCCTTCTTTTACTGATAGTAGTAGACTAGTTTTTTGCCTTAAGGATGGCCTGCTTTAAACTTTGTTTAAACTTTTACTGAGAAGTTGAATTCTGCTCTACTAGTCAAGCAATGATTTAAGGATCCTGTTCATTAATTTTCAAAAATTCATTATAGCCCTTTCTTACTAGTTCACAAAAATGATGGCTCTATAGAATACTTGGTAACTGTCACTGCATTTGGGTCATGAAACTTGATGATATTATTTAAACTTGTAGTGCTAAACAGTGCAAACTTTGTCTAACTGCAAGCTGCCATGGAAATGTATTCTAAATTGCTCCTGCAACTGCATTTCATAAGCTGCTCAAAGTCTGAGTCCCCACAGCCCAGCCCCAGTATGTTGATTATGATGTACCTGTCTTAACCTTCTGTATCCTGTAAAGCCAGGCTTTCACATGTTCTCCCAGGGAGGCATGTTGCAGTCTGGGAAAACCTCAGTAGATTTGAGTTAATAATATTCATTACCTTTGCTATATATTCCAGTGAATTAATTAGAGATGCTATATTGAATATATCACTTTTGGTTTCAGAGTTTATCCATTTTGAGATGATCAGGACAGTTTATATTTTGAGTAATTTTTTTCATCCTTCTTCCAAACTCAAGCAATTCTATCTGCATTCGCTTGTTTTGTATTATGATTATTTTTTAGTCAAAGTTCTACAAACCATAGGCTTACTTACTTTTAATAAATGCATGGTTCTGGAGTGTGAAAGAAAGGTCCAGATGTCCCTTCTATGTGGACTGAACAGATTTTGGATTCTGCTGTGCAAAACCTGAAGCATATGGAATTTCTATAGTAATTTTATAGAAAAGATTACTATTTTGGCAACTGTTTTTCTCTTATGAATATCAAAGCATATTATTTGGGAATTTACAGTGAAAAGTGTGTTTCAAAATATTGTAGCACTCATTTTTATATTCTTGAACTCGAGGTCCTAAGGTGACTAGCAGCTTTCATATCAAATCAAGTCTGTAGAGTTGTGCAAGCACTGAGTTCTTCTGTGTGGTGTAGCTAAGCAAGTCCTCATGTGTGAGAAACTGTCTCTGTGAGGGGCTGAAGTATCAGCATCTGCAGCACTTGGAGGACTGGACTGTTTCTCAGGCAGAAGAGTGCAAGAGAGGGTCTGAATTA
The DNA here is from genome assembly GCA_018697195.1 of Certhia americana. Taxonomy (NCBI): domain Eukaryota; kingdom Metazoa; phylum Chordata; class Aves; order Passeriformes; family Certhiidae; genus Certhia; species Certhia americana. The sequence goes on along the minus strand of CM031864.1, from coordinate 16,035,353 downwards.
TAGTCCACATAGCAAAATAACCATCTTCTCCATTGTGAATATATAATTACTTAGTGACAGCAGATAGTTTAACATTCACCTGCTATTAGCTGGTTACTGATTCTGCTGTGTTGACCTGCCTGCTTGGCAAATTGAAAAAAATACAATCAAAACAAAGAAATGGAGCTGTCTGCACTTTGGAAAGGACTTTAGATTTGTCTCTGACAGTGATCCATGGCAGACAGTTGAGATAACAAGTGTCTTCATTTGTCCTACATTAGGCAGGTGTGGGATGATTTTTCTCCCTTATAGTATTCAATGCATTGATAATGCCTAATGTTCTGAGATTGGTTTAAATTTGGAAGAAAGTACTTTATTATTCCTTTAACAGTGCTTTTAAAACTCAGTTTTAAAACTGAGCTTTTTTTTGTTTGCTTCTGTAGAAGTTGCATGAGTTTTATATCTTGGAAAGTTTTTTGTGTCACATATGCCCAGTGGCTATAAATGGTACCAAATATTTTGAATTCTCCAACTTCTAACTTGATTAAGGATTATTTTTGGCTCTTTATCATGATAGAAAAAACATGATTTACTTTCTCTCTGCCATTCGTTAGCATGCCTCCAATATATCCTCATCTTGTTCATCTCTGTTCTAGAGTAAATAATCTTAGTCTTTTCAGAGCATTCAAACAGTGTGATTGTTATTCATTATATCTCAGTCATCCAATGCTTTTTTTCCTTTCTCTGGCAGCTGTAGATTTTACTGGGGTTTTATTTGCTTTTTTTAGGTCTCGCTCTTGGCTTAAAAGGTTCACATTTTCTGTGTTGATGTACATTACCATTGTCAACAATTAATTTTGGGTCCCTGTGCGTAGCTGCTTGTGATGTCTCAGCATATCATCATTGTCCTACTTTACTCTGAGAAAAATACTCCTCCAATACCCTGCAGCTGTGGCCATCTCACCACTCCTGGACCTCCCAGAGCATTAACAGGCCATGAAATAGAAGAAGCCTTCAATAGTTAGCCTTTAGCTATACAGAAAATTGACCTGAATGCCATACTCAGCTTTCTGCTACACAAATTTTTACCCCAGCAGTATCTCTTCCTAACCACTTGGCTTCCTTAGTAGCTTCTCATGAAGAAGCTTGTCATAGGCTTGCTCTGCCTGCAGTTACCTTGTGTAAGGAGGCTTTCCACACCTTGACAGAGGTGTGATGAATCTCAAAGGATTGAGACCTAGTTTCCTGTTTGAATCAGTTTACCAAATTCACCTGGTCAGATATGAGATGGATGATTCAAGACTCTAATCCCTTGATTATTCTGAGATGACACTTATGCACTGAAGGGACAATATTCCCATGGCCCAACTCCTTTGGAGCATCACCTTTCTCAAGTAAGAGCTTGTCTTTTGCCAGCAGCCCAGCCAATTTACACTCAACGTCTTCTGGCCTTTTGGTGTAATTTCATCATCTGTGCCTGATCTTGTTTTTATAATTATGACTTTGCTGAAGAACCTTTTCCCCAACACCTCAATTTCCTGAAGTATGTCATCCTTATTAGCTTAGAGGAAGGAGCTTGGGTCATGGTCTCCACCTACAAATCTCTATGACATGCCTGGGAATAGTAAAGCGTGTCCTGTAGTTCATGGTATTTTCTGAAAAAAAACCCCAAATTTAGAGATGAGATAATCTACCAAGTAGTGATGCCTTCCCCCTCAAATTCTATTCCTTTTTGTCAGTTTAATAAAAGTATAGCAGTATGTTTAGTCTTTTTTCCTACCCTTTTCTCAATTTTCCAATTTACAGGTAATATAATTGGTAACTGGGGCAAATAAAATTTTGTGGATAGGTCCCATTTTTGTTCTCACTTGTCATTCAAGAGAAAATTAAAATTTTGGTTCAAAAATCACCACTTTCCACATATAATGTTACATTGAAGTTACAGAGTTCAGCTTTCATTTATTGCATTTTTATCTCACAATCTCTGGACATTCTTCCATTTGTTCTGAAAAATTTGCTTCTGATATACTTGTCATATATTTATTTTGCCACCTGTGAAATTCCTTGCTGGAATTTTAAAGAAAATAAAGGGGAAAAGGCCCTTGTGAATGGGATTTGAAAAGTGCCAAGCTTACAGTCCAGAGAGGGCAGTACATGACACCATTAAGGATAACAAGAATAATTCTCTGCTGGGGACTCTAATAAATACAGTCGTGTGCTATACTAAAGGACACACGAAAATGGATGTGGTATAACAAAATTATTCATAAAGAGAAATGCAAAAGGTTGTCATGCTAAGTGGTTACATGCAGCTATGTGGAGCACTAACAAGGTTACCACTGGAAGTAGAGTGCTGGGGTGCTCACAGATGTTTTCTAACTAGCATAGAGCATAAACTGTTTTTATCTTAGAGTATATAGACAAAGCTGGAGTTGAAAGGGTGCTAAATCTTTCTACTGATTGTTAATAATTCAGAGCCAAATGGCAATAACAACTCATGTAGGTCAGTGTAACAACCACAGCAACTTCAAGATGTTTGATGGAAGGTTTTTCAGGCTACATGCTTTACTGCTCTTTCTTCTGGATTCTTTTTGATACACTATCATCATATTCTCACCCTGTGCTTTATAAATAAGCAATCAAATGTGTGCATGCACATGTGTGTATGGGCACACAAATGTAAATGAAATATAGCAAAGAAACTGAAATGCTCATTGGAAAAGTTTACTGTGGAAGCAAGGAGCTCTTCTTAAGCTGCTACTGTAACATTTCAAACTGTAATGCTACAAAACCAGAGGCTGAAACTCTGCTCATATTCCTGAAGTACAAAATATCTAGGAAGAGCAGTAATTCAGAGTTGGCTAAGTGTTGTTCCAGCAACTCACTGAGCTTAAAACATCATTTACCCACAACATCAATATGATCTGAGTTTTATACTATCATTTAAACATTTAAACAGCAACAGATTTACAACACAGACTCGAGATATGGCTGTAACTAATACTGTAACAAAATCAATAGACAAATGTTTTAGGGAAGGGCAGTCACTGCTGTTCTCACTGATGTGTGTTTGTGTGCATAGCACAGTCACACCAATGTGCTTTAAATTCAGCTCATAGGAAGGAGTTTTAAGCTCAGGGATTTAAAGCATTCAGACTTCTTCAGACCAAAATCATATCAAGACATGGCTAGGAGTATCAGTGGCCATGTCTAGAGCCAATAAAAATCTGTGGAAGTGTTTTTCTACTGAAATTGGCCTTTGGGGATTTGCCTTTAAGATTACATTTTAATTGAAGTAGTGAGCCAGTTCTGCATGTGGTGGAAGCAAGAGGGTTGCTAATATTAGAGCTCCTCAAGAGCCCTGCAGATTCTGCCAGGTTAGTTAAGATGTTTCTGCTGGACTTAGACTTCAAGATGTGGAATGATGAAACAGTTTGTACTGTTTCATCAGTGTCTCACATCTTCAGAAGTTGATTTTAGGCAAGCTATTAGTGGTCATGGTGCTCAGCTGGGATAGCAGTTGTTTGCTTTCAGATTTTGGGTATTTACATCAATCACCATAAGCATTTTGGCACCTCATTACGTCTTGGATTTAAATATATATATATATATGTATATAAACAGGATAAAAAGGTAAAAGCTGAGAGGATGGACAGAATCTCTGTGACCTGCAGCAAAAAAAGAGTATTTGCAAATATCAAGCATAAAAATTATAACCTGGAGCAATTATCTCCAGAAGTTATAGTGTGTTGAACACCTTTGATCCACACATCTCAGTCATTAAAGTTACTAAATAGTTTTTCCTTCATATACAGGCCTTTTACTCTACATTTATGGGCTTGAAGTGCTAACTTAGAAATAAAGACTTATACTGATTTTTATTTTGAGGTGAACATAAACTCTAGTATTCAAAGCCTATTTCATGAGAAACCAGTTGTCTTTCTCTTTTATCATTTTCCCCAGATTAGCTACTCAGGAAGAGAGTCAGAAATAGAAATCATTAAGTAAATTTAAGAATTAAAATGTTCTTCCCTCTCCTAGACAAGGACTTGTAATGAACAGTTTTCATGTGAAACAGTGGTTAAAATTATTTGATTTGCTTCTCAATGGATAGTGTTTGTGCATGCAGCTCGAGAGGAGCAAGAAATACCAGGAAGGTAATTTTAGCTAAGGTTTTTTAGTCTACCTTTAGGACTGGCTGAAGGCACATGCATGATCTGTTTCTGTTGTTCAGCTGACAAGTCATAACTTGTGAAGTTACAGGAGTGCAATCCCTTCTAAGCGGGAGCCTCTCTACTAAGATATCAATCTGAGGTCCTCTTCTAATTGCCAGCAGTAATCAGTTTGTTCACGAGGTAGAGGTATCTCTTGTTGGCAGAGGACAAAAGGGTTAATGAATAAGTGATGCCAAAAAACAAACCCACATGTTGCATTGGGAAATGTTTCTGCAATAGTGTGTCATTGTTCGGGTGAGGAAATGTCACGTGCAGCTTCAGACTATTTATACTGCCTAAAATCAATTTTGAAAAATGTAAGCACTGGCCACAGTGGGGCCCTAGAAAGGATTTGAAATAAACCTCCCAGGAGGAGGATGTAATTATTTTCTCTTAATATCTAAAATATCACGTTTAAAGGAAGAAGGTAAAAGTATTCATTCAGCACAAGTGCCTTAGTGTGTTTATTGAATGGAATCACACAGTCTGGAGGCCAGCACTGTGCTGCCTCACATGCCTGCTATCCCACTAATTTTGCTGGGATTAGAGGGGTGTAAATGAGTGCAGAATTTAGCCACGGGATTCTAAATCCATTTTGGCTGAGAAACCACATGTGGGCATGTGTACACCTCCATGCACAGACACACAGAGTCTGCCTTGCACCGCTGCAGGTGGAGATTGCTGTGGTATGCTTGTGGGGTGGGGTCCCCATGGCAGGAATGCCAAAAATCTTCTTAATCTTGTTCACCTCAGAAGTTATAGCTGGCCTTGACAGTGGTATTTTTGTCTTCAAAATGTACTGCTATTTTAGAAACTAGTTAAATGCACTTAGTTGAAGAAAGCTGTATTGCCTTAGTATTTTGCATTTGTGAGCTTCCACCTGTCAACCAGTTTGACTGTGTTCCAATGAGATAGCCACACACCAGCTTCTTTGAGCAGCAGCAAGTGACCATGGGGAACTGAACAGGAAGAACGTGAAAACTCTTTGCACTGCTGAAAGATATCTACAAGTCTTTAACTCAGGAAGATCCATTTGGAGAGACTGCTATTGATGAGATATTCTTCTTTCCAGCTGCAGAGACAGATGTGAAGCTGAACTCTGGCCATTTGTGTGTCTAAAACTAAAGTGAAAGTCCTACCCAGAAGGTTGTTCAGTTGCTCTGTAAGGGCTGAAGGTCAGAGTAAGACTTCCTATCTTAAGAATTGCCATAGTGTCTTCTCTTCTAGTGATAATTCTTGGTCTTGCAAAGTAGTGGAAATCTCTTGAAAATTATTTCCATTGCTCTTTGCTGTCATTAGTGGAGAGTTTTTATTCTCCTCCTCTCAGGAGGATCAATTAGCATAGGGTCTGGACATCTGTGTGATGTTAGGGCCATGTCAAAATTACAGTCATGGCCTGAGCTCAAATTTCAGATATATCCAGGTAACTGGAATCCAGATGCCATCTTTTACTCTGCACCCATCTCTGATTTTACTCAGATACAGTAGGAGCAGAACAAAACAAGCCAGGTCTGTCCAAGAGAGGAGATTTAAAAGTAACGATGTGAGATCTACAGGAAGGATTGCTGCTATCTCTGGGCCATATTGTGTCATTGATTTTTAGGCTGATCTCTTAACTGATTCCAATTGGGTCTTAGACTTAAAAATTGATGATACAATATGGCCTTACGTGATGAAGGGTAAGGGCTTGGGTTTGCTCACAGCTGCAGTGATGTAAATCCTGAGTCACTGCACTTAGCTGGAGTTAGGTCACTTGTGCTGGAAGAGCTTAGGGCCTATCCTTGTGGGGTCAGGGAGAGAATCCACAGCACATCAACCGCTTCAGAGAATTGGCCCATCTGCACCCTCTCTCCCCTCAGCTAATCAGATAATTCAAGGCAGTTTACCTCTCAATGAAAAAAGGATAAACAAGTATTGAAGTAACCACAGGATAAAAGCATGCACACAGGCAATTACGAGAGAGCAACTGATGCACTGTAAGTTCACACCCTGTGTTACCCTGTGGTAACTTGTTTGTAAGCTGGTTCTCTCTGAACATAGTACCAGGGAGCAGGCTGCAGCCCTTTACATCACCCTAATGAATGCTTCTTAGAAAATATTTGCAGCCTTTAAGCTCTTACAAGAAATAAAGAAAAGGGATGGGCTAAAAAAAGTCTTCCTTCTGGGGATTTTTTCCCAAGCTTTTGAAGTAAGAGCAGCCTAACAGTTCTTATTAGTATCTAATGATATTTAAACCTAGTCCAATTGCTATTCTTAAGATTCCAGTTTCAGTCTGCTAGAATTTGTTATAGCTGTCAATAAACAAATCACAGTAATAATTACAGTGGTGCCTGCTGATACCTCTGTGGTTAACATTTTTCATTAGTTCTATTATAATTCTGTGTTTATTAGGAGCTGTAACTCGGACAGAGAACCTGCTCTTGAAGATGAATTTGCCCATATAATTATAAGCTATTTCTTATTTTTTAAATCCAGATATTTTTACATTTACAAAATGCCAAAAAAATGCCTGCTTAAGGATGGTTTACAGTGTAAGAAAGCTTTTTATTATTTTTATTTGATCATTTAAAAATCCCATTGTTTGCCAGAATTCCACTCAGACCAACAATGAAACAAGTTAACGCTTCAGATGCTGGGACATATTAAACTACAAAATGGCCCCAAGCATACATTTCTTTCCAGAAATGCTCAAATCTTGACAAACAGATAGAAATATTACTTGGGAACATATTGTTCTATTGGAGGCACTGAAAACCACAAAACAGAGAACTAACTTCAGCCTTCAAATACATCTGTGCAACTCAATGAACTACATTTGATTAATGTTATAATTTGGCCTAGAAAATTTAGGGCAAAAGCTGAACCTTTTGGTTAACACATAACTGCACTGAGCCATTGCATGAGTCTCAACCCTCTTTTTTGTCTTACAAATCATTGGCCCTGAAATACCTATTAAAGGCATAAATGGGTAATTTATAGATGAAGGGCCAAATTCACCAGTGATGGGTCTGGAAGATATAAATAACACTTTCTTGTTTCAGCATGGCTCGTTGCACTCTGCCTTCCTTTGGTGTTTTCTGATGATGGAAGGAGATTAATTTAATTTGTGGTTGGGATTTCATATGAGCCTCGCTGTTAGCAGCTGCTGAATCAGTGCATTCCTCTGTTACTCTGGTCATTTGCTTCTTGGCTGTCTAGCACACATTTTGGGCAGCTGTGGTACTTTCATTCCACTGCTGCCACCACTGAACAGGACACTGGGCTTTGCACAGATGGCTAGAAGCTGACAATTTTGGTTTGAATTGGTTCCGGAATTAAACTTAAATGTGTTACTTCTGATCAGTACTACTAAGTGACTAAGTGACTTGACTGTCACTCTCCTAATCAAGACACTGCTTGAACACATATATGTGTTTAGATTAATAATATAATCAACCAATTGTAGATCAGGAAAAAAGTCTGCTCTAGAAATCAAAATTGTTTTTTGATTGGGTAATATTAAAATATTTATGGAAAAATTCCTTTGACCAGAAAAACTATAATAAACTACATGCTACATTAAACCTTAAAAAATGGACCTGCTTTATGCTGCTTCCAAAGGGCAGATCATAATCCAACAGTATCTGGTCAATGCTGATGGATAAATGGGCATTGTACTTAAAGCACTGGGGGAGCCTTGAGGCAGGAAATGATATTCATTTATAGGTACTGGTGCTTCGTTAGGAAATCATAGCTGTGAACCAAGATTTTACTAGTTCTTGTAATGTAAAAATCTGATTACTTTGATTCTGTTCATTGGCGACTTTTCAACTAGAGGCTTTAGCAATAAATTTGAACAAAACAGAGACTGTTCATTTTCAAAGCTACTCCATGAAAAAAAAAACAACCTCTTCTGGTGTTTTATATTAAAATTTATGCCATCTATCATTCTAATAGATTTTCTCTAAGATTTGTCCATGATATCATGCGTTCAAAATCCTATCTTTTCTCCTTGATATTGCGCCTTTTAGAAAAGCAATCCCTTTTCTAGTTCTGTCCTTTGAAGTATCACATAGCATGAGAGGTCCAGCATCAAGAGTATTTAGACTAAACCATGCAGAAACCCCAGTGGAAGTCAGCAGGTAAGCACAGCATCAGCTCTTAAAAACTGAAAACCAAACCAAAATTTTTTAGAGGACAAGGGCGTTGATTGAATCTTTTTTATGTATAAAAAGCAAATAGAATCAAGTTTTGCATATCATGTACTCTGATATTCTTAATTAGAAAAAAATGAGTATATATAGATTAATTTTGTGGAATCCAGGAAATCCTATACTTGAAGTAAATGTAATAAGGTTATGGTAATAATTGCCGTGCTGCAGGGCTGTTACAGATCAGCAAGTTACATGCAGTTGCAGTATATACACATACATGTATTTATGAGGACTTTTTCTCCAAATTAGGAAGAGACTTTATACCAGGACATGGTCACTACCTTTCTGCAAGGAATTGCCTTTTGGTATTATGTTTAAACTTTTTGTTGGCTTTGAAAATCCAATTTCTAGTGTAATTTGTTGAGGTATGTTGTATGTAGCACTTCTTAACCAGTGGTCTTGGAAAGAACCAGCAGGTAACAGAGGGAAGGTCCCTACTGCTGGTTTATAAAGAGAGGTGCAGCATTTCTCTCACCAATGAGATGCATGTGCTGTGCTTCCAGTTACTTAGCTGTGTTATAAAAAATAAGCTATATAAACATCTCCACAGATTAGCTCTGTACCTTAAACACTACTGTCCTTTGTCATGGATGAAAAGGAAGCTGCCCATGGAAGTATGTTTTGCAGTGTAAACTTAGGTATAGTACACAAGAACCTTGAACTAACCTGTGAATGTATCCATATTTTGAGATATCATAGGGGTACAGCTTAACTCACTGAAGTTAGGTACTCTCACTCCATATTAGTAAGATGCCTGAAAATCCTACATTGTATGTGAATAGCTTAGCTCAGGGCAACCCATTTAAAGAGACTCTGTCCACACTGTGAACTTGAACCATTTTCTTATATGTGACAGAGGATCAGAACTGTACATATTCTAGTGTCCATTTTAAAAGGATACCTATGCCAGCAGTATTGTAAGTACCATGTATAGTCTGTCTCTATCACATTCTTTTTCGGCCTGGTATGATGGTATTCATTGTGCTACATGAGAACAATAATTGTTTTAATAAAGTTTGCAAAATAATGTGTCCATCAGACTGGGATTATTTACAATAGACCACATAGTTGTAGTTTGGAGTTCTTGTACATGTTCTGATAGATCAGAACAATGTCTTTCCTATATTTCCATGTGTGTGTTTTATTTTTTTTAAATATAAGAAGTATAAAACAAAGAAAGTGAGAGCTGCAAGAATGATTAGGCATCTTGTAAAAGGTTTCTTAGTGGTGCTGCTGACCTTCTCAGTCTGTTCTGCTTTGCTTTGGTATGTTTAACTGCCCCAGGAGGTCATTATCAGACAGTGGTGACTGTTTTGTCAGGTCTTATTGTTTAATTAGATCACAGTTTATGTCAAAATTCTAAAATTCTTTTGGCACATGCCAAAATTTTCACAGTTTTTAGTTTTTAAGTTGAAATATTTCTCAAACAATAAGCAGCAGCTACAAGGGAGTAGACAAATCTATTTAATATTTACAGTGTGCACTTAAAAAATACTGCCTTGGGTTAAATTCATTGAAATGTGACATCTTATTTTTGAGAGTATCGTATGGGTAGTCCCTTGAAACTTGTATTGACATTAATATAAGCCTTAAGAAATAGGCCTGGCGAGGCTCACGTTATCTATAGTAAAGCTAATTTTTTCTACTGATCTTGCCTCCAATCATCTGAAATGGTATAAGACTGTGTAAACAAAACCTCATCTACAGAATTATAAAATGATGTTTTTGATATGCCTTTCCTGCCCTTGAAATTACATGCCTGAAGTATGCAATCTGTGATGTACCATGTTCCAGTAATGGTAAGATAATTGGTACAAATTTCTAAGCTAGAGGTAAATGCCAAACAGCCGTACCACAAATTTGTTGCTTGGATGATCTACTTGTTCCTGAATAAGGCAACCTACCTATCTTTTTCTTTTCTTTTTAATTAGAAATTTGTGGAAAAGAGGTATATTACTCATTCCTCAGCATTCTAGTCAAGAATAAATTTTCAGTTGCCATATTCTTATTCATCTTGTACAGAGCCAAATCAATTAGTGCCTTTGGAAAGATGCAGTGCTCAAACTGAGCCAAGAGTGATGATGTTCAAAGGATCAAAACACTGAATGACCTCATACAGGTCCTGTGTTCTGGAAAATGTATCTTCTTTTTCCAGTTCTCTTGTATGGCCTGATTAAGTACATTATCTCTCTCAAGACACTTGGTATCTGTGCAAAATAGACCCAAAAGCCCCAAATCTCCTTCACAATTAGTAAGGCTATTCTGTGTTTTGATGCTTCAGTGTATGAGGCAGGAAATCATACAGACTTTTGGGGGTAATTTGTTTCTCCAGAACTATCTCCTTTCAGTATCTCTGTATCACTGTTCTCCAAGCATTTCTCTGTTGAGTATTTATAGAGAATGACCCCACTGCCAGGGATTGCCATGAGCTCTGTAGTATATCAGTGCTTAGGCATTTGATAGAGCAAGGTCTGTGCTACACCTTCAGAGCAAGCACTATCACTGTCCCTCCCCATGTAACACACAAGCTGAATCACTGACAGAGACAGATAAATGACAAATGTAGAACCCAGACAAGAGCAAAAGGTGGTGTAAGGTAGGGACTAATTACTACTGCTGTTGGGAGTAAAGCCCATGAGTAGAGCAGATATCAAATGAGGCTGCTCCAAAGAGGCTGGAACTGCTTTGGAGTGACTCTGGGGAGGGAGAATTGGATTGAGAACCCCAATATCTCCTACCTTGTCTTCTTTGGAGGTAAAATGGCAAGAAATAGTGACTGATACACTGAGGAGAGGTCCAATAGTGACCATATGCTACCCTGTGGTTTGGGTTTGAGGTTTCCAGTGCTCATGAAAGCTGTGAGCCCCCATCATGAAGGCAGCAAAGTGAACAGGGTTTCTGTCAAGAGAAGTCATGAGGGGACACTGTACAAAGCAGGGAACCAGGAATGTATTGTAGTCACCTTAATCAGGCATATTCTCAATCATAAACAAGATCTAAACCTGCCTGAGACCTGAAGGGACAGTCAGCCCAGGTGTGAATTTGGCACTATTTCCCCTACTCTGTATTTGGTCAAAGCAAGTGGAGCTGGGCAAGCCAAGTGTGCCCTACAAGCACCCAAGCAAGGTTCAGTCACTCACTTCATGTGCTCAAGGCCTATCCACATCACTCATTTCCTGTCAAATGGCTCCTGCTTGACCAATGCTGCCCTGTTGTATCTGAGATGGGCTGTTTTCTAGCCTGCCCCTCCCCAGGATCAGGCACAGGCTCACATGCCTTCTGTCACCTTAAACCTTTTCCATGCTGGAGAAATCGTGGAGCCCTCTACTGTCTGGGTAGAGACTTGCAGACAAATGTTATCAGCAGGCCCTGTGGGTCTGCATTCAGCATTTTTTCAGTCTGGCCATCTATTTTTATCCTTTCTCTATTAACTCACTCCATGGTAGCTTTTGATATCTGCCCCAGCTGCAGGGCTTTCCTCAAGTATGTTCCTAGGAGGTGTACAAAGCTGAATTTCACCACCATGTTTTTTGTCTCTAGTGTACACTTATTGACAGATTCACTAATTTCTCAGTTTCTATATGGCATGTAAAAGTCATCTCAGAAAGTATCCTCAATTTACTATGTTGGCTTATAGAGGCTAGAGAGAAAGCAGAGAGGAGCCTTTCACCCTCGTAGCTCTACAGAGAAGATCATCATGTTAACTCTGCATAGTTGGGGATAGGGCCAACACTCTGAGGATAAGCATGCCCCATATTTTCCCATGCCTCAAAGCATGAGGAAAAACAGATCCATGCTTGATGTGAAAGAGGTTTGAAAATTGTTCAGGAGTGTGAACTGCAGGGTTTTTGATATAATGCCTGATACTTGTATCTCACAGAGGGAAGGATACCGTATCTTACAGGCTTGGGAGAAAACCTAGCTCAGCCTTGAGCCCAGTTCTTGCCTCATAAAGACTCATTTTGTTTGACAAAATGACTCTGTTTGTTTGGCATCTGATTAATCTGCCTTTTTCTCCTTTCTAGACCTTTTTGCTAAGGCTTTCTGTTGCTATTTTATTATGAATACTGTGTGAGGGATAAGTATGTATATTGTGTTGCATGCATGTAACATGTAACAATCTCTGCCCTGAGATACTTACAGTGTAATACGGAAACTGTAGTTACTGTAGAATGTGAGGAATCCAATTTTCTTTTCATTTTAGATAAATGAAGTAGTAGTTAATGTAGTAAAAAATATAGTAAACAAACGTAGTTATTAAGGCATCTAGATCCATTTTTTAAAAACTTCAATTGCCAAATTTATTTTGATAAAGTTTTAGAAATTAAATTGTTAAAATTATGCAGTATGGCAATATTTATACTCAGAATCAATATGTGTAGTAGTATGTTTCAGGCTGAGTTCATAAGGCTGCAATTGCTTTGTAGCAGATACTAGTTGCCACATGACTTTCCTAAAGAACAGTATTGACAAGCAAATAAGTGGTGTTGGTGGTATTAGAAGAGCACATTGTTTACAGATATTTGTAAACAAAGTATGTTATTAAATTATTACTTAGTATTTATTCAATTATTAAATAACTCTCGATTATTAAATAACTCTCAATTATCATGTACAATTGGAATTTTAGTGCTAAACTGCTGTATTAGATAGGAGCAATGTGCAATTATGGTTCTCCATAGTTATCTGTAAGCTCTTTTTGGAAAAATAGCTCACTTCAGCCCTCCCCACAAGCAACTGATTACTTGAATATCTGTGCATTCATTGTGTCTAGTACACAAGCTCTCATTGCCCAGAGCCCTTTCTAGGTACTAATAATACCTTCCCAAAGCATTATTATGATGTTTGAGACCTGCTTCTGGTATTTTGAACTTTCCCAATGAGGTGTTTTCAAAGCTCGCTCTCAGCGTGTTTCCCGGCACTGTAACAGGATGGAGCTGTGTTTGTGGTGCAGGCATTAGTGCAGTGGCATACTGATGTGAACGTGCCCACAGTGCTGCAGTGGGGTTACAGCATGTTACAGCACCATTTTGACTTTGAAAACTACTCCTGGGCCCACTGTTAGGGACAGCAGAGTGCTTTCTGATGGAGGGTAATGGGAGCTGCTGCCTCAGGTTGAAGCAAGATGCAACCAAACCTGCACACAAGGAGGCTCTGTTGACCCCTGCCAAGGGTCAGGGAGGCCAGGGCCTTGTGGAATAATAATAATAATTTGAATTTGGCCTGCACATGCTGTAATATATGATGTTTATATATATCTCCAGTAAGATGCTATTTAAACTGATAGTAAGTGGATAGAAAAGATTCTGTACCATCTTTCTCTCTCAGAGTTGAGTCTCACCAGGTTTTGTTCTCCTCTGCCTAGAGGGTGGATTGCAGATGGAGCAGTTGCCTGACATTTATAAAGAAACTTCTCTCCTATTTAATTTTCAACAATGCTGTTAATAAGTTCTTAAAGCTGCTTCTGTTAACTTAGCAGGTGGTGGCTTTCTGTGCTCTCTGCCTTTTCTGTACATTTTCTCTTGGCTCTTTGTAACTTGCAAACCTTAGTCATCTCTGTAGCTTTATGTATTACAGCAATGGATTGGAATTAGGTGTTTTGCCCACACAAACCTCATTCTACTGATGAAACATATTCTTAAAGCCTTGGCTTTGGGGTCACTATTAATCGTCACTTGACTTTCAGTTAGATTTCTAGTTTGCAAATGTGGGGATCAAAACAGATATTCAGGTTTGTTGAGGGCGGTTTGAATGGCTTCAGGCTGTTCTTTGAGACTGTACTGGGGTGAAGCAAATGAGCAAACAAAACATTCTGTTAGTAAAATTAGAAGCTTTTCATTTTCGTTTAACAGGTTAGGAGATTAGAACAACCTGTTCACATCATTATGAATCACCAGTGCAGTGTCTAAGGTATGTTTAGGTTGTTATTGCTGTAGGATATGTACAGATACTGAATGAACAAACCCAGGCTTTTTTATACTGAATGAAGATAGTGAAATGAAAAGTTTGCAAAGGCCATTGATAATACTGTCAGTGGGTGACTGTTCCCAGACACAGTATTTCAGGGTGGTATGGGAGGTCTCTCAAATTCTGTGGATATAAGTTTTTCTCTGAGAAGTGTGTACACAGTCCCTGTCCTTTGACAACTAAGTTGTAGTCATGCTTCTGTTCTTTGTCCTGCTGATCAGGCTTTGCAGAGTGGATTCCATTAGAAAGGATTCCAGAACAAAGTGAACAAGGGAGTTTCCTCCCTTTCAGCATAAATTGTGGCATGGTGGTTACAGGAAAGATGAGTATAAGGTGAACCAGTACTTCCTGAGGGAGCTGGGAGAGAACCTAGGTAGGGCTTTATTATTAACAAAATAAAAAAGTAGAAATTGCATCCTATACTAATTGTAAATGGCAGGTGTTGGGATCTTATCAAGAACTCTTTGTGAAGAGGAATCTTCATATACCCTAATACAATGCCTAGTAGCAGTTACTGTAGTTTTGAATTACGTCTGCCCCAGAGCCAGCTGGTTTCAGCCAGAGTGGACCAAAAAGGGAAGCTTGCATCTCTATCTCCTTTGTCACATGGATATGCCTTTTATCTTGAGTACCTAGGATTTAATATTTCAAGGAAGACTAGACTCTTGCAATTGAGATAGTAAATGTTGCCATGAAAAGGTAAAGGCTTTGACATATAAATTATGAAAGCAGAGTTGTTGATTGGTAACTACGGAAATATGGAGGAATTAATAACTCTTTTATGGAAGGCTGAGAGAGGCATGTCAACACTTCATGCTTCTGTCAGAAAGAAAAGCAGAAGGAACAAAACCATAACTAAAAAAAGACCCCAACATGCAGATTTGCCAGATGTGAGATTGCAGGTCAAAGAGTTCTAGCACATCCCGAAGGTTTGGGAGACACGGGCTTAAGAGGCTCTGGTGGAACCAGCTTTTGAAATGTTGGAATCTGTTAAACTCCACTGGCCACTTTCACCGTGGGCTATGCTGGTGTACCTCACAGGCTGCCAAACCAGAAAAAGTTCACTGGAAAGGTGGCTTTTTACTGAGTTTCTTTCTCTTTCCACTTTGCTGCTTTTCTTTGTTTATTTTTTCTTCATTTGCTATTCTCTTCCAACCTCTTGGAATATGAGCTATACTAATTTGGATACTATATTATCATCATATTTAGAGGCAATATGGAAGTTAAACCTTACTTAGTTAACCTAAGTAACTAAGTCTCACTGAACATGTCTAAGTGAGTCTTAAGAGAATTTTAAGTGGTATGATATGCACAGTGAGGGGTCTGGAAGGAGAGGTAAGCTACCACAATTTAGACTCCTCCAGAAGTTAATTGGCATTCTTCAATGTACTTAGACTCCCCTCGGTTGTTGGCCCAGCATCTTCTCATAAGTCAATTTCTACTTCACACTCTGGAAATAAAATGGAGTAGAAACACACGATTTTGAATGCAATCAGACCTATTATCTGGTTTGATCATTATTTTGTAGAGATTTGATTGCTACTTATGATCTGTAATGGAGGTCATTATTTTATTACATGCTTTCTGGGTATGATTAAGTCACTTAAATGAAGGCTTTCTTTCAGTTTAAGTTAGTAAGAATAATATACTTGTGAATTCATGTAAATAAATCCAAATTTCCACATATCTGCATGCATTGTATTATGAAAGCTTTTTTGTTTGAATATACAGATACAAGTAGATTAGTAAAGTATAGAACTTTGTGCAAACTAAAAATATAATTTTTATAGAAAAAAAATTTATCATAAATTTTATATAAATTATCTGCAATGCTGCAATCCCATTATTCCTATGACAGGCTTTGAGAATGAAAGATGTAGTTTCCTCTTGGGTATGTGTCCCTTAACAGGAAAAGGAAAGCAGTATTGCTCAACAAACTTGAGTGTTCCAAAAATAAATTTAATGTTGTTAACATTTACTTTATTGAAAGTCATTTGATGAGATGCATAATTGTTCAACTGCACTGCAGATTTGAGAGTTAGGTTTTATTCACAAGTGTTGTTCCTTCAGATATTTTTCCTCAGGTTTCTTAAGGGCCTGTAATGAACTCTAGCAAGTCTTTAATGCTTCTGGGGAAAACTGAGCTAAGTCAGTATTACTTAGTCTTGAGTGAGCCTGTAAATTGCCTGATAGAGATATTTGTCCATCTTGTTAAATTAAGGATCTGGAAGAAAAAGAACAAAGAGTGGGTAGCAAATTAGTTGGGCAGCTCTTCCAAGGAGGCAAGAGATGTGTATGTCTCAAGAGATCACAAAAAGTTGAAATTATGTATAAGGAAAGAATTAGGATTAGAGAGTATGGTCCTGGATGGAGAAAGTCTGGACCTGAGAAAGGGTAACATTGATTGCTGGTACGTGCTGGACTGGATAGCTTGGTCTCTTCATGCACTGCTAACTCTTGATGTGACCAGTTCTGCCTGGGCCCAGACATTCATCCTGCATCAGTGCTGTGGCTAATCAAAAGCGGTTTAGCAACAGAAATGTACAAGAAGTGGGACTCTTGGCCAAGCTATTTCATGACCAATTCTCAGTAAAACACTCAGACCCTTTCAACCCTGATATGGACTGAGGACTCCAAAACAATCTACAGAAATAGTTTTCTTACACACACTGCTGAACTGGTACCAGTGCATGAAAGAAAGGTTCCTTTGCCCATCAAGCCACAATAACTTATCCCCATACTTATTTACATCAAATTTTTGTACCATTTATATAGGCTTTATTCTCAAATAAATTATTTGTTGTGGTTATCTATTACATGGGAAGCAGGCAGGCCAAGCGCAGATTCTACTGATAATAAAAATGTTCACCTGCACAGCAGGCAAGAACATTCTGAGATTAGAGAAGAATAAATCACATTGAGAAGCAAATAAATTAATCTATGACATTCTGCAGAACCTTTCAGAATGGTGGGTCAGTTTGGCAATAGCAAGTTGTAGTGTAAATGTATCAGAAAGAGACATGAAATATCAAATGTAGCAGGTTCACCACTGACTTGCTGTACTCAAACTAGAGAGCTCAAATACCCCTATTGTATACCTCAGGAACCTTACCTTTTGTATTAAATGTTCTTGCTCCAAGTTTTTTTCCAATGGACTGGTAACAATCAGAGCTCACCAGTTTTTTGAACAACTGCTATTTGTGTCTGTAACTGACAACTTGCTGGGTAATCTTTATGTAATGGTAGGAGTTCAGATGCATTGCTGTGATATGTAAATAGCTATTCATGGTTTGTTAGAGAAATCAAGGCTGGATATGGCCATTTTTTTTTCCATCTTAGATTCCAAATGAGGTCATTTTGATCTAGGAAAAAACCTGGTTTGTGGAATATTGTGATTCTGCTCCTTTTGTTTTGGTGCAATTTTTTTTTAGCTGGAGGAGATTGAACATGGAAATATTTGGTTACCCTTTTCCCAACTCTCCTTTGACTGAAGATTGTCCCATTATTTCTAAGCAGCTGCCACAACTGGCTCTATGTACTTCAAGTGAGTTTAGCAGACTTCTTTGGCTTGGAACACTGTCCTCACAAAAAGACAGTAACTGAACTACTAATTGCATAAATAATCCTTTTCAATAGAAAATGCCTTCTCAGCTTGCTATGGAAGCTGCTCATGTCTGTTTTTTCTGTGTACCATAACTTTCTCTGTACATGGTTTCTGAGCTAAGGATGCATCAAAATAGGTAGCTGAACCAAACAGACATTTTTCCTGGACCTGCCTCACAAAACAGCCTTGCAAGTTGAAATTCCATTTTAAAATTCAACTTTTTCCTCTTGGAAAAAAATCACTAAAGTGAAAGCATCACTTTTTATAGTCTTAGTAACTCTTTCAGTATTTTCAAAGTCAATTCAGCTCTAAACTGAAGTAATTATGGTACATGCTATAAACCACAAGCACTGTAAACTCAGCATGGACTGCTGTATCACCATCTTGGAATCATATCAATCTCCTTTTACTCTAATTTGCTTTACACACAGTTTCTTTGGTGGCTTTTTCTTACCTCACATTTGTCTATTCATCTATTAAAAGAAATGAGAGCGTGGCCTGTTCCAAATCCATAAAAAGATAGGACAATATTGGAGACATGGAACTTGGAATTAGAGTGCCTTTGGAATAAAAAAAAAAAAATAAATTGTACATTTTTCTCCATGTTGTCTTTTCTAAAGAAAAGCAGTACACTATCAACTTAAGGCTATTGGTAGATGAGAGTGTGCCTTCCAGCAGTGATGATCCATTTGCACTAATTTTTAATTGTATTTTTTAATAAATTTTTTTATTGCAGCTGTGCTTGCTATGTTCAATTTATATGTGAATGCATAGAACTTATATGTAAGAAATAGGCTTTTTTGAACAAGGCATCTCTAAGAAGCAGGCAATGAAACCTTGGATGCTTTCTTTGTAAGGTTTGGCAGGTAATGAAAGAATAAACCATTTACAGTGCCTCATACCTGAATATTTTCTTGATGCTTTTAAGATTTATAGAGGAATTGGGTTTTAATTTTTTCTTATTTTTTTGCAAATGTGTGCTCATCCCAATTTTGCCCAGGCCTGAATATGAAATGCCAGACTACCACAAGAAAGCCTAGGCATCATAATGCTTTTCCAGCTCAAATAGCAACTGAAAGTCTTGTGAGACACCTTACAGAATTCCAGCTCAAACTTGTAGAACCAAGATGTTTACATAAGTTATATGAGGTGGGGCTATATATACATTAGGTGGTTAGCTACAATAATAACTAAATTTTCTAAGTTGCTTAGCACATGCAGCATTTGGGCTTCAGACCCCAACAGAATGGTGATAAAATCCTTGGTCCTACATAACTGTGAGAGGGGGAAAATGGTTTTTTACTGCCCTTTTACAGGGTTCAAACCAGTCTTTATTTCAGACCACAAGTGTCACTGCATATCATAATTATTATGACTTAAACTCTCTAGGTGATAGCAATTCAAGGCTTCAAAACAGCTCACAATAGTTAGCTTCAGGAAGGACTCAAGTGTTCACATCAGACTGTTGGAGTGAATAATATGACATCTATAGATGTGATGCAGGAATAAAACCCTACCCCTCACCTTCCTAAGGAATGATGGAATTCTGGTCCCACTAGTGTGTAAACTACATCATCGACAGAAAATGAAAGAGACTTTAATGAATGCTACCAAAAGTTCCTCTGCTGTTAAACATTTATGGCTTAACATATGTCCTTCTATTTTTCTAATTCAAACTGTTCTGAACATGAGGAACAGCTTTGTAAAGCTCAGTAGCTTCAAAGAAAAAGGATATCACTGCTTAATATCTCTGCACTGAAATATCTTAGATGAGAGGGATATTTTTTTTTTTTTTCCAGGGCCACTGTCCACAAGGAGATAGGGGTGATAAGCATGTTTGATCGTGCATGAAAGGTCATTAAAGGACACTCACTGACTGTGGATTGCACATTCCAAGAGCAACAACATGTATTCCAATCTTAAAATACCTCAAGATGGAACAAACTTTGGGACTGCCACATATGACAGGGTGCTTCATGAAACTTTGAAAGATACAGTTCTTGGAAAACCAAAAGAAAATAACCAGTGAGCTTACAGGACACACTTTTTAAAGAAAAATCAATTACTATTGTTTTCTAAAATACTTGCTGACCACAAAACAATGATTTCTCATTCCTAGTGGATGAAGTTACTTCTAAGAACCTAATCTTTCCCATTCTAAAGTGTAGCAGAGCACAAGAGACGTTTCTGAGACTAATTTCCCCACCACAGAACTAGTATATTTTAAAAAGAGGTAAAGTGTGTGTTGTGAGGAAATGAGAGAGGGCCCAAAATGCCTTTTAATTTATTTTTATAAGAAAGATCATTAAACAGAATTTTGAAGCGATATATTTTTACTTTGTATGCAATGCTTATATTGTAGAAAGGAGCCATTCTATGAATGATTGAAATGAGCAGTTGCTAACAATGAAGTCACTATTTTATTGAAACCTGATAAACTTTCCTGGATGATTTGAGATTTTTTAAACATCATTTTTCAAGGAAAACTTGAAAGGAAAAAAATGGAACCTTAATTTTGGCAGAAATGAAAAATTGTCAGCTTCATTTGGACATGGAAACCTGTTTCAAACCATTCATGGCTCCACCTCTCACAAACTATTTATTATGTACTATAAATTACATATAACATAAAAATTAAATAGAATTGTTGTGGATCCACAGATACAGATTGAGAGTTAATTAAATGAATGTGTGGGGGAAAATCTATGTGAGATACAGACTAGGGGTTCCCTGCTGTACCTATTTAATGAAGACTCATCCATCTGATGGCTCCTGGACCCACTCTTCAACACTTCCACAGAAATGTCACAATCTTTATGGGGGAAAAGTGTGGAATGTGCTTTACCCGCATCAAGTACACCATTTTACAATTCCAATCCAATTAATTAAGCCTCTATTCTTCATGCATGAATGGCCGTCTCTCAGTTACACACCCAAGGCAAAGCTCCAAGGGGGCCAGGCAGCCAAAAGAGAAGGTACATTCCCAGCTCTCATTTACTTAAATACATATTTTTGGTAAAAACAAAATGTTTTAAATTACTTCAGATAAAAGTGTTTATATTTCTCCAGGGCCAGAGCATCAATAACTTATGTCTCAGGAAAATGAGCTTTTATTATTTTTATTTTTAATGCAGAGTTATAATTAAAGCAGGGAGGAGAGGACAGCCTCCTCTGTGAATGAGAAAATTAGACTCAGTGTGGTGAGATGGGAGGGTAGAAGGAGACTTCTGATGCGTGATTAAATGAAGAGGCAGTATGGTGAGGGCAGATGAGACACAGCACAGTGGGAGTACAGAAAGCAGGGTGAAAGAAATAAACAGAAGACAGGATGTTAAAGTACCATAACCTGACTGCACTCCTGAAGAGTTAAAAATGAACTGATCATCTGTCAGGAAACCACACAAGAGTGGGGGGTCATTCCATTCAAGTCCAACCTCCCTGGCTAGGAATGTTGCTCTTCTGTGATTAAGAGAGAAGAGTAACTGTTTTCTTCCTACTGCACAGCACTGCAGCGTTATTTTTAGCACTCGATTTCTAAATGTGTTTCCTATAGATCATCTGTCATTTCAGTGTTAGAAAAAACCATGCTATTTTTTTCTGTAATCATATGGAGTCTTTTCATCTGTGCACTTGTTATTTATACTGATCAACACTTCAATCAATTCATTGTATTGTCTGGACACCCAAGATCCAGCTCAGGGAAGCACTTGCTCAGGTTCTCTTTTCCACTACAACTTCACCCCAAAATCAAAGTGCTGGATTAGAAATAGCAACATGTGCAAAAATTATGCATTCCACCCAGAATGTCAACGAGAGGTCACAGACAGGAATGACCTCTTCCAAAATTAGCCACAGTAGTACAGAATGTGGCAGGTCCCTCTTGTTGGTACCTGCCAGACAGTATTACTCTCTGTGGGAAGAATCACGTTAGTGCTGCCCAAAGGCTGTGGCTGTCACTGTAGTCAGTCATTTCAGTAAAAAACCCCACCATGGCCAGCCTTGCCTTGTCAGAGGGATCTGAGCTGGGAAGTGCCAGGCATTGCTGGTACTGTGGCATCAGCTCTCCCCTCCTCTCCTCAGTGATGGCTTCTGTGCCAGTATGAACAAAATGCCAGCGCAAGTACATCCTTGACAGGTGCTGTTAGGACAGGGGATTGTTTCACCTGTCATAATTACACCTTGGAACTTTTTTACACGTTTCTGCAGAGGTGAAATTTCCCAAATGAAATTATATTTTCCAACTGTATTGCAAGTTTGAGGCATTTCACCCATTTACATATCCCTTCGATCTGTCATCATTGATGCTAGAAGGGAAAAACCTGAAATAGAGAGGGAAAGCTGACAAGTCCTAAAATTAAAAAGTTATTGATTAAGCCATTTGACTTGTTCTTTCATTCCAGTATTGTACTCCAGGAAACAAATGTTTAATTTATTTTGGATAAAGGGATTCAATTTGTGATAATGCCATGGAAATATAATTTCCTTACAAACTCAGATTTCTCATAGGAAAATGTTAATGAGTCTTTTCCATTACACTAAAAATACCGTGTACAAGAGCTGGTTGAATAGTGCCCAGACAATTTTTTTTGAACATTTGTCAAAATTGTGCTTTGTTCAAGAAAATTCATATCCCATTGTACTATTTGCCAACGTTTACATGAACAGTTTTTGTTTAGGTAAAGGTTGGCTGGTTCCCTAAAAATTATCAGTTCATTCAAAACCAAAGAACAGATACAGTATCAGGTCATTAAATGGCCAAGCACAATCTTCATTGCTAACGACAAATGTTTTACTTTGCAAGCAGCCTTTAAGATCAAAATTGTTCATTAAAAATGCAAACATACTTGATATTATGCAAAGCATAGTTTAGGTATTATTCATCTGCAGAAAGAGTATCAATGCCTGTTTGCATTGATAAATGTGATTATTAAATATACGGCCAGAACTCTGACTTGGTCCACAAATACTCATTAAAGGGAAAAAAATTCAGAACATTATTACAATTCTTTCCCTGCAATTAATTAAACACCAGATATTGTTTAAGAACATAATTTTTTTTACTCACTCCAAAATGTTTTATTTTCAAAACACAAGGAAATAAACCTTAGTATTTGTCCTATTTTGATGCAATGGCAACATTACAGTAGTAATAAGTGTACTCAATCAGAATTGGGCCTTCTTTGTACATACTGCAAGTAATAGACGTTAATTTTACAAAGTACATAACCTAAAGTTATTTCAACAAAATAAATGCCTTTGAAATTGTGAGAACGTTGTTCATCAACTCTTCCCTAAATTACATAGTACAGTTCACCAGCAAGTGCTGCATTCTTTATTAAAATTTGACATATTATAATTTCATAATTAGTGGTTATTTTAGACCTGAGGAATTGCTGGGGTTTTTTTTCTTTAAATTCTCATCACATTTTTCAAAAATAATTTTCTTTGGTTTTTAAAGGAAGTTTTAAGTACTGGGGGAAAATCTTCTAAGATGTGATGAGTGTCACCAATGCAGTAAGTTACACCTGAGTCTGTAAAAATTCTGAAACAGTACCACTGAAAGGTACGATTTGTAAAATTTGTCCAAACAGGGGAGATTAGTTTAGATGCCCTATGATAATAATCTGAAAAAATTTAATTAACTGATTTTGTAATTATTTTATTACTGCTAAAACTGATTAGAAAAGAAAGGGACAGTAAAATATCAGTGGTGGATAATTATTAAATTCACACTAGGTGGATTTAATAATAAAATCTGATTTTAATAAACAGGGAGGTGGCTTACCCCAAGTTCTAGGACTTAGCCATGGAACTCCTCTCCACTTACACCAGGGATGTGACTTCACTCCCTCTGGCCCATGTTAAGATCTCCCCAGTTAAGGTTGTTCTCATGCTCCTCTGACTGAACAGAGCTGTCACAGAAGGTGGGCAAGGCCAGCGGAAAGCAATCAGTGCACATCATTCCATTGTGCTCTGCAGCCCCCTCTGGGAATGAGAGCTGCTGGATCAAACACAGAACACCTCTAGCAAGCTCCCTGTTTATGGTTAACTGTGCTGGTTGACTGGTCATTGCTCTCAACCCAGATTTGCCAGGGCCACTCTCCTCTTAGCTAGTAGGGAGGAGGCATCCAACCCATTTCTCTCACAGTCTGCTCTACAAAGTGAAAGGAAAATACTGGCTATATCACGCCAACTTTGTTTTCAAGAGCAACAGGTCTGGACAAACCCAACCTTAGGCCTCAATGAAAGTTCTGTGTCCAAATAGTAATTTTTGGTGAAGTTTATATAGCTAGGGGCTATATAAACTTGGTGATAGCTGCCCATGCACTCAACTGAACTTCTAAATACAAACCTCCTTAAACTCTGAGACAGTTCAGCTTAGTTTTCCTATGTTTTTCCAGGGAACCCAACAGTAGTTTTAAGTTTCTCATGAATTTCAGATTTTGTTATAAACATTTTCACCTTTTTTTTTTGTGCATTATTTCATTTTCTATGAACTTAGTAATTAATTGTTGGGGGTTATAGTAAATCTGTCAGAGGTTTCTTGTAAAGCTTTTTAGCTATGTTTGTTTTTAGAGCCCATAAATCCTACTATGTTTTATAAGACAACAGATTACTCAAACTAAGCTATTTATTAATATGTTGAACTGTGTTGGTGTTTTGTTTTATTTTATTTCTTGAAGAACTGTCATAGAAATTGTAGCTATATAGTGATGTTAATTAAAAAGCATAGTACTCATCAGGTCAAACCAATAGTTTCCTTTACTTACAATCATCCAAAACATGCTTATTCCTTTCTTTCTTTCTCACTCAGCCTCCTAATAGTCAGGACTGATACCATCATTTATCCACTCCAGAATGCTGTATTCCCTGGGAACTAATTAGTGGGAGGGGGAGATTGACAACAAGAAGCCAAATTTATTTTAGCAATTTTGGGTTTTATAAAAATTAGTATGTTTCATGAAACAGTAATACCTAATATTTCTTTACACTAGTAGTTTTCTCCTTGTTGACTCGTCCTTCATTCATTCTCCCTCCCCCGCCCCCCTAGCAAAATAAGAAAAACAGATTACTGTAAATTTTGGCACAGAAGGACATTTGCATGATTTTCTTAGAAGTCACATGCTTTGGATTTCCTCTTGTTTATGATATATTGAAATGTCTTCCAGATGTTCTTAATTATAAAAAGTTTTCAGGAAAGCAAAGTAATCCGTAATAAAATTTCCTCTACATTTTTTAAAATAGCCAATAAATTAGTATACTGTAGCTTATCAAACTGCCACATAATTCTACATTTGACCCCGGTGCAGTAAGGTCTGGCATTTCCTTAAGACAGCTAGCTTGGTCAGAGGCAAAGCAGGCTTCCCTAGGCATAGTTTCAGTTCCTCTTGCAAGGGAGAGTGTTCCCTTCCTGGGGCCAGGCCAGCTGTGCGAGCGCTCATTGGTGCGAGTGGCTCTGACTTCCTACACAAACACAGCCACCTCTGCTGCACCAGCCTGGAAGAAGCAGATGTGTGACATGGGGTGTGCCAAAGTTTGGATTCAGGACAGAGACAAAGAGAAAATATTTTAGCTGTTTCTTCGTGCTGCTGATGCTCTGCTGCATGAGATTTTCATTTATACATTTTGGGCAGGTGCCCAGATTGCTGTGGTAAAATCTGGAAGAAAAAACAATAAAAATAATATTTGTTCAATTTTCTAGGACATATATGTGGGCAGGGGGGGAAGGTTTTAATCATAAGACATTTTCAAATGGTCAAAGAACTAGTTGAGTGACAACAGCTCTGAATTCTTAAAAATCTTTCTAGAATCTACCCCTTGTAGTTCATCTGTTTATTCATCCTAATGACACGCCTGGTGAAGGTGCTTACTCTAGGCCTGTTTTGGTATAAGAACTCAAGGTAGGAATAGTAATGGGAAATAGAAAACAACTTTGCCATTCCTGCGATTTTTCAAGCTCTCTGTGTGTGGTGGGTTTCTTTCCTCCGAAATAATCAAGATCTGAAAGAAAGTTATAGTTTCACAAATATTTGATGAAAGAGTTATTAGGCTGTTGGATCATGGGTTTAGTGGCCTGCACACATTTTTAAATTTGTCCTGCCAAAAGATCTCACTCTGAGAAACAGGAATTTCAGCCCTAAAAGACAGCAATATAAGAGTAAGCATGTGCATTTGGTTCTAGCCAGGTATGGGAATTCTGCAGCACTCAGAGGTGAATTTGAGGTATTAGGTCTAGGAATATGATATAGAAACTGTAAAAGTGGGAAAGCATACAGCATCGTAATGGACTAGATCCTCTTGCCTGTCAGAATCAGTTCTCTTCCAGAGGTGGTAAGGGAAGGAATGAAGCAAAAAACAGGTTTGTATATTTGGGGGATTTTTTTTCCCAGAGTATCTAAACGCAGCAGGACTTGTAATAAAAGGAAATTACTGTTAATGTAGCTATTCCGCATTCTCAGGTGGCATAAATGTTGTCTGAATGGTGAAAGTGAGCTCTGTTGGTTTGCACCGCTCGAGGCTCTTGCCTTTTCTCACTAATTTTCCTTGAGTACTATTTAATCAGCCAGATTTGCAAAGAACAGTAAACAACCATGCAAAACTCCAAGTTTTTGGGTTTTTTGCATTAGAAAAGTAAAAGCAAATATTTCACATTGCTATTGAATCTCTTTGTATTTGTTGCAAATTCAGCACAGCACAGAACAGAATTTGGATCCAGTTTTAGCAGAGAGGACACAGAAGGCTCAGAAAGATGTTAAGATAAATTTCCTTTGTATGCCTCTTAAAAACAGTAACTGATGGTAATCTTGCCATCAAACTAGAAAATGGTAAACAAAAATAAGCTGAGTTTTTTTTTTAAAGCTCATGGAAGTAAGTCGCATGTAATTCAGAGCTTATCTCTGTAAGGATGTTGGAAGGACATGAGAAGCAAGGAGGCAACGACAGACCTCACTACAGTGGCAACCATGGCTGAGAACTTCGACCAAATCTTGAAAGGGATATAAAATGGTAGTGCCACTACCCCCAAAAAACCACCCCTTAGAACTATCCCATGTTTTCAGATGGCAGAATCTATCGGTTTTCATTCTTGGAATACTTTAAGAACTATAGATCCATTTATTTCTCGTGAAGAGTCAGGTGGCGCTGCCAATGTTGACTTGTCATCTGTTCCTCTGGTGCCTGCCTTCCATGAATGCTGTTGTCTGTACTCAGGCAAAGCTGTCACTAAGCCCAAGGGAAGTTTACGCTTGAGTTTGGCTGAGATGAAGGGTATCACTTACCTAACAATGTCTCATCTGCTGCAGAAGGTTTCTGTGGTATTTGGCTCAATTTTTAATGTTAAGGCAGGAAAACCTCTTGCCCTTCTGATGCAGTTGTAGTGAAGACCCTTGAAGACAGCAGGGAAGTTGAGATGAATCACATCTTTAGAAAATAACATTATTAAATGTTTGACTGCATTTGTTTATTATTTGCTGAACACTAATAGTACCTGTAGTGCTAGAATTACTGTGGAGTCAGTATAAAGCTGGGTCTCTTCCCTCCTGAATATTTCCCTCACTGGGAGCGAGGTGAGGGGATTACATTGCTAAGGAGGATTTTCACGGGAGGCAGAGCAACCTTGGTGGTCACAGTCTGATGTCTGGTCTTGCTGTTACCAGCACTGGCAAGGTGGGGAGAATGGAGCTAGGTAAAAACAACCAAAGCCAAGGATTCACCTACTTCAATCAATCTTTAAGATAAAATTCTTTATTGACCAACCTTTTGTTAAATAAGCCAGCTGTTACCTAATCATATTCTACAATGAAAAGCTGATGCTATAGTGCACCATAAAAGCCCTAGAGCTTTATCTCATTCCCAGATGTGTGCCCTGCTCTCAAAGGGGTTTCCTGTCTGTCTTGGTTTGAAAGACAGGCAGGAACCTCCCTTGGCACAGAAAATGTGACCCCTTTCCCTCCAAGTTATTACAACTCTGAAATTACGGTCTTTCAGGCAAACATATGGGAAAAAGAATAACAGTTGTTTACTAGTATGTATATGTCCACAACACGGCAAACAAACAAACAGCCACACCAAAACCCGCAGAGCCAGTCCCGGGCTGGCTGGGCTGAGGCGCTGTCCCCTGCGGTGCAGTTCCGGTCACAGCCAGCAGGGGCGCTGCTGGCTCCCGGCCGCGCGGGGCGTGCGATGGTTCCCCCACACCTGCAGGGGGCGCCGTGGCACGAGCCCAGCCGCAGCTCCCTCACGGGGTAATGGCGGGCAGGCTGGCGGGAGCGAGGGAAAAGGGGCTTCCTTCACAACTCACGGCGGACAGCTGGTCCTCATGCCCTTCCAGATGCTGAAATGAGCTGCAGCAGGAACCGCAGAAGGAGCAAGGGTAGGAAAAGACGGGATGGAACCCCATGGTGGTGGCAAATTCATCCCACAGTGACCGCAATCTGTCTCCCCTTGGATGCGGAGAGTGCTGGAAGCTGTGCCCAGCCCTTTCCCTTCAGCCTGACATCTTGACTTAACTCTGCCCTGTCCTATAGAAACCCCCCAGGTAAGAGAGTAGCCAGCTGCACCCTTGCCCCTCCTCTTTCTCCCAACCCATCATTTGTTCTGTTAAGTGTGGGTAGTTATTGTCTCTTAGCAACAAATGGCAGAAAATTCCCAAAGAGAAAGAAAAAAAAAGGAAAAAATCCTAACCCCTAACACCGTTGTTGCAGGTTGTCACTGACAGAACTGTCCCACTGAGGGGGAAATGATGGCACTGCTCTGCCAAGTGATGTGGGTCCTTCTCAGCTGTGATGTGTCTGCAGCAGTTTTTTAAGCAGTGCCTGTCCTACAGGCACAGTTTCACAGGCAGAGGTGGGCAGCTGTGCTCCAATGAGTGTATGAACTTGTCCTCTCATAGAACTGTGCTGGCCACCCAGGGCCTTGGACCCCATGTGTTTCACAAAGAAACCTGAGGCACTTTTGAGAGAAAAGCTGAGCTACAGGTAACAGAGAAGGTGTTGCTTTCTCTGAAAGGATTTAAAGTACTTTCTGGTATTTTTGCTGAACTAAAGTTGTACAAGCCACATACTGAGGACAGTAAGGGGAGCAGAAGCAGTGCAAGTATCCTGGTCTCTGGATGGGTTCAGTGGTCTAAAGCATTTAAGAACTGGCATTTATTTTTACGTTTCATTTGGCTTTTACATCTACAAAGGGCAGCAGAGCAAAGGAGCAATGGGCGTAAGGTCTTCCAGCAGTGTTTGTGGGAGTGCACTGGGAGTTCTCAGCCTACCTGTGGGAATAGGGCTGGGGAGGAACTTGTGGGATATTTGCTATCTGGCTCATCCATCAAGGAATATTTATTTGTTTGTTAATTGATTTTCTGAAGATTATATGGACTGCACATACAGTTCCTCTCTGCCCAGTCTTTGTTTAGAGTTTATAAGCCATGACTTGATGGCACTACAGCAGCATAGCCTGCCTCCTGCTCTTGGAGCTCATGGTGTATGGCAGGGTGCTGCAGGAGAGACTGTAAGAACAAGACACAGTACTGTGCCTTTGCAGACACAGTTTTCCACTTTTTGGTTGGGTGGGTGGGTTTTTTCTTTATTTAAAAGCTTTTGAAGTATATAAATAGGACTTTGATATTTCTATTGCACTGTACTAGAAAAGCAATTGCATTAAGGGGACAGTCCACACGAAATTACAAAATCAGATGCTGGCATAGCTTTCTGTGTGCGTTAAATTTCTGACAAAAAAGAAACAAAGATGCATACAAGAGGTGAAAGATGTCACCCAGGAGGACTTCAGAGGTACAAGGAGGTACTGAGGAAAGCTAAAGCCCTTAGGGACTTGGGTTTGGTAAACGGTGGCAAGAAAGGCTCCTGCAGGTGCATTGTCAGCATATAGAAGGCAAAGAAAAATGTGGGCCCGCTGCTTAGGAGGATATGAAGGATTAAGGACAAGGCTGTTCTCAGAACTATGCAGACAGAAAAAAAAACAAGTGACAAAAGGTACGAACTGAAATACATAAAATTCCACTTAAACTTAAAAAAAAAAAAAAAAGGTTTTAATCGTAAGGGTGAATTAACACTGAAATAGATTGCCATGAAATGTTGCGGAGTCTCTGTCCTTGGAGACAATCAAAACTGGACTAGACACAGCCATGAGCAACCTGTTCTTGTTGAGCCTACTTTGAGCAGGGCTTTGAACTGAGCAATCTCCATAGGTGCCCTCCAGCCTCAATAATTTTGTGATTCTGTGAAATTCTATAATTTGCCATTTTAACAAATAGCTGTACTAACACCTTGGACTAAATTAATTTCTCTGTAAATCAATTGAGTATTTGTTATCAAAACTCTGTCAACCTAATTTAACCTAGACCTCAGTGTTCCATAAACCTTTTATTGAATCAGAGGTCAACAGTAATGTCTGAAGCTTTTGATTCCAATGAAATCAACCTGTGGGGCTTTTTTTAATAAATAAATAGTCTTTTCTGAAAGTGAAACTGGCTGGAAGCAAAAGTGAAACTTGCTTTATTGCTTTTCATTGTTCAAACTGGGAGAAACAGCAAAAGTAAATGGAGGTCATAGGTAGTTCTAAGTAAATTGAATTAAAAATATTAATTTTCTTACCATAGCAATGCCACTTCCAGTAATATGATGAAAAAATTAAAGTGTTTACTGTTACACTTATTACACTGGGAGAACCCTCTTCATCTTTTGTTTGAGCTTTCTGTAGCTTTTCTTTTCATTACAATTCCCTTACGAAACTCCAGTACTTCATGGTTGTAAATACCTGTAAGATACAAGTTGCTATAATTTGTGACTGTAAGAGGTAGACTTGTGTAAATTATGCAGAGAAAGGGAGTAATTTACTCTGGCATGAATGCAGCTCTGTGCTGTCATTGGCTCCAGGAAGGATGCTCATTTGTGCCCGTGTGTGCTGAGAAGGGTGAAGGCTGAGTTAAAGCAGATCAGGCCTGCTTTATTTTACACAATCCTGTCGTCTGTTTTGCTGAAAATTCTGCCTGATCCTGATTAGTGTTGTTGGGTTCCTAACGTGCACACATTTCTTTTGCCACTTACACCCATAAGATCCATGCTCCTTGCTGTCCTACACGCTGGCTGCAGCTGCTGGCCATTAGCAGTGGTTGACTCCTGGGGACCAGTCCCTGGTTTGTCACCCATTGGTTCAGCTGGGCTCATTTCAGGTAGCACCTTCTGCAGTGCAGGTTAAATTAATGTACATTGCATAGACTAGTGATACTTCATGGACTTGGAGAGAATCCTGCCCACGAGGCATCTCCCCAGCCGGGTGTGGATTGCTGACAGCAGTTTTTAATCACTCCTAAACTGAAATAGAAGAGGTCTGTGACCCTCCACATTCCTTACACAGTGTACAGGAGTGTGTCTCTGTGTAGATCCTTTGGTTGTAGGCTTTCTCCATGCTCTTTGTGCATGACCTATAGGTATTCATATACTTATTCCATAGACTCCCTCTTCTTTCCTTGGCAGTAATGCTGATACTTGGCAGGACCTTTTCTTGCCCCTCTTATTATAAGTGAACTCCCAGTACATAAACAGATTCTTTTTAAACTAATTTACTGTGTACAATTTTATCTTATTTGTTTTGTCTTTCTTCCAGCTCCATCTTGAAATGATTCGCTGTAAAAGGTTTATTTAAAGTTTTGAATTTCCTTTTTAAAGCAACCTCTGGTTGGAAGTGCAAGATGCTGTAGTCCAACAATACTAAGTCTTCTTAATTCTTCTATGTTTCTCTTCCTAGTCCCCTTGTGGAATAGGTGAGAAAAGCAATTGTTTCTACTACTTAATGCCTCACAAGTCAAAAAATCGCTCCTTCAATCCAGTTTTGAATCCCAGCCCAGCCGGTGGTTCTTAGATTTCAGGTTCTGAATATGAATTCATCGTTTTCAAATGAATCCCTGAGAACAGTGCTCTATCAAAGAGTTGTCTTTTTTTTTTTTTTTTTTTTTTTCCCTGGAAGGTTTTCCTGGTTTTACAGATGCAGATCCTGAGAAAAGAACATTCTCCCAGAAGTACCAAGTACAAAGGAAAATATTAAAATTATCAATACTTTTTTTCCTGTTTCTTTAAAGTGCTTGTTCTCTTCTTTTGTTCTATAGTGCAACAAAGATGTATATGCTGCCTTTGCATGTAATTGGCCTGTTGGCCTTGTTCTTACTTATTTGTGATTTCATCAAGATTTAAATTGAAACTTCAGTGTTTTTGTGAAGGCCTGTCTTCTGAGGAGCACTTTTTACTTTTTTTAATGAGCAGTTAGTGGGGTAAAGATTCTCCTTTTCGTCTGCTGTCTGTGGACAGTTCTCTTCAGAGACAGGTTAATGGATAATGTCCCAGCTCTCACCAGGAAGTCTGGGTTTTAATAATGTGCCTGCTTATGAAAACATATTATCAACTCTGAAGACAGAAACAGTGAAAGTGTTTAATGAACTGGGATACATTTTCAGCTTTGGCCACTAGCACACAGCCCTGATCTTCATTCTTAGTTTCTAATTGATGCTAGCTGGATTGATGAAGAAGGGTGTGGATTGATTACATAGGGTATAAAGGCAATCACATAGCTTTTTCTTTAAATTTATCCTCAAGGGTGTTTGTTGAGGGCCATGCTGCTTCCTTCCACAGAGGCAATCAGGGGCTGTAAGGTAGTGGTTCCTTTGTTGAACTCTGAAGGACAGAAATGCTTTTCTGGATAAACTGGCTGAGGATTGTCACAACTTAATGCAGATAGCTAAACAGGAAACTACCAAGAGAGGCTTTTGAAAAAATCTCCCCTACATGATGATTGCAAATAAAAACATGTCAAAATAAATATGGGAAGCATCAGCATTTACTTCTAATATTTCACTGATAGCAGTATTTACATCTTAAAAGGATAAAAAATACAGATAATGATTCTGCAGTCAGGATATTTCCTTACTTGCATTGAGTTGACTAAGAGTGAGTATGATTTCAGTGAAAATTCTTAACTTTATATTAAGTATTTCTATATGCTTCATATTGAAGCATATAGAAAATCTTCTCTTTTTGAATAATAGTGCACACTGAAATAAATTTGGCATACTAAAAATATTACTGGAAAGAGTTCACTCTTTTAAGACATAATCACTTGTTAGAACCCTTTTGATAATGTTTTCAGTAAAGTATTTAAATGAATCACAGAGTGACAGATATCTCATGTTTAATGTGGAGATTCTGTTAATTTTTTTTTTTCAAACCTGAACTTCAAGTGGAGAAAAAGGGTCCAATAAAGAAACAGTCAAAATGAAATCCAGCAGAAACATGAAAATTTTGAAAAATTGTTGACCATCTTCATTCATAAACGGTGAGTTCCTGAGCCAGAGAGATTTGATACTCCTCATTTCTGGGAAAATGAACATGGAAAGGAAAAAGACAGGTCTTCCAGATGGTTGTTCATCCCTACTCCAGTATGGTGACTGAGCTGTTCAGATGAGAACCCTTAACCTGTATTCCTCAAAAAGTGTCTTAATTGATTTAAATAATACTGTCACTATAAGTAGGGTTTGTTTTCACTAAAACAGGTGGGGTCA
Organism: Certhia americana; assembly: GCA_018697195.1. NCBI lineage: Eukaryota > Metazoa > Chordata > Aves > Passeriformes > Certhiidae > Certhia > Certhia americana. Next base: position 16,001,834 of record CM031864.1, on the reverse strand, counting down.
TAAAGAAGCAGCTCTAGTTAACAGATTTGATATGACCCCCAGCAATGAGACAATGACAAGTTGCTGAGGATAGAAGCCTTTTCAGCCTATAGAGCTGTGAGGGGAGGAGGATCTGTGTACACAATTTACTTGGTCCACACTGAAAGGCAAATGATTGAGAGAGGACATGAGATGAGCCATATTAGACCCAAAAGCTCATCTGTCCCCATCCTTGTCTCAGGTATCATCAGAAGTTGAAGAATGTAGCTATTACCCTCTGAAATACTCTTCTCAACACAAGCACACTGTTCTAGCCCAGCTGAGCCAGAAGAGAGGTTTTCCTCCTTGGGAGACCTTCACAATTTTTTCCTCAAGAATCTAGTCACAGAACTTGTTTAAACCTTTGCATCCACCTTCTTCAAGGTGTTCCACAGCTTGAGTGTACATTACACTGGTTTGAGTGTGGGATCTGTTCACATTATTTGATGTTTCTTAGCTCTTGTATGGGAAGAAGCAGTGCATGGATCCCCTGTTACTGTTGCCATGCCACTTCCAATTTGATAGGTGTCCATCCTATCCTCCCTGTGGCATGTCTTCAATACTGGACTGTGCCAGTGCACTTGACTGTTTCCTGCCCAGTAGTCCTTCTGCAGCTTTTATTATCCTTGCCACTTTTCTCCAAGCCTTTTCTACTTGTTATATGCATTTGAGAAATGGGATCATAACCAGATATAAGGGCTCTGTGGATTTATGCACTGATGCAGTCACGCTCTCTATTTTCACAGTGACCGCTAACATTTAATTTTCTGTTTTCAACTGTTCTTTGAGCTGAGGCTTTCATTATCTGTTATATTATCTGGCTAGTTTGTTACCTACACCATGCTATCAAGATCTTCCTCTTGGTGCAGTAATGGGCTTGGAGACCATAATTTTAAATATATAGCTAGAATTGTTGATTGCATGTATTTCCCTTTACATTTGCTTGCATTAAATTTCATTGATCAATTTGTCACCCAGTGACTTGTCTCATAAAATTCTTTTCCGTGTCTTCATAGGCAGCCCATGTCTTTGCTTTCTTTAGTGCACATAGCTCCAGACTCTGGATGGAGTATCTTGATCCCCAGCCTTACTTTTGGAACCCCTTTAAAAGCAGACTTCCTAAAAGCTCCTGCTGGATGATGCTAACTGATGCTGAAAGTGTTAAGTTCCAGGCAACAGGGTGAAAAGAAGGTGTTGGAGTCAGGTTCTTGAAGGTGGAAAGCTTACTTACTTACGCATTGTGTAGCTTTAGTAAGTGGCAGAAGAAGTTAAAACAGAGCTCTTGAATGACTGTGCAGGGGGGTGAAAAATATTTTTTCCCCAGTTGGCCCCCTCACCATATGTACAGCATTATTGCTGTAATTGTATTGTACTATATAAATGCATGATTTAGTGATTTATCCACTCTACCATGACTACGTGACCAATCCCCATTACTAGTTAATTCTCAAACCTTTACAGTGGCAATAAAGCTCTGTATTCCAAAGCATTACCTATTCTTTAGGCAAGAAGTCTTGATTGGTTGTATGTTATTGGTCACTGGAGTGTGCCTTCGTGTGTCCGTCAAGCTCAAGTCTGGAGAGAGCAGTCTGGGTCTGCACACCCAGAAGAATGGGCTTCCAGAGTGGCTATGAAGTCCCAAAATTGTTTTCCTGGGGTGAGAATAAAAATTCAGTTTGTTTTGCTTTATTCCAACTGTTTCTAGATAAAGGAAAATAATAAAGGGTGGGGAGAGACATTCAAGTAACAGATATTTCTGATCTGGATTCTAACTAATGGTTCAGATATTCAGACTGGAGATGCTTTGGTGTGTTCTGCCACTGATGCAGGTGGTGCTGGGAAATTCTTTTTTACTTTTGATTTTGAGTAAGTTCCCCATCATGTTGGCTTATCTGGCAAGTGAGTCATGTTGATCTTTTATGACAGAAGAACTGTGGGAGAATAAGCAATGGATGGAAGTGGTGTTTTTAAATGATCACCAGAGTAAAATCAAAGCTGCTGTTGTCTGTGACCTACCTGGTGTTCCAGAGCCTTCAGAGGCATGGTGGCACTGGACTGTACAGATAGCATCTTCCACAGGGAGCTGCATCTTGGGGCTTAGGATTCACTATGGATGATTAGGAATCTTGCCCTTAGGTGGTAAGAAACTGGTACCTACACTGTGACTGAGAGAAAATCCATTCTGTTGGTTTGGCAATTCAACAGTGAATTCACACTGGGCAGGAATAACTAGATCCTGTTTACTATTCCCAGTTTATTCTTTTTAAAAGAAAATCAAAGATCAAAACAGTCCAGCAGCCAATGAAATAAAATATAAGTAGTAATTTGTCTGACAGACTTCTAAATCTGTTCCCCCAGACATTTTATTTTGTCAGTGATTTAGTCCTGACAAATATTTCCCATGCAGCTTCTCCAAGGACTGGACTTCATTTCCTCATTAACCTCTTTTTCTTAAAAGAGATATTGGAAACATAAATGCATTTGTTACATTGTTTGTAACAAACAGGGAAAGATCCAGAATGTTCAACTGCCAGGAAAAGTTTGCTAGAAGGGCAATTAACCACAATGCCCCATGTATAATCCCAAGGGAAGGTAAGGAAATGTTTGGACCATAGTGACCAGCCAGAGAAAGAGACAAGGGTGGTCTGGGCAGTGTAGCAGAGCATCCTTCAGAGGAATTGCAGCTTAAGTAATTTTTCTGCTTGAATTCTTTGTTCAAAATTGCATAATGCAACGAGATAGAATCATGCATTCTGTATCAGAGAGTACCTGACTCTGCTTCCCAGTTGAGGAGGAAAAATCCCATCAGAGGGAGCACCTCCATCCTGTCCTGTGTTATAGGAAACAACTTTCTAAAATTCTCCAAAAAACTGCTGAAGCAGTTGCTTGGTTTATGGTTTCAGTATATATATCTGGAGGCCCAAATGCTCCTACAGATTCTATGCAGATGCTTATCCTGAAATTCTCGTGAGTCTCTGAGGGCTGGACAAATCCTGCCTTAGCTCAGAAGAATTCTTAGTGTTCTTTTTTGGGGTTTTTTTCCCCTTTGACCCTGGAATAATGGAAACATTATCACTGCTGTGATGACTTCACACTTCTACAGCCGATGATGCAACATTTTAAACTTGGCTTGCAGAGCAATTGTTTTGCTCCTCTAAATTTTGTTTATTACTGACATATGGATACGAAAGGGTATAATTTGGTAGCTAGATCTAATCAGCACTTTGTATATAAAACGCATCAAAACCAGACATCAATAGCAGTTCATCTTAGTGTGTCTGCATTCCAGGTCATTGTGTAGTGTAAGTTAACTGTTCCTTTCATTTGTCCTGGAGCCCAGCTGGTCTTGCTTAATTTCACACTATTTTATATTCTGTTTATTAATGAGGCCAACAAGTATTTTATTTTAGCTGTTTGTACATGTTAAACAAACATGGAATCTGGGTGGAATGTCTCTGGCAGAAACATGCTAATTCCTCATACCCTCAGAGTCCATTCCACACTTGAAGGAGTGGACTCAGCCAATTAAATTAGGCACCCAAACAGGAAAACCACAGACACACGATTACACTTTCAGCCAAAGCTAAATGGTGCAGCATGAAAGTCGTGTTGTTGTTTGGCTTTTCACAGTGAGGCCTGTGTGAACAGAGACAGCTGGCAACGTCTCTGTCAGAGCCTGCCTGTGGGACAAAGGAGAAAGGGAATTCTTGCTTCATGGAGCTGGCAGAATTGGTTTAGCTGTCCTTCATGAAAAGATCATCATAGGTATGCAGTAACAGAACAACACCACCTTTCAGTTTCCAGATAGTGTTTTTGGTATCCAGAGACTGGGAAAGTCCTAAAGGATTTTAGGCTTCATTTTTCCACAGATTTCTGCCCTGGTTGAAGTCACCTGGTTGAAGACCACTATTCACAACATTCCTGAATTGCACAGAGCTGCTGATGAGATGGACTGTCAGGAGAGATGGTGAGTCCCTGCCCCTGCCTCCCCCCCACCATGCTGGCTGTCTGATGGCATGGTGGTTAGGAAACATGCTCAGGAGATACTAATTTGGGCATTTGTAGGAACATTTCAAATCCATTCTTGTTAGATTTTCAAAAGAAAGGACACTGCTATAAAACTCCATTTAGAATAAAAGATTAGGCCTGCCTTTTTCATTGAAATACATGTTTTTCAGCCGGTTCTGTGATGTAGCTCCAGGATAGCTGGAGACACCTTTTTTGGTCTATTCAGGTGCCTGAGTATCTTTCATTCAGGGAGGTAGAGACTTACATCCAATTAGTGTTCATGCATCTTCCTGGCCAGTTCTGATGATTCCTCCTAAGAGCCCTGTGCTAAACCATTACTGCCAGCACTTCCTGAAGTGCTCATTCTTTGCTTAGGAAACTTAGGCATTAACACGAGTTTAGTTGTGTACCACTTCAGAGGTTGGATGTCCAAAAGTCAGTACCAAAAGTACCAATGCACAACTTGTGCTTTGTTTACATAGCCTTTAGCTACTAGGATGGTGTGTAGCTTAGGAATCCTTTAGGGAGGTCAAATCTGAATATAGGCTGCCAGGCCAGTACTTTAGGGAGTGACAGTGAATGATCGTTGTGATTGTGGTCTGTCATGGTGAAACACAGGTGTGCTACTTTTTTTCTTGTTAATAGAGACTGAGCTATTTTTTGTGTTCTTATGCTGCCTTTGCCAGACTATAGCTGGAGTGTGTTGGGACTATGAACTAGTGCTCAGTAAACTGACAGGTTTCAGACGAGTGTCCTTTTTGGAGTATATTGCACTGTGAGCTGTGATGACCTTTTTTTTTTTTACTTCTGGGGAAAGCAGTTTGGTCCTTGGCTGCCTTAAAGACACAGCTTCACTCCATGGGATGCTGCAGTGATTTAGGTTGGCTGCAGTAACCAAGCTAGCAATACTCTCATTTAACTGGGAAAGAGCTTGTTACTGCCTTCTTTTAAAATTCTTCAGATCTGAAAATTATTTTCCAGACCTTTGGTCCAGAATAGACCCGCTTCTTGCTTTAGCCCATGCATCGAATAGTGGCTAGTTCATTTTTTTAATGTATAAAAGAACTGAGCCAAGTTGCATGCAAAAATTTTTTTGCATGACACATCTTTTTTCTGATGGTTTGATGGTATTCTAGCTGTGGATTACCAGTTTAGTATTGTTCCCTCAGTAAAAATTGCTGGGGCATTGTATTTAGACTAAAATAACTCAAGTGATCAAAGGTGTGCAACTCCTGTTTTCTCTGTGAACTGAAATTTTGTTAGTCTTTTCTCATGCTGGTGGGAGGAAAAGGCCAAGGGATGGTTGTTTGCCTAATGAGGGCAGGATACAGCTGGGAGGAAGCTGGAAACTCCATCACTGTGTCTGCAAACAATCTAGTCACATCAAATAGATGCCCACTGTTTGCCAAAAATCAGTGAAATAGGGAGATAATGAGGGAGATAATGAGGATAATGAAATAAAGAAAAAGAGAACACTGTTGTTCTTTAATGCTGTGACCTTTTGTGAGATGTGTCGTTTACACGGGTGTTTGTGTGAGTGTTGCCCATGCTGATTTTACAGTACTTAGCTGTGTGATGGCTGCTTACCAAAGCTGCTGAAGCACCCTGTGGCCGGCCTCACTCTAGGCTCGATAAGCTCCTGCAGTAATGGCGTAGTTCATGTTTTCTGGAAAAGCTGATATCTATCTGCATTTGAACGATGCATTTTGGGCTAAATATTGAGAAGTCACAGGTATGTTATGCAAATCCTGGGTGTGCCAGCCAAGCCTGTAAAAAAGCTTGTTAGGATTAATCTCTAGCAGGGTGACTAATGCAAAGGGAATGAGGTACTTTCCTTCCTGAGTCAGCAGAGATTTGACATAGCTTTCAAAGGGGCTTCACTGGAATGTAGTCGGTTGCTTTGTGCAGTAGGTATGCTCGTTTATTTAATTTGGAACTGCTTGCTTTAGACCAGAGAATACTATGCGAAATTAGGAGAGACACATAGCCAGATACTCTACAAATATGTTTAAACCAAAGTAGCTCAGTTTGGAAGACATGAAGTACATAATTATCCAATGTACATTAAAAGTACTAAAGACAGCAGCATATGAAATCTGTCTTACCTCCTGCTCTGCTCTTTGAGCTTTGCCAGATTTTTATGTTTGAGGAACCATATTTACAAGTGAGGTTTTTGTTGCATCCTATCTCTGTTTAGTTTTCACAGTGAATTCCACGTGAAATACCAGGAAAAGTAGTTGCAGCTCAGGATTACAAAATGTGGTATTTTAGGAAGGAGTTGCTAAAGAAGGCTCATTAGCAGTTCTCCAAAGTCTTTCTTAGGTGGATCTTACTGGTAACATTTCTGTAAGGCAAGGGGACTTTTTTTTTTCCTTGCAAGTGCTGTAGTCAGCTAATAGCAATCAGATTCTTTTGAGTGGTGTGTAATTGTTAGCCCCATTAAAAGAAAAATAAATTTCTCATTTTATCTATAAAGCTATACAGAGCCAAATACCAACACAAAGAAAATTTCAGTATGATTTAAAATGTTTGCTCTTGTTTCATTTCCAAGTAACACACTATTTGTAATTTCAGATTGAGAATTTTATATTTTGCCTCTGCATTTTCTTAATTTTTGTCTGTAATATATGTTTCATTCTGGATAACTTATCAGGCACGGTGAGGATATTTGGAGATCCTTTCTAAAACTCCTAAGCGTTTTTCAAAGAAAGTTAACGGAAAGAGTAGATTTTCTTGATAATCCTTTCAAAATTAAAATATAACACAAACCCACTATGTTTAAATGACATTAAGGATCTCATTTAAACCAACTAAAGCTGGGAAATTCGAAGTGAATAACTAACACTCTGTTGTAAACTGCCCTCATGTATTGCAGCTGACAGTGCGGAAGCAGAGGTCCAGAGAGCAGTTCAGATAATAATCTTAAGAGTCTGGATATTGCCTGAGCCCCAGTAGTCGGGCGAGCAGGATAGATGTCTTTCAAGATCATTCTTTCTCATGAGAGATATGGCATTTCCTTTCCATGGTCAAACTGAACATGATTTTTTCTCTGGCCGATTTATGCATCATTCCCAGGTTAACAGTAAGGGCTGAGTAGCACACAAGCAGTTTCCAACAAATAGAGATCTGAAATTTTACTCTGAAGCCTGAAGAGTCCTGATCCCAGCCTTGCTTTCTCTCCAATCTCCTTTTAAAAGAGACCCCAACTAGCCTGTAGCCTGTTCTGATACTAGGAAGTATCAGAAGAATCTGGATTTCCCCGTTTTCATTTGAGGTCTAGTTTGACCTTTTTTCCACTACAAACAGTGCAGTATGCTGTGTTTACACACTTCATGAGCTTCATAATGCCAGTATATCTAATAAGCATTTAGTTAGGCAGTACAGGACTTCTTAGGAGAATCTGTTGTAGTGCTCCCATGATTCATGGAATTCATACATCATTCTAGAAGTTTATTAAAATATTCCAAATGTTCTGACATACCTAAGGAAGGGGAGGTATTACAACGTCTTAGTGCTGTTTCTTGAAGCTGAATGTCAGATTTATGTGTGGAAAAGGGAAGTTAGTATTCTTGGTGCTTCTTTTCCAAATAAACTAAAAATACAGTTATTTTGAGGCAGGAAAAACCTTTGTCTTTTAGCCAGTAGCTTTAAGGTTAGCCCATATTTTACAGCACTCTTGCAAGCAGAACCTGCAATCTTTGATTAATGTCAGAATCTCCTTTCAGTCTTTCTCTGAGCACATTACTTGCAAATTTGCATAATTGTTTAAATTTGCACATTTTGCTGATACTGCCCGAACTAAATGATACAGGAAAACACAGCGTTATGTTACGTTACCGACAGGATCAGAACAGAAAGTGACACTTTTATGCAGTTGTGTATTTTGTGAATCAGGGCAGTAATTGGAACATATTAACGACTTCCTTGACTCCCCCTTATTCTGCTCCGCCCCTGCTCCCCCTGCAACCATCCATATAAACTCTAAGGATATTTAACACATTTTAAGCTGTCCAGCTCTATGTAGCTCCTTGTAAAGTAATTTGGAATGATGATTCCTACTTGGTAAAACGTGCTCAGGCATCAACTTACTCATACACATAGCAGCACAGAAAGCATGAACCTGTTAAGGATTTCACCTTTTAAGAAATGACAGAATAATTACAGGACAACATGTCCTTCATGAGTAAAAACAACTAAGCTAAAGTGCTTTCAAGGCTGGCATGGCCTACTTCTCTTCTAGTAAGCTGCATAAATCATAAATTGCTAAGAGATTGATTCATACACTGAGTGGTAACTGGAGTCTGTATAATGGTGTGTATAAATGTGTGGATAACACAGATGAAGGCTGAACTGAATTCAGTTCTTCAGCACAGCTTGGCAACAGAACTACGTTGGTGGAGCCCAAACCCTGATCTCATAAACACGTTCTAGAGGATGAACCATGTGCTTCCTTAATGAAGGGTAAATAAGATGTTACATTTTCAGACCTCTTCATGAGGGGATTATGATAGTTGGTAAATTGGCCTAAAGCAAAACTTGGTATGTTAGAAGTACTCAGTCCTAGAATTTATGTTCCTGGATTTAAAAAAGAAGAAAAAATAAAAGGAGGTCTGTCATCTAGTTTTACCTGGCTGTGGCTGAATAGACATGAAAATTATGCCATTTGCAGCATTTAGAAGAAAACATGCCTTAGTTAAAAATGAAAACAACCACAAACCAGGAATGCCATCTGGCTTTTCAAGTTCTCTCTTACCCATCACAGTATCTTCCTGGTGAACAAGTTGTTAAACTTCCTTGTGTGTTTTTATGCCTTGAAATCTTTCTAATGCTGCAGATAATCTGTATGAGTGGGATGGTGTTTCTTTGTCTGAAAACTTTAACTGGACAGATTGCCCATACACTGTAGTATTACCAAAGGCCAGGTGAATCCTGAAGAGCTGTAAGCAAGGGTAACTCAACCTCTGAAGGTTATCCAGAGATTTAAGCTGCATAAAAATTATACTTGTTGGAAATACCTACTTTTTACAGGCAGGGGTGCTTCTTTTTCTTGTGCATAATTTTAGGGTCACAGTTTCAAATGTACACTTAATAGGCTTCTCTATCTGTAAAAAAACCTTTGCCCCTTAATACACAATGGCACACTGGTTGATCTAGATAGCAAACATTTGCATGCATAGGCAGTAGATTCTGTCATTTATACTTGTAGATAATAGAATTTACATGCACAAAACTCATTTGGATGTGGCCTCAAAACAGTTTGGGAGGACAGGTATTTAAGATTTGAGGGACAGATGCACAGTAGGGGACTGCTGGGGTAAATGATGGTTGAGCCTGGAATGTTGAAATGGGGATGCTAAGGAACAAATTAAGACAGTGCTCATCTGTGTTTGAGTTGTGCTGAAAGCAAAAGGAGTTTATACGAAGAGCAAGGCAAGAATGATATCAAAGGTCACCTTTCATTGTGGACAGAACTTGAAACATGAAATTTTCTTTTCTGAAATATGTTTTTGCCCTATGGTCTCTGTCCAGTGGCCTTTAATCCATCTTTCATGAAATTTCAGCCAGAGCCTAGTACTTCATGTCATTGATACCAAGTAATTTAACAGAGATTGTAGATATGTAAGGATCAATCCTTCAACTCAGGTGAGATTTTTAGGCTCACTGAAGTAAATGCAGCAGTATTAGTTTTGTGCCAGCTGATAAAATGTGCTTGTATAGTTAGATTCTTTCAAAATTACTATAATTGTAGATTATCCCTCTATTTGACTTTGGCCAGCCAAGAACAACATTCTGGTTCTGAATTTTGGAGCATCATTTACAGTATAAGAGGAAGTTGGTTTCCAGATCTAAATGTTTACATTTGAAATCCCAATGGAACAAAGCTCAGCACCTACTCCAGGGCCATAACAGAGGACAGTAACATCTGAAACCAGTCTGTGAAAAAACTATTGCATTTTAATATCACAGTGGTCACTCAACCTAGCCCAGACTCACTCTTTGCTTAAATAAGATCTCACTGAAATAAATACAAGTCATGCTGAAGTCAGTAGTATTTTTCTTGTAGCTCTGTTTTGGTGCACTGACTGTGTAATATCAAGGCCTCTGTAGCAATACACTTAAACACAAGTGGGTGAAATATGGGGAAAGCAGAAGTCTTAATTTCAAATATCTTGGGTTTGTCAGATTATGTTATATAGTATCAGATTGTTCAGTGACAGCTAAGGCCACAGGAGTCCCATTACACTTTTTGGGCAAGATCCTTAGATGATGTCAATTGGTGTAGTGTGGCTAGACTAAGTGGAACTGTGTTGATTTCAGTGGCTCAGGATTTAGCCCGGTAGGTCTGAGATGGCAGTAAAACCTCACTGTGCATTTGGAAAGTTGTACCCTGTAAATGCTTCCACAGTGCAGTTTTTTAGAGTGTCTGTAGGAAACCCACTTTGTCTCTGTGGCTTAAAAACATGATTAACCAAGGTTGACTTTATGTCGTTCTCACACCATAACTGTTAATACTAATAAGTGGGGGTTTAAGTGTACTGTCTCTTAGTGGTTTTGATCTTCTTTTTTTTATTTTGAGTTTGTCACTCTGAATTATTTGTACCTTGGACCATTTTTATAAGTACACAAACATAAAGAGACTATCGCTAGCAGGGACTGTCTTAGTGCCCTGTGTAGTAGAGTATCCTTCTTCTGACAATACCTGTGTTTACTTGCACAAAAGTACCAGGTATATATATATATATACATGCACATGCAGTTAGTCTATCCTGAGGTCCTCAAGCACTCACATTGCCTTTTCACTTGGTAACTAATGAAATGACATTTTGGGAAGAAAGTTTTATGTCTCATCGTGTTAACTGTTCTAGGGCGTAGCCTGAACTCCATTGCATTCACTGACTGTGCCCCTGCTTTGGCATTAAGAGCTGAGGTAGTTTTCCGGACAGTCATTTGAAAGTGTTTTGCAACAATTACCTTGTAAGTAGATTTGTTTCTGCAAAAGGAAGGAGGTCATACTAAGTGAGCTATAGAAGCAGGCATTCATGTGCTTTTCTGTTAGTATACAGCAGCTCTTATTTTTGTAAACACAAAGATAATTTAAGATAATTCATTTTTTCAGTTACACAAACAGTTCAAAAGAGATTTGTAATGAAATGGCTTCTAGCAATCTTTAATGTTTCATGGTCATTTTTTTGGGGGGGAAATGGAGGGGAAACCCCCAGCTTCAGTCCCCTGTTATTTTTTTTTTCCCTTGAGACGTTTCAGGCTCTGGTTTTGATTTCAGTGTGTATTAGGCTGTGAGTAGGTTTGAACTTGAGTGTCTTCAGAAACCAAGGAGAACAATAGCAGCTTCACACTGTGTTGTGCTTCAGCTCCAGTGAGTAATGCTAAATTGCTCGCATTGTCACAACCACATGCTTCCCTTGATGATCCTAATGGGTCCCTGCAGATCCAGTAGGGATCACAACACTGGCTGCATACATTTTTTTAAGATTGTTTCAAGATATCATGGAACACATCCAGAACCCAGAGTGATGTTTTCTTTGGGGCCCTGGACCATGGAGTGTTTAATTACTAAAAATAGCAGTAGGAAAAACAGTTTAATCTTTTAGAGAAATGTTTGGGGAATGGGGATTAGGGCAACTTATTTTGGAGCATTATTTCCTTCAAGGATAAAATTTATATAACTATAGTAAAATTATGAAAAAGGATTGTCTGCCTTTGTGGGTTTTTGTATTCACGGTGGGCACATTGTATCCTTGTTAAGTGGACAATGCTGGTTTCTAACTTGTATGTTTTTCTTAGCCCTTTCACTTCATACACTGATCCTTACCTACCTTGTAAAATTTTGATTGGGTGTTTGATGCCAGTTTCAGAGGTGGTGTGTAGTTTGGATTTCCTTGCATTTGCTCAGACATAATGAACCCAAACTATGGCTAGTGGGATTTGTAAGCATATTAAGATCTTGGAAAGAATCTAAGCCAATAAGTGTAAGGCAGTCCAGAAGGTATCACTCTTGAATGCAGTGAATGCTGGGGGCATGTTCTACTCTAACTTTGATGACTCCTAGACTCTGCTGAACTTTTGAGTTAATTAGAGTCACAATGACCACTAGATTTTTATTCCTCTTTTCTCTCGAAGCTCAAATATTTGTCTTGGGACACCTTTTCATATTGACTTGCCTATCCACACTTTAAATTACACAGCTAGTAGCAATAATTAGATTTTATATTACTGAAAATGGATTTGTGTGCCAGAAGACTCAAGAATCTCAGACAAAATGAATTTTCAAAATGAGCCAACAACTGAAGAAATGGAAGTAGCCCTAGTGACCCAGTAACATGTATCCACATCTCTAAAAGTTTTTTTAGAACTTGGAAAATTCAAACTGCAACTGAAAAGCACTGTGTTTCCCCAGGCAGCCTTAATTTGCATGATCAGCACTTACTCAGCAGAGAACCATGGGTATGTGAGACCTTGTGTATTAAATGGGTCACATTTAACTGTCCTTGAACAATTTTTCCTATATATTAAACATAAACAAGCTTTTTGTCATATTCAGCATCACTGTTCTTTTTTCTCCACACTTTCTTTGATACAGGGTAATTTTTCTATAGGAAATTTTAGAGACACACAGTGAATATGTTATGCCACTTTCCTCCCACATAGTCTTGCTTAAAATGTCTGCACTTCTCTCATTTTGTGTTCCTTGTTATTTTTTTTCCCCTAGAGTTGGATAATTCCATCTGAGCAAAAATTTAAATTAAAGTTGGTTTTTATAGCTGAGAATTGTTGGGCAAATTGCAGTCTCTCTTAGTTTTCTAAATAGCCTTTAGAGACTGACTGTTCTTCTCTTGTCATGTAAATGCACTGTCATAAAAGTCCAATGAGCATGGGTCTGTTGGTAACTGGAGAGAAGATGCAAGAGACTACTGGATTTCACAAGCTGCAGAAGGAAATGGGTAGCTGAGTTAAAATGTAAATAAAGATGGCAGGAAAATGTTTTTTTCTTCTCTTTCACAATAACATCCAAACAAGTCTTTCTTTAACACACTTTGGTGTTTTCCTGTGATTTATTAAATAAAAGGTTTCTTCTTTATGTTACAGGAGATACCTTTCTGTCCATTAAATAATTTTTAATGGTTTCCAGTAAGCCTTTCTCAAAGGCAGTGAGTAGTTTTACACCCTGAAGAGTTTTGAAAAGAACTCCATGAGGTCACTGTCTGCTATGCCAAAATGTAAATCTTGCATTCAGTGAAGATAAAGAAGAGTGGGGAAAAAAATCTTTTAAGTTACATTACACAAAGAAAGCTTTAAAAAGCATTGGGTTTAAGCATGCTACTAGCTTTGATGTAATTAGCTTGATATTAAAACTGTGGTACACTAATATCTGAATGAAAGGTACTGTAATTAAATTATACATTCTATTTGCATGCATTTGTTTCACAGATTTGCAAGTTTACAGTCCTGCATATGCAAAAAAATCTCAGTTTAGATCACCCATTTTCCAAATCCCATATATTGTGCAAGCTGGATGGCAAAATCAAGCATTATTTTATGTGAAATATGGGGTGACATACCATCAAAGGAATCAGTTTTGTTCAGGATTATTTGAAATTTGGCCCATTCAGTGTGAAAATCTAAACACATTAAAAGATTCAACCCTAGGGGAAATGAGCACTCCTAATATATATGGGACCTAACGAGCCCTGAAGATAAAAATGTGAATTTCAGTGTCTAAGTTTTAAATAACTTCTTTTAGAAAAAAACTTCATTCTTTCAATGAATTTTTTTTTTTAACAAAGGCCTTAGCACTATTCACATTCTTCAACAGAGGGTTCATAGGACACTTTTTTACTAACAAATTACCTTTAAGAACTTTTTTGAATATTACCTTCACAGTGTTCTTAAATTTGACTGTCTTAAACTAGTCAAATAAGGTGGATAACTCCCTTCAATGTGTTTTCAATTGTAGATCATGACACTTTCATTCAACAGTTTTGAAGAGATAACTTTTAATTACAGTAATAAGAACCACATGGACAATGATTGATGCAAACCTGATGTGTTCTCTTACTTTATTAATCTTTTTAATTAGAGACAAAAGAAAGCTTTATCTTTTGAGAAGAAGAGATGAGTTGTGATGTTCCATTGCACTTTTGTTGCTTAAAATAATTTGATTGCTTACCAGAAGTTTTTTGCTTGGCTGCAAAAGGCAAGAGGAATTTGCACATTTTCTCTTCCAGTTTGCTTACCTTCAGCACTGTGTGATGCCCCATGCAGCACCAGACTGTTGAGATTATGGAACTCTTCCATTAGTTTTATTTCAGTTCTACAATGTTCTTATAAGCAGAGTTTACAAACTCAATTAGAGAGCAAGAAAATTAGAGACAGTTAAACACCACCGTACGTCAGAGCAGTTGATTGCCAAAGGGTAGCTTGTATGACATGTTGAGAAAGACCTATGAGATATCTTGTTCTTTAACTCTTCCTAGCTTTAGGAGCTGAGACATCCTAGCATCTCTTAGGTCCACTGTGGCTGTGGTTTGAAGCAGTTGTAGTTTAGAATGGTGTGAAAGACACACAAATAGGATGGTGTTGATTCAGGTGCTAGTGCAGGTCTTTGAAAGGGACACTGTGAATATTTTACCTGAACTGGTTTAAAGGATTCACTTGCCTTGAGTATACAGAAGGTCAGATTCAGTTCCCTCTCTGGCTTGAGATACTTTGCAAACTTACAGGTAGGTAGTTTGCATGTGTTTGCCTGGAGTCTCTTGCCATGCAAGTGCTCTTGAGTAAGATTAAAGACTGTGGTGGAAAAATAGCACAGAGGCTTTTCCCACTTACAATTGTTCAAATTCTTTCATATTATGTAATGTCAAAAGTGTACCAAGTGAGTTACTAACAAGTAAAGGCAAGGTTTCTGCTCCAGAAGGTTCATATTCTAACTAAAATGATGACATCTCAGGGTTTTATAGAGACGCATGAAGACAAAGAAATTTCTGGTCAGGGAGGGAACAGAAAACTTGTGCGCATAGGATGTCAAAAGCAAAGTTGGTCTGTGATAACCTGCATTTTGTGGTTCAGATAAGAAGATTGTAAATTGACCTATAGCAGCACAAGTATTGGTGACACTTCACAAAATGTTTTGCAAACTAACAGCAAAAAGAAGGAGCACAAGCTTTTAGATCCCTGAAGTTCTGTATTTAAGCTTCCTGCACTGCTTCAGCAATAGCATATAAATAGCACAGATTCCAGCTAGTGCTGTGGCTTGGTAGTCTGTGCTCACATGTTAGGATGCTGACTTTGGGCCCGATCCAAACACCTTTGAAGTCAGTGGAAGACTTTCAACTCCAGTGAGTGAACTGCGGAGGTGTTTTGCGGTGCTTTCTTGTGCCAGCCAATTTAGAAATGTCAGTGGGAACGGAGAAGGGGAGAAGTTCTGTTTCCTGTATCTACTCAAGGAAGGTAAAAGGAATTAATTTTTTGTTTTTTTTTTTTTTTTTTTTTTTTTAAAGAAACATTTGTCAAAAGATGTTTGTGCCTGTCACCACATAAAATGGACTGGGTTTGTAATAGGTGATGGTAATAGAGAGAGAATGGCAGTTTGTTGGAGTGGCCTCACTTTGTGAATCTTTATTTGCATGGTAGTAGTGGGTGCACTTCTCACTATTTATACAAATGTTAAGTTAGATATGGTCTGTTTTAAAGCCATTCCAGACAACTTTTAAGCAGACCTACTAGCACTCAGTGCCAGTCAAACTGACTGCAAATTAGTTCCCCATGATTGCTTAAGTGGTGATACTTGCACTACAGAACTGGAAAAGTTAGATCTAAAACAAAATATTAGGCTTGCATTACACACACTAAGAAAATAGTTGTTTTAGCCAAGCCCATTCATCCCTCCTAGGTCTGGAGACACAGTAACTGTCTACAATCCCACTCTAAAGCAAGATTGGTGGGAGGGAGTTGAAGTGCTCAAAAAGCCTACATCTGTTTCAAACTGTCATACTCAGCATGAGGATGTATGGTGAAACCATGGAGGAAATACTGCATTTTGGGATTCCTAGAAAGGTGCATTGGCATATATTCCTACACACGTTTGTTACATCTAAATTATTGAGCAATTGAATTTAGTAATAATGATTATGAATTAACCATTTATCAAAGATAAGGAAAATTTACTTTAACCCTCAGGCTGCCACACATGCCTTTATATGGTGCCCACAGCATTCCTTTGGTTGACAAAATGGAACTGTGGCAGTGGACCAAAAGTTAACATGGAGGAGTGGGGAATGCATCCCTTCCACTTTCTGAGAAATAATTACCATTTTGCTCATTTGTTTCAACCAAACTTTAGCAGTAGCAGAATTGTTTCTGCAGATTGTTTTGATTTTGAAAAAGAATGACTGTGTCATGATGCAAATACATTTCAGCTTTAAAGACTTGGGATCTTTTAAAATTATCTTTAATGTTACCTGAGAAGAGGTGTACAGTGTATAGAAGACTTAAAACTGAAAACTATTGGATTTTCTACTTAAATTGCCCTCCATACTCCAATCTGTCTTCTAAATGAGGCTGTGTGTATCTTTAAAAATGTTGTACTACTGTATCTTCAGAATTCAGAGTAGTTCAGAGGCCATTTGCCAAACTTACTTCCTTGCTGTGTACTTCACCTATTAAAAAAAAAAAAGAAAAAAAGAAAAAGATTTAATAGTCAACATCCAGACCAAAGCTCATAAAGAAATAAATGCAACAACTAATTTAGAAAGTTAGCAGGCTAACTGGTGGCCATCTGTGTGGTGGGATTACTTTGGGTTGCTTTTCCCTCCTTGGACTGAATTGGTTTCTGAGATCTGTTCTTCCACAGTTGACTAGTCTCTATTAGTTTTTTTATAAGTACTAGTTAAAATTACAATGACAATCACATTTATTCCATTTTGAGAACTGACTGGATCATATTATATGAATATACTAGGCCTAGTAACTACTAGGCCTATTTTAAAAATTCTATGTAATGATTTGGAGCAAGATTTTCAACCTAACCTATCCATTTCTTTGCTGAGACTTTATTGAAACAGCCTTCACCAAGGCTTTCAGTAGTCTAGGAAATGGATGCCTGTAGAATGTTGGAAAATGCAACTTGTCCCTGGGTAGTTTAGTTTGAGGGTGGGGTTTTGGTTGGGATTTTTTGTTTGGGTCTTTTTTTCCTCAACTAAAAATCTGCTTTCCCTGCCCCTTTTCTCCTTTTTCAACCTTTTCTGATGATTTTAAGTTCTCCTAATTGGCCTGCTTCAACCTTGTAACTTGTAGAAACATCCATATGGAAAACATCAAGATGCCTAATGACTTTCATGGTTTCTTTGGGAGAAGAAGAGGGAGCAGGGGAAACAAAGGTCATTGATCGCACAGTAAACCCGTTGGTATAACCGAAGTGATCAGTCTTCTCACCTGTCTCTCACAGTAGCTGCCTCCTTGCTGCTTGGGAGTTAACAGCTGATGGTACTGAGGAGAAAGCTTCCTCTTCCCTTGCCATGGGCTGTGAAAAGCTCAGCATCTATGTGGCTGCTGGTAGTTTTACCAACTTGAAGAACTTTTGTAGCTCTCCAGCTCCATGCATCATCTTTGTAAGAATCACCTCCTGTCTGTTCAGAGCAGTTTCATGTTCCTTCTGCACAGTCTGGACTGATGATCTAAGCCCAAGCAGCTTGCAGTACTTTCTTGTCTCATAATGAGATTGTAAATGTACTGTCGTCTGCATTTTGCAGTCTTTTCAGTGGCTGTCTAGAACTACTCTAAAGCTGAGATCAGACTTTCTCCATTTCCCCTTTGTAAGGCTGCATTGCTTCTAATGTCTGAAAAAAAATCTGAAATGGAAAGAAATAAAGGCAACACAAAGAGAAATGGAACTTTTCGATATCAGCTGAAGTGATCATATGGTATGAGGTGTTTTCAACAAAAGATTTATTTGTTTCATGAAGAATCACATTGCATTAATTTGGGCCGCACTGTGTCTTACATTTCAACAATAGTTTGTGCTAATATGCAAGTATGTACCTTTGTCCTGTAAAATAATGTACAATGCTGTCATTTAAACAGTTGTTATCTTGCAGTTTTAGCTTCCCCCCACCCCCCTTGAAACGTAGGTGGTCACCCAAAGTAAACAGAATTCCTTCTACTCCCTCCACATCTGCTATGTGTTATCTGGCATTCACCTCTGACCCTGATATTCATCATAAGAATAAGAATTGCATCCTATTCAGCTGCTTGTGTGTACTTTAACTTCAGTGATCTGGTGCTGTTAAAATAGTATGTGCTGGGAGGAGAAATTGCTGAGACATCATCAGGGTTCAAAATGGACTCTCCGCTTTCTTGTGCACTTTTGGATAATTAAACAGAAGTCTAGGGATAAGCAGGTCTGCAAAGTATACTGGGGGAAAAAAGCTTGGGATAATTCAGGATTGTAGTGGTTAGTGAATGTAACAAAACAAGTTCAATGCTAACTCTTAATGAGAAGGACTTTTGAGTTCTGTTTGTAAGCTGCTGTAGCAAATGATATGCATCTGCCTAGAGAGACAGTATCCTCTATGGAAGCAGTAAGTTTAAAAGTGTGTTTGTGATGCAAACAACAGTTAGTGATCCTCTTCCTTTCATTTAATAACACTACCATCCATGACCTGGTGGTATCATTCAGGGACAAAGTAATTTTTGTTGTTAGTAACAGTTTTAAAATCTGGTCTTATATATGATGATCCATATGTTAGGACAAATAAATATCTGGTCTCTGCCACCCCAATAAATGGAACACATGTGAAATTTTCCTTTTTTCACAAGGATGGACAGAATTACTTTTTGGACACTGTGGAGAAAGAAATCAAAGTGCCAACTTGCTTGCCAAGGGTGAATCAATTTAAACTTAGGGAAATCTAGCAATTCTTTGATTACTAAAGACTTTGTGCTACTTGCTCTCTTCTTTCATGGCAGAGGTGTGAAGAAGGAACCCCCTGCTGGCCCTTAATCTTCAAACTCGTGTCTTCAATTGAATTATGATGATAGTCATAGAGCAATAGGAGCTAAAAGTGAATTTGGTCTGGGATAAACTGGAAAAATCTTAAGGGCTTTTAGCTGCCAAGTTTAGCTCCCTCTCTCCACCCACCCACCCACCCACCCACCCCATCCCCAATCCTTTTGATTTTCAGAAAAAAAGGTTTGGGGAACTAATGGTGTTGTGAGAACAGTGTGGTTTATCAACTGCCACTCCTGCCCTGTGATGCTACAGGCCTCAACACTGCTTACAAAAAACAAAACCAAGAGCTGTCAGCCCAGCAAAAGCTGTTCTTGCATGTGCACTTCTAGTCAGAAGGCCAACATGTGCATTACAAGCACCTAGTAGTACTCAGTTCTACATACCAATTACCAGGATATGAACGGATTTTTTTTTCTTTTAAATTGTTTATGCTTCTTCATTTGCCAAGTTTGTTTCCTTGAGCATGTCTGTTTTTATATTTAGCAAAATTAACACGAGATGAAATAAGTGCTGAGGATGTTAATTATGTAATTATATGAGCAAAGACATACCATGTAATGGGCAGAGAAGAAAAATGACAAAGACCTTACATAAGGAAATTAAATTCCATGTTAAGTATTTGATTAAGGTTCTGATTTTAATGTGTTGCCAGTGGTCACTGGTGACCTCAAATGTAAAGGTGAAGAGTTTTATTTCTAGTTTGCATTTATTTAAGTATGCACATGTGCATTTGCTATATAGTCACATTAGTTGGGGGGGCTTATCAGCAGATTAAAATATGGGAGGCAGGATTCTCATCCAGGAAATCATCTGTTTGAAAAAGACTGTAAAATGAAATGAAAAGGATCGTATGAACCATAGTGGTATCTAAGTGGTTTCAGTTTGCACATTGTTAAAAATCATGCAGTGTCCTTTGGTGCCCTTTTCATCTTGTTTGTTTTAATAAAGAAGACCAGTTAGTTTGAAAGGTAGCTCTCTATTGGAATTGACTTCTGATCTCCCTATCACTTCACAATTCTTTATACATCAGGAACACTTGAAAGTATATGCACATGTTTGTGGAGATTTTTCTTTTCCTCCGGAGAGATTCAATTATTTATGCTAGAATTATCCTTATTGTGAGTTATTTTTATAATTGAATCAAAACTGTGTAGGCTGATACAGCCCCAAGTTACTGTTGTGATCTGAAAAATCCTCAAAATAGCTGAATAGAATAACTTTGTCACTTGTTTGTCATACCAGTTATGACAATGGGTCATTCCATGGATGTCTAAAATGATCTTTAGCCACATTTTATGAAGCCAGAACTGTAATCCAATAACAATTTTCTGGCTAAGTGCTTCTCAGTTGCCACTGGGGACTATCTGCATCACTGTTGATGCTCTTAAAATGAGTTTAAGTTAAAAGGACACAAATTTCATATTTCTTTCCTTATTTTCTGGAGAGTAATCTAAGAAAATAATATTTTAAATAATTGCATTCTGGTTCCTGAGGGATATCAGCATAATTGCATTGAGGATACCTTTATTTTTTTATGCATTTATTTATTAACAAAGAACTATATTCCATCTGTAAACCAAATGATTGGTCCACTGGCACAAAACAATAAAGTAATATAACCTCTGGTTCATTAAATTGGAATATAGGGATTGAATTACTAATTTATGTTGTTTTGAATTTCGTGTTACAGGATTCTAAGATGTAAGGGAAAGATATTTCCCATTATGTAGGCTACTTATAGGTCCAGCCAGGAAAATTTATATAAGATTCATTGAAGGTGAAGAAAGGAGAAGTACTGAAAACCAAGACTGGCATGGTTCATCTGTTGCTTTGGTGAGCACTTCACAGAAGGCGCGGCTGCAAAAAAACCCCAAAACAAACCAAGAAAGAACAAACTCTTATTTAAACTGAGACTATTCTGTAGGGGTCTTTTAAATATGGAGAGTGTGAAATGCTAGTTTCTGAAACTCTGCAACATGAAGGTCAGGTAGCAAAAGAAATGGATAATGAGAAAGAGAGATGCTTCATAAACCTTTAGTGGTTTAATTTCATTTCTGTGTTGTCTCTCCTGCAATCCACTCTAGTGTTTTATTCACTGTAGTCTTGAATTCAGAACTTTCTTACAAATTTCAAACTGCTATTAAGTTCACTCTATTCTGATCATTTTAGTTTAATTTCTGTATTTAACAGTCTTTGGAGCTGTTTGTAGAAGCAAATATAAAACCCATATAAGACAATATGTTCTCTTCAGTGTTATTATGCTGACTGGATTCCTACTGGGACTTAGTCCTCTGATATCACAGTTGGAGTATGAACTTGCTCTTATTTGAGCCCGTAAGACCACAGAGAAGTCACTTTCTGTGAACAGTGTGTGCCTTAGTGTTACACCTCTTCAAGTTGTGTTTGTTTCCTTCTTGAGTAGTACAAAGTGTTTCACAAAGGCTGCCCTCAGGTTTTCGGGGGAAATATTAGCTAAGCTTTCCCTCTCTTGCAAAGAATGGGTAATCTAAGCCACCTGTATGGCAATTTGTCATGAATATTTAGGAACTGAAAATTGATTTAATGAATTTGAGATGATGTGATGTTTCCAGAATTTCGGCAGTGGAGCCACACGTACTATGAGCTTAAACTGCCTCCCTCCTTCTCCACCCTGGTCTTTTGTTTGGAAACCAGACAAGCACAGCAGGGTGTTTGCCTCTATTCTGTACCAAATCTCACTTTTTACTGGGTTTTAAGGAAGCCACTACAGAAAGTAGTTTAATACATCTATGAAACAACATGTGACTTGCTTGTTTCACAGTCCTTTTCAGGTGGAAGACGCTGTTATGATGGTGCGGTTTGCCTGCCGGCAGTCGAGGCTTTCTCCGCAGAAAACTTACCAGTTATTTGATTACTCATTAACATACTTTGAACCACCATTAATTTTGATAAACAAAATTCAGGTGCTTCCAGGTTAAAATTTGCACTTGCTTCATGATAGAGGAGTTTTCAGTCTCTTTTGACCACAAGGAGAGGCCTGCTCCTCTCCACCCTGGAGTCAGGTGAAGGCTATGTGCCCTCAGACAAGTCAGCAGCAATTGAGGCTCTCAGGTCAAAGCAAAGGTAGCTTGGATCAGGTTCCTCAGCACTGGTCCTGTCAAGTTTTGAATGTCTCCAGTGGGAGGAATTGTACAGTATGTCTGCTGTACAATATATTTTTAGTTTTTTACTGTCCTAATGATGATTTTCCCCCCCTTTAACCATATTTAATTGCAATAGTCCTTGTTGCAACTTGGTGTCCATTATTTCCTATCCTGTCACTGGTCTCTTCAGAAGAGATTGGCGTGCGTTCTCACTCGTCTCTCTCTCTCTCTCTCTCTCTCTCTCTCTCTCTCTCTCTCTCTCTCGCTCCCCCTCTCCTCTCTCCTACTTCAGACTGTGTTTGAGACCAGCTAAAGTTGCCCTTGTTTTGCTGAACCTTCTCTGTCTTGCAGAGCTTCAGAATTTTCAAGAAATCTGTTCTGCCTTTTGTAGCTGGACCTTTACTGAACCTCGTAACTTGGTTGATAAATTCTTACATACTCTTGTGTAAGAATCAGGTTTTCTGTTTCAGGGTCTGAAATGTGGGCACATTCAAGGTCTGTAAATTGTATAATCTGGATTTGATAACCATACTATTGAAAGCTGGTTTATGAAGGACAGCCCTTTGCAGGTCATAGTTTTGCTACAAAAACTCATGTCACTTTGAGTGCATTATCTCACTGAAACTATGTGTATTTCCCTTGAGGCAATGGCTGAACACCATGAACCTTGATTGTTTCCAAAAGCTCAGGGAGGCCCAGGCATCCTGAGCTCTAGTTTATGCTGATTGTCCATAACGTACTTGAAGCTTATCTTTCTATACTTCATTGACTCACAGTATATAAGCATTTGCATAATATGAAAACTCTAAATGGAAGAAAGGTGCCCATTATCAAATATGAAATAGATTTCAGGATGCTCAGGCATTCATTTTTCATTACAGATCTGTCCTTGCTATTCTTGAATCCTTCCGGGAGGATGACACTAGAAGGTTTTATGGGTACTTGGCTGGAAAAAATATGATTTAAATAAGTTTAATTGCTAACTATCTGTTTTGTTTGTGTGTTTTTTTCCTAGAGTCTTGAACAGGAGGTAATCTGACACAAAGTGTATTTACAGCATAGGTAAGTGACACAACAGATTCTATGAAATTTTTTTACACTATTTATTGAAGTGAAATTGTCAGTCTGCAGATCAGGAAAGCATGGTGTAGGTTGTGCTCTAGAAGTACTAGGAAAATGAGAAATACAGATTTGGAGAATACATCACAAAGCTGTAACTCATTCTAATGTTGACAGACCACTTCCAAGACATAAAAGTATATTAGAAATGAGGCCTTTTCCATATCAGCCCTCTCTTGAATCTCTTGATCGAAACACAGGCTTCCAGGTCTGTAAGTCATTCTCACATGCCAGATGGAGTTCAAGCTGTTGTTTCTTCAGCTACAGTTTAGTGTGTGAATTCCCTTCTCTCTTCTGAGGACATGTACACCCCTACAATCTCCAGTCAGCTGTCTCCTGCCATAGAGGAGTGTAAAAGATGTTTTCTTCCTCTGCCTTTAGAACAAAAAGGCAGAGTGGATAAATAAAGGGGTAGTTTTATTCTGTTATTTTTAAGGGGTTGTTGCTCTAATTTGGTAGTAATGAGACAAATTGCCTGAAAAGTAAAGAGGTTTCATTTCTCTTTACTGTGTAATAGAAGCTATTTTTCTGAAGTAGGTTGCTGAATTGTGTGCTTCAGAGGTGGCTCTGTGAAGAAATAAGTATCTGATCACAAGTTTGAATTTATATGAGACAACAAAAGTGAAATGATAAACAAATATGGCCCGAGATATTTTCTTCTCTCTGATTCTTGACAGCAGTATATTATCAGATTAGGAATATTTTCATATCAGAGTATATTACTGAAAATTCATATTGGTGTCTGTGCTCCAAGGAGGTTTTACTGACATTGCAGCCCACCTGGGAGGACACTGTTGCTAGCTGGTCTTAATTATTTGTATTCATCGTCTCGTAAGTGTCACATTCAAACCACAGCTCCCCTTGTCTTTTCCCATTCCTCACATCATCCTTCTTGTCCAGCCAATATCTGAGTCCATTGCTCCTTTGAAGTGGATTTGCTCTGTTCAGCTCCAACTCAGGCATTTGTGTATATGAAGTTCCCAGCTGCGTTCCATGGGCCTATATTCCATATGGCTGTGGGGACCAAACAAAGCATTGCTGTCTATACCACAAAGTGTATGAGAATGAATCAGGAAAAGGAAAATATCAGCTGCCTGATAACAAGGAGCCCAGTGTGGATGAAGAACTATTGTAAGGAATTGTGGCAGAAGGAAAAAGAATCTGTCCATTTTAAGTCACTTTTTTTGTTTGTTGGTTTGTGTATTTTTACTTTGTCAGGACAAAGTAGGAGTTTTAAGCCTACTGCTGGGACATCAGTTACTTCTTGTCTGAGGTATTATATTTAATATTGTACTGTGATATTGTGACTGGCTATGAGGGGGCTCTGTGTGAGTTCAACTGCTCAAAAACTGAATTCAGTTTTGTAGCCAGGTAAGTGAGCTCTCTTCTATCCCATGTATTCTACTTAGAGTACTTCTGTTCTCCCCCAGTGATCTGTTGGTGACAGGATGGAGTTCAGTTTCGACAGAAGAAGTTCAG
The DNA here is from genome assembly GCA_018697195.1 of Certhia americana. Lineage (NCBI taxonomy): Eukaryota > Metazoa > Chordata > Aves > Passeriformes > Certhiidae > Certhia > Certhia americana. The sequence goes on along the minus strand of CM031864.1, from coordinate 15,977,063 downwards.
AATGGGAGACTGTTTGTCAGTTAAGAGATCTGTGGGCATTTACTGCCCCTGAAACTGCCTCTGTGCTCTCTAATCTGTCCATGGGCTGCATATACAGTCAGTCCCCTAGATCTGTGGGGACTCAGGGGGAGTTGTTGGCCTCCTAAATGCTGTCACAGGCTCCATGCCAGTATATCCAAACTGTTAGGCTTCACACTTCAATTAATTCAGGCAAGGTCCTCTTTGGATCCTGGCGTTACATGACAGGTTTCAGGGCATCAGAATTGTTACTCAGACAACAGGATTTGGTATCAAAATACAGGTGAAGCACATAAAGTAAGACAGCTAGGGAGAAAAAGTGAACATATGTAGAGGACATTGTAAACATTACTTTAAATTTTGGGGGAGATTGCTTGCTAGACTGGGCAGCCAGCACTAGGGTGGGAAGGAGATGTAAGTTGGACTTGATAGACACGTAAGAACCGTTGTTAAAAACTTCAAAGAAGAAGTGGTTTCTGCTATAGCACACCTAGACCAGATGGTTTCAACCTAAAAATGTTGCTTCCTCTTTCATATTGCAAGTAACATAATATTCAGGGTTTTTTTTTACCCCTGGAAATCTTAAACATAAAACACTGTTCCGCACACTTGCTTTATAAAGTCTGGATTTAGAAGGGTTGTAGGGCACTGGATGTCCTTTTTTTTGTGTTGGTGTTGGGGGAGCTGCAGTTCTTGTCTTTTAGCTCCAGCCCATTATAAACCATACTAGCCTAATGTTGTTCAGCCAAAAACCAGCAATTGCATTTGTACTTTTTAAGCAAATTGAACAAGTGGAAGTAAAGCAGACAATAGCAGTATTTTCTCACTCTCATTTTTAGAAATGCATTTGATAGCCTCATTATTGTAGTCAAGAACAGCAGCCCTGGGTACCATTTCTATTAGGTGGCACTGCTTTAGACTAACTGGCAGTAGGCTTTTTTCTACTCACCAAGCAGTTTTATTCAGGTAACTCCTCAGTCATCAAAGGCTCCTTCTTTGGTTGCACCACAATCATTGTGACAGTTCCAGGTAAGAGTATTTGGCAGGGATAGCTCAAGGGTTCATTCTTTTCAGGATGTTTACTTTACCTGACATATCTTTCCTGGGTGCCACAGTGATTAGTCATCTGTATATTATTTAAGGGAAGCTAAGGAATAATATTCTTCCCTAGAAGAATATTCTTCCCTAGAAACAGCTAGGGGGTGTATAATAAAAATAATAAATAGCAAACACCCCTCAGCATTGAAGATGTGCTAGGAGAGTTGCTTGCACAGCAAGCAAAATACTGTGTAGAAGAGTGTGAGCATGTGTATTCTAGGTAGGGCAGAGAATATTGACTATCACCAAGATTACCTGAGAATTCTCACTTATAAATTACTGTAAACAGGATTTTAAAAATTAATTTCTTCACAAACCTTAAATATTTGGGTTAATAACTTCCACACTGGGTTTCCTCCTGGGAAAAAAAATATTTAGAAAGACTATAATTAAAATGGTTTGGTTGTTTCTGGAAAGAAAGAGAATATGTATTGTTTTGTGTAAAATTTTGAGCACTTTTATCGCTCCTGAATTGCACCTTTTTTTGCTATTTCAGTATACCATCAAAATCTATTGTCAAAGTGTGATCTTCTTTCCTTGAAATACTGGTTTCTGTTGAGAAAGATGCTATTGTTGCCTTATTTCATGAGCTGAAATGATTAAGGTCTGTGGAGTGACTCTAAATATTCCTAGTGATCCTGTTGAGTCAACGCTTATGCGTAGGATTCTGTGCTATAGTATTTGTGGAAACCTGGATAGATCCAAATTTTTAGAAACATGGTAATTTACAAATAAAAGCTGAGATTATGAATTGATAGTGTAAAATCAGGATGAAATCTGCTGGAGGATGCAAATACAGCACTCTGCTCCAGAGACAGAACTATTAACTTCCTCCTAGGTTTCTGCATAGCACTCAACACTACAGTGCTTCAAAAACTATTAATGAAATTATTTTCACAACACCCCCATGAAATGAGGAGGAATTATTGTCCTCATTTGACCGATGGAGACTGGGGCAGAGTAAATCAAAGTTGAAAGCACCTAGTAATTGGGAATCCAGTTTGAGACATCCTGCTCCTATCTTTTTTCACAATATTTAACATTGGGTAGTAAACTGAAAGCACAGCTCCCTTTAAATTCAGCTGCATTTGTGAGTGATCAGCACTTTGAGCAAGGCAGCCTCCAAATTTCAAGTTGGGCATGGAGCACATGAGGAACATACAGTTGATAGACGACCTTGAGTGAAAAGCTTGGCATTAGGAGACTTGTCCTGCATCTCATAGACTGTCATATGAACAAAACCAGATGTAGACTCCAAACCCTTCGAAGCAACTTTTTAACTACCTGAAGTAGGAAACTATCTTTTTTTTTCCTGCCTTCCTTACTCATTACATAATTCTGAATGCCAGCAATGCATGGGGCAGCCCATCTCATCCTTGGGCAGCAGCCTTCTGCCCTGCATTGATTTATCCCACAGACAAGTCCATGCCATACATTGTGTAAAACAGTGATCTTGTGGAAAACACAAGATTTGCAATTATGTAAATGTACTGGTTTTAGCTGGGGTAGAGTTAGTTTTCTTCACAGTACCTAGTATGGGACTGGTTGCATGATGTGTTTAACCGAATGCCAAACTTGCCCAGTCTTTAATCATAAACACTAAAGTTTGAGGTGTTTCACCAGAGAGAACTACAGGGTACTAATGAGATTAGGGGTATACTGGTGTAAAGTGGCTCTGCATGTGTTTCTGTAGGCAGATGCAGAATGAGCAGGGATGATTGCTGTTTAACTGTACGGATTACCTCCTATTGCCATCTCTTAGCCTTTGGTGTTATACCTAGATCTCTAATGTTGTAGGGTTAGGAGTACTGTTTTTCTTGTGTAGAATTTAGTATAGTGAGGTGTTGATCCAGGAACGTCAATTGTTTTGATGGTGTCTCTCTGCTTTCATTTCATTTATCCAGTGATAAAATGAATATCACTGGAAGAACAATGAGTCTCAATTAGGTAATTGAAGTATTTTTTATATGGACTGTTCTCTGTGGACCTCGAGATGGTGATCACTGACAGTTTGCTGTTTGTATGGCCCACCTAGAATTGTTGTAGGGAGAATTGTGATTTGCTCACTAAATGTTCTCTTAAGTGAATTTAATGTGGTCTATACTTTTCAATTTACTAAAGTACTAGTAGTTTGTTAAAAGAGAACATTAAATTGACCTATGTACCTGTATCACAGGACTGTTGTGAAGATTAATAATTAGATAATGTTTATAAAGCACTTTTTATAAGTGAGAAGTGCTGTAAAGTGCTAAGTATTATTATTGCAGCATGATAGAGATCACAAAACACAAGTGAATCAGCTCTAGGTTTAATCCTTATAAGGCAAAGCATACTAGGGGCAAAATAACATTGCAGTTATTTTTTCTTACATCCAACACTTCATTAACTACCACACAGGGTTATATAACTCTGTGAGAGTCTAACTTAGTAACGTTTATAATCGTAGCAGGAAAAGTTCTCACGGGTTTCGCAGGCAAGACTTGTATGTACAGCCTTTAAGGCCACACTGAGTTACTCCAGCTATGCTGCATTAGTGCCTCCAGTTGTGTGTAGGGACATCACTGCCCAATTTGGCACTCTCCACATTAACCCCTATCACACAATGCCTCTGTCTAGGTTGGATAATTCATGGCACTAAATACAGGTCTTCCCTACATTTAAAGTGGCATAATGCCATTAAATGTGTACAGACATCTGTAACTTCTCAAGATTTTACTATGCTTTCACTCACCAGCTCTTTTCCACACTCCTTTATCTCTGCTTTTACTCTAAATTTTTACTGAAGATGTGTGAAAGACACCCTAGCAAACCCATCACTTTTTTTCTGGCTCCAGTCAAGTCTTTAATGTCTTTGAGAAAATCAGTCAGCATTTTCTTTCCTCTTTAATTCTCACTTACTGCTTATCTTGCTGCAGGTGGCCTACTACTACTGCTGCAGTCATTGCATTTCCTAAGGATGCCATAAACACAGAATATTTTCTCAAGTCAAATTCTGGTGCTGCCTGTTTTTCTGCCTCATCCTCTGTAGGATATTATCGAGCCCAAACCTTGAGAATCAGCATTTATTACTTGGTATAGCTACTTGCTATAGTGAAATAGATTCCCTAAAGAAGTGATATGCCAAAACTATGGAAGACAGTCCATTAAGAAAAGCCATGTGCCTCTTTCAATTGGATTTAATTTCTCCTAGGTGTTTTCCCTTTTTTTTGAGAGGGTGGTTTGGTGGGTTTGGTTTGGTTGGGGTTTTTTTGTTTGTTTTGGTTTTGTTTTGGGGTGTTACTGTTGGGGGGGGTGTCCTATTTTTGGTTGGTTGGTAGGGTTTTTTGGGGGTTGTTTTCTGGCAGGGCTGGGTGGGATGGGATGTTTCTTGTTTGGTTTTCCCCTCTCCCTTCTTTGTATAGCAACTGCCTCTTAAATCCTGGCTGCTGGTGTGAAGAACTGCCTCCCTCTTAACTTTACACTAGCTACCCCAGTCTGTCTAAAGTAATCCTCCATCTTATCTTTTTTAAAAAGGTAAACAAGTAAATGTACACCAAGGTACCATGTTCCTTAGCACAGTTCACAAGCAAACTACTGAGGTAAGTGTAATGCATTTCTTTGCTTCTGAAATGTGGAAAATGTGTATTGAAATGTCAGGTCTTATATGAGAAGTGCTGAAGAGAAGCCATTTTCCTTGAGCACCAGATACATGAGTTTCAGCGGAGCAGTTTCTCAGACACAGTTTCAGCAGTTGTTTGTCAGGATCTAGTTGCAGCTCATGGAGTGAAACTGCAAAGCACCTGTGCTGAAAGAAACCTGCAGTCACAAGAACTCATAAGATCATGAATACTTGTCCCCATAGTTTATACATCCTCTACATAACCTGCTTCAGGGAGTCTCCAGAAAGCTATATTGGGGTTGTTTCTAAGGAAGATTCCCATCTGCCTTCATGTCCAGATGCTGACTGTGGCATATACAGAGGCTCTGTGAGCTAGAACAGATGGAGGCTGATGAGAACCACAGCCCTGTGACCTGCCCAGGTCCACAATTCATATGTGCAAGGTAGGTAGCTGAGGATGCCCTGTAGGACTTGTCCACAAAGTAGACATGTTGGCCGTTGTATGGGGAGCAAGGCAAGCAGAGGTCAGTTTGACCATGAGTACAGCCCAGTGTCTCTTGTACATATTGGTTCTGTAACTTTGAGATGTGAGAAGTGCTAGAATGAACACTTAGATGAACAGGCAAAAGAATTGATTTAGGGACCTACTAATACATTTCTATACTTGTGAGTTTGTGCAGTGACAGCATTTCTGTGCGGGTAACACAATGAAGAGAGGGAACTCTAACTCTGTAAAGGAAAGGGAAGCTCCACCTTGTCAAAATTGGAACCAGCTGATTCCAAAACCCAACAGAGTGGGGAGGGGATTATTTATAGTCAAACCAGCAAGGGGAGGATTATTTATAGCCAAACCTGGAAGCAGAGCGACAGGTGGTGAGGAGCACTTGGGTCAGACAAAGACATCTGCTGGGAATGTCAGCAATACAAAGGTAACTCTGTATCCAGTAGTAAATGATAGGACAGAAATTATAGCTGACCTGGAGGAAGAAAGGTTGCAGAGGCATATTTGAGGGAAGTAACAACATGTCAGACAAAGGAATTAACTAAAAGTAGGCATGCTGCCAAAAATAAAACCTATGTACCACTGAGAGACCTAAAGTGAAAAGCAGGTGAACTAAGTGCCCAGGGATGAAAGAGGACTGACCTTCACCACGTAAGTGGGACTCAGTCAGTTGATACTAATGCAATATTGTAGTACATAATTACTTGCTGGACAAAATAGATCAGGTGTAGGAATATTTTAGGCTAGGCCTATAAATGCCGTAGAACAGACCAGCCATGAGGATGGCATGAAGATATCTGTGCTCCAACCAGATACTATTTCTCAATGAAAAGGTATACATTAATTTGGCTGTCAACTGCTGTTCTTGTAGTGCAGCATTATAAAATATTTTATGTAGAACTAAAGTTGGTGTCAATTTTTTGGTGTGGAGTTATTTTTAAATTATAAGAAAACTCACACAAAAAAAAAGGCCTTATGCTACTTGTTGCCTGCTCAGTGAAATGATGTTGTAGACCTGATTCTTGTTCTCACTAATGTTGCTTGCTGTTACGGCTTTACATAACACAGTCAGAAATACATGGAGACTGACTGAGTGTAAGGAAGGGGTAGTGTAAATGAAAATTGTTCCCTGCCTGGTGCTGTTGTGAGGAGTATTAATGAGATAGCATTTACCTGTTTATAAAATGGCTTTGTGTGTCAGTAGACCAAAGTTCAAAGAAGCAGCTTCTTGACAGCTCACAAGATTAGGCCAAAGATCAGGTCTTCGGACAGGCATAAATGGAGAGCTCTCAGTCATACATTAATTGCCTCAAGGTATCTATCTATACTTAGTAATAGCCACAGTATAATTAGGTTTCATGTCTGTGTGAGAGAGAGCACAATAACCTTTGTGGTTCAACACTGGGAATCTACTGCTGGACTCTAAATATCTTTAAATCTTTAAATATTCTAAAATGGGCTTTTGGGATGTTTGCAGTGTCTAAAGCAAATTCAGCTAGAAAAACCTCTTACGCTGTCTTGTGTTCTGGTTATTTTCTTAATTCTTAATTCTTCTATTAATGAAAAAATATAAAGTTAAAACAAAAGAGATCTAGATATAGTCAAGGAAAGACTGTTGTAGGAGAGACTCTTTAATTCAAAGTGGGGAAAGTTGCAAAATGAGGAATTCTCAAATGGAGAGGAATTTTTGGGGGAGGAAGGGGAATGACTTGACAAGCAAGACAGAGAACTGGTCAAATGAAATTTCATGCAGTTTTTATTAGCATATAGAACTCATTGGCATAAGATATCACAGGAGTGGAGAACTTAAGATGGTTGAAAAAGATCAGACATTTGTATGGATATTGAGACAATCTAAAATACATTGATTAGAATAGAAACATTGATAAACATATAAAACTTTATGCTTGTAGACAGGAGCCAAACACATATGGATGGGGTTCCAGGGAAACTTATTGCTTGAGGTGATTATTCCATAGTATTCCTCCCCTTTTTTTTTTTTTTCTTTCATTTTTAGGAATAGGTACTGATGCAATTGAGGATCTGCTAAGGAACTCTGTGTTTCTTTGCATTTATTGCCTGTGCAGGAGGGAGGAAAAATGGGTGGCACAAGAATATGCTCCTATTCAGTGCTTCTCAGAAGGAAATAGCCTTTAGACAGTTTCTGAGAACACAAGCCAAGTAACCTTGCTGTGACTGTCATTAGGGCTGGCTCTTGAGTGTGTGGAAGGAAGACTGGTCGAATTTTCCTTAGCTCTCAGGCCTTCCATCTGCTGGTTGTGCCAGGGGGTGAATTCTGAGCAATGCAGAGTATAGATGACTTTCTGCAAACCCATTGTGGTTTGCCTCTGTCTTCTCCTTCAAAATAAGTTTATCATTTGAAGTATATACAGAGATTATTCCTGCACAAAAGCAGTGCTTCCTCCTACATAATCTGCCTCGTACCAGCACTCTGCAGGCCATAGAATGTGAGTGGTCTGTCAGTGGCAGTGCATGTTAGTTAGGTCTGTGGCCTGGGGGCCTCAGTGCAGTCCCCAGCCTTTCAGGTGAGCTGGCAGAGTAGATGTGCTTTCCACCCTGCCTCCATCAAACTGGGACTGCATCTAGCCACGTAGTGGTTTGTTTCCCTGACCTCTGTTCTGCATGGTGAGATAGAAGACTCAGGGAAAAACTGAGAGAATCTTACCAATTAGAAATGGCATTAGGTTGGTGCTAGTGTTTTACTCATTTCCAAAGGTAATGAATTTAATCCTGCCTTTCACTGTTGCTTGACCCTATGGCTGTTGTAGGCACTTCCAGGCACTGAATTAATCTGAATGGAAATATTAGTGAAAAAGCACAGTAGCCACACTGTATTTACTATGAATTTGAGAAGGAAGAAGAAATTGCTTCAGCACTGCCTTCTTTTCATACTTCATATCTCTAAAAGTAGCCAGTTAATTACATTCCATGGTTACTGCTATTGTAATATGTGCTTATTTGAAGTGCAAAGATAATCATCGATTGTGTACTCTTGACTACACTATTAATGGTTTCAATACCCACATTGTGTTTACATTTTACTTTATAACTAACACTTAGCCATTGTGGTTTTAACATGTAGTAATTCAGTGAATTCTGTCTCCATGTAATGCCCTTGCCATTTCATTCTGCAGTATTAAGTGTTGTTTTTCTAGGAAGGTCTTGAAATGTGGGGCATTATGTATGAGTTATGCTAATTTGTTAGGGCAATGAATACATTAATTTCATTAGTAAATGGCCTCAAAGCAATAATTACCAGTGTAGGTGTGTCAGAAACGATCATGTTCAGTTTTGCCAGTTAATTATTAAGATTTTGTTCTAAGGGACGCAGATTTGACATCTAGCTTCAATTTAGCCATAAATAAAAGTCTGAAGTATATTGGGCTGAAGAAATCTAGCCAAGAACTTGTTTTGCTCTTAGAAATTCCTGCATTTTGTCTAATTGTGACTGCCAATAACATGCCAAAATAATTAGTGCCAGTGCTATGAGGTTTATACTATACCTCCCAAAAAGGCACATCATAATGAAAATAGCAATTGTGCTTTCTCATTCCTCTCATCTTGCCTTATGTTACAGAACGTTGAATTATTCAATGGCAGTATTACTAGTGCAGTATTAAATTTGAAATGGCTGCAGTTTATCGTTAAAGCTTATGGGTGGTTTTTAATAGAGTTTACTTCTAATGGCCTAATTAGGTTTCTAAGTTATATCTGTGCATTTCTTGAATTTTACATGGCTAGCTCCATGTAAAGGAGGACAAATGGAGGCCCCTGTTCACCTGGATTACTTTACTTAGATGTGACCCTATTTTTAGTTACAGTCACCTGTTGGGAACACCTAATAAACCATTGTTCAGTCAAAAAGTGCTTTTAGGCACCTTAGAGCTCTATTTTTTTCCAAAGAAAACTTGAAATTGAGGAAGGCAAATGGCATTCTGGCTTCTATCAAGAACAGAGTGGCCAGCAGGACCAGGACAGTGATGTCCCCCTATATTCCAACACTGATGAGGTTCTGCCTCGAGCGCTGTGTCCAGTTCCAGGCCCCTCACTACAAGAAAGACATTGAGGGGCTGGAGTGAGCCCAGAGAAGGACAGTGGATCTGGGGAAGGGTCTGGAGCACAGGTTCTGTGAGGAGCAGCTGGGGGAGCTCATTCAGGAGAAAAGGAGTTGCAGGGGGAACATCTCAGTCTCTACAACTGCCCGAAAGGATGGTGTAGCCTGGTGGGGGTCAGCCTCTGGTAGGGTCAACCTACCACCTAGGTAGCAGGTGATAGGACAAGAGGAAATAGCCTCAAGCGGTGCCAGGGAAGGTTCAGGTTGGACATCAGGAGGAATTTCTTCATGGAAAGGGTTGTTAAACATTGGAATGGCCTGCTCAGGGAGGTGGTAGCATCGCCATCCCTGGAGGCCTTCAAGAAATGACTGTACATGGTGCTTACTGCCATGGTCTAGTTGACAAGGGGTGATCAGTCAGTGTTTGGACTTGAAAAGGCTCAGAGGCCTTTTCCAATCTAAATGATTCTTTGGTTCTGTGAAAAATAGTGTGCATGAGCTGAGATCGATTTCACAATTGTTAAAATGATAGCAAATTACAATCTCCAATGTTTCTTTTTTGTGGTCTGCTTTGTAAAATAGAACCAAAGAGGGACAGAGACCCTCTCTTCTCATCACTGAAGCTACTTACAGCTTCTTTCAAAACATATTTTATATATTAAATTGCAAGGCTGAACTTTCCAGAATAGTACTGGAAAAAAAATAGGAATGACAATTGTTTACTTTTTTTAGATATATCAGCAAACACACTGCATTACTCAGTTGTGTCACAGGAAAATGCACCATATATGGAGGCAAGGGACATAAAGGATTCCCTATATTTCCCATCAGCGGACATGAATAATAGGTGCTCACATCAACTATTTCAGTTCTGAAATGTTTTATGTTGAGACTCTAGCCAAGCTCTTCAGATTTAGAGTGTTGGCCATCATTAGTCTGCTCCAGTAAAATATGTGCTCTGCAGAGTTTGATTGCTGTCCTTAGTTCATAATCCCAAGCAGAGTCAGTGAAAATGATATGACATCTTGGTTCATAGATTTACAGATACAAAGAGTGGATGTCTAACTGTGGCTTTCTTCTTTTGCATGACTGATAACTGTGGCTTTCTTCTTTTGCATGACCGATAACTTTCCATTAGTTAAGCTGATATTTGGTTTGCCTTGGGAGAGAGACAAGCAAATGGAACTTATCTCATAGTGAGTTTTGGTGTATACCTGGGCAGCCTGGTTACTTTACCTCTTTTCTGGTCAAGCTTCTGATAATCCTAGGAAACCATGCAAGGAAAAGTAAGTATTGTGCTACTACTGTGGTAATTGTAGGCCAGCATATCTGTTTCTCTTGTTGGATGGCATTTATTCTGGACTCTTCTTTGCTTCTCTGGTATTTATATAGGAACTCAGAAGCCAAGAGAATGACTTCCTTTCTCTCTCAGATTATGTCCTTCTCCCAAAATACTGTGAGGAAAATGAGTCGTCCTTGTTTATTGGGCAATTAAGTGAAACATATTGACCATATTCCAGCAAATCTAGAGTAGCACAAATCTATCAGCATAACTTTGATATACTTTTCACCACAGAAATTCTTGAATATGTAGACAAAAATCCCTTCTTAAATTTTATTCCCAAAAAATAAATCCCCTGGGAAATCAAGTTTTGTAAAAAGCTGTCAGTAGCAAAGAATGTTTTTTCTCTCCCCATGATCAAACATCCTAGTCTTTTATGGAATACATTGCCTAATTACATATTCTTATTTTTCACCCTTAGTATTGAATTTAAACATTTAATGATTGATTTAGAATTTATTGCATAGTTTAATAAAAGTTTAGTGATGTAACGGAGCTGATTACAAAGATACGCCCCACTAGAAACTCATTTACTTACAAAATCAAATGCTAAGTAAAATAAACAGCTTGGATTTCTACTGACATTTTATAGCCACCTTAAGGGGAAGGTGGGGTTGGGGGTTGTGTTGCCATGTGGGTTTAATTCATGAACTTCCACTCAGAGTGCTCAAAGGCAATACAGTAGTTGAGCCAACTTTCTCTGTTAAATTACAAGAAGAGATTTTTTTTTTTACCAAATACAAAGGATCAACTGCAGCTGCAAAAAGGAAATTTAGAATTATCATCATACCAGTATCAGAAGGTCCTTTATATTTATAGCTTCATAAAAGTTCACAGCTAGAGTATTTGCTGCCAACTCATAAAAGAACTAATGAAAATTTCTGCAGATCTTTTTTGTGGACAGTGATTTCTTAATCCCCTAAATCCTGATGAATTCTTACATTCAAAATATTTGTAAAAATGGATGGAAAAGGACTTTGTGATTCTTTAATAGGGTAGGTCATATTTAAACTCACTAAGGGACAAACTGTGCTACAGTCTTATTTGGGTAATATCACCATAATCCAAGTGTATCCATTAACTCTAAGACAACTGTTTGTGACAGTATTATTCAAATTCAAAAAAAAAAGTTATGCTGCTTTTCTGAAGGCAAATTGCTCTGTTGTTTGGATAAACTTTATTTATAATCATAAAAATCATTATTGTTTCAACATTTTTAAAGTGTAATTAAGCAATAAGTTTTTCTGAGATAAATAGTATTTGGCATTAATGAAAACCTTGTGTTTTAATGTACCTCAAAGGGTGTTGTAACTCAATAAATCACAGATTCTTTAAGCTTTTGTGTCTAAAAGCAGAAAGCTTCTTCAAATTACATTCCTAAAAGTATGAAAATTAAATCAATGTTTTTATCTCCAGCTGTGGAAAAGCATTCCCAAAAGAAAAACTAGTGATAGTAACAGGTTAGGTGAATATTTACCAAATTTGAGGGTAGTATGAGTTTTGGCGATTTCTTCTAGCTACTGATCATTCCCCTCTCTCCTTCAACCCCTGTAGTTTGGAGCATCAAGACTGCCCTAAATTTGTCACTTCTATATTATTGCTCTCTTCTTCCCTGTAGCCTCATCTACTTGGAGAGAGCCTGTCCCAGCAAGAATTGTGTATTGTCATGGTTTAATGCCAGCTGGTGACTAAGTACCATGCAGCCACTCACTACTCACTCCTCCAGCCTTGGTGGGGAGGAGAATTGGGGCCAAAAACATGTAATCCTTGGGGTTGAGATAAGAATAGTTTAATAACTGAAAGAAAAGTAGTAATAACTGTAGTGAAAGGAGAGAGAGATGGATGGATGGACAAATGGACGCATAACAAAACTGCTCACCACCCACTGACTGATGTCCAGCCTGTTCCCCAGCAGTGATCAGCAACTTCTGGCCAACTACTCCCAGTTTATATACTGGGCATGACATTCTGCAGTGTGGAATATCCCTCTTGCCAGTTCAGGTCACCTGTCCAGGCTGTTTTCATCAAGTTTTTTGTGCACCTGCTTGCTGACAGAGCATGGGAAAGTGTAAAATGCTTGATTTAGGGTAAACATGATTTAGCAATAACTAAAACATGAGTGTGTTATCAACATTATTTTCATACTAAACTGAAATCACAGCGCTGTAGCAGCAACTAAGAAGAAAATTCTATCTGAGCTGAAACCAGGGCCTGTATTGTTTGAAGTTGCTTCCAAGTTTAACTTTTATGTAGTGAGAAATGTTCTGGATTATGATAATAATAGGCTGTCTCTTGGTGCCAGCAGAATAGAGAGGCCATATTTCAGAACCAGAATGTTTCCAATCCTAGTGCTGCAAAAGGATTTCTCTCTTAGAAAGAGAACATACTTTCCTTTAGGAGAAAAATGACTTGCATAGGTGTGGCACTGGTAACTAGAGGAAAATCACAACATATTTTGAAGCTCTGTAAAGAGCAGAATCATTTAGGAGCTGCCCTTTTTGGATAGAAGTGAGGAGGAATGGAAAGTGATGGGAGAGAAAAGCTCTGTTAGTTTTACCATGCTGGTTCTTTAGGTTTCTGAGCTGGTGTATAAGGGCAGTGTTTGTATTTTCATCTGTGTAGTTGTGAAAACTAGTGAAAAAAGCTTGCTGGTTTTTCTGCCAAAGGTTAATAGTACAGTGAAATCTGACTCTTCTGTAGATCCTTCTGAGATACACCTACCAGAGCTGAGCCATTCAGACTGTCCTCAAAGCCTGAGCCATTTTATCATTTTGCATGCAGTGTGTCTCAAGCTGTGAAGCTATTTGTTGAACTAGGCCGTGTTACTGTTTGACTGAGAGAAAGACAAATTGTCCATATTATCCCATATTATCCTTAATTTCCATATAATTGTTTTAATCTTTGTTTTATAATGAATGCATGAAAGCGTCCTGAGGGTACCCTTTTGTTTGCTATTGTAGGTGTCTCATTTAGAGTCCAAGCAAGATGGAAATGTTCAGGGCTGCTTTTTCTTCCTTTCACCTGAATGGTTCACAAAACACACTTTAAGCTAAAGTATCAGCCATTCTCACTGCAGAACTCTACTTTCACATAAAAGCAGGTAAAGCTGTGTTTCCCATACATCTCATTCTAAAAATGTCTAGCAAATTGGATTAGGACAAATGGTAGTTTTGGCTGGAGAGATGTGTCATTCCAACCCCACAGAACATCTAGCTGTTGCTGGGGAATTATATGTTCCAGGTTAAAAGGAACTGGGGGTGAGGAAAGAAGGAATATCTTACCTGTGACTAACCACTGCTTCCCGTCTTGCATTTCGACTGCATGTTTATTTAAAGAGGCTAAACAAGTAGTCTTACACAGAGAAAATGACAGTCTCCAGAAGTTCTGAATGGCCAAGAGTAATGAGAAAACACATAGGAGTCTCCTATGGAGTGCTTTCAGTTTGGCACTCTACCTAGGTGTTTTATGCCCAGCTAATGACAGTTTGTCTCCGTTCTCACTGGCCAGCTGCTTGCAGCTTTCATTCCTGGTCTCTTTAATTCATAGTGGCACTTCCTGATGTGTCTTTGTTTATAAGTGGTTACTTTGTGACACTGCCCACTGTATGCTTAAATTTCACTGGCAGGAATCTGCTAAAGGGAGGACTCCCTTGGCAATACCCAACCAAAGAGCACACACTTGGACATAATTGTTCCACACCAGTCTAATGGGAGTGAGGCATTAACAAAACATAAACTTATATGGGAGCAAAATAAGGTTCTGGAGAGTTTTTCTGTTCAATTCTGTAGAAGTAATGACAACCTATCTGTGAAGCTTAATGAAATGTTATAATCCCCCTATAAAACATCTGTGGGATGCCACAGAAAGTCTGTAGAAAGTGTAGCATTTTATAATATATATCCATATGATATTCTTGTTTACTTTTGATGGGAGGTGGAACAGTGGCTGAAATTAGTGGGGTGGCAGAGTTGTCTGTGCATGCCTGACAGAACAGAGAAATAGGGAAATTTCATATAGTTCTTTCCCAAGTTGTTTTTAAGCCTGAAATAGAACTTAATCTTTAAAGGGTACAAGCATCCTGATTTCACCAGATGTTAATGTTTAGTTCTATGGTCCCTTCAAAAACAAGCCCAGTGTAAAGGGGAAAGTCATATGAATACATTTTTTGACATTTTGTTTATTAGCATTTTATCTAGGCTAGTAGTAAATGAATAGACTTGTCAGCAGAAATCTCAGGGTGAGGCAAATAAAGAATCTTAATAGGCAGGGAGAAACAGAACTAATGGCAAATTCTTCACAAAGAGCTCTAATTTATTGGTTTCTCTTTCATGAAGATTCTGTTCTGGATTCTGGCTTTGTCAGAAGAAACAGCTGAACGATGACACGGATTCTCAGAAAAACTGTGCTGTCTGGTGGGAAAGAAAGGAGGAAAGAAAGTCTATTTCTTTTAAAACTTTCTTCAAAATACTTCATACCACAGAATGAAGTTTTCTTAGTTTGATTTGTTGGTTGCAGTGAACTTGCTTATTCTGAGTTTGTAAAAGTGCTGTGAGGCTTGATTCTTCTTGTAAGTGACTGCAGTAAAACAATAAATGAGGGCTTCTCTGGGTCTCTGTTGTGCAAATGATGCAGAGCACTAGGTTCAGGATATGCAGCTTTGCTGGAACTGCTTCTGGCTTGCTATACATACCTGTACCCATTGGGACTACTGTCACAGTGCTCCTGGGGCCAGTAGAGTTGCTGGGAGTTACAGCACTGCCTCATTTCCTCTGCTCATGCTTGTTACACCAGACTGTTCTCCAAGGCAAGGGAAGAAACCACAAATTCCAGAGTTACAATTAGGAAATTTTCTTGGAGTATGCTTACTAGTTACAAGCTGGACATTTTCTATTGCTCTATAGGGCATTCAACTAAATTGAGTTGTGTAATTAGTAAAGTAAGTGTTCATTTACACTACTTCCCTCCCAAATCCATTAGAGTGATTGAGAGTGTACGTGCACAACTCTTCAGCCAGGTGGACATGAGAAGCTGTCATGTGTCACAGTACATTAGTATTGACTGTGGACCCTTTCTCAACAGAAGTCATTATTTGCCAAGATGACTAAAACTTCTCTGACCTAACCCATTCAGCTTTCAGTTTTATGTTGACAGTATCAGGGAAAGTGCAGTGTTTTCAAAAAAGTAATTGCTGAGTGACCTCATAGGGCAAGTCCATCCTTGTATTCCTTCCCTTACCTTGGACAGGAAAAAGGTGTAGAATGTAAAGATGTATCCTTAAAAGGACTTGAAGTCAAGATGGAAAAATGTGGAGAGATAAGGAATGAAGTAGAACAGGACAAATGAAATAAATTTAGGAAAATAATCTGTTTCTTTGTGTAATAAAATTTCCTTTCCCAGTTTTAAACTCATTCTCTGAGCCTGCATCATTTTTACCGGACATTGTCAGTGTCATTCTGAAGTATACAAAAACGCCCCCCAAAACCAAGCAGACAATCAAAAAAATACAGGGAAAAGAAAAATGCTGAATCATGGCAATCTAGTAGTTGTAGTATTTTTAATTTGGTACTTTGCTTGTATTTATTTTATTGCTATGTTGCAAACACTCCTGGCTTTGATGGTGGAAGGAAGAAGGAAAACAGATTTAAGCCATGTAAAGGTAGTCAGACAGTAGAACTCATTTGATTGTGTAGACTAGTTGTATGTAGTTTGTTTTTCTTTCTCCTCTAACTATGTTCCTAAAATGAATTCATTCCATAAATCCAGTACAATAACTTCTGTTTCAATAAATGCCTGTCAGGCTTTCTCTCCTGCTGGAGAAACAACCTTAGAAATCAAAACAACTGTTGTAGCAACTTAGAAAATGCACTTGTACTTTCTCCTGCATTTCGCCTTTTCTTTGTCCCAGATCCTGAAGGAAGAAGGACAAGACTCCAGGAATGTGGAGTCTTGGTTGTAAGGTTGTAACTTACATTATATTTCAGGGAGTTATTTCTGATCATTATTCATGCAGCACAGGTCATTCATCCTGTAGTAGTCCACTTTGCGAAGGACCCGTCAGTTTCCTACCCCATTAACCATGCATAGCACCATTGCTAAGATTTCACTGTTCTCCCCCTATGCAAGGCTGACTTGGAACTGACTTCTTAGTGGTCAGAGTTTCATTCTTAAACTGCTTTTATTAGTAAGTGCTTTCCCCTATAGAGCTGCAGTTTTAGCTTTCTAAATGGACAAGAAGCCCTTTTGAAAAGTTTACAAAGAGCGACTTGCTGAATTGCAATTCTCCTTTTCTCATCCCCTGAAGAGGAAAGAAAAAGAGATGACATGTTTGTTGCATTTGCTCATCATGAATTTGCTTCTCTTCTTAGTTCCACAGAGACTCTGTGATGTGCATGGGGAGATTCTGAAGTGCAGTAATTTTACTATGTTAAACCTGTTGTCATTTTTTAAGACAGTCTTCTGGATGGAAACTGAAGGCAAAAGGAAGTGTTGATCAGGTCTTTTGATTTAGTGAGGACAGGGAGGATAATGGGTGAGGAAAAAAAGTCTTGACATCTACAACATTCAGTGTCCTGACACAAATTCCTCTTTTAGGCCGTAAGAACAGAGTTAAATTCTGCTTCCTTATAGCACCACTTTTTCATCCCAGACACAGCTTCTTCATCTCCCAGGTTTCCTGAAATGGATTCTAACTTACTCAAGGCCCTTGAGTCCAACAGTGAAAACTAGATAGCTTGCACACTTGTTTGGGGGTTTTTTTTAAATTTCTGAATGGGACATTAGCTTTGTGAAATTAACATTAAAGGCAGGCTTATTTATCCACATTAACGTGAAATTAATTTCATATTACTAAATTAATAGGGTGATGAAACATTTAGTTCCTTTCAATATACCAATCTCTGAAGATTTAATTAAAAATATCCTTTTATATATCCCAATTTCCCAGTTGTTTCTCTATGAAGCAAAATGTGATCAAGATATTAAAGTCTTGTACTTTTTTTGCCTGGACGACTTGTGTTTTGGTGTGGAAATATATAAAACTTGCATTCAAAAAGTTGCCATCTCAAACTACTTTTCATAATTATTATTATTATTTCATCAGATGATTTTCTGCATGGCATTAGCTTTTCAAACAGACTTAGGACTGAAGTCTGTTATTTGCATATTCAAAATGGAACTGTGTAGCTTAACAGTGTTTCTGCTTGTGTATAGAATTTATTTTTTAATTATTAGTTTTACTTAGAGGAATCTAAGAAACAAGTCCCTCCAAAATTATTTTCTTGACTTTTTAGGTGATTTTTCTCTCATGTTTTTATCCACAGGAGCTTTCACCAATCTAGTCTAAAATATGCTGTAGTAATAAGATCAGGTGATGATCTGTACATACATTGGATATAATATCTTTTTCTTGCAGGCATGTAATGGCTATTTCTTCTAGGAAGAAAGCGATGGTTTTAATTTTATAGCAGACAGGACAGGAACAGATTATCATTAGAAATGGGTGCGGGTGGGGTAGAGTGTCAGCTCTGTACTCTTAGATTTATATTACCCAGCTAAAAGAGGTTACATTGGACAAGATGCCATGCTGGATATCTATGGGAGAGCTGTGAGGGTTGATCATTTAGTAGTTGAAAATTAGTGAAGTACTGTTAAATACTTCCTGCTGGAATACAAACAACCTGCCAGGCAGATTTCATGTTTCTGATCCATTTTCCTCTTCCCTTAATCTCACTACATTTAATTGAGTGAAAGCTCAGTCAGAAGTGAAATGCTCTCTTTTTGTCACTGTGCCTACATGGACTATATGGAGCACACTGGAATTTTCATGCTGGCTATCCCTTCAGTAACCAGAAACTGGTTTTGTCAGTGATTGAGGACTGTCAGAACACTGTCTCCTTGTTTGCATCCTTGTTTGTTCCCATGACAGCATCAGATACTCTGGTTTATCGGCTTCCCCAATAAACAGTAAATCTTGGTGGAAGTACATTGTGGGTTCTCTTGATTTCACAATGTGGCATAATACAGCAAACTGAGAAGTGCAACAATCTTTTTTTTTTTTTATATGCACGTATTGGTAACATTCTGTAATAGAAAATCATATTGTTTGACTCTTTTCACTCAGTGAGTTTAAGTTTTATAGTCCCTGGGCACAAAGCTTTGGTGTCTTGGTTTCTGCAGGCCTGATGTGTTTCACCAGCACCTAGAGCTGAATGGGGAGTTGTGCTGGTGCCTGCTTGGTGTAGCTGGATCTGCAATGACCCCACGGCTTGATCTCACTCACTGTTACATTTCAATTAAGCAGTTTTACAAAGCTAGTCAGGTTCTCAGAAATTGCATTTTTCTGTAAAGGCTAAACATGCAGCTAAAATACTCAAATTTCAGCTACACGTTGCTTTTTGAAGGACTGTTTCTCCCACTTGATCTTCTATCTCATACTATGTTTTACGAGGAGACGTGTACTGTGCTTTTTTCCTACCACAGCCATAATGAAGTTTGCCACTTGTTGCCCATCTCAGTGGTGTATGTGGGAAGTGCTCTGGTGCAGGCTGTGGTCAGCCGAGCAGAGCTTTTCAGATCTGTGTAATGATGTCTCACAATATAGAGAAAACTTGCAGAATCTGGTGCTTTTCCTTGCCCTTAGGAGTCAGACTCTGTGAATAGGCACTTATACACTGAATGGAAAGTGGAAAGTTGTCCTAATTTCTTCATTCGTCTATGTGAATGATGTAGGTCACAAGTAAAATCTTTTTTATGACCTGCAATATTGGGATTGTATCTATTTCAGAGCTCATTAAGTTTTGATAACTAAGGTGATTTAATGACACACTGTACTGTGGGCTTTCTTCAATATGTATGTATGTTTAACATGATGTTTTACAGGTATAATTCAGATGGTAAATGCAGGAAGGAAAAAATTAACTCCTATTTTCAAGCAAAGGATTGGGGACAATTATAATTTAAAGGCAGCTTTATAATAATTCTTAATTGAATCTCTGTTTTGTCTATAATTCCTATTCTCTAAAATTATACCTTAAAAATGCAACACTATTTTGTTTTTCTTCCTCTAGCTTTGTACAATGTAGTTTTTAATTCGGTCTCAATTAGTCATGTCAGTATAGTTTTCTGATCCCAACATCCAAAATCCTCTAGTTTTAATGTGGATGGGAATTTGGATAGGAATTGCTGTGCAGCAGAATGAGGAGGTTTCAAAACACTTTTACTAAAGACCATGATGAAATATTTTATACCTATCCTGTCTGCAGTAAGATGTGGAATTAAGGAGAGCTGTTAGACATAAAAGCTCCAGACCTGCACATGATTATTTATGTTAAATTGAAATAAACTATCTTGCTCAATAAGAAAGTGTTCAACTCTAAGGCAAGATTTGTAGTGTTTCTCGGCCTCCTTTCTTTTTGCATGTGAGATACTGGCTGTGGAGAGAAGCATGGAGTAACACTCTGGCCTTTCATCTCCGGAGAGAGGGGGATTTGTAAATTGGATAAAGGTCAGTAGGGAATATTAGTTTAGTTGGTGATGTCAGATGAGTTCTTCTCTAGATCACACAGCCACTGTGCAATTGACGGAAGTATGGTAATAGGCTTTGGTCTGTCAATTTAATGAGATATCGAGGGGGATCAGAAGGATCGAGAGAGGTTTTTAGTATCCAATGCAATGCTGTGCAAAAATCTCTCACAGAAGAAGGGAGATACTTTAATTGCAGCCCTGAAAAGCAAATGTGAATTATTCTGTGGAGCTCTGGTCTGAACTGAGGTTCGCACTGCTCTGAGGTATCCAGACATGAGAGTTTGTTCAGATCATTCCACAGAGGTCAGGATGCACCTTTCTCATCACACCAATTTTCACCCTTGGTGCATCTTCACCTTGGAGGGAAAAGAATACCAAAAGGTATGCAGATACCAGGGTGCCTGGTCAGTTCAAAAGCTGCCGTGGTGCTTTCAAGTCTGTTTGTGCTACAGGTGAAGACTGCCATCCTGGGACTTCAATGTTACCAGCAGACTCTTCCTAGACAGCAGAAGAAAACAGGAAAATTGTTGAGCTGTTGGTTTACCTGAGTTGTGTTTTCCTACTAATAAGCAGTTAGACATAGCCTTTTTGTGATGATAGTATCATGCAGAGGGTTCTAAATTATTCACACAAGTAACTAACGTGTTTTATGTCTTCTCAAATTGTCCAACAGCTCTGCAACATCTTTGAAAATACTTATTTGTTTGGAATTTGCACTCAGAATAATTCCAAGAAAATATTCTTGGTTTTGCACAGATTCTTTGAAAAGCCTGATTTTTCATACTCTGAGAAGCATATACACATTCTTTTAGTCCCTTGCTATGCAAGGTTGTTTTTCAGTGTGAATTATTTTGGGTGGGAAGTATCCATTGCATGTTTTCTATCTACTCATTCATCTGATGAACATTTTTCACTCAATGCATTCATTCCTTGTATAGATTTTTTGGACAGCTAAAATAACAGCTGCAAATGCTAAAAATGCTTTTTATTTTTGCAGGCACAAAAAGAGACTATGTGTTTGAAGCAAAAAATATATTTTGAAAGTTTTGAAATATTAATTGCATATTGTGTGATAGCCTGAGTTTTGACAATGTGCTGTGGATACCTCTGCATGTGCTGGCTCTGGCCTCTTCTGCATGCAGGTCACTAGATGTGTTCACAAGCAGACTGCACGCACAAAATGTTACCATATTGCATCTTTATATTATGGACATCAAGTAGGGATTTGCATATGCAATTGCCTTTCAAAGTGAACAATGCTGTCAGACCCTTACATACAAGGACCTGAAAACTGCAAATCTTCATTTCATTTCTCCTGAGGCTCTTTGGTGAGAGTTGTTCTTTCTTTTCTTGCAAAGTGACTGCAAATATAAAGATGTGAGTGCTTTATCAGCATCGTAACTATTCTGTGAGAGGACTCCTCACATCTTAAATACTAAAGCTGTGGAAAACAAATTCATATTTTTTGTATCAGTTTTTCTTTTTGCCTATTTTAAAATGATTTATTGAAGTAGAAAGTCAGATGGTGATAAGATAACACTGTTTAGAGGTCATTAAAGAGTTTTCAGGAAGTTTCTACAAAGGTACTGGTTTTTTATTGTCAGTATGATAAGAAAACTAACAATTTATGTCAAAGTTTGCAAAATGTGTTTGTCTGATAAACAGTCTATTCAAGGGAAATCAATCATATTTCCTTCCCAGAATATAGTGTATTTTTCATGAAGTGAACTTCAGCAACTCTGCACATTCATGTGTTTGGTATTGCAGCATCTTAAGAAGCATCTTTTCTTGCAGTGCTGTGTGTGGCTTGGGACCACATGTGGTATCAGGCAGTAATAACCAGAAGCCTTTGTTTTGCAGAAGCCAGGGATTATATGTTCTTTAGCCAGGTGAGAACCTTAGAGTGTGTTTCTTCCCTCAAAGGAAAGCTGTTTTCTGTGAAACAAAAATTTAGTGTGGAAGATGGTTAGAGGGGGAGTTACAACTTGAGGCTGTTTTATAGTCTACTGTTCTGAAGAGATATCCTGCATCAATATAATTGAGAAGCATATTTGGCTAAAAACAACTAAAATATAGGCTGCATAATCTACCTTCTCACTGTTTTTCTTAATGTGCATTTCAGCTTATTACAGTAGAAATCACTTCTCAATTGCCTTGAGCTGAAACAATGCATCTGAGCTTGGGTTAAAAGCCTCTAAGTGCTTCTTTACTTGAAAAAAGTGAAATCACATTGCATTAATAGAAGTATTAATTAATTTGGCCTCATTTTTCAGTAGAATTAGCATTATTGAAAAGTCTTTGCCATCTTTAAGTTAAACTGTGCTTAGTTAAGTGACAGAGTTTCATCTGTAACACCTAGTGATGTGTCAGATAGTGTAGAAAATTATTGTCCAATTTGGAAACCTGAGACATTACTGAGAAATGCTGTGGGGTGCATTATAATGAAAATACCAATCCACATTAGCCATGGTTGCCATAAGCAAAAATCTTAATATCTTGGCCAAACCTACTTAAGGTTCGTGTAATAAACTCACATTCCTAATTTTATTAGGGATGTGCCAAGTTAAGCACTTTGCTGGCCTTTGGACAGATTTATAGCTTGACTTCTGCTGAATTAGTGTTGACTGACAAGAGGGCATTGTTTTATAGGATGCTATTTAAATAAAAACCTTCAGGGTATTTCTGTAATGTTGTCACTTCAAGCCTGAGCTGGAAAAAAGAAATGTGTATTAAGGAGGACTCTTCATTAGTTTTCAAGAGTTTAATATAAGGCTGTCAAATACTTCCTTATAAGGTAAGATATTGTAATGCAATGGACAAACCCCATCTTTTTTCCAGATTTTAGCATGAAAGCAGTCTATTTGGCTTCCTGGAAATTGATGAGGTAAAAAATTACTGTTGATTTTTCCTTGACAAAGTTTTGTGTAAAGAAGACTCTGATCCTCTGTCCCTCTGAATATCAAAAAGGCAGATGTTGATAACTGTTTACTTTGTAACTTTATTATGGTATACCCCTTGTTTCTGCCAAAATGTGTCATCTTTTATTTGTTCATTAGCTATCCTGGGCCAAGAAGCATTCTGACATTTTCGTCTGTAAAGCAGCCTAGCTGTAGACTAGAAAAAAGGTCCTTCCTTTAGAAATGTTGGTTTGAACAGTCCAGCCTCATTATAAAATAAATAAATTGTTTTTAAAAGGTCCATCTTTTAGATGCACCTTAGACTGTTTAACTGTTGTGATTCAAAGCAAAATATTGATCCAAATATTGATAAAATTAATACGATCCTTCAGTCCTCTTTTGCCTTAGATTTTTTAGGTTATGGGAAGGGCCATGCAACTGTATTACTATGAATAAATTATTCTGTCTTACCTGTGGTCATAGATTTGCATAGCTGATTTGACTGTTTGTAAATAAGGAGAGTTATTCCTGCCTCACTGAGGGTCTGAAAGGTGCAAGGAATGGACACAATTGAACAGTTTTTTAGAGCTATTATCTGACCATTAGAAATCCTTACTCTTTATAATTCTGAAATATGTAAAGGAGGTATGATTAACACTAAAATGACATTATTTGGTCCATTTAAAAAAGACACGTAAGGGACCAGCTTCACTCAAGAGAATGACAAAAGGCACACACAGAGTTACATGTGAAAGATTACAAAATGGATTTGCTTTAGGAAAAGAGATATTGTACATACTGATTAAAGTCTACGTAAATGAAATATTGGAAATATGCCAGTCATATCTGGCAGTGCTGCTCATGCAATGGATCTCACATATATTTCACTGAGTTTCTTAAACTTTATGATGCCTATTATATACACGAACCCAAACAGCTGCTCAACCCAGCAAGAATATGGTGGGAGACTAAAATCCTGAGAATTCAGCAAAAGCAGGATGTGAGTTCCAGCTAATAGAAGAACAGCTGAAGAATAACTTCTGTCAGTTATAGTAAACTCATGCAGAGAATTTAGTGGTCTGTCTCACCTGTTTAAATATGAGTTTAACATGATGAAGTTTCCCTCACCTATTATTTGTTCATCATTTTGTATTACTTATAAAGCTCCATCATTGTGCATGGTACTTTACCAAGTTAGTATAATTGAATTTCTACTTGGAGCTGATGAATGCAATAACATAAGGTTTACAGACCCTCATTCCACAAAAGTGTTGACATATGCACTAAGGCATTCATGTGACTGCTGGCCACTGTTACAGTGTTACATCAGTATTCCAAGGATGACATGGGAATAAATCTAACCACATCTTCATTAATGCAGTAATCATAGTAGGTGATAATGTAACTGGGTTAAGAATCTACTTGAAATTGTTCTTATTGATACTCTATCTTCTCCATAAAGGAATGCTTGAAGTAGAAAAATAGGTAGAAAAAAATGTCTTAGATTTGGTTTTTTTAGTTGTTTTACTTTTCTGTGGATAATTATAATTTAAATATCATTTAAATATCGAACAAACCTACTGTTAAGTGTAGCAATGAATGAACAGGATGTTCACTGTTTGAGCTGAGGGTCCTGGTCCTTCTAGTTCAATCAGTAGTGAAGTTTAATTGGATGTGGTTTGCATGCTACTGTAAATATTTTGTCTTTCAATAGTAAGTCAGGAGGCTTGTCTGGATATGTGGTCAAGAGTAAGTCCGAGCTTTGTGAGATATCATCTGGGTGTGCTCATGGCTTTTCATGCTGGAAGGATCACAGACAGGCATTGCCCAGGCTCATGTTGTTGGTTTAGCCACCTCTTCCTTCTGCGCATCAGAGGATAGTGGATACTTGTATTGTTTATGTGCCAATTAATGTATTCCATTGGCAGAGGTACTTCACTCCTAAGGACTATAGCTGCCAATTCTACTCTAATTAGTAAGCATTAAAATGAACTCCCAACCTCACAAATCTTTCCCTGACAACTTCACACCCTATTAAACCCTAACTTTCTTGCACCTGAAAAATACTTCTTTGCACAATACAGTGCTTTACTTTATGAATATACGCATTGCTCTTGGTAGAGTCTACCATGCACCTGCTTAGCCTAAGAAATCTTGGCTTTTCCCAAGAAGAATTCAGAAACATTCAGAAGCAGAAGCTTAAATTAAATTAAAACAATAAAAGAATTATTATGCTTTAAAAGTATGCACATGTGCCTGTATAACCAAAACCTGTGCACAGGGTTGGGTACTTGCCACATAATTGTTTGGGTTTGCAATTTAAATGTGTATTTGCACACTGCTACCTTCACAGCTTTTAAAATGTTCACCTCTTTATATTTGTGTTCCACACTGCTACACAGTACTTTCTTTTAGCATGAAAAAAGCTTTCTCTTTTTTGTCAAATGTGAAATAGCCACATGTGTGATACTACATTGAAAATGGGCTGTAAAGGACAGTTAGAAGCTATGCAACAAGCACATCCAAGCTCTGGTAGCTCCCATTGAATTTTTCCATCAATTCCAGAAGCTACATCAGGCTTAATGAGAAGAGGAAAAGAGACAGGAATAAAAGATGAAGAGGAGACCTCTCCTCCAAAATGCTGCAGATATTTGAGAGCAACTCAAAGCATTTGCTGTTAAATACTACCAAATTCACCAGATTACAAAAAAAAAAAAAAAAAAGGGAATGTAATGAAATATATGGGTTCTCAAGGAAAATGTGTGGGAAGAAGGTCTTGGGAGCAGACTCCCATTCCTGTTCTCCATGCTCCTCCTGCTTTTAGCCAGGGTCTCTAAATTAAAATGCATCTAAACCCTGGGATTAGGGATCAGAAAGTAATAGCCAAAAGATCAGTCTATGATTCCACATCTTTATTTCAACTTTTACACTGTTTTCTCTCTTATCCTGGCTGCTGGAAACTAGAACAAAACCATGTCCAAAATATCCGTACATATCTTGTTGGTTAATACACTGCCACAAGTGCTGGGAATTTGAGGTGGTCCAAGAAAAAAAGGACCAATAAATGGGATCCTCTCATTTCCCATTTGACTGAATTTTGTAAAAGAGGACCTGGCCTCTGTTTCTTCTGTTCTTGGGTAAAAACCTGAAATGGAAAAATGAATGGTACTTTTTACTCATTCGTCAACCTGGGAGATATATCAGGTCTAAGTTACTCTGAAGGGCTAAACCCAAATGCAAAGTCATCAGTCTTCTTGCAGAGAAAGTATTGGTGAAGTATTGAGTTGATCCATGTTTTTGTTTCTAAGAGACACTTTTGATCTGTCCTAATTTTGTAGGCTGTATTAAATGTGGGTCTGATTTAGAGTCAAACTTCAATTCCCTCTGGTAATCAGAGTCAGCCTGGCATGTTTCCTTTAGTGCTTTTGTTTCCCCAACAGGTATATGGCCTAGCTTTGCATAATCTATTAGTCTCCCACTTCTTTCATCTGTCCCATTAAATCTGGGGTTCTATCTCTGCAGTCTGAAGATGCTCTTGCACAAGTGATGTCACCTCTAATCATCTTTTTCATTTGTATCATGGTTGTTGCTAACCATTCTTTAAATAAAAATACAACATGATTCTAACATGCCAAGGAGCTCCAAGGATAAGCGTATAATTTCAAAATGATACTGATTTTGTTTATATGCAACATAATCTTTTACAGTTCTTAGACTTTATTTGAAGCATTGCAAAGTGGATTTTTATGAAAGGTATTATAAAGGACTTCTTGTTTTTTCATAACAGATTTGAACATTAACTGATCAGAGTTCAGATAAATAGTCTTTACTCTCCATTAAAATATTAAAAAGCCTTTGGTAGGAAACTGGCGTAAAGATCCTTCATTCTTGTTTAATGAACACTTGTTGGCAAGTATAACACTTTAATAGCTTTGCAGAATGAATTTTGTGTGAGCATCCTCCATTTCATTGTCAGACACTTGTCCAGGTGCTGGGAATTTATTGGGGGAAGCATATTTTTACTCATTAGTTCTGTATTTGATTACAGAACAGTAAAATATGAACCACTAAGTCCCTGAGGCATAGCTGTGTACATTGAGATTAGTAATTGCATGTCATCATGTTTTCCATTGGAATTTATATGAACAGATAGGATAGGTGCTTCTTAAGTAGGTTTAAAAGCAAAGCAAATTTGTGTTTAATCTTTTTTGCAGGCATATTTTCCCTAATGGAGTAAAGGTTAGGCTAGATGATATATTTTAAATATGAGTTTAATTTCTTTTTCTTTTTTTTTTTTTTTTTGCCTTTGTTGAAGTATGAGGTTTTCTTTCTGACAGATTAAAGGAAATATATTGTAGCTGAAAAATTTGACTCTGTATGTACTAACATAAACATAAAGACTGGTGGTGTTGTCAGCAATGAGTGTTTATGAATATATGTTTATATACAGTATGTAGACAATGTTTTTGTCTTTAATCAGCTTTTAATGGTGTAGGTATGAATAAAAAACATGTAGCAGCTCTAGGGATAAATTTTATTCCAACTGAATAAAAGAATGCCATTTTCAATGTCTTTAAATTCCCTGTTTTTCAAGAACATCTAAAATGCATTTAAAATTTTGTATATTAAGAAAATCCTCAAAATAAAAATGGAAATCATCAAAAAAATCCATAATAAATTTGAAACAAAATTTTTTGGGCCACGTTGAAGGGTTAAATAATGCCAAATGTGCCATTCTGTCCTGCATAAAAGTGCTCATGAATGCATTTTCAAAAACTGAATCTAACGAGGTACTTAATAGTCACAAAACTGGCACATTTGATAATTAATGTTCCTTACTGAATTTTTGCTGATGCCGTATAGTCTTAAACGGAGAGAAATTTTAACTCAACATGTACTTGAACCATGAGCTTTTTGGAAACTTCCCCTTTATTGATGTGTAATACCTGTGTCTGGGCACTCAGTGAAAAGCCTTTTTTAGCACATCTCCACTGTGGTGTGAGGAGGTGTGAGGACTTACCTGTGTTTGTGGTTTGGGAGCACGTGGGTCCTTACAAGGCCTGAAGTATTTGGATTGTGGTCAGTGGGGAGTCCCTTGCTGTGCTCCACTGGCAAATGAAGAAATAATTCCGCTTCCAGTGACTGAATGATTGGATGCTGAGACAGCTCCCGCCCTGCCATCTTGAGCAATACATGCAGCCTGAGTGCCACCAGAGCAGGGCACTGCAGGGACACTGCTCACAGGCCACCCACTCTTCAGTCAGAGCATCTGATGGAACGTGCATTAGTCCTCAGTGTGTGTGTCCATTGTTAGTGCCATGTACCTGTTCGAGCAAAGTGGTCAGGGGATGATGATACTCTCATCTGCCAGATGTAACTTGTGCAAAACAGAGGTTTACAGGATCCAGGATTTAGAAGTGTCAATTTAAAAACAGAATGAGGAGCTCGTATCTTAGTAATGTAGGCAAAACACAATTAAAATAGATATTTAAGTTTGAGAAATAAATGTTGAGAATGGATAGTAAATATTGTTTTCTTTATTTTTCTCAGTCGTGTTCTTCAGCAGTAGTGGCAGTGTATTTCTTTGCTATTAAATTCCCACTGATTTCACAGTACACATATTGAATATACTACATGTTACAGAGCTGAGATTTAGGGGATTTTGAGAGAGAAGGGAATGTTGAAGGGTAATTGGAGCCACACAGGAAGAGTGGAGAAGAGATCCAGTGTAGCAAAAGAAGGCTCAAAGAGGAATGTAGAGGCTCAGGGAAAGCTGAAAGTGGATCAAAACAGGACAAATGGAGATAGAGAGGATCAAAATACCAAGGAGAAGGAAAAGAGAGGAT
Source organism: Certhia americana (assembly GCA_018697195.1). Classification (NCBI taxonomy): domain Eukaryota; kingdom Metazoa; phylum Chordata; class Aves; order Passeriformes; family Certhiidae; genus Certhia; species Certhia americana. The sequence goes on along the minus strand of CM031864.1, from coordinate 15,948,165 downwards.
TGTAGGTATGTACAATATTGTTGGAGAAAAATGTGTGATCAGACAGGTTCAGACCACTTTTGTCCTGGCTGACACAAGGTCAGAGGAGCAGGAAATCACAAACAATGGAAGAGGTATTTGGATCCTGAGGATGTGGAGAAGGAAGTAAAAGTGAAGCAGAGAAAGAATTTTTAGCACAAATATTAGAGCTGCATGAGAGGTGGAGAAGTCATGGTGACAGGAGAGCAGAGTGGGGATCAGGAAAGGATTACATGTAAATCTATCAGGAAAGCCAGGAGTGGGTCAGAAAATCTTCCAGAGATTTGGTCAGAGGGGCAGAGTGATGCTTATTGTTCAGCATATGCAGTTAGTTCATAGGCCCTTACAGAGCAACTCCAAGGGTAGAAGTACCAAGAATATTAGCATCTTATATGGCAGAACTGATTCATTAGTAAATCCAGGCTCCTGCCTGATTTGTATCCCAAGAGGCTTTGGTTTGTTGGGTATTGCCCCAGCTGCTGCTTTGGAATTCAGTAGTGGTTTTTCAGGATGGTTACTCTCGTAAGGCACAACCTAAGGATTTTAGGCAGCCTACCTTACGAACATCCTAGCATCTGGAGGTTTGTGGCCACGGTCTCAACATTGTTTTAATAATTAATCTAAAAATAAACTGATGTCTTGAAGCAGGGAGATCTTTTGTGGAAGTCTTTATGCAGGCAAATTATACCTGAAGAACATTTTTTAATAAATCCTTGCTGTTGTGGACTACAGTAACATAGGGAATATATACCTGCTTTGGAATAGTGAATGTGCTTCTACCTATCCAGGTTTCTCTACAGACTTTGTCACTAAACCACAAAGCTGATCCATTTCATAATTGTTGTCTTCCAATAGCTAATTCTGGCAGATGCCACCACTTGCCACTGCTGATGATGTTTGTCAGTCCTCCCAGCACATACTAAAGAAACTTTTACAGGAGGAAAGTATTGTCATTTTATCCTATTCTTCCCTACTCGAAACCAAACTGAATGGCATTAATTATCACTTCAGGTAGTAAATCAGTTTCTCATTTTTGAAAGGAATGCTTCATCTTGAGTCCCTTTGTTTTGTATAGCCAGAGGGCTATTACAGATGGTATTGAACTCATAAGAATCATGTTAGTGTTAGTCCCGCACAAAGCAGATAATAAATGGATAACCTTGTTTTCCTAAAAAGCCATGAATAACTGTGGCTTTAAATTCAATGATTCTTCTCTGCCCTACTCCTTCCAACTCTAGAAACATGTATTCAGAATCTTACTTTAAAGTCAAAGCAAAGTGCTGATTGACTGTACTGACATAATTGTGTTAATGACAAGACACTGAGAGTACATTATTAGATATGTCGCTTATCATCACTTTTTATTTGGCTCTGATCTGCCAAGCTCAAGTTATGCTTCTTATACATTGTGGTTTCAGTCAGTCACTTAAACTGCTTCAGTGTTGAAATAACATTTTTTTACAGGTCTTTTAGCTGCAGTTCAAGAGAAGGAATTCTTCCAGAGCATCATTAAACTGTTCAAAGTTTGTTCTCACTGACAGGCTTAAAGTATGTCCATTTAGAAAATTATTTCTTTGATCAGTAAAATGATTAGTGAAACTACTCTTTTTTTAATACATGGATCTATTTGTTAGTACCAAATTATACCAATAAAGTGTGTAATCTGCAAAATGTATCTTCTCTATTGTCACAATTGAGCTCCTGCAGGCACCATCTCAAACTTTTTAAATGTCCTGTTGTCTAAGGAAGAGCATGTAATGGGAAATAGGAGATGTTTTTATGCTGTGTTGTGCTTGATGTGAGTGTAATTCAGCAAACAATAAAGTTTAAGCAATGCTATGGTATGGGAGGTATCTTTTATGTTTGTCAAGATCATGATGTCTTTATTATAGCACTACTATCCTTCCTTGAAGAGGGTTCACCTCCTGTGTTAGCAATGTCAAACCTGAAATAATAAAAAGATTGGGCAGACTTTGTTAAGGCTTATTTATATCCAGAAAGGGCAGCTTTAAAAGGAACCTATGATAACTATAACTTCCATAATGTTGCTGAAGAATCACTGAGGTGATGATCTGAGTATAATTAAATAACTTATATATTCAGTGCACATGTGAGCTTTCTTTTGTTTTGACTAGGAAATTCTCTCACACATGTCTTTCCAGGAACTGGGACTCCTACAGGCTATTTCAGTTGGAATAATTAATAATAATTGTTCTTATAGCAGCAATAAATTCCTTGAAAGTGGTGTTAAATAGTTGCAAAAATATCCTAAAAACGTTAGTAACTGCTGTTAAAATCATGACAGGAAAATTTACATTTGTGATCACACTGATAGCAGTAAAGTTCAGTTATGCTGTCAGTGACTGAAGCAGTCAGTTTTGATGCAACATGTAAATGCATTTGGATTTACAGTCTAACTCACTAAGTCATTGCTTTTGACTAGCATGAAATAAAGTATTGGTAATACTGACTCACTACATATGACTATCATAAGACAGTTTTATTTTCTTATTTTTATGGAACATTCTGACTGTAGATATTCAACAAGCTTGTCAAGTTGTTCTGCAAAATGTTTGGATAATGAATCAGTCTAGTTATATTCTCGTTCTGCGTTAAGACATTACAAAATTATGCATGCCTTCTCTGTCTCTCTCTATATGTACACACACATACCTGTCCCTCAAGTGTACAGTGTGTACACATAGATACAGGTATTTATTTGCCTGTTGTGTGTGCTGGGCCATACATACATGCGGGTACTTGTAGTAATTGCTATTTTGCCAAAATAGCTGCCTCCTGCATTGTGTTTTGAAAGGCTACTATAATGCCTGCTTTGCTGTTGTCTGGAACAGCCATTGGCTTTCTTTACTATGTTAAAATTCTGGTTTGAACTTAGGCCTGCAAAGGAAACTATTACCTATAGTGTTGGTGTAGTCTGTTACAGAGTTAGAAGTAGGCTGCAAAGTTCTAATTTCGACTTTAAATACTCCAAATCATCAGGTGCATGGACCCTGTATAGTAAATACAGGTTTAAGTGTGAATATTAATTTAAAGATGTACTGCAGTTGCCTACCACATGAGATGCCAAAGATTTGAAAGATAGGGACTTAGGTTATCAGATCTTTGGGATAGTGAATGCATCTCAGGCTCTTGTATATGACACTGACCTAACTCTGTACCTCAATTTTCAGATGTACATAAGAGTGTAACTCTAACATGTAGCCTGTTTTCAGATTACCATTTGAAATTTCAAAGTCTAGGTCTATATTTTGTAAACTGAAACAGGCTGTTAACAAAGTGTCAGTGAGATGAAATTGATACTCTGAAGAGAGCACTACACTGGTGGGCCTTCTGGCTTGTTTGTTTTATTTTGTGTAAGTGTATGCTTTGGTTCTGAAAACACAAGTACTTACCTCTTTGCATATGCATAGTTCCACTGAAGTCTGTGGGGCCTCTGATAATCATTAAATTAACTCTCGTAAGTGCTTCCAGACTTGGATGGGGAAAAAAAGGCAGTAAGAACAGATTCTCATTTTTGACTTTCCATTGAATCATCCTGTGTGATTTCTGTCATCCCCACGACATAATTCTGGGGGTTTTTCTCCTCATTTAGATGTATTGCTTTTGGTTTTGTTTGCTTTTTAAGATGGAAGCTCTTTAAGCCTTGGTAGTTATTTGCTTTGGGTTCAGTGTCCCTCATGAGGGAACCACGGATGTACTTTTTCCCTTGAAAAAAAAAAAGAATTAATTTTTCAATTTTAGACTAAGGGTTTATGTCAAAGATGAAATAAAAAATAATTATTTGTAAGCCATATTAAACACTGGCCATTAAGAAGGAAATTGGAACATATCATGTCAAATATCTTGAGAGAGAGAGAGAGAAACGAAGGGAGGGAGTTGAGAGGCACATTCCTTGAAGTAACTAGAAAGAGTCTCCTGGTGAAATGGAGGCATCCTGGGGATCACTGACTTTAATTAAGTAGAAATGATCAAGGCACTGGGGTACTTCCGGGGGATTAATGACTGACTGGGAGACTTGATGGCCTCAGGCAAAGCTGTAGGCCATTAACCCCAGCCAGTCCTTCGTTTTTCAGGAAGTGCCCTGTGCCAAGGTCATTTTTCCTATTATAGCTAAGGATGGATCTTTTCTGTAGTCTCATGAGAGTCATGAAGTCCATGATTTTTGTGTTGTTTTTTTCCTCTTTTTAATATCTGACTTATGACATATGGGGATATTTTTATTAAATTGCTTGTGCTGTAGTGAGAGAATAGCTTGATACTGTTCTGGTCTGAATTTTATGAAAATTAGTATGTGAATAGCTAACATGCATATTAGCCAAATGAGTGTCAAAGGATTAATCAATACCACAAAAGCACGAGGAGGTTCAGTACCATTGGATTATTAAATTTGATCCCAAGAATAACATTGCAGCCTTGAATAAAAGTTTTGTTAGTGAAAACAGTCTTGGATCTTTGTGGATGACTTGTACTTCTAGCATCCTTTGGCAGAAATTCAGAAATTATATGTCTTTTCATTTCTCTTTCACTATGGTTTTATTCACAGAGTCTGAGGGATGGGGAAATGTGATCGAAACTGCCCTTTTCCTGAGCCATTTCTTTTGTCTGGGAGAAGGTACAACCAAGCAATATGTTTGCACTGGTAGCACGAACTGCCATTCCTTCCCTCTCCATAGTTCTTTGATTCTTCATGCCCAATAACCGCCTTGTCAAGGGCTTCCCATCCTAGCACCCTAGACTATGAGCAGAGACATAGGAAAATGTTGCCAGAGTTGACAGCTATGTTTAGAAAAGCATAGGAGCATTAATGTCCTCCTCTCACTGAATCCCACTACATTGATAAAAAATACCTTAGTTATTATTGGACCTTGTTGCAACTGGAAGAAAAGGATTTCTATAAAATATGACCACTACTGTAGGGTTCCCAAACCTTAGTACTGGTTACAGGGGAGGTGGGAGCTCAGTGCCGTGAGGGTATAACCAGGTTGTTATTCTATACCAGGCAGGTGATTGATGGGGGTCATGGTTTTGTTCAGAAAGGGACATTTTATTTTGCTCTGGCAAAGTGTTGGCATTAACTCCTGTAGGCTTGGTCCCTCTGCCATCCCGCCAGTCCCCACTCCTGTCCTCTCCAGAGAGCACCAATGGACCTCTGGTGCTGAAAGGGACAGCGACGAAAACTCAATCACTCCTAGTGCTGAAGCAGCAGCACCAGCCAGGAGGCAGCTGGGAGGGATCAGTGTTCTTTGCTGTTTGGGGCTGGGGGCTGGGAAGTGTTCCCCACCACCTGTGAGCTCCAGCACCACATTGCCTTTGTTCCCAAATGTGTGAGGGCGGTGGGCAGGAATGGTCACAGATTGCCTTTGTCTGGGGAAACCACGTGTGGGTGACCTGCACAGAGCAGCCGCCATCTTGGTTTTGTTTACAGTAGTGAATACCATGTTGAGGGTAAAATGCCTTTTTTTTTTATGCTTTTGCTATTAATATTGCCATATTAATTATTTATAATTATTGTTAGTACAACTATTTTGAGCATGTCTTATTCTACTGCTTTGTGCTCTTAGTAAACTGTTAACTCATAGTCTCTCCTTTTTGTCCCTCCCTTACGGGAAGGGGAGTGGCTTTATTGAAGGTCAATTTCCTGATGGTGTAAGAACCAGCACAATCTCATTTTACATCAGCAGATTGTTACTGAGCTGGGGACTTCGGGGTTGTGCATCTTAGGAGGTGAGCCACATAGCTAACCAGACCCTCAACCACCCTATCTACCCACTCATTTACTGGAAAAACATCTTCGAAACAATTGCTAAAAATAGAATTGTTGATTAAAATAAATTAAACTAAAAAGCTTTTAAGCAATAGATCAAACTCTCCAGCTTTATGAGCTAAAGGTAATTAGAAGCTGTCCACTTAATACTCTTGACACAGAATACTTTGCAGCCGTGTATAATTTTATTGCTTATCTACAGAGGTCAGAAGCAAGGAACAGAACCCTATGTCTCATTTAAACACTTCTACTTCAGCCACTGCTCCTATTCCATCTTATCTTGAATAGCTCATGCTGAAATCAATTCATAATATTTTGCTTGTTACACTTAGAGACGTTATCACTTACAAAATGTGCCTTAATAGAAACTTGGAAAACTCTAGCCAGCCTTCTGTACAATATACATTTGTCCTCGGCTCAGAAAGCAGCTTACCTGGAGAGGAGCCAGCAGGGCCATGTCAGAGGAGGCTGCCACAGTGGCAGACTGACAGATGCCTACTCTTACCTGCCTGGAGCAGCCCAGTGTCTACATGTCTCCCTGTCCCCTGTATTTGTCTTACCTTAACAGGCGCGTTCTCTTTCTATGTGGCAGTGTGTTCTTGGTCTCTTACTCTCTGTCTTTGGCCTTTCTACATATGCATCTATTTGTATTAACTATCCTGGATGCTTCTGCAAAAGCAAGTAAGAGTCTTTTTCTAGTGACTGCATGATGGATTCTGATACAATGTTGGCTGTCCATAAGGGCCAAATAGTTTAGCTATTTTAAAAATTAATGGTGACTTCCACTGTTGGTTTCTAGCCAAGTCTTTCTGGTTAATTGGTTAGAGAGATGCTGGACTTTGAATATGTAACTATTGGTGAGAAAGAAAGAATTAGCACTGCTACCATGCCTGCCATTTTTCTGGTGTCTAAGAGTAGAGAAGGAATCCTAGTCCTTTTATTTGTTTCTGAAAGAGCAGAGGCAGCAAGTTCCTGCGCTCTTCATAAGACCCATATCCAAGATGCCAAGTGAGTTTTCTTTTTCTTTGTCTGGAGAGCCCATGAGGATGCTTATTGCATTCTTTCACCTGATTCTGTGTCAGATGAGTGGGATGCTTGATTTTGCAGGTTAGGGTTGTGGAAGGCACAGGCAAGGTTTTCTTAACTCGAGAAGTAATAGATAAATAGATGCTTCTGCTGCATTTAGGGGAGAGGATAGATACATGTGTGATGAGGGGGTAAAAAACAGTTGGATGAAGTAGCATACCAGAACAGTTACGTTTTAAAGGTATCTTTAGTCTGAGGACACCCAAAAGATTTTCAGCCCATTTGCCTGGTACTGAAATGAAACTTTTGGACCAAAAGTTATGTTAGTAGCACCATGATATGCAGTATTTTTTTTAGAGGAAAAGCAAAGACAGTTGAAACTGCAGGGGGAATTTTAGGTATGCAGGATGTAATTACGAGAGCTGGAATTTGGCCAGTTCACTGTGATTAATTTAACACCCGTTTTCTTGTTAAAATTGCCATGGACTTTTTAATGATCAAAACTAGTTAGGAATGAGCTTTGGCTTTCTGTTTCACCTACCATAAGTAAATGCAAAATACCAAGAAAGTCAGCTATGTTATTTGATTTGTATTCCACCTGCCATTGATGTGGAATTGACTTACAAACAGTCCAAATATTTCAACCAGAATTTGTTTTGTAAAATCAAAATATTTTTGTGCTTTTATTTTATGTTTATATGATTCATTTATTTATTTTATGGAAGCAGAGTTGTTGCAAGTAGTATGTGATGTAGACAGTAGTATGTTGCAAGTAGACAGTGATGCTGCTACTTGTGAGTTTGTAGTTGCCCCATACTAATATGGGGCAAAATTCAGTTGTAATGACATGTATGGGTCGTGTTTCTGAATAGCTGTACGTTTTACATAAGGTATATTTCTGAATCACCTTAATCTGATGTGTTGTAAAAAACTCCCCAAATCTTAGCATTGATATTACCTTTTTATGTATAACTTACTGATAATATTGATGAAAATGTGCATTATGTAGGGTTTCTCCACAACTGGCATCAGACAAAATGAGTACCTTCAGATTAATGCTATAGAAGCAGAGGACTGATGACACCTGTTGAAATGGAGTTTTCTCCTCCCAGAGCAACTGAATTCCACTTTCCCAAGCAGACTGATTCCTTCCAGGATTACTGGCACTTGAAATCTCACAGCTAAGTTCTATGGAACCAAAACTTTGACCCAGCAAGCAACATTTCAATTTAAACTGGATACTACAGATCAGGGGTTTGAGAGATACAGCCGTTAATCACCTGTACCACGTACTCAGTTTTGTAGTGTCTGTTCTGGAGAAATAGGCATCTGGAGAAATACTCTGAAGCATGTTTTATAATTTAGAAGAGAAAGTGGAAGATAGTTTTTTCCTCCTTAATATTCCAATGAGATTTGGTAGCTTAACCAGAGATGTAGTAGTACAAAAGCATTTATGGTTCATGTTATATTAATGCTGTGGCCTGATTATCAAAAACCATTACTCCTGGTTATCTTGCACAGGCTGAACCGAGCTGTTGTAAGTCAGACAGACTGCCTGTACACAGTATGTTCCATGTTTATGATAAGAATATTTTTAATGTAAAAGGGAATTTCTAAAATTATTTTCTTTTAATAATTGGATTTATTATAAATATGTGCAGACAGAATTGCTTTTCTGTGTGCAAGGAAAAAGCATAAAGAAACTAGAGACTCAAAATGTCACTAACCTTTCCTGACTCTGTTTTCTAATGGACAGTTTTGGTCAGATGTAGGGGCCTGAATTTTGAAACAGATGTACTGTTTACTTCACCCTTGGCAGAGACACAATAAGCTGCTTGCTTTTCTTCACTGTTTTGTTTTGATTTGTTTTCTCTCTTAGTGATGTGCCTCATGGCTCCTTTTTTATTGTAATGATACTGTATTATATACCACAGCATTTCCCTATGGACTAAAGTCATTGTTTCAAAGTTCTTTGTGGAGATGCATGCATTTAGGATTTTTTCCCAGCAATGATTTCATTTGTTGTAACCTCTAATGCTAATGTTATTGTGGTTGGCTCTTTTAATTTAGTGCTCCCTTACTGTGATACTTTCACAGGGCTTGTTTGTATTTGTAGAAAGAGAGTAAAAGAAAGAAAAAGAAATAGCTTCTAATAAAGTATGGGCTTGGTCCCAATACTAATTTTCTTGTACTGGTTATCCATTTTTATTACATGTGCTAGTCCAGTAGGGATGTGACAAATGCCATGTGCCCTTACTATCCATAGCACATGGAAATAGGTTACTTCATATGTTCCAACGCAGCCCTGTAATTCTCTTGAAAACATAAATATCACAAATACATATATGGTGCTGTCTCTCTCTGCTTACGTTGTCCTTACATGAAGAATTTTTTAAAAAAAATTGGTTTTGTTTCAGTCATTTAGGCTTTTCAGCATGAAGTCATTAGGAAAGTAGTCCTGACAAGTGTTTTGAAATGTAATTTCTTGCACTATTTTTTCCTCTTCACATCAGAGAAAACAGTTCTGTATATTTAGCCCTCTACATTTTAATTTGGTGATCCTAAAAGTACAGACTGTGTTCTGAATCCAAACTGATTTTTAAGGTAGCAGGTTTTATGGATGTGTTTTTATTTTTTGTTATAATTTGCATGAGAAATATCAGACCCCCACATAATTGCTGCTTTGCTGTTGTGACACTGTAGAAGTAGCTGTTTCCAGTGTCAAATATTAAATTTTGAAAAGAAATTTAGTAGTAGCAAAAGGGTGGGAAAGCAAGCCCATTGCCAGCCCATCAAAGTTTCATAGCAAACTCACAATCATCTGACGGAGCAAAATGTATGCACCAACTGGGATCCCATTAAAACTCCATGGAAATAGAGTCGGCAAGGAACTGGAGCTTCCACACTATATGTTGAGCATTATGCCATTTTGTTCAGTGTCTAATGAAGTATTAACATGTTTTATATATGATAGCTTCTAATTGCTTCATTATCCATGCAAATCAGAAAGGCAAACTGTGCCTTATCATAAAATCAGTAACTAGGCCATTTAAAAGCAAGGCTCTGAGAAGCATTATTATGTCCATACTTCTTCTTTGGCTTGTGCATCCCTTTTTATGGCTTTGCATTAAGTTATAGTGTTTTCTCCATGGTTGTTCCTTTAGATTAGTCTTAGGTTAAAATAAGCTTATCACTGACGAATTCAGGGGAATTTTGTGACTTCTGGAACTCAGTCCAGCTGGAGTAGAGATACCATTCCTCTTAGCAATAAACACAAATGGACTGGGAACAAGGGGAGGTAAGGAGGAAGGAAACAGAGTAATGAAACTCTGGATCTTTTCTTCAGCCCATTTCCTTGCAAAGCTCATGTAAGTCCTAGAACTGCAAGGCAAAAGGCAATTTCTGGATGTGACAGCTCTTTATCTACAGCATCCAGCAGCTGGGAGATGGACTGCATGTGTGCTGGGCTGGTATCTCTACCTTCATATCACAGTTGTTGCTGGATGGGTCCTTCCAACAAGGAGGTGGCCTCCGTACTATCTGTCCTTCAGACTATTCCGTCCTTTCATTAAATGGGGGGATATGAGGGAGTAAGAATTGAAAAATCTTTCTCATGCCTTATCTTTCAACTGGTATCTGGAACTTTTCTTGACACTCTTCTTTAACTCTGGTGTTTTTCTGCCAATAGGACAGAAGACTGATAAATGTGGCTTGGGTTTAGCAAATAAATCAATAAAAATAGTCAAGCCATCTGCAAAAAGGAAGATGAAATCTAGGAAGAGAAGCAAAGGCATGAGTAAAACTCTGCAATGTAATTTTAATTAGCATGCCAAATGCAGGTACTGCAGGTGTATGAACTAGGAGACTGGGAAATATTTTACTGTAAACATACTTCCAAGCTAACTAGCAATGCTAATGTCAAGGTAACAAAGAAATTCTGCCTGCACACTAATTTCTCACTGCAGCTGTTGGGGTGTTAGATTAGAAGCCTGTATACCTTTCCCAAGAATATTAAAGCAGACTGTCTAACCGCCTGTGTTTGTCCTAGTAGCCTCATTCTTGCTGCTAGCAGAGCATGTCCCAACTGTCGTCAATTTATCAATGTAACGTGCACTAGTGGGCACAGTTTGAGCAGCCATTAGGACAGGTGCCTCTATCCATCACAGCCAGTCACTTATTCCACCTTGTCAGGAAAACTAAATGGAGCTTTTGGAGAAATGTAAACAACTCTCTAATGGACAATCAAAGCCCCACTTTCTGAAGCAAACAAGGGGAAGGAATCTTGACAGACGTTCTTAGATTTTAGTAGTATTTTAAGTGTTAAAAAACATTTTTAGTATGTTGCGATTTAAAAATGGGAAAAGACTAAAACCAGCAAAGCTGGAAACATACACTGAGAAAATTTGGATTATGGGCCATTAACATGCTGTGTGAAAAGAGCACCTCTTACTTTAGAGAAATATGTCTGTCTTAATTTCTGGGAGGCTGCCAACCTGAAAACAACAGCAAAATAGGGCACCCCAAAATAAATCAGCTCAGTATATCTGCCTGAGAGGGGCTTTTCTCGCAAGCTTTTTATCTTGATAAAAATACCTTCTCTTCAACACACAATTAGGCAATTTCATTTACCAAAGAGCACCTTTGAATTCTGAAAGGCTTAAAAGGCCCCGTAAAGTAATGATGTTGATATATGTTGTATATACAACTTGCATAACAGTGAAAAATGATTCTCCAGTGTAATCCCAAGGCCTTAGTAAACATTATGTGCTATCCCAATGGCACTGGTCATAGAGGTAAAGATGTGACGTGGGGTGACCTGAGAGAGCCCCCAGGCCTCACAAAGGCTACAGTGTGGAGCTGGTGACACTAATAGATTGGCTGGGCTATGACAGCTGCATCGTTTGCTCATGACACTTTTTCCTATTAATTGGAGGTGATAATTTTTTTTTTCTATAGAGAACTGATGATCAAATTGGACATCTTCTGTGAAAGGTCTCTGCCTTTGTTGTCGCAGTGCTTTCCCCTTTGCGGGGAGAGGCAGCAACCTGCAAGGAGTAGGGACATTCCATCAATCTTGTGCCATGCTTGTGCTTCACAGCCTTTTTGCAAACCTAGTAATTAACTTTTGTCAAGCTCCATAAAAACATTAACAGGGTCCTGCTGGCCTCTGTGTTTAAAGGAACATTATTCCTTTTTAAATACAAGGTCCCCAGTTTCTTCAGTAGGAAAAGATCTTGCCACTCCCCACCCCCCCCACCCCCCTAATTCCCATCCCATTTCAGATGCAAAGTTACTGCAAGCACTCTAGCAGGAGCCCTGCTCACAGTTTTTAGAGTATAGTTTATGGATTTAATTTCTTTTTGGAAATAAAAGATAACTTCCAAAGAAATGACATGAGTACAGAGTGTGTGTAATCTCCTTTTGCAGTGATTTTTCTTTGATTGATGTGCCATTAATACTTTAATTGGTAACAGGTGCAGCTGATTGTTGGTTCCTAAGCTGAAAAATCTGAAATTGAACATAAGGCTCTGATAAATTAATAAACTCCTCTTCTCCAAACAGTTGTTGCTATGAAGGAACTAACTTTCCATGAAGCGCCGCTCCATCAAGCACACTGAATACTTTATGTTAAAAAGCAAAATGTTACTTAATGATAAATTAAAATTACACTAACAGGCAAAGATAAAACATAATAATGACACCCCCTTAAGGAAAAGAAATCACTGGAAAGCACTGAGAAAGTTATCTTGTGAAATGTGTTGTTTCTGTTGGCGCATCAGGGTGGCCATTTGGATTCCCTATCACATTATTAAAGACATCTCCATCCATGAAATAAAAATACATTAGGCATGTGGGGACAGAGTGGGAGGAGAAGAGGTTGTGTTACAGATATTACATGAAAAGGTTTTTCTTCTGTTGCTGCTACCATCCCAAAATGTGAATTAGACCTCAGTGATAACTGTGGAAGCAATGAACATGAATCTTTAAAGTGCAGCGGGTAAAATTTACCCTTGGAAGACAAGCAGATTGCTTGTACATTGATGTAACATGCTTAGGCTCTATTTTGGAGTCACAGAAGTATGGTGTAATTTTCAGCAACTCTTACCCACGAGTCTGTGTTATTCCTTCTCCCTGATCCCTTGCAGCCCCACAGAATGCCAGTTTTTTGTCACACAGGGAGGCTTTGCTGTGAAGGGTGTTTCAGTCTTCCCTTTTGTGGGTTGCCTCAGAGAGGCTGAGGGATATTACTGTAGATTAAGTAATGTTCAGTGCTCCTTTGTTTGTTGGATGCCAAAATCCTGGACATGCAGCTGTTCCTGGCAGACCAGTGATTCCCAGACCTGCCACAGCTGAGAGGATGAAATAATTTTATTCATTTGTTGAAATAGACTTTCCTCACTGCTAAGATACTGATAATTTCCTATTCAGGAACCTATATTGTTCAGGACCTATATTGTAAACTAGAATTTCTTCATCTAGTTTCATATGCATTAATGAAATTTTTGGGGAAAAATGTGTCAGTTTCTTAATACCCCAGGGCCTAGGCTGTGGTGAGCATCAGTGAAATCATTGGTGATTTGGCAAGTGATTTCATTGAAAGAAAAAAATCAAAATTTTTTTTGATGTCTCATGCCATTGAGTGGTCTCCATATTTTATTGTGGATTTTGCATACCACAGTAAAAAATGAGCAAGGGTGTGCATTTGCAACTTACTGTGAGCAAAGGAAGAGAGGGAAGAAGAGATCACCACTGAGAAAACCTGAGCATAAATATACAGTGACACCTTTCTTAAGGGTTTTCATAGACCAGGTTGAAAATGTTATGTTTGCTAGCAGAGCAGAGTAATGGAGGTACACTCTACAGATGGAGCTTCTAATCAGATTAGCAGTAGAGCAGTTTGAAAAGTGCTTTGGAATAAAAGGCATTATATAAATGCAAGCCATTATCACTATGGGGTATATTTTTCTCCTGATGTGTGTGCATAATTCCCTCTAGAGTTAATGGGAGATGCATGCATGTGTTGAAGGGAGACTATACCTGGCAGTGTGCTTCTTTTCCTCTAAAATAACTAGGAAGATAAAATTTGTTAGAGGGCAGAAAATGCTAGATTGGCTGAATAGGTGTTCATTGAATACCAGTCAAACTACTGAAAACTTTGCCACTGTATCACAAAGAGATAAAGAGGTGATGGCAGTTCAGGTGATTCAACTGGTAGAAGAAATTATGGAAAATTGGCATATTGAGGGCCCTATTAGCAATTGTTTGATTTTTCTGGATTTTTTTAAACATCCCCAATTCAATGTGTCAAGAATATACATTTTGTAGTAAACATTAATTCTAAGAATGGTGTTAACATTATTCAGCTGAAAGGTGTGGTGTCCTACCCAATCCTGAATCTTCTTTCTAATATTCATGCAAAATCCAAGAAACATAGATGACTGATATCTCTCAGATTTTGAATGTATTTTGGAGTTTTCTTGTGGAGATTCAATGATCTCAGGTTGTTACTCAGCTAGACAGTAAATGAGATGATCTGGGCCATCCTGCAAAGCTAAATTACCCTACAATCAAACCCTTGGCAGAAAACACTTGGAGGAAAACTTACTATATCTGCTTAAGATGCCAAATATTCATTTGATTTATAGTTGGTTTTACATGACTGGAAGCAACTACATGCTCAGTTCTCTCCCACTGTCATTCTTTTAGTGCAAATCTGTGCTCATGCACTGGATTTTGATTTGGGCTCTAGCTCAGACCAGTTCTGCCTTCTCACACCAGCAACTATCACCCTTGTCATGAGCTTCATTAGAATTACATTTTAAAGCAGGATTCCACAACACAAAGTCCTACTCTGAGTCAGCATCTCAGGCCATTAAAAGGCCTACAACAGCTGGAATAAAACCTCAGTGAGCCATTTTTGCCTTTTAGAGTAACTGCACAATTGCCATTTGCTTATAAGTAACATTACCTCTAAATAGAACTTAGTATTTCTATAAACCCTATTAGTAAAATGACCAAATTATGTAGAAACCAAAAAGTATGTTGTCAAGAATACTGGGGAGATTTAATGTCACAGGGCAGGGGGGCCAAGAAAACTGAACAGCTGTAAGGTAAAAATACAGACTACAATGGTATTTGAAGTAATACACATTTATTTTTATTCATTAAGTGTTTTTCTGGCTAACCCATTAGAAACCTCACTTCATCTACTATCCATTTTTGTCAGTGTAGACCTTAAAAAAACGATCTGTACAGATCCCCCAGCATGTGTTTACCATATACCATGCATGATTGCAACCACACACAACAAGGTAAATGGGGAAAACTATTTCACTGGACTAAGTGAAGTCACGCTAGGCTAAATAAGGTAGTTTTAAAAAAATCTGAATCAGATTCATTGTTTACAGAATAACTTATTAGTATCTGTATGTTAAGGTTTTGTCAGGTGTTTCATTATAAATCCTCATTTTGGAAAGTTTAAAACTCCAGGGTAGCATTGTTTTAAATAACAGGAACATAGATTGTACAAAACTATAATGCTGTTTTTTAAAAAATTGTATACCTAAAAAATATCTTTATTTGCTTAAATGAAATTTGGCATGCAAGCAAGCTATAATGAAAAACAATTGGGATTTTTTAGGAGGAGGGGGGCAATAAATATATTTTTTAATACAGAAGAGTTATTTCATTTTTTAAACTGTTTACATATGCTTGGCAGACTAAACAGCCAACATACTTAAAAAGCTGTCTTAGCAGGGAGCATGCCCAGTACCTGAATACGGTCTAGAATCCAAACAATGGAATGAATAATCATAAGGCAAGAGTTCCCTCCTCTCTGAATTTTAGCCCATGAAAAACCAATCTGCTCCTATTAGGAGGCATAGAGAATGTTTCCAATTGAGACTGATTTTACAGGAGTCACCTTGGCTCAGCCCCGTGGAGGCTCCATTTTGTGTCACCCACCAGAGCTGCCACCTGCGGACCATCACGGTCCCTTCCCATCTTGGCTGCAAAAGCAGTCAAGATGCATGTTCAGCTCAGGCAGATCTATGCACTACATGCTAGACTGCTCTCTCTGGGAAGATTATGTGGCCACCGGCTGTCAAACCCCAAATTGCCCCCAGACAAATTTGGTTTTGGACACTATTATTATTATTTAGGTGCCAGATAACCGTATTTAAATTTTCACTACTCCCTTTCCATGGCCATGGGGCTTCAGATGTAAACCTGTAGCTTTGTCATGATTTTATCCAGTTTTGCTATTCTCAATCATTTAATATTCATTTAACGTTCACTCAGTGAATCAATACCTGTGATAGTAAAATGTTCATTATGAATTTTACTCTAATCTACTGAAATTCAAATCCTAGTTTAAAAAATATCTGTTCATATGGGTAGCTGCAATACTTTTCACAAGTTTTGTAGGCAAAAGCGTACAACTGTATGCAGGTAGTATCATTCCAAACTTCAGCATCCCAGCCATGTACCCTGTATCCATGCATTGCACCGACTTCAGCTTGGCAAAAAACATCAAGAGAAAAGGTGGCTCATAAATTTTCAAGTGCAATTGTGCTCATTGTGTGACTTCCACTGTTTCATTAATCCCATCCAAACTGCTCCTCAACACTGGCAGTTCTTGCTTTGCATTGGTTAAGAAACTCTAGAAAGTTGTGTATGAAGGCCTGAGCAGTGCACTGCAGTAACACTGGCTGGTTTGTAACGTTACTGCATGATTAAATTAGTTTGAATACAAAGAGTTCAAATCAGTTGTTGACTTTAGGGAACTGACAGATAGAAGGGCATTTTCTGAGTAACTGTTACACAGTAATGGTTTAAATTTAGATATAAAACTTTCAGACCCAAAGTGAGCTCTGTTAGCAATACAGATTTTGTCTAACATGCATAATGAAACCAGCAAATTAGGTACCATGGTCATAAACCTCACAGAGGGAAAACAAACAGAGCATGAATCACAAAGTTCTAGAAGTCAATAAACTATTGGTAACTTATAAGACTTGGAAGTTAAAGCAAAAAAATCAAAGTATCAAACAAGTTTAGCTATTAAATTCTGTGTGAATTTAGCAAAAAAGCTGAATTCAAAACAAAATATGGAAGTGTAAGACTCCTAACTTAAAGATCCAGGTCAATATCAGCTATATCAGAAACACAGTCACAAAAAAGAAATCAAATATTTTTCTTAATTCTTTCCCACTTTATCCTCCACTTGTGCAATTTGTCAGGGCAGTACAGCATGTACAGCATTGACACCTTCCCTGCTGTGTGTGGCCCTCTGCAATTTTGAACCATAATGCCAGCCTTCACTTTTAATTTCTTGACCCTGTCTGGTTTATACCTTAGACTGCAGGTATAAAAAAAGCCCTGCAGGTTTTTTATTTTGCCTTTTGTTAAAAATACCAAACTAAAATCTTAAAAAATCTCTATTTTAAAATCCTCCAAATACCAGTTATTGACCTGATCATGTAAGTTAAGCTTTAAACACACATATTGACCTAATTAAGTTAAAACCTATTTAGAGAGTTTTAAAATATATTTTACTGCATCATGGTCTATAAGAACCTCATCATATCCATTCACATTTAGTTTGTTAAGTACACATTTGTGCATTTTTAAGCAGCTGTAGGACTCCTTTGCAGTGAATGTGGTTGTGCCGTTGACAAAGTTGGTTTGTGACATTTCCAATCTAACATATCACTAGAACTAAGTAGTCTGCATGCTTAATAACCTTTTTTTCTAATGATTTAAATCACCATGAAACTTAATGCAGTAAAGAATAACAAGAGATAAAATGAGTAAAAATATATGTATGTCATTGAGCTTATCTTTCAGTCTTGAGTTATTGAATGCTTTCAAAAAGCAACTACCAGAAGTCTCCATGCCCATTTAATAGACTGAGGTCCTGCAAATAATTTTTATTTGTAGTTGTATAAAGTGAACTGCACAGTAAGTTTTCTACAGTTTGAGTGAGGGAGAGGGAGAGAACACTGCAACCTAGAAGCAACCAGAAGAATTTTGGTTTTGTCAGTTTGTAAAAAAACTTAACTCTTAGGCTGAAAGGTGCCAAGTTTCAGTGTGGAATTAATTTTTACGACTGCATTATAAAGCCCCTAAAACAGGAGTTTCAAGTGAGAATGCTGACACAGCTTTAAACACAGTGTCAAAAAAGGAGAGGAAGGGGCGCTGTAATGCATATAACTTGTTTTCTTTCATTATTGCTTCCAAAGAAGCAGCTTGTTGCCTACCCTTAGGCATCAGACAATGTTTAAGGCATGTCTCATCACAGTCTTTCTACCAGGTGTGTGGAAAAGGCCTCATGCAAACCCTCTTCTTAAATTAAACTGGTAGCTCACTCAGGTAGAAGACACTGAATTGTTTCCTCATTTTTTTATGGGATTTTTAATCTGAGACATAGAGTCTCACATGGTTTGGAGGAAACAGGCACATAGCTTATGTCTTAGCCATTCTTTAAATCTTATTTTAGGGTATTGTCTGCCACTAAAAATGGGAAAAAAGTAATGATGAGCTGCTTGTGCAGATTTAAAGTACAATGTAAATTACTAGGAGAAGATGATGTGGAAGATTGGTTTTGGCTATATTTATATCCTGACATTTTTAGGTGGCTTATTTAGTGGTTCGCAGTGAAAACAGTTTGTATTATGCGTTGCTGTAAGTGTGAGACTTTCCACATTCTTTTGTCAAGAAAATTATCTGATAAAGAATTGTTTTTCAGAGAGCTGAACCAAATAAAGTACAGGAAGTTAAACATGAAAATGCTTAAAAACTTCTTCAAAACTTTGTCAAAAGATAACCAGTGAGGCAACCCAAATTCAATGAAAGGAGATAATAGCATGGCTACCTTTTTGTTGAACAAATCAATTAAATATACACTATTCTGAGTCTTTACAATGCATAATATTGGGTTTATTTTGAAGCAGTGTTATGCAACTGGAGAAATCCCTGGGATGGTGGAGAGGCAAATTTAAGTTATGAGGCTTTTTTTATAGCATCAGCAGCTACATGAATAACAATTCAGAAACGGAGAGATATTAAAGGGAAGGGAGGGACAGGGCTTCACTGTTTTCTGTGCTGCTCAGGCTTGGGCTTTATTTCCACCTTAAAATCTTTACCTGGCCGTGATCTGTTGTTCCATTACTGGAGGGCGAAAATGGGAGGAATTGTCTGGGCTAAATTGCAATTAGGCAGCCCTGAGAGAGGCTGGCACCAGTTAACTTGGGATATTGGAGTGAAAAGGCCCGTAATCAGCCTTCGGTCATGTAGAACAATGCATAAAATTAAATTGACATTAATGAATAATTGTGTAATGAAAATGGAAGAGGAGAGTTAATTGCATGTTACAGTGAGTGTAATGCCTAGATAACCTTGCATTTAATGCTATTCTTAGCCCTGCTGCCAAGACTTCTACAGAGCCTCTCTCTGCAGGAAGTCATTAAAGCTGTGAGTAGATAATGCAGGCTCAGTGAAACCTAAGTGGCAACAATATAACAAGAGTTTCTTTCAGACCTTAGTGTTTTCAGAAAAAAAAAGGGCGTGTTGAGGTAATTTGTACACATCGGAATGAAAACAGGAAAGTCAGAGAAATCTATTTGTAGTTTGTCGAGTTCCACAGAATTTTCAACTATTGTTGAAACCAAAGTCGATTCATATAATCAAAGACAAGACTAACCATCAGTGCTTGCAACACTGTAAGCATCCAGCTGTCTACAGCTAAAACTGTTGTTAATCACCTAGAACAGCAAAGGATACAAAACACTTGACCTTAGACATAAGGTGACAGTGGGAGACATCTTCAGCAGTATCCTATTGACACAGCTGGTTTGTGCTGATAAATAAGACTCCGGAAAAGTAGAATTAAAAATCTTGGTCTATTTTCTGTATCTTTGAACATCAGAATGAATAACTTTTTATATGTGCCTGGATATTTCCTAAAACACATTTCAACTTGTATTCTCTGTAAAACAAGATTCCTTCTCTGTGTTTCTCTTTATAGGATTTTGTAAATTAGATCTCAGAACACAGCTTTTGTTTGTTTCTTTTTAACCTTTTGGATATTCCAGGAGAGTTTACTCCAATAGAGATACTTGTTTTTGCCTTGGGGACATTGGTTGCTATCATGATGTTGTATTGATTACAGTGGGATTGTCCTTCAACAATATGACCCTGCTTATAATGTAGACTTAGCAGTCAGGAAGTTAAAAGGACTAGAAGAAAGCTTCCCTCGTGAAAACCAACCAACCTCAAAACAGTCAAGGGTCCTGAAAAGTAGCTTTTTGAAAGTATATTTTTGATGTATACAATTTTGTAATTGCTTAAACATATACTTATATTTCCATTACTGAAAGCTAAATAATTTTCATAAAGTCAGTGGTTTATCTTTGCTGACATTACTTCTGCATTATGATTCTTTTTGTAAAGACAAAGTGGGGAAACTTAGTTCAGCAATAGATGGCTTTTTATTTAGAAAATTATTATATTCAGAAGGCTACTCTCTGCTTGTGAATACTACACTAACTCATCAACTTTGGCTATGTGTATTCTGCACATAGTTTGTGTGTTACAAAGTGATGTGAAGAGGAGCATCCTGTTACATTTTGGGTCTTGACTAAGACTTGGGAGTCTTTAGAGGAAATAGGTGAACATTTGGATTCAGCCTCTATATGTAAGCTGATGACCTGCAGGCCATCTTATCCACTTAAACTGCCTCCGAGGAAAACAGGCACCAGAATGTTACTTGCTTGGATGATTTTGTCTCTTGGTAAAGTTAAATACTTGACATCTTAATTTCTGCATTTTTTACCTAATATTCTTTGGAAATGGTATGGTAGAGAGTTCACATTACTAATAAAAGTGGTATAAACCCTTTTTTGTCTGGGATCCTGACCCCATGGACATGGCCATGAGACTAGACAGAAATTATACTGAGGAGTTTTATGGGTTCTGCCTGCATCTGAATCACATTTGTAGACAGACTCTTAAAAAAAAACAACCTGAACTTACCAGTGGTGCCACCATCTTTACCTCTTCCACTTAATTAGTTAACAGTATTTTTTAGAAGCCTGTGGCCAAGAGACAGAATGAACCACAAATATTTTTTTAAACTTCAAACTGTTAATAAGTATTAGATGGTGATGAGAGTTGTCCATGAGATTGAAAGGCAGCAATGAAACTTTGCAAACGAAATATTTTTTCCAGTGCCTAAATTATTTGTGGACCTCACTGTAACAACTGTAGTGAGTTTCAAAAAGTATTTAGACATGAGTGCAGGGCAGTGAGAACATGCACAGTTAAAACCAATAACAGTACTAGAAGTTAAGAGAAACTTACTGTTTCAGATGGCCTTCCATTGCTGCTTTAGGGCATTTGGCAGCTTGCTGTGGGGTAACTGGTACCACCCCATACTGGAAGGGACTACTGGGCTGGCTGGAGCCTGCTTTTTCTGATGTTACCATTCCTTTGTCCCTGTTTCATTAATTGGCACCTTCCCAAAATACAGCTCAGAAATACAAATCTGTTACTGCATAGTGTGGCCATTATTGTATGAAATGGTTGTCACTGAGGCAGGACCAGATAATTTAAACAGTGACATATTTTCTCAGCTATTCTTATTGCAACAGTTGAATTTTCACATAACTTGTAAGGCTGCTTGCATCAGAAATCTTTCTGTCCCATGTAGCCCGTACATGTGGTACCTATTCTCTCTTCCCTCTCCAGTTAAAGGCTCAACTTTGTTCACATCTTAGTCGAACCTCTTCTGTTTTTGTGCAGTTACAATTACATTTCCAGCAAACCCAGGCAGGGTGGTAGTAACTCAGCTTAGAACAAAACTTTTGTTTATTTTCTGCAAAGCTATTGTGCATGACAGCAAAGATACTTTGTGCAGTGTACTAAACAGTTCGTGCATTTATGATCCCTACATTTCTTTCTAGTTACCATGCTGTGCTCTGAATGTTATGGAGGTCAGCCTCACATAAAATGTGGCCAAAGTCTTTGAACTTAAGTGTCTAAATAGGGTCTTGGATATAAGCAATCTCTTTGTAATGTGAACAACTTTGAAAGCAATCCACTTACTGTTTCATGATGTTAGTGGACTATTCAGATTTTCTGGATATGCTCTGAGTCACGCAATGCCCTGTTGAGTACATTTGCTATGTAATTCAGTACAGGGATGCTTGCTATTTAGAATATCAATGTGGCATGGATGATATTGTTGACAATATCCACATACTACACAAGGGCCTGTGATGTAACAGGGATAAACGCCAGAGTGGTGAATTGAAGCTTGGGTGAGTACTTTTGCTTGCAAAAGAGCGAGTGTAAATTGTTGCCTTGGTATGGATATTAATGCTTTTGCCAGAGAGAGTAGACAGCAATAGGTGCAGGCTGATGTGAATGGGAGCCATGCAGTCCTGGGACTGCACCAGGTGATGAATGCATGTACCACCCCCATGTTCAGGGGGAGCCAAAAAGACTTCCCTCCTTTCCTTGCACCCACAAATGCTGAAACATCCACGCTCTGAGAGTGACGGGATTAGGAATTTAGTTCAGCTGAATCCCATTTTAAATTTCAGTGGCTATTTAACACCAGACAATCCCTAGTACTGGGATACTTCAGTTTTGAACAATGTATCTTCCATCAGTTTCTGCCTATACTTCACCTGCTGCTTAGTGTGATGCATTATATAAGTGGATTTTTTGTTAACATGTGTCCCAGGCTCTATTCCTAATTCATTTTTCCCATGGAATCAACAAGCTGTGTTGATTTCCTTCCTTAAGCTGCCTAGCATGTGTTTTAAATTGTTCAAAAAAGTGAGCACAGAATTGTCTTATCAGATTCTTTGAGACTGCAGCACAGAAACAGCTAAACTTCAGCCTTCTGCTTCTCTTTCCCTTCCATGGAAACTGCTGTAAGGAAAATAGAACAATTAAGTCACTTTTAAGTCATTACCAGTTTTATCTCCTTAGGGGAGCATTAATTTTTTATTTTCATTTTCTGCATTCTTCTCTCTCAGATTCAAGGATTTTGTATAGTTTGATAAGGTGGAGCTCTTTGCTTTTAAAATATGTGGATGTGAGTCCATTTTTACTGTTTGTTTTGTGTTAGTACCAGTACATTAGCCTTTGTGGATTTTGTTAATCCAGATTTACTTGTGTGAGAGTTGACTCTGACCCAGAATGTGCTTCATGCAGTGCATTTTAAGGAATGGGAACAGGCTTTTGTGAATTATAGCTGAAGCTGAAATAGATGTTGAACCTATAAAGGCAATATGTGAATCCTGTAATAAAAACCCATAATTACATTGACTACAATTCAGGGAAATAGTTGAACTATATTCATCAGGAACCTAACATTTGGCAACTTTCTGGGTGGCATAAATCAATATAATTAGTGAATGTTTTTAGCTTATCGTCTTCTTATTTGTATTTGTATTACGGAATTGATCTGATGACTCACAGACATAAGATTTTGCTGAATTGCTCAAAGATATGAGTTGTAATGGTCTTTCCTGAATTCACACACTATTCTGACCAGATTTCTTCTCTGTTTTCTCTTATTTTTAAGGCCTGTGGACTTTGATGAAGGTCAAAACAAAGGAAAAGAGCAGTCAAATGCAATTTGAGGTGTTTTATTAGAATAGGTTATAGAATAGGGGGCAGATGGACTATCAGTTTTCCAAAGCATTGGAGAAGAGTTTAAGAGCATTGCAGAGTTTTCTGTTGACAAATTGCTGATGAGAAGTGTCAGTCTTGATGAAGAAGACCTACTTGTCCATTCCTGGGCTCAAAAAAATGATGAATATGAAGAGAATTCCAGTTCCTTATATAGCCCATATTTGACAAGCTTGTAAAGAGAATAAGGAGCATTTGATTACAGGCTGTAAGCATCTATCATTGGGAAAGGAATTTTATGAAGAAGCTCTAAAAAAGAAGCAAAACAAAGTATGAGATTCAAGAAAGTTTAAGTTTTTAATAGTCAAGATAACTGAGCATTTGCAACAGGTTAACAGTTCTTGTTACTCTGAATAGTAAGCATTCATCAATTGTAGAAGTTATTCTAAAAGTTGCAGGCTATTTTTGGCAAAGGAGGCCTCAAAGGATGACCATTGAGTCCATGGCACACAGTGCTCACAGTACTGGTAGCACTATATAAAATGCAAGCAGCTGTGGATGCACAGATGCTGAAGATTAAGAAGTGTCCCTATCCCAGTTCTGCTGCTGGTTCTGCTGGAAAAAAGAGTAGGTTCCCCATGAAAGGAGTCTTATATGTTCTTATAAGGACTATTTGTTTTTCTAGCAAATTACACTGTTGCTAGAGACTAGCAGTCATTTTGTTATGCATTCCCAACTCTGTCTGGGTAATCCTTTCTTTTTAAAATGGACATATGTTTGGGGAAAAAATTATAGAACAAAGCAGTTTTTCTGTCTGATGTGTAACGAAAACTGAAGGAAGTCTATTGTTATACTGATATTTTGTTACTCTATTTATCTAATATGGAGGTGCAAGAAAAAATAGCTTTTGTTTCAGTTTTTCATAGCTTTTACACAAATATGTTGATTTCACAGAACCGACTAATCAATTAAATTAAGTTTTCTGATCTTACTCATTTTTAATAGCTCCATTATTCACTGTATCAAAAAATCAAGAGGATGATAAGATAATAATTTTCTCTTGGAACTGTGGAAGTTTCTGAATTAATTTAAAAGATACTGAATCAAGAAACACATTGGTATGATTGAGGAGCTGAAGCTGAATCTTTATTATTCAAGCTTGTTAAACCCAGTTCAGTGGGACAAATGAATTACAGCTATAACTGGAACCAAAAGGATCAACAGTTTGTGCATAAGTGATAGGTTTCTCTGAACATAGACACTGCACATACCTTCCTACATTGAAATCAAGATTCTAACTAGATTAATAAACTATATTAGGAAATAAAGAGCTGAACAATTGATTAGGTTAAGGAAATGCAAACCTTTTCATTACGGTCATTTTTTTAGCTATTTGAAAATTAACAAAACATAATGATCACAATGACACTTCCTTTTTTCCATAAAAATCTGCATAAGCTTTAATCAGTATTAAATACTTGTCATGTTTTTTATACGTTTTTTTAAATTAACTCACTGCAAAAATTGTTATTATCTCCTGCATCTGTAGCAATTATGTAGGATGCCACAGCAGTGGTCATTTAAGAATTCTTGACATTATGTGTCTTGGTCAAAAAACAATGATGACAGTGCTAGTACTTGATCCTGAGAAAATGCCTGCGAGTGGGTTGAGTGGATGTAAGCTGGCTCAGGTTCAGCCACTTTTTAACATGCTGATGTTCCTCTCACCTTGTCTTGGGTACCTGTTGAGATTACCTGACTATCTATATATACCCTAAGCCTGGCTAAATCTGTGACTATGGTTATGAGGTTCTTCTCTGATTTCCATTTTCTGTGATGAAATGCTGGCAAAGTAGTTCAGCATCACTCTGTTCCTAACTGCAATGGGTAAGCTGACATCTATCCTGGGAGTTTGGGAAGAGTCTTCCACATCAGTTAGACTGACTGAAGTGAGCTCAGTCTATATTTGTTTAGATGGGAAAATGTGATCAAATTTGTTGGAAGTGCTAACACAGTGACTTTTTTTTTTTTTTTTTTCCAACATTTTGCTTTAACTACTACCAGTTGTTATGAATTGATAGTCATTTTTGCTTGGACAGTGATTCAGAACAAGAAAGGCATCAGCTGCAGAGAGGAAGTCTCTGACACATGCTCATATGTGACTGTACCATTGCTTGGACTTGGATTCCACTTTCCCATCACCCCAGACATCAGCCATACCTGAAAAAAATCCTGGCTACTGTTTGAATGCCACCTTTTATTCTGTTGTGATTTTTTAAATTCCCATTTCTGTAACATATGTATTAAATCACAGGCCAAAATATTCTCTAAAGTGTTTAGATGGTTAATAATGGACAAATGCTTAGTGAATTTGCAAAATCTCTGAACTTTAGGGCTTCAGTCCCATTGATTGAAAGAGAAGTCAGGATGGCAATTTCCTTAGGTGCTTAGGAAAATCCTACCCATCACAAAATGACACATTTCAAAGCCTGATCTTTGGGGCTTGTGTTTTCTGGACAACCAGGAGCAAAAAAATATTTTTCAATTTGCAACACATTGCATCTGGATAGACTTAATGATGCCCACTCTTATATCAACCTAATATTAATAGTGCACACACCATCACTCTCACTGAATTTCTTCCCTGAAAATTGTCTGCAAGTAGTTTACTTCAGCTTATGTCCCAAGAGCAACAAGTCCAAGATCTACCAGACAGAAGAGAGTTTGAGAGTTAAGAAGGCCTTGCAGAAAAGGCAGTGTCCTCTCAGTATGTTTCCGTCTGAAAAAAGATGTTTTGTCCTTAATTTGAGTCATTATGTGAACTTGAAATAACAAAATTTTAAGTATCCAGCACTTCCAAAGATTTAGAGCTTTGTAATTTTTAGGCAGATTGTTTAATTGCATAAATTCTTCCATCCTTCCTCCCTGAGAAATTGGAGAAACAGGATGAATCAAAGGAGACTCTGATCAACCCAGATAGATTGTTATTAGTGTTTTCTTTTTCAAATGAACCAAAAAGAAGCTCAAATGGCCATACCTTGACTTTTCAGCATGTTCATATTCCTTTTATACAATTTTATCACTCTGTAGAGAATGAAACAATTACCAGTTTACAAAACCATTACTTTTTATTTTGTTATTTCACTTCTTGTGCATTGTCCCTTGCAAGAAAATTAAATAAATTTTTAGCTGGCAGTTGGGAGAATGCTATAGGGATAAATGAGATTGTAATGAGAAAGGAGCTGCTGATTCAACTAGGTGGGGAAACCAAGGATTGTGCTGTGAAAGGGGTGGTAGCTTGTAACACTGTGTCATTTAAGGAACAGTTTGTCAGTTTAAAACTGTAACACACTGGTATACTACTTTAAAAACAAGCAAACCAAAAAATCACAAACTAACAAAAAACCAAAACCAAAACAAAACATAACAAACACAATCCAAAAGACTTCTTTCATAATTCTGCAAAAGCTCTTAATGGTATGAATGGTTATGATCCAAGACATAGAAATTCCTCTGATTAAACTGTTGTTTACAAATATAAACTAGAACATCCCAGCTCTACTCCTGGGAAGCACCAACTGTGAACTGAAAATGTTGCTCTTAGCCAGTGCTGAAAAGAGGATGCACTTTGTCTTAGGATGACTCCAGGATAGACATTATTGATTTTCTCGTTCTCCTCTTTAAAGTCCTTTTCACATCCTATCACTCATTGCCATGTCTGTGTACTCCTTTCAGAGCTGGTGTGCAGCCCTCACCATGACACAAACTGCATGTTTATGTCTTTCCACGTTCAGCATCTTCTTGAGAGTAATCTTGTCCCATATGAATATCTAGCCTGGAAGTCTGTCCACAAAATGGCAGTGGTGTGCTGGACTTCAGCTACACAGCTGCCAGAAGGAGGATAGTGTGTAAGCCACGTCTTCATCAGCTTCATGTGTTTTCACACATCTAATGGTCATCTGGAAAACTGATCTAACCAGAGGGTGAGGTGAATTGTTCAAATATTTTCACAGGAAAAGCTCCAGAGAAAATTCTCCAAGAAGAGATGACACCAGAAAGGTTAAAGCTGTCCTGTCTCTCATTAGATACCTTTCACCTGAGCTTAGCTGAGAACGTCAAGAGACTGCTTATGAGGAACACTGGCAGTCATGCATTACTTACACAGGGTGTGTCTGCTTCCTGTCATGTTTTTAGCTCATAAATACTTAAATCTATTGACACATTCTGCTGAATATAGCTAGGGATTAATACAAGGACTACGCAATTGCATAGTGTCAAGTGGAATCTATAACATCTTTATGATAAGGATTGTGTATACCTTGTTGTCTTCCTATAAGTGACAAGTGCTTCCTGCTTTTTTTCCCTGTCTCAGCTGTGCTTTAGCTATGTCAATATTGAAATGTTTGCTAAGCATAGCATTATTATTACAATTGGGAATTTTTATGAGACCTGGGCCCACGGCTGACCTTCCTTACGTGAATTCTGGCGCTACCTCACCATGAACACTTCCTAATTGCTGATTACAGCTTATCATTACAAGAAGATACTTATAACCAGGGAATTGAACCAGTATGTTTGAATTTGTTCTGGGTCAGATCCAGCTGTGACTGGAGCTGTTTTAGCTCAGCTCTGATTCCAAGCCAGTAACAGTTTGTTGTTCAGTTCACAGAGTCCCTTAGAGCAAGGGGACTCCATCTCCTCCCTTTTCTAGGAGCATCATTTTTAGTCTAGGGCCTGTACTGGGTTTTTAAAACCTGAAATTTTGTATGGGGGACCATGTTGCTGGCGACAAATAAAGTGTTACCGGGAATACAGGTGGGCCAAGGACTAGCCAGAGGAGCAGGAATGATGGAAGGGTCAGCTAGCAGGTAAAATCTCCTTTCTCTCCCTTGTAAAAACTCAAATCCATCACACATATATATCTTCTTGTCACTAGGTATAGTAGTGGAATTGCTGTAGGAAATTAAGGCTAGTGAACAACAGACAAATGAGAAACAGCAATCACAACAAGCAGTTTACCTCAATCTCACCTTAGCAGGTAGGCCCTGGGGGTAGCTGATTCCAGGGAAGAAAGTTTGTGACCATCTGCTGGTGTTTAATGTGACAAGGGAGGGAGAAAATAACGAACATACATTGAGTAGGATGGTGATTTTTAAAGGACTCTTAAAATCAAGCTGTCCTCTTGTTGCACAGAATGTGCATAGGGATGTTGCTTTTCAGCTGAACTGGTTTTTGCACTAGAAAGGTCTTTGTTTTGCTGCAGTTTCAGTTTGAAATCTGGGATCAGCAAAATTTCCAAAATAACCTTGTAAGTTTACTTCCAGCTTTGGGAAATATTTTGAAACAGCTTATGGTTTAGGTTTAGTTTGACTTCTTTTCATAACAGAAGAATGAAAAATAGGACTTTCTTATTCAATCACTGGCATTGATTTTAAATGAGAAACTGCAGAAATATGTCAGGTGTGCTCTACTCTATAGTAAGTTTTTATTTGCAGTTAATAAAGTCAACATCACAGATGACTTAATCATAGTGGAAGCCCCTGACTGTGGCATCAGTGCTCTGAGTGGGCATTCACATGATTCCTGGTACAAAAGCAAAGGCTCTGTGTCCTTTAGCTGCACTCTTGTCTCATCCCAATTTCTGCTGGAGCAGCTTTGTTGTGAGGCATTCAGTTAAGCACAGGAGTCTGGGGGTGGCGTGCTGCTGTCCCTACATGCAGATCCTGTTTGCAAGTCGAGTGGCTCTGTGTGCTGTGCAGAGCTTGGCCTATGCTTAGGTTGTTTCAGCGCATCTGACTACCTTTTGTCTCCCTTCCTACAGTGCAGGTGCTTGCTTGAGATCATGTGAGCATTGTCCTAACGCTGTAACTAATTCAAGCAGTTTGTGGTTCTGCTTTGGTTTTGGTAGTTCAGCAAACGACTGTAGAAGAGAGTCTGGGAAATGCATGTGCCACTGACTGACAGTCCTGGTGAGATGGGCTGTAAGTACATCACAGAGAAAGGCCACTGAACACAAGCCATCAAACATGATCTGTTGGGGGGCACCAGGGTTCTGCAGAGGGAAACACTGACCTGTTCTACCAGCATTAGCATGTAGATAAAGAGCAGTGGAGATACAAATCTCAGCTTCAAAAACCCTTTAGCAGTTTTTCTCACCAAACAAATACATCTGGACTGATTCCAGAAAAAATCGTTCTTTTCAGATTGAAATCAGGTAAAATGATAGTAACCAAAACATAAGGTATAGCCACGAATTTTGAGGTTGGGGAAGAGTTGGTGGTGTCATCTCCCAGGATTTGGAGAGGAGAAAGAGGATACAAAGAGTGATCAAGGTGGGAGGGAAAGTAACAAAATTTGCAAAACCATGAAGGCAGAGGACAGCTGAACTGCTATTCACCAACTCCCACAATGCTACAACTAGAGGCATGGATAAAAAGACAAAAGGATCATTTTACAAAAAAAGGTAATTCCTTGTAAGACAAGCAGTGGAAGTTGCTGGAACTTGCTGCTGTAGGTGGATGATAGTTGCTAGAGTGCTGCTATTGCCTTACTGAAGTCAGAGCTGGCATACTATCTAGAGCAGAGACACTGGCAGAAATAAAGCCTTTTATTTTAAATTTCTATAAGGATGTGACATTGAGCTGGTAAACACAGTTTACACTATAGAGAGATATATACATATATACATATGTATATATGTACACACACACACTCACATGTATATTTTACTCTACCTCTTCTGTTAGGGAACTCTGCTGCCCTACCACATAAACATACCAATTCTATAATTGCCTCCACTTCACAATCTCCCCAAACCAAACACAGGCTATCTGACTAACAAAATCTTGAGATTTGTGTCTGCTAGCAGCAGAAAGCTTATTGACATTTCACCATTTTTTGTTATATATGATATTGGGGTTTTAAGCTGTGGAGTGTTTCTGGCAAGTCATGGAATGGTTTGATAGTGTCAGCAATCTGGCAAATCTGCACCTTCTCAATTTGGAGTTACATCTAATAATTTCTCTCTGGGAGAATATTTCCTTCACATTGTAGGGAAAAAATGATCAGATGTTTATTTTGGTTGCTTCCATGGAAGCAGTAAGAAAGCAAGGGATGATACATATCATCTTCCCTGGTAGAATTTTAAACTATATTTCAAGATGTGGGAAGAGCAGGGGAGTGCTTTCTGTGAGCTGTTACTGTGAACAGGACAAGTGTCCTACATGACTGATCAGCTATCAACTGGAAGATTTTGAATCCCTTATTAGCAACTGTTGATGGTAAATGCTGCTTCCAAGGAAGGCAGGATGCTTACCTCCTGTGCTCATGGTGGCATCATTAACTGGTACACAAGTAACTGTATCTTACTTTGCTTATGAAGACTTCTTCACCTTTTGCTGCAGAGCTTTGTGGTATTGATATGCTCTTTAACCCCAGTGGTTTCTGTTCACAACAGTAACTTCTTCCACTTTTTGTCCTTTCTGTGCTGAGCTAAGAGATATCTGAATGGTGCTCACCTGCCCCACTCCCTCGTCAGGTTCCTTGCTCAGCTCTGCCCAGCATGGCAGCACAGACTAGTTTGAACATATTCCACCCACACAGCTCTTCACCACCACTGGCTTCATAGCTGGGTCTGGATGGGATTCAAGCTCTTTGATTTAATTAGAAAGTTGTGTCTATTTTGGGGCCTACTTAATCGACTTAGCAATAGCCCTTGTACCCAGATCCTGTCCTGCTGTCAGCATAGGTGCCTCCTGATAAATCTCAGAGTGCATTTTTGGTCACTGGAGAGCATTTAAAATTAATATTTGATAGATTTCATTATGTCAAGCTGCTTCTGTAGGTAAATTAAGAAGAAAGGAAGTGAAACAAGGTGTATCAAGTCATATAGGATTAGCTGTGTGGGACTTCATGCCATATGGGGAGGAGGTCTACTACAGAAGCTTGTGTCAAGTATGTACATCTTTTCAAATGCACTTTATGTAGTTTTTGTTGCTGAATGCAAAAGAAATGATCACTGCAGTCATTTAATTCATTATTCGTCTCTCTCAAAGCACAAATGGTTTGGAGTGAAAGGGACAGTTGCAGTAAGTTCTTCCAAGTGATGCAGTTGGCTGGTAACCAAGAGACAGCACCATTCCTTGCTGCTTGATTGCTCTGCAGTGTCAGCTGGACCATGTGGCTTCACTTCTCTGAGTATAGTTTCTCCATCTGTAAAATGAGAGCACTGCAGAGCAATTAAAATCAGTGGGAGAAGGGACTGAGGTAGGAGTTGCATGTTTTATTCTACGGTTAAGGTAATACAGGCAACTGTACTGTAAGACAATCTGTGCATCTAGAAATTATCTCCCTGTCATTCACACCTACTTCACCTCTCACAAAGGTATCAAATATTCTATTAACATAGTTTTTAATGATTGTCTACACAGGCAAAGATCTGTGTCACATAATTCTTTTTGTCAGAATATAGGTCACCGAGCCAATGAAATTGCTATGACTGTGAAAAAAAGAGCAATTTTATCCACTTGGGGTTGGGGGGTGTCTTTAAAAAAAGATGGGCTGTAATCATATGTGGGAAGATCTTGGTGTCTGTAATTCTATCCAATAGCCAGAAGGTGGTCTAGAGAAAGATATTGCTTTTTGCATACCTCTTGCACATAACATCACTAAGTTTGCCTTAATCATCTCCTTCAGTGAAAAGATAGGGACAGTCTCCTGTCTTAAGAAAGTAGGTTTTTCAGAATACCCTGACTTTTTTGTCTGCCTTAGTGGTGGTTTGGGAGATCTGAGTTTCAGCTCACTCCACAAACACCTCTGTGTTTTCTTTGCTTTTCATCAAAAAAAGAAAAAGAATCGCAACTTTTGATACCTGGTTGTTCTTGATGCTACTGCTGGACACAGTGGTCTGTCATGAACAACTGAAAAGAAGTATTTTTCGGGTTTGTTTGCTTTATTTTCTTCAACTTTTTTGGGGGGGTAGCTTTCTTGAATGTTAAAGAAAATTAGATCAAGGCTCAAGATTTTTTTTTTTTTCAATGTTTAATTTTAGCTCAGCACCTGTGGGACACAAGCTATTTGTGGAACAGAAATCACAATTCCCAGCCAGCTCTCCCGTACTTTGTACCAAACCTTCCTATTTGTCAGTGTGAAAAGTTCAATGTTGACTATTGTTACAGAAGTTTGAAAAGTGGCTGTGCTAGGGAAAACTTATGTCCTGTAGTTTTCAAGTTTTTCTGGTTTATTCTGACAAGTATAAGCATTTTGTTTACAGTATTCTCCTACTATACAACACAATAGCTGCTTTAAGAGTTTTGGGACTTGAGCATTAGTCTGCTTAATACAAAGTTCTGGAGACAGGTTATAAGAAGTTGCATTGTGATGCTTTTGCAGTTATGAGCCATATTGAATCTTTTTTGTACTAATGCATAAAGACCAGAGAAAATCTCCATTCCTACAGCTAAAGAAACACAAAATTTGTTCTCATTAGTTTTACTACAGAAATAACATACTGGATACGGAATAGAAAATGAAAGGATGTTTTATGATTTTGTTTCATGTTAAATTACTTGCAAAAATATATTAAGATCAGTTACATGACAGGAAAAATTGTTCCTACTAATTTCAGTGTAGCTCTTACTGATCTGCACTGGAGAGGCTGCCTAGACAAACAGAAAGCTGTGTGAAAGGCTTTCCACAGGCTCCTCATCCTGCAAGCATTGATCTATTGACAGTTCCTGTGTGGTAGAAGTTTCTGAATGAGGAGTGCAGACCCCTATCTTGATTTTTAGAGAAAACAAACACATAAAAACCAGATTAGCTATTCAGTAAAAATATACTACCAAGTAGCTTGAAAATTTTTGTTTCCTCTTTTTCACATTCCTTTTGTGTCTAACCAGGCCACATCTAAATCAAACTGAGTAAAAGGAGAGGATGGAAGGTATGTGACAGATGTGCTCCCTCTGAGAGCATAATGATCTGCACTGGTGAGGCTGCTGCACACGATGCAAAGCAGAGGAATGTTCCTCCATCTTGCACCTGGAGCCATAGACTTCAGGAGAGTTCTGTCCATTCAGAGAGAGCCTCTGCCCTGGGGGCAAGGCTGACTGCCCTCAGTGAAGTCTCTTGTAAGGAAATAGAGAGAACAAAAGATGACTGCACTGTGAACACAGGTGACAAAAAGAAAAGAGCAACACCAGAAATCCATCCTTTGATGTTCACGGGTAAAATAAAACTTTATTTTCTTCTTTTTTAATGTTTATGGTCATGTTTTATGTCCATTTTCAACACTTCCTTCAGGAAAGGAAAATTAAATTGTAAAATGGAATCATTTTATGGAGTGAAACCCCAGAGGATACACTTTAGAATAGATCCTTTCAAGTAAATTGGACTATGATAACTGAAGATACTACCCTACACTGAAACGGTATCTATGTAGCTGGTTGATACACAGGTCATTCATGGTGCCTTCTTTCATAGCAGAATTGCATTCTGATGGACCACCAGGAAAACAGTGTCCTCTTTTTGAGAATGTTCTTTCCTCAAAAACAGTGGAAGGTTTATGAAAATTCCAGTGGATGCAACTCAATAGTGCATGCACAATAAAGCAGTGATTGCAGTAGCAAGGAAAATTAAGTTCTCTATAACTCATGCCATTCTTCGTATGTGTAGATAATTCCAACTGCTGTCCTTGACCAAATTGATGCTGCTGAGCATTTGTCCAACTGGCTGCTGACTTACACCCCAGTCTTGTCTTCATTCTAATGGGGGTGCGATTTCCATAAGCATTTAATTTATAAAGTGCTGTGGAATCCTTCAGGATGAAAGATGCTATGTAAATGTCATGCACTATATTGCATTCAAGACATTAATAATGTTTTTTTCTGTTACTTTACCTATGAGATAAACTGAGGACAAGGAACATGTTTTGCATTTCTGGGCCAAGGTGATTTAAAGAAAGGATGTATGTAGTGTTCATAGAGCTAAGCTCTCCTCCCTGCTGCTGATCAAGTGCTAAAGCAGCAAGTGCTTCCCCTCCTATTCATGTGTCAGATCAAGAAATGTGTTTGGGCATCATGTACAAGGTGTGGCAGCAGCTAACTCCATCCCCCTGTGATCTCTAGGAGGGGGACTAAGTCACCCCAGCCTCTCCTCTAGCTTGTACAAAAGCTGCCATCAGCTGCCAGGCTTTGCAGGAGACACAGTCCTGTTAAAAGGATGCAGCAGTGTGTTCTTCATAGCATGTCTTCTGTCTCCAGCAGCCTGTGTTGCTTGTTAGGACTCCTACAGGAGTAACAACCATCATCAGTAACCCCTCCTCAGAACAGAGCTTGTTCTTCAGGAAGCTTGGCCCTTGAGTTGCAGGAAATCTTATTGTAAACCTTCCCAAAGTGGAGAAAGATTCTAGGTGAGAAACAACCTCACCTTTTATTCTTATGCAGACTTCACTGAGTCTCTTATGAGATCTTACAGCATTTGTAACTATTTTAGCTTTCTGTTCGATACTCTGAGAGCCTCCTTTCTGGTTTTCGTTTCTGGTGGCTTCTTTCTCTCAAAAGGAGAAGCGTATAGGCATATAAGAGAAATAAAAGCATAGTAATGAAGTTACCTAAACAAGAGGAGTGGTTTCTCTGCTTTTTCTTGTTTAGGGTTTATTTTGACTTCAAAAAAGGTTGCCAGAGATTTTAAGTTTGAGGTTGAAGTGTTTGTCAACTTTAATTCTCTGCAGTCTGCCTCCCTTATCCCTAGCTGTGTCATTGCTCTGCAGAACATCAAACATTGGAGGGCAATGGTGACCTGCGTTGTTTTAATCTCAGACTAAATGGTTCTTTTGTTTTGTTTTAAAAATGAGCCCTTAACTTCTGTAAGCTCCATTCTTCTCCAGAGCTTTGCAGAAATAAAATACATCAAGACGAAGGAGGCATAGTATGACAAGAGTGGTGGTTTTATTGAAAGAGAGCTTTGTGGTATTTTGCTTTTGAAATGTGTTTAACACTGAGTTTAAGGATTGGCAATTTGTTTAAAGAAATGGGTAAAATATTTAAAACCGCCACTTTATTTAAACTATTGTGCCTCCTTCAGTAAACATTCAGTACATGACTGAACCCTGTATGAACTTGTGCTTGTTGCTGGTTAAATAGATTCTGAGCTTAAATGAAAAGGGGCTGCTATTGAGCACAGGACAAAAAAGTTGCATGTGCTTTTTTTTTTTTTTTTTTTTTTTTTTTTTTTTTTTTTTTTTTTTTTTTAATTTGCCCACACACAAGCTCTTACCCCCCAAAATACTGCGTTCACAGGATCTTTTATTAAAACACCATTTTTTTTCTAGGCCTCAAAGTACTAAACTGAAAGCAAGCTGTTAACAGAAATGAGTAATTATTGAAGCTCTAACAGGCAGCTTTCATTGAAGTTGATTACAGCAGCCATATAATCACTTTTACGGATGCTGTAATCACAGTAGCAGGGAATGCTTGACTTGGTTCTTATTGTTTTCACTCAGGGTGGAGGTAGGGGGCCTGCAAGAAACCCGTTTTACCACCTCAGTACAATTTCTGCTGCAAAGGAAATCTACACAGCACTGAATGAAGCAGAGAATCATTCATTCTTTCTTTATTAGCATTTTCCCCTCCCTCACATGAGAGTCTGTTGGAGCCAGGAAATTGCTGTTATTCAATATGCAAGCCAGAGGTTGTAATGACCATTTGTGAGGGTATGACCAACAATTACAGACCTTAATGAATAGGAGTAATCTAGTTGAGACTAAACACTAGTAGCAACTCTGGTGCTGTCTCTGGTTAAATTAAAAGAACAGCAATGCAAAGGAAGTTAACAAGAATTAATTAGTTAGATCAAACTGAAAACCTACTCATTAGTGATGTTATAGGCAAAGTAAAAGCCTATCTTCAGTGCAATTAGGTAGACAAATGAATTGTACAACTGACTGATTCACACCTGCTAACAGCTAAGGGCTATAGCTGATATGTATGGGATCCACTTTTTACAGTTCATGCATACTTGCATAGTTTAATGGATCTTGCATTCCTGAATCAGCCTTCATCCCTTCACCTTGTATTCATGTATTTGATCCAAACATTAGTGTTGCTTAAGGATTCTGACGCAATGTGGCTGCAGCTTTTAGAAGCGTC
Source organism: Certhia americana (assembly GCA_018697195.1). Taxonomy (NCBI): domain Eukaryota; kingdom Metazoa; phylum Chordata; class Aves; order Passeriformes; family Certhiidae; genus Certhia; species Certhia americana. Next base: position 15,911,550 of record CM031864.1, on the reverse strand, counting down.
CATAGAATTGTAATACTCCTTAATCTGCCCTGCCATACAGAAGGAATCTCAGTTGGCAGATCTTTCTAGTTAATTTTTTAAGAACTATTTAAGGATTCTTGTTCTTGACAAGCTTTCAATTGTGTTGAAAGTGGACAGAACTGCAGAGAAAGATCATGTCATCAGTTAAAAGAATAATCCCATGATTCAAAATTTTGACACTTAGGAGAAGAAAACAATTGAGAAACAAAGGAAAAAGTCAAAATCCTTAGAGCTGTGGAGTAGCTATTAGACATCTGCAGGTCTGACTGTCTTCACATGTTGTATTTGCAGAAAAGTCTTGGGGATTCATGAAAAGCACTCAGAATGGCAGTGATTAGAAGAGCACAAGGAGATCTTTTCCTCTCCTCAGTTGCATTTTCATTTCCTGCTCATGACATTAGTTCTAGGCTTAACTACCACCTATGTGGAAACCGAGGTGCAGAACCAAACTGCAGTATCTGACATACTCTCTACTCTACTATTCTGGTTGACAATTAATTTGAGATTCAGAGGACACAGTGATTAATTTGTTCATTGTGTGTTTCAGGGGGCAAACTGAGAAGCCACAAAGTGTACTCTGATCCCTCCTTCTGACAATATTTTTCAGTCCAGGGTTTTATTTTGGAATTTTCTACTTTGTTAATATTTCACAAAGACCCACAAGTAGCTAATGCTCTGGGAGGCTGCCACAATTTCAACTCTTGTATTATGAAGAAACTTGTTTATTTCATTGTCATGCAGTCGTGTTGTGGACTTAACTATTTTGGCTCTGTTTTGATGCAGAGTTTTGGTCTAAAGTGGTTTTATTTGTGATCAAAATTGCTCACAAGCAAAGCAGACGTAGTGGGAAGTGCATCGGAACCTCTTTTTTTTTTCCTGAACTCTTGAATACACCATAGCTTATTTTATTTATTTATTTTAACTGCCTATCTTAAGGAGAACATTCCCATAAAGTGAGAGCATTTGCACTATAGAATAAATAGCCTCTCTGACTTGGCTAGTTTCAGAATTGTTTTCAATTTAAAGGGGGAGGTTTGAATTTAAAGTACATGATTTAAAGATTTTTTTATTAGATCTTAACAAATGACATCTCTTATTTACACACAAGAGACTGACTCCCTAAAAATCTGCCTGGATATGTAAATCTCCCAGCCAGATATACACATAAAATGGATTTTTTGGACTGAAAACCCAAGTAAATGTACCTATTACAACAGAAAGACCCCTCTGAGTCCTCTAAAAGCTTTTTTTGGTGTATGGCTTCAGTCTATGTTTATAGGCTTTTTTTAAACAGATGGAGCCAAATCCAGGTTTAGTATAATTCTTTATATATATATATATACATATTTGTAACCCTAACTTTCACCTAAAATTAGGGGTTGATGCACTTCCCTTGTGCTAATGGGAGTTACATTGAAACAGGTCACTGTTGCTTTCCCAAAGCTGCTGTTTCCACAGCAGGAGCAAAAGTCACCTCCACTAGAAAGAGGGATCTGAAGATGTCTGTGGTGAAATGAAACATTTCCCATCTTTTGACTCTGGGCTCCAGCTCATGAGGGACTGAGACTTGGTGCAGGACTGGGCCTCTGGGAAAATCTCACCTTCAGCAGCCTTTCCAGGAAGGGCCCAGGGCATTAGTGAGGAGTTACAGGAAGCCAGGCACTTCCTTCAGTGCCTTCCTTTCCCAAGTCTCATGGGTGCAGCCGAGCTAGGTAAGGGATTCATGCAAAACCCTTCTAAAGTTGCATGAGAGCAACTTAGAACCCAGTGTATTTCTTATGCTAGGACAAGGCTGTAATCATTTGAAAATGGCCAAATGGATTTTTATCAAGGTTTGTTTTTTCATAAAGTTATTTCCTTGCTGATGGACAGGTTTTAACCTTCTGGAAAGAGGGGTTTGCGATAGAAATGTTGACACAACCTCCCTCTAGGGGTGCGGCTGCACTGCTGCAGTGATGGTGTGTGGACAATACAGTAATAGGGTACTGACCCATAACTGACAGGAAGCAAAGCTCCAACTGCATTATAAAGGTCATTCTCCTATTTGTGAAAATGAAGTGTGTATTTTTACTCTACTCCCTGAGTTTTCTGTTCTCTCTTCCCTCACCCGCCTCCACCCCAAATCCAAACACTTTATATGTTTATTCCACTGATGTGTTGAAATTTTTAGTGTTATTTAAAAAAAAACCCAAACTTAACTACAGGTACTAAACCTGGCTCTTATAATTACCGAATCTGTGTTCAACATAGGACACCCAAAAAAACCCCAAACAAACAATCAACCAAGAAGGAAAGCCATTTTTGCAGTTCCTGTGGGGCCACCAAAGTTAGAGTAGTCTCAGGGTTGCTCTAAACTACATCAGGCTGCAGCAGTGCTGATGGCGCACGCTGCAAGCTGCATGCAATGAGAAAATGACTCCTAATTGCCTTTGTGTCCACCTGATCTCTGTTATCTTCCATAGCATGCGTTAGGCCTGAAAACTATGAAAACTGAGTATAGGAACTTAAACCCATTAGAACTCTGTATGCACAGCCCCTCCCAAGAAGAACAACATTGAGTGATTACCTCACCTTGTAACCTCTTTCTTTCAAATGTTTGGGGAGGAGCACTACACACAGCAGAGACCAAATGAAGGGGCTGTGTGCTGCAGTTTGCCTACATGGCACCACCAAGGTGCCTTCTAGTATCTGAGAACAGTAACCACAGTAGTTGATGTCATGAGACTGATTAAAACTAACTGCCCTGCCTGTGAGGTAGAACATTAATTGAAAATGTGCAATTTGTACAATAGGCAGTAGTTAATTATCTGCTTCTTTGAACTGCTTGGTATTTGGGATGGCTCTGCCTATGGGGACCAGAGGCATGAAACAAAGACACAGGCAATTTGAATGGGTAGTTGATACCATTTAAATGAGTAGAAACTGTTTAAACAAAAAAGTATGTTCAGTTCTTAACATAATTTTAGATCTCATTTATAGAAACAGAAATTGAGATGCAACTGCCCTACATAGGGGTTGTTGACACTACTTACACAACATGACCACCCCTAATTTATGCTAAACATCAGTGTTAAAACCTGTTCGTTGCTCTTTAAACAAATTCTTATCAAGTGATCTAAGGAAAAATAATTTTCACTTAGTGACAGTGTAGGCATTTAGTCAAAGATAAGCATTTCTGACTTAACCCAGTAGAGAGCAGTGGTGTGTATACATGCCTAACACATAATTATAATTTTAACATTTAATACATAGAGCCTTGCTTACATCATTTGGGGCCTTGAGGTATTTTATCCTCCCCTATTTCATTTTGAGTCTAATAGGTAGTTTGCATAACAAAAACACATACATACCAGTGCATACAAATTTAGTAAACCACTTTATTTATTGAAATTTGTAACTCAATTCTTCTCTATTTTCTTCTATCAATAATAACCACATGATTGCTTCTAAGTAAAATGTAAAATATCCGATAAACTTTGTAATCATTAGATTCCAAGGATAAAAGAACAAATATTTGACTTAAACATTTATTTACTTCCTAATTCTATGATAATTTTTAATGTATATCTCTCTAACTGTATCTGCCTACACAATGAGTAGTGTTCATCCATTGTTATCATTGTTAAGATCAGCACATGGTAAATCAATCACAGAAAATTGTTTTGTATCGTATGCAAAAGATTATTAATGTCTTATTGTGTAAAAGCTTACCTAAGCTGATGTTCTCAAAACTGAAACATTTAATCACATTTGTCATATTTCAAGTTTTTTGCTGAATATACAAGACTGTGTAACCCTAATTAAAACAATGTGCAACAAGGAACACACTGGGAATAGACTGATAAAGAAGACAGATGCACAGAGAGTGACTTCAGTGGAAATGATCTAAGTGATTTTTTGGTAAAGGAGGAAACATCAGTCCAAAGTGGAACCTCTGTATCTAAAGCTCTCAAAACATCTTAGTTATTGGAAGTCTGTCTTGGACCCAAAGCTGAACAGGAACTACTAATATACATCCAAAACCTCCTGAGATTTTGGCCTATGGCAGCATGTTTCACATGAAACAGCTGGTATAAGGTGCTCAAATACCACAGTGATAAGTAATGTTTAAGTATGTGTGAAACTTGATGAGTCTTGTGAAAATTCTATTAGGAAGGAAATCTTGATATGGAAATGTATTAGAGCTGTTAAATCTGCAGCTGGGCTCTACTCCTGCTTCACCTTCATACCTAACCTTACGAAAGGACTGTGCTCTGTCAGTCTGTTGCTTCAGAGTGTGGTACAGCAGCCACCTCACACAGTCTCGGTGCCTTTCTAGGTCACACTTCTTACTGTCTCTGTTGTGTTGCTCCCTGCTGTTCAGTTCCCTGGGCTGGGTGATGCTTGGTACAAAGCCAAGCAGAATTTGTGTTGCCTGTTGGGGAAGAACAATGAGAAAAAAATCCAGAGGTGACTTTTCCTGCTCTTATTGGTTGAGTTGCTGCAAAGGTTCGAGGGTTTATTGGATCCTCAGGTGTTTCTTTATTTGTTTTAATCTACAGTTGGATTATTTGTGGAGATTTGTTTGCTGGTCTCTGCTTGTTGAGGTGCCCATTCTTTTTGGAGGAGTGTTTCTGAAGTGCCCATTCATGGAGGAGCAGAAGGCTGGTACTTGCAGGGGGTTGCCCTGCCAGATGCTCTGCAGGATTCCTAGCCTCCTGCAGTGCCTTGCACAAGGTTACTAGTGGCAAAGCAGCACTAGTGTTGGGCAGCAAGGTCCTGCCACTCACCCTGTCCCTGGAGAGCTCTGAAAAGTTGAACTTACAGCTGGCCCCTGCCACACAGGGAGTCTCGGGAGAGATATGGGAGAGCAGCTGCTAGTAGGGACAGGGGGATGGAGGGAGGCAGTGGTAATTCACCAAACCCTTGCTAAACCACCAAATCTTCCTTGCTAGGATGGCACGATGGGCCTCAGCCCAGAGCAGACCTCTCCTTCTGAAGTGCTGCCAACCAGCAGCTCAATCACACAGCCCTTTGTGCAGTCTGGTTGGGAAATGACATATGACAGATCTGGAAATGGCAGCTCTGCACAGACATGAGGGGAACTGTGTTTAGGCAGCTGCCATTGCCCTGGCTCCTCAGCTGCTTCCCCTCTCTCTGCTTCTCCCAGGAAGAGGGAGTGTTTAATGTAGAGTCATAGCTGCACAGTGAATGATGAAGGAAGGAGAATGAGCAGTCAGAAGGCTGGTGCCTTAAGAGTTCAAACAGCAGTGGCATTCTCTGTTCAAATACAAGCTGCTGTAGAACCTCTGAATGCAGAGATATTCAGGAATGAGTAATGCCTTCTGTTTGTATGGAAAAAGGAACTGTGGTCAGGAAAAGACCAATTCTGGAAAAGTTTAGGCACTTATACTGACCAGGTGGTTAAAGTAGTGGCTGAAGTCCATACTGTGTAAGCAGGTAGCATTGAGAAATAAAGGGGACATTTTATCATTATGTTCTTTATCTTGAGGATGTGCTGGGAATTTGTGTGCACCTTTGGTGTTCCTATTTTAATAAGAAGGTTAAGTGCAAAAATAACACCATGTATTATTTAAGTACTGAACAAAATGTTTGAGTGGAGCTTCACAAAATCGGTATATCAAAAAGATGATTGAGTTATAATGGCATAGTGGATATCCAAGGACAAAAAGCATTTCTGTGTATTACATTGTATAAGCAAGTAGAGAAGGGCATAACCGACTGGTGGCTTCCCAGACAAAGCGTGGCAGTCTAGCTACAAGTAACGCCCATACTTCTAATGAATAAAGTGATTAACTACTTGGACAAGCTGTACTCTTTTCCCAAGAACATTCTACACCTAGCAAGTAGTAGCATTCAAATGCAGTTAGCGTTCCATCATGTTCACCTTGATCAGAGGGTCTCGCATCTGCCTCTTTCATTGACCTGTTCAGAATTTCCTGAGCTGTTGATGGAAAGCAGTGTGACACAGTGGAAGAGCACTGAAAGGCATTACTAAAAGTTCTTGTGAGTTTTACTAGTCTTAACTTTGTGCAATTCTGGCAGTTAATAGTTCTGAAGGACTAAAAGGACTTGGTTGCCTGTAAGGTTTCTAGTTAAAGGACCTGTAATTTCCACAGTGACCTTTTGGGTTTTTGTGTAACTGGCACTTGCAATTTTATCTGCTTGAAAATAGGAAAATCTTACAGATTATATGGATGATTGTCTGTGGAAAGAAAACCTGCTGTGGAGTTACTACCCTGAAAGATGAAGTACCTGTTCATTCTTTTGTCAGCAGTTAATGCAATTATTAAAATGTTGCATCAAAATTAGAATAAACATTGCCTGGGAAAAGTCATGTAACTTCAGTGTGAGCATGGTTCTCTTTCAGGTTTTGTTAAGAGCATTTGACTTTGCAAATATTTTCTAATTCTCTTTACCCTGTGGAACTGTCTGTGGGAGGTTTAGTTTGTTTTTTCTTCCCTGCTCTTCTGTTTCAAGTTGACATTTTTGCAACTCTACTCTGCTGCGCTATATTATCTCCACTTCTCACTGCTCCAATATATTTTGCTTGGGATAGACATGCATATTTAATAACTAGGAGAAGGATTCTTTTTAGATGCCACAGAATTGGATTATCATCCCATTAGGCATGAGGCCTCATGTAACCAGGGACACTTAACTTTTGACCTTTGTGAGAAAGATCATTTAATTTAACTGCTCTTTGTATACAGCTGAACCAGGTGAATCTGGGAAATTCTCAACTCAGTTTTATGTTTGTTTAACAAATCAGGAAGGGCTTTTAGCTGGAACAGCTGTGATTTTCATCTCTTTTGATACTATCCTAATACATTCTCAAATCCCTGCCTAAGATTTATGTCCCGTATATGGGAAGAATTGCGAGGAGATAGACAGATAGATTAGATAGATTGCACTCAACTATATGTTATGCCTAGATGTTTATCAAAGCTTTATAATGGCCGTATAAACCTAGATGATAGCACAGATTTGGCTATGGCTCAATACTTAAATTTAAAATGAAAGTGTCATTTGAAACCCAAATGAAAGATCACATTTAACTACACTTGAACAGTACACAACAGGTTTGGGGCATCTGTGAGTGTTATGTGAGGGTTTCAGACCTCTCTATCTGTACAGGAAGTCTACAGTGGGCAATCACAGCTCACTAAGCCCATATAGGTACAGATAGCATGGGTAGGCACAGACTACTCATCCAGGCATTGTACTTCCTGAAATGTGCCAATGATTGTCCAGTAAAGGCTATAGATTAGCTGACAATTTACAAAATTTGTTAACATCAGTTATTTAAATTACTTCTCCAAAGCAGCTAAGGATGTGGCTAGGGTCATTTGCAAGATATGGATTTCCTTTGGGGATATCGAAAAGAAAGGGAAGAGACAAAGTGACAGGCAAATTTATTTCTATCATTTTGGTATGTTTATGTTTGTTTGTGGGTTTGCTGGAAGTGCAAAGGGTTTTCTCAATGTCTTAAACCCAAGCTTGTCTTCAGTAAACAAACTATACTATTGTGGGCAGCAATGTGGTCCAAAATCCTAAATATTAATATAAACATCTGTGTAGATTGTTGTGGAAGCAGGTACAACTCTTTGGAGTTTCCTTCAGCTTTTTAAAATGCGTTAAATGCATCTTGTATCTCTATGGAAAACATTATATCCCTGAATTATTTACTTCTATTTCCTAATGAGGAAATTGGGCTTTCTTTTCTAACTATAGGCAGTAGCCTCCTGGCAGCATGCCATTTCATCCAATGAAGCATCGAGGTGCATTCTGTCTAGAACACTTCATACCTGAACACTGAGTAAATGACAAATTAATATGGCCTGTTGAATTGGTTTTGCTCTTACAAAATATACAGGTGCCCTTATGACAAATAATTATTCCTCCATTCTGCTTCCATCTTAGAAACTTCTCAAAATGTCCTGCAAGATTTTCCAAGAGAGAGCTTCCTTATTCATGGATATGCACTTCTTCAATCATGAACTTCCCTGTGGAGTCTAGATACTTATACTTCAAAGTACTTGATTTCAAAGCTGGATCAAGCAGCAGAAAAAAAAACATTTTGTAATTGGCTAAAAAAAAGGAGGTCCATCCATCTTTTTAAAATGCCTTTAAAACTATTTATTTACAATATTTAATTTTTTTGCATGAATAATCACTATGTGAATTAATGTATCTTTTTCATAGATATTTCACTCCACAGTTACTTCCATTGTTATCCTTTTTCATTCTGGCTTTTGAAAACCCAGCAACAAATGGGCAGAGATTTTACTTTTCATTTAGTCTGTAGCCTCCAGTTCAAGGTATTAGCAAATGTTGTTCAAATGTTTCCAGGTGTGGTGAATTTGACTGAAATGAATCCCTAGAGAATAATTTGTCTAATGGACTTAAAGCTGGTGGCAACATAATGTTTTGTTTTTCTGGTATATGAGTTTTGTTTAATTGATTTCCTAAATATTGAAAACTCAAATCCAGATATTTGGGGAATCCTTTGACTTATTTGTAACAAATGAAACTGAATTTCAGTCTTCTGTAACAGTATCTCTCATAGAGCTACAGGACATACTATCTTAATAGGTAAGACAATAAAAATATAGAGTTCTAGTTGCTTTATTTTCTCTGATTCTAAGCACGAACTAAATTTTATGGTCTTGATGCCATATTTGCCTAACTTCTAGCAAACACATGATATTGCAGGCTCATAGTGTGTGTTGGTAGAGAAATACAAATCTGGCTTACAAGGGGCATATTGTGGTCTGTGTGGGTACACATCATCTCCCTTTGGTTCTCACCAGGACCACCATGGCCTTAATGGGAGACGAGCTGTACAGAAATCTACTCTCTGAGATGGCAAGGATATAAACAAATGTAAGAATCTGCCTCATGTTATCAGTAGAAGATGTATGAAAAATCTTAGCTGTGATTGTTTTGTCCAAACTCACTCTCTGTACATATGCTTGTATCGGGTTCACAAATTCCAAATTCGGCATAAACATGATAAAACAACCATTAGCTGCCAGGAGCTGCCAGCATCATTTATTCAGAATTTCTGGCCGTCCAGCCTCAGATGACCCAGCATTATCACATTCTGGAATTAGTAGCATTGGTTTTCTATTTTGCCTGTGCTGGATCTGAGTTTTCACATCATGCGGTTTGCACAATAATACTACTTATAGATCTTTCATTTTTCTACAGAAATTAATTGCCTGTACCACAATGATTTATAGTCAGACTGAACATGATTATTAATTTTCCTGATGATTGTACCAGTGGGTGGCAACAAATCTACTCCTGATAGGACCAGCTTTGAAATGCTGTGAAAACTAAAATGTCCATAAGGTAATAACAACTAATTTTTACCTTAATCAACTAACACTTTAAAAGAATTTAATATAGGGCACTTGTGCCTTGTGGGGAAACTTGTTTGAAACCTACTGTAAGGTGCTGAGTTATTTATGAGAATAATTATACATTTGTTAGTTGAGTTTGTACTGGGAAATCAGGCTCTGAAATTAGACCAAAATACTATTAAAAATGAAGTCAGTGTTGTATATGTTAGAAACTCCAGCACTGAAATAAATAGTATTTAACAGAGAAAAGAACAGCAGTTATCAGAAAATCTTTAACAGAGAAAGAACAGTGGTTGTTAGGGAATATTAAAGCTTGACAAATTCAGCTCATATTTTCAGGCTTGTTTCTGCTTAGTGATGCCTTTGAGCTAGAGTAAGATCACTGCAGCGTTTCTCTCAGCTCCCTGATGACGGGGAGGAAGTGTACATACAGCTTTCCCTCTGGTCTGTATCTTTCTGCATGGCATGGGCTTTCCACAATGGTTCTTATCTTTGCTGAACTGTAATGTGGGACAGACCTTTAGCCCCCATCTCCCTGACAGCTGATTTGCTGACTTGCACTCTGACTTTGGCAAAGTCACTTCATGTTTCTGGGCCTGAGTGTCCTTATCTGGGTAACATTACTTCTTCTCCTGGTTCAGCACTTTGATGTAAGGATGAAAACTGCTGCCTAAGAGACAAGTAGTGACAGGATAGATGACAGAGTTGTGAATTTTGCTTGTAGAAATTCGTGCACGTTGTACACATGGGCTTTTTTTCTCTTCCAGTTTTGCACAAATAATCTGTGCAAAACATCATCCAGCCTGTAGGGGTTTGCAGGGCCTTGAAGTTGGAGTACTGTCTTCACAGCACTTGCATAGTGTTTGAAAATTTACCAGTTGTTCCTCTTACAAAATACAGGTGTAGAGAGCTTAGTTGAGCTTTGGCTTCAGCTTCTCTCTGGGAGAGCTTGAAGAAGAATCACAGGGCATATATGACACAGTGTGATCAAATGCCAGAAATATTTTGTTCTTTTTTTCTTCCCGTGATTAGTGGCATTATGCAGTTATGCAAATAATCTGTTATTTATATCTAGACACATTATGCAGTTATGCAAATATTCCATAAATAATTAATATTTCCCACAGTTATTTGGGGGGAAATATTCCCCCAAAGCATGTAACATCAGCTGTTTAATATGCTGTGTGTATAGTACACACTTCTAGTTGTGTCATACCTCAGGTACCCAGCTCAGTGAGGCTCCCAAACTCCAGTGCACAGGTCAGTAGCAGCCTTCAGATTCCATCAGGGCCATGGCTGATTGTATAGACTAGACTGTTGTCATGTACTAGTTTAGCTCCTCATCTGCCTTCTTTCCATCTGCTTTGTTTTGATGTAAGCAATGTCAGAGGACACTGCAATCCTGGTGGGTGCTGAAGAACACCAGGTAGGTGGTGAGCTTAAAGAGAATTATTTGTACTAATTGCTTCTAAACACCTTGCTGAACTGCAGTTCAGAGCACAGCACAGGACTCTGAGAGCTAAACTGCCCATGTAGAGGAGAGACCTGTGTGCTTTCAGAGCACCTAAGTTACAAGCCTAGGTCTTAGAAGGGTGGAAAACAGCCAGTACTTTTTTCTTCTGCACTAGGCTTGTAGGTATGTCTAGCTGGACTGGGTGACAGGAAGCTACTGAGTCATCTTTAGTCACATAGTGATATTATGGGGACATACAGAGAAGGTTTTGAGGGATTTAGTTGACTGTATTCTGCCTTAGAAGCTTCTGATATGAATCATTCAGGTGATTGAGTATTTGCTTGATTTTAACTGAACCAAAATGCTCCTTTCAAGGCCCAGAGGAAATCACAGATTAAATGATGAAATGTCCATTGCCTGCATAAAATAAATAAGAGGACAAAGAGGAGAGGGAGAGGGAGAGGGAGAGGGAGAGTCCTTACTGATAATTTTGTTTTGTTTTGAAACCATAAACCATTTTGAAAATGGTTATGCAATGACAGAAAGTCTCACCATTTCTTTAAAATCCAATTCTTTCCTTTAGAACCTGAAATATATAAGCAAATAACAGAGAGAAAGCAAGCACACAAGTAGGAAAAGTATAAAAAGTGAAAAGGAAGTGATGAGATAAATAAAGAGAAGACTACACAAAGGAAAAGAAATGGCAGATAGAAAGGAGTGTGTGAGAAAGTGAGGGAAAGAAGAAGAATAAGAGAAGCAGAGCAAAATAAAGAGCCCAGAATAAAAACATAGGTCATGACAAGTCAAGGAGAAGACTGTAGTAAAGGATGCAGAAAGCATAGTCAGCAAAAAAAAATGAACAGGAACTGGTGTTTTGAAACAAGGGAATAATTATGACTGGAAAACACCTGAGGAATGGAACACAATGCCAAAACAGCTGGGGAGAAAGAAACTGAACAACAAAGAGAGTGGAAAATGCAATATTATATGTATGTGTTTTATGGTGCATAAGACTATGTTTAGATTTAGCATGATTTTGGTGTTCATGAAAGTGCCACTTTTTCATGTAGATTAGTATTGCCCAAAGTTCTGTGTTGCCCACATCACTCTTCGTCTGTATTGCCTTTAAAAGCAGAACTGATTTCTTGGCTTAGTTAAAGTCAATGAAAGCTTTACCATTTATGGTAAATTTATACGTCTATCCAGCAGCTCTCTTCCTCTTATTCCTTATCCTTCACCCACTCCTTCATACTTGAGTACTGTAGTAGATGAATAGGCACCATAAAGAGTCGGACTCAGACAAGTTTCACATAAAATCCAGCTTCCTAGTGTTCACAAAAGGTTATCTATTCTGACTCTGCCTATCTCCTGCTATCTAATGCAGAGTGAACACTCTGTTTACATTTCTCATATATTTTCCAATCTGCATAAGTCACAGTACAGATTAATAGCCCAACAAAAGTTTGACCTTCCATTCATTTTATGTTAAGCCCTCTGTTTGAGGAGACACTTTGTATTTAATGGAGCCAAAATTCTTTTCCCGTGATTTCCCAGTGAGAAAAGCATAATCTGCATGCAACCCAGTTTAGCAGCTGGCTTCCCCTATATCTCATATAGATTAAGAGCAAAGATGGCATGGACCCCTGAATTTGGCCCAGACTCCTCATAAAGTTCTATGGGATACATGCAGTTGAGAAAATCTTGACTATGAGAAAATCTTGATTGATGTTTCTGAGACAAATCCACATGCAATTCACTTGTTATGATAAATAAAAGTTAAAACAAAAGTTTTCTAACTTAACTTTGAATTTTGGGGTGGATTCAATACTCAAAGTAATGCCACGGAAGTGTGAAAGGGAAATGAAGTCCATGTGACCAGTAGAATGCAGTATTTATTGGATTTTAACTGCACCCTATTCCAGCCACAGCTCTGCCACCAGGAGGAGGAGGAGATAGAGCATAGACTTTATGCTCTGCTCTGATTCGTGCTTTCAAGTTGGTTTCACATAGGCAGGTCAACACTGTGTGAGTGGTTGACACAGACAGGGACCACTGGACACAGGGCGTGTGAGTCACAGCTTTAAGCTCCCTCAACACCCATCCTTTGGGGAAGATGTCAACTGCTGCAGCAGCCTGGCTTTACACCCTGCAAAGGAGGTGTCTGAGTTGTTCAACAACTTCCCCCACCTCGGGGCCAGGAATGCTATGAGGAGATGGAGGACACCAAGCACATAGTTCCTGCAGTGTGGGATGCTGACAGCCCAGCCTGAAGCTACCCAGTGATTTTTAATTACAACTCTAGTATTCCTTGCCATGTAAACAATAGCCAATACCTAGAGAAGAGAGTATGAGAAGCAGCAAATTATTGTGCGTGGGTAATGGAAAGTTGGAGAATGTTAAGTATAGGAGGGGCTGCTAAGCACAGCTGCAGGCATTGGAAAAAAAAATGTTCTTTCCTAGTTAGGCTTGTAAAATACAAGAGAGTGGTCTGTACACACCACTGTGGCAAAAGTCCTAATTTCTTTGTAGACAACATACCTCTAATGTCCATCAGAGTCCTTGGGACAGTTAAAGCAGACTTGTGTCCTGGTCCGAAAAGCCCAAGACTAACTGGAGCGGGACAGATAGGCTTTCCAGATATTCTGGCAAGATGGTGTCTGTTTTTTCCAGGGAATGGGAAGAATGCTCAGTCTTTGAGATTTGTCTCTGGTCAAGAAGAAAGGTTCTCCCTAAAGAGGACCAGCTCTTGCCTGCTGGCTGGGCCAGGTATTACCTTTTTTGGACCTAACTCATCTGGGCTGAAAGTAGAGGGATTTCCCTGAAGTTCATGGAAGCTATACCAGTCTTTTAATAAGTGAACCAGGGTTTCCTAACCTGTATTGTTGATTTGTACTTTGTTATCACTAAGAACTAAATTTTTGACAATTGAAGTTTGTCAGTTTGGTTTTGGTAATTTGTAGTTTGGTTTTTGTTTGGTTTGGCTTGGCTTTTTATGCTCTGGTAGGAAGAGTTAATTGTAATGCTGTTGAATTTTGTAATTACTTTAAGAATAAAAGTAATACAAGGTATTTACTGATTTAGCATCATTGGAGAAAGAAAAATTGTGCTGGGGAAGAGCTAAAATTATCTGGAACTTCTCTGCTATGTTTTGCGCTCATTTTCCTTTTCCTTGTACTCTTTGTTACAGATCTGATTTCTAGAACAGCAGAGATTTCCTTGAAATGAAAATGTTTAAAGGAATCCACTAACCATCGTCCTTGTTAGTTGGAAATGAATGCTTATTGATCAGAAATATTGATCTAGCACTTTAGATTAAAACAATACTTTTGGTAGTGCAGTCAAAAGAGTTTAAAGACTAAAGTAAAAATGTAACTTCCACTGGCTACCAAGTGATCGATCGTAACTGATACCACTGCCCTGGAACATAAGTTTACTGTGACATCTCTTATCTGCACTGAGGAGTTTGCCCTCATTGCTTTGTGCCTTATGTATAAATGATTGATGTCAGCTTGAATATTTTTTAGAAACAACTTTCATTGTCTCCTGCGCATTTGCAGTGCTGAAAATTACTTGTATTCAAGAATTTCTCAGCCAGAATGTAGTCATTAAAATAAGAACAGTCTTCAATAACTCCAGCCTATGCCTGCTATTACATTTATATAGCACAACTCAGAAATGAACAGCCCTAAGTGGATGTAATAAGCCAAATTTTCTCCTCAGTTCCACCTTTATGCTCTCACTCACTTCAGCAGAGGTGGATAGGTGTGACTAGTCACTGAACCTGCCTCATATCCCTTCTACCAGATTAAATACTTACTAGTGGAAAAAAAGGTCAGAAACATATTAAACAAGCTCTAGAATATGATGAAGATTGGACACAACACTTCTACTGTTAGTGTTACAGTAAACAAAAAAAAAAAAACATTATCTGGATAACATAAGGAGCCTGGGAGCCTGTTGCCTATCAGAATTTATTGGGGACTTGATGCAAAAGTAGACAAATGAGGTTGTTAAGTGACGCTTTAACTGGAGGCCATAAGAGTTTGTGCAGCTGTGTGTCATGCCTGCTTCTAAAAGGCAATGTGAAATGCTCTGAACTAAAAAATCCTTGTGCCTGGCTTTCAAAGCAGCAGTCCTACGGCTGTTAAGAAAAAATATGTGCCTGCTGGGACTGATAATAGCTGATCATCATCACCTATCCCACTGCAATGCTTCTCAGTACACTTTATTTTTTGAGCAAACAGAGCATGTATATTTTGCTTTTGCATGAGGCTAGATTACAAGCAATACAATGCTTATATAATAGTGCAGCAATTCTTTTACTGCTAGCATTTGTGCCTGCTAACTCACAATCAATGGCCAGTATCAGTATGTCTGTACAGAAAAATAAAAATATTGAATGAATTAATTCGCTTGCTTTTCCTTGTAAGTTAAATGTATCTTTCAATACTGATATGTCTTGCTAAGACCAGTAATAGAGACAGGGACTCAGTGTTTCTCTTTAGACATGACAAATTAGGAGGGAATTGAATTCAGCACATGATGAGAACCTCAGTATTTTCTCTGGAAAGAAAGTGGGTTTGTATGTGAGTCTTGAGGCCCAAAAAACCCCAGGGCAAAATTAACTCAAAAATGGAAACTGTTGTTCATCTTCAAACCCCTAAACCAATGTATTTCTTCCCTGCCTCTGTTTCTAAGCAGAAGCCATTCTCATATATTGCTCTGTTATTTTTTGAACTTTGCAGTGGCCAAGAGAAGGCCCACAGAGAGTAGAGCAGCAATTCCCAGATCTCTACTAAAGCAAACTGCATTTAGAAAAGTCCTACAACTTGTGGCAGTGGAAGCAACTCTGAGTTTCCAAGTTATAAACAGGAGAAAAATGTAACCCACTGAGTTTTATTCTTCGCACCAGTCATTTCCCAATGGAGTTGTATCATCAGGATATCAATACAAAAGCATGGAGAAGCTAATACTTCAGATTTTGCAATATTTGCAAAGATGTGACTTACTAGTAAATATATGGTAAAGAGTGATTTTTCCAGCTGTTCAGGCAGCACTGCTGATTCATATATTCCCCATGTCTTGATTTTCATTTTAAGCCACCATTCCAGGCATTAACTTGTTAATTGTCAGGGTTGTATAAATTTTAGTAAAGCCATATTATTTTTGCATGGCAACTATTAAAAATATTTTCCTCTTAATTTCACAAGGGATGCTGAGACTTTCAGAGTTTTTCCCTCTTGCAGAAGGGAATAATTTAGATTTTCTTCCATCCCTGTCAGAAGTTGAACAGACGAACAAAACAGATTCTTCAGAGACAATTTTACACAGAGTTACATCCATCCAATTCAATTATAAATTAAATTGACTAACGAACCATAGCTCATTATGGGAATCAATTACTCAGAACTGTCTTTGGACCAAAAATGTGGAAAATAAAAAATAATGGTCATACTTCAATATACCAGATTGTCAGTGTTTGAAAGCTCTGTTTTTCTCTAGCTTGGCATAGACCATCGCCAAAAAGAACTGATAATCATTTGTTTTACTGCTTGTAGAGATGTTCCTGCTTTATAAAGACTAGTTAATTCTTTAGTTTGATCTCTTTAGGACTAGCACCTCGGGCTTTTTTTGAGATGACAGGCCAACCCTGAAGTTATGTCATCACATGGGGATCTTTCAGATCAACTTATGCAAATGTGTTATTAAAAGAAGGCACATTGTAGCCTCTGGTGCAATCCAAACAATAGTAGTCGAAAACACTGTGAGGTAGCATTGGAGGCATTTTCTTAATAAAATCATTCTTGTGACGTAGTTGGCACACCCCTCTGGAGTGTTTTTAGCTGAAATGTGTAGTAAAACAAAACGTAATAAGAGAAATTAATCCTATTAGTTTAAGGGTGGTGTGAAATGATGATGAAGGATTGTTTAAAATCCCTAAATAAAGCTCTTAGTACAGAGGTACAGAGAATCCAGAACAACTGTTTAGTATAGCTGCTAGTATCATTTGGATAAAATCTGTGGGCCTGGACAGTGTCAAGGGCATCCACACAAGTGCATGTTGGGTCACTGCACCAGCACACAAGGATAGATCCAGCACTCCTCCAAAGTATTAGCCTGCTGGGAAGCAAGGAGAGCAGAGCTCCTTGGAGGCTTTGCCACTTCTGCCATGTAGCTTCCCATTGGCTGGTACATGGAGTAATGCAAGTCAAGTAAAACCCTTTTTACAGTTCATGTGTCAGGCCCCAAGTTGCTGAAATCCCTAACAATTAAGTGTTTTCCTGATATAACTTGATGTGTATAATTCAGCAGGATTAAACCAAAGTTTTTCACTAGTGTTTAGCTGTTACAAAATTTTGCAAATGAGACCATCTCTGTGAAGTATGCTTCATTGCTTGGTTATTTAGAAAGCATTTCCAACCAACATGTTATATCAAATCTTGTTGCATCTTCTCCCTTCCGTCCTGCAGGCAGGGCAGGAGGGCTGCCTCTCTCATTAGGGCTGGCTGTGCTCTCTCAGAAGCAGTTTTCGTGAATGGGAGCGGGTGTGACAGAAGGCAGGCTGCAAGTCAGGCAGCCCATCTTACCCTGAGTTTGCTTTAGACTAAACAGTTCAAAATGAGGCTAATTTAGGAAGTCTAATAGTTACATTAATGACCTGTGCCTTCCTTGCCATCATTATTTCTTATAATCCAACACAATGTTTGAAGCTTCTTTCTAATATGCGTCAAACATTGAATACTACTGAGTTGCAGAAATATTTTAGGGACATATTAGAGACGTGCTCACTAGAATACCAGTGTTATCAGATGGCCAAGACTTTTCCCCCCAGTAATTTCTTTTTCCAGCCCTACCCTTTTTGCACTGATCGGCAGAGCTTTAAGCTGAAATGAGATGGGCATTGCAGCCCGACTGTTACTTAGCAAAGTCTGCCACCGGTTTAATTTGAGCCAATTAGAAGAGCCAATCTTCCTTAGTTCAGACCTATATTAAAAGCTATCACATTCAAAGGCTGGACGTGCAGGCCATTAATTAGGGGTGTCCGGCGAAGCGCTGCCCTCAGCTGTCGCCGGGCCATGGCGGGCGCCCCAGCCCACCTGTTGCAGGCGGAGGAGCTCAGCGGTGGCGGCGGCTTCTGCACGAGGCTTCTGACTGGCCTGTGGGGAATTTGCACTAATTAGAATTAGTTGTCCCTCCGCAGCCCGGCCCCTGACACAAATTGCATTCTGCAGCTTTTTGTTCCACTTGAGTTCACAGACAAAATAGCCCGTGCCATGTTTGAAATGAAGCAAGGCAATATGAAAGGGGTTTATGTAATTGGTTAATATACTTTAACATTTTAACTAATATCTTTGGTGTTGGTTTCTTGAAAGGAAATGTGTTTGCTTTCTTCTTCTTTTTTCTTAATAATTATTTATGATCGCACTGTGTGTAATTTTGAAACAAGCTTGTTCAGGTGTCATTAAATCATCATTGGGCTTGACTGCATGTGTAAGGAAGCAAGTGACCTTTAAAGATGATAGTTTTTAACAGAAGCCATGGTAATGGAGAGCTGCAGAAGTACAGACTGCACTGGCAAGAAAAAAAGACCTTTCACACTTACTAAATGAATAACTTCATTGAATCATATGACCAATAAAGGGAAATTGTTTTAAAAAATGTGAGAAGGGCAAGTAAAGGAGATAAAGGGAACAGTCTGTTGATGAAAATATGGAGACAGATTGACTGCAAAAGTTGGAAAATTTCACTCATAAGGCACTGGTGGAAATGAGAAATCCTCTTCATGACAGAGGTTGACTGCATTAGAGCAGTTCAGCTGGCTGGTGGCATATCTGGCACCTCAGATTCAGTGGTGGTACCTCAAGGCACCTGCCTGCAGAGGTGGTGCCTCTCATCAAACATAGTGCTTGACTGAGACTGGAACAGGGACTGGAACAAAAAGGATGAATAATTATCCCTGCAGGAAGGGCTCCCTTCAAAGGAAGTCACAAGAACTTCTCCAGAGAGGTAGAAAATCACAAGCCCCCAAAAATGCTCTTTATCGTTGCTGGGTGGTGAATCAGGCATCCACATCTGCCAGCCCTGGGGATGGTGGAACATGCAGGTCAGACTAGCAGGGAGTCTATATCTTGATATTGTTGGTCTTTAGGCTTTGGAAGTGCAGTCAAGGCCTGGAATATGCTCTTTGGTGTTCCAGAAAAAAAAGAAGAGTGAAGTAAAAATGCTGATGAGTTTACAGAGCTGACAGAATTAGAGCAGGTGGAACTCCCAAGATTATTGTCTGGTCCTGGTTGCATTTCATATCCCTTGTCTGTACATTGGTATTTTATGGCTCTTCTATTGGTGGCAGCCATGGGTTTTGGATAAAACTGTAAAATGCACAGAAAGGCTTTACAGGTGTTGGGGAACTGATGTGCGTGAGGGTTACTTGTCAGCCCATCGATGATCCCGAATATTTTACTTAGAGGATTTTCTTTAAACTTCTCTTCATGTGTATTTTCCCTTGCAAAGAATAGCCCAATTGCCAGTGATGATTTTAACCCAAGTAAATGACAAATAATCATTGGTATATAAATATATTAAGGTATGAGGTTTTTGATTGCTAATTGCTGGCCTGATCCTGTTCTAATTACCATCAGTGGTAGATTTCTGCTGGCTGTAACGGAAGTAGAGTAACTAAGAAACAGGCCTTTCCCTTTGTCTCTATTAATGATACATCTCTGAAGTTATTATTTTTCTCAAAATTTATTCATTATTTGAATTTCATTTCCGATCTAGTATTTATTGGCATTACATTCCACATCCTGTTAATGCATTCATTCATTAAGCTTTTGCTTAGTTGTGATGGTGGTACTTTGCCAACCCCATGCATTCAAAACCTATGATTGAGAAACGCTAAAAATTACAGAACTCTGCTAAATCATGAGGTTTTGTAATAAGTGCTTTTTGGCTCTTCTCTCTTTAGTGATTGTATACAATGTGTACCTGTGTTCTATGATTTTTTTAGAACTTTCCTCCATAGCAAGGGCCAGAAATATCATTCTTTTCTCTAACAGCTGAACTTATCTTGCCATGTGACTCTAGAAGCTCACCAAGTATTACAAACCACATCAATACTTCGGTAAAATCGAGCTACTTGGTCCTTTTGTGGTTAGTTGTATGTCTCGTGCTCTTGTCTTTTTGTGTCTAGCTCTGAAATCAAACAAGTACACTCAGTATAAATAGCTCTACATATGAACACCACATTCACTTTCACGTGGCATTGCCTGATTTTGAAATCCACCTCCTCTAAGTCCATACTGCAAAAATGCTTCCCTGGGATGGCACAGTGATGAACTTTCTATTTAATTTTTTAAGATCTGCTCTTCTGAAATTTTAAACCAGGGAGAAAAGCTGTCTTTTATGAAAGAATATATTTCTCTGTTTACTAATCCTTGTCCCATGGATATTACTGTATTGTCAATGAGTAAAAATAGATATGGTATTTGGAATTTTATGCCACTTCAGCCTGCCACCCCTTTGTAATCTCTTGTCAAGGAGATTAGACTGGAGTAGATGTCTGTGTAGTGAGTAAATTACTTTTGCTACAAGCAAACTAGGAGGTTAACTGAATGCTCAGTGTTGGCACCAACTGCTGACCACGTTAGTCATTGCCACTCAGAAAACACAACTGTGTTACTCCACTACAGCAGTGCCAACTCAGTTAACTCTGTCACTGCCGTTCCATAAAGGAAACGTATTGGACAAAACCTTTTAGTGGTCCGGGTTTTCTCATTCTTTCTGTCATTTCAAAATATGATCCTGACATCTCAGTTTATTTGCCGACAAGAAACAATTTTTCTCTGGAGCAATCAGACTCTGCAAGTGCAAATTACAGAGGCAGTCGGTGAGCCTGCTAGGCTCAGATGTGGTTTAGCCCCTTTTATTTCCTACTTCCTCCTTTTCCTAGTGGAAGATCCAACCCACAGAAAATACTGGCCCATCTTAATGAAAGACATTTTTCTATTAGTGCCACGTCTTCTTTGCTGTTTGATAGACTTTGTCCCAACAAGAGAAACTCAGTTTTCTTGGACAATGCAGTGTACCAGAAGCTCTATCAGTCCTCCCCAGAGGCTGAGCTCTGCTGGGCCAGAAGAAGGAATTGCAGTGCTGAAGCAGCTGGCTCAAAAAGTATTTTAGTTAAGAATAGAAGTTGCTAAATGAAGCATGGAGCAGATGGTCTGATTCCAGCTTTTAAAGCATATGAAGGGCTCCCACTTGAATACCTGTGTTTTCAAAGATTTCTGGCCACAGCCATCTCTCATTTCTAAGTCACCTATTTGGGATATGGCAAACTTAAAAGCAGTTCTGAGTCTCAGAGTGTGAGCAGTGTATCTTTGCTCCCTCTGTCTATTCTCCCTCTCCTCATCAAACAGTTGAGAGAGAAAGGGGATAATTTTCAATGGGCAAAACAAATTGTAGAATTTAATGGGTCACATTTTAGTCCATATTTCCCCCATTGCCTATCTCTGGGTAACTGCTATAAACTATTCAGGTTTTCTCTTTTTCCTTCTCCTCTTCTTCTCTTCCTCCCTATTCTTCTTCCCTTTCTTTTTTCTCCCCATCTTAAAATGTTGTCTAGTCATCCAAAGAAACTTACACAGGAGAGGAAAGAAAAAAGAATCTTGAATTTGGTCAAATACAGTTTTTGTTAGCTGCAGTATAGCTAATCTGTGTGTGACCTTGGTATCCCTGGTTTTCAAGTAGATGTTCATTTTTTAATGAAAAGTTGTCTGTTGCAAAACATACTGCTAAAAGGAGAATAAAATAATTTGTCAAAATGGTATGAATTTGTAATTCATAATAGGCAACAGCAATCTAAGGAAATAGTTTTCCACTACTGACACCACTGTCAAAATAAATGCGGGGAGGATAATTATAGTAATTAACAAAATTGTTAATTACACTTTTTCATAAGATAAGGTTGTTTGATTCCTGATTAGGAGTAGATCAATAACCAAATATCTCTCTGTACATATCTGATTATTACTACAGAGCTAAAGTCATGTATCAATTTTCCAAATTGTGCAAAGCAATGGGAAAATATTATCTGAACAGCCAACTGTTCTGCAAGTCACATCACTGAATGTGCATCTTCACCCACATAGCTCTGAGGTCTTATATTCTGCTCTACAGGAGTTGACATACTGCTGCATCTAGGATACTTTTGAGGAGGATCAGGGATATTAAAAAGCATGAACATTCTTAATGGAAAGTAATACTCTCAGAGAGTAGGAAATTGTAGCAAACCTGGGCAGCTCAGACCTCTGTAACACAGGGGGAAAAACGTCCCTGTATGAACGGGTGACGTGGGCGACTATAAATGAGATTCAGCTAAGGGTGAGATGATAGGGCTTCACCCACAGTTTTGTAAGTGGTCATGGAAGTCCACATTCTTTGGGGATTCCTACATCAGAAGAATCTGTATATGTGTTTTTCTTCTTGGCCCTCCACAATATATGCCTGAAAGGAAGTTTCCAACACTGGCAAAGTATCCCAGGAAAAACCTGCATACACAAAGGAATTTTTTTCTCCAACTTCTATACCACCACTCAGAAATACAGTTCATAACCAGGCAATTGGTGTACTTTCTTATCTTTTGCAGGCCAAAAAGGCTAAAAGTAAAGATGAAAGGCAAACGTTGCGATTGTGTTAGGTGACAAGAAGTTGATGTGATCTGGTGGTTTGCAAACTGCCTCCACCCTCTTCTATCAGCCTGTCCTCTGCATTCCACAGCCCCTGACAAGAAGAGGCAGATAGTCTTTTTCCTTGATTTTATCAATGATCATAAAGAACACGATCTAGCAAATCATGTAATCTTTTGTATAGGAATCAACTTTCTTAGCTGAATAATTCTACCTTTTCCATGTCTCAGTAGAAAATAGATTGGAGAAATACAATGTCACACGGGCAAAATGCAGACTTCTGAAAGCACCTCAGTGATTCTGGGGGTCTGGAATCCTTTGAAAACAGAAGATATTTATGCTCCTAATACTCCTACATTTGAGACTTTAAATTTCTAAGTCATATGAGTTCTTTTGAAATGGATACTGCCATAAGCACAATTCTACTGATGGAACCCATACAGACTCTTTACCTGATTAAAAATTGGTTCCAGTAAATTGAATTCTAAATGTGTCATTTTTACATTTGCTGACATTCTTGGGTGCACTACTGTTTGTATGTCATTGGTGTTCCAGACAACTGCCAGGACATGGCCTGTAAATTGCACAGGACAGCTGGGGAAGAGTGGTGACCCTCACCAATTCTCACTCTGCCCAAGCCCAGTGACTGATGTAGTGCAGTGCTGGGAGTGTGATTGTAGTGCAACCGGGAGCCAATGTATGGCATGATGAACCTCAGGAGGGCAAAAGAATATTCACATAGTCTGTGCAAAGCCCCTCAGCTATGTGTTACAGTACAGGGATGGATAGGTTCACAACGGTTTTGATGGAAGAAGCGGCAATTATTCCTCTTGTCCCCTCTTTAGACATATTACATCATCAATGCCTCAATCCTCAATACTTCCTCGAAGAACAGGTCTCTCAGAGGCCATGATCCAAAGTGTGATCTGATCTGAGGCTTCAGTCAAGTTACCAATCCAGCAGACAGCTGTTGAAAGGGGCCTTTCCTCCCACCCACCTCCCGTGGGTGCTGCAGCCCCCGTGGCTGCACAGCTGAGACACACATCCTGCTGGAAACCAGCACACATGCTCCTGCTGAAAATCAGTGCAGCCCACAGGGAAGATTTCACTGCACCGGGTCAGTTCCCTGATCAGGACAAAGCATGGTAAGGAGAGTGCTCAGGCCAGCATCACTGAGACAGGGAGGAGGGGACATACAGCCAGGATCTTGGTGGAGGACTTGGTGGACTGCCTCAGTTTATATTGATTGATAGTCCCTCCCCAGCCAAGATGCATTCTCTTTTAAACCCCCAAGGCCTGATAATATCTTTTCATACTTTCCCAAACTTAAATTTTTGAGAAAAGCCACTGTCAACAAAAGATTTTGCTAATTTAAGGCAGACTGAGCATGTAGGCAAAGGAACATTGTGGGTGGAAACAGATATTGGGGATAAGAGGAACAAAAAATATGTTTACATAGGCAAGATGCATGTGTGCCTGGTTAGTCCCAAGTCAATTAAGATGATTTCTTTTGAAATAAATAGCAGAAACATTGAATTTAGTGTGAAGTTTGACATTGACTTCAGTGGGAGATGCATCTCAGCAACTGATCCTGTAGAACAATAGGCAGTAGTCAAAGTCGGGATCCTTTTAATGCAGTTCTGCAGCCACAGAATTTACCACAGAATCTACCAACTCCTATAAAATGGTAGGATAAGCAGTTAAATTATATTAAGTAAAATTTAGTTTGTGATCTGCCTGATTTTCACAGATAGACTTCAAAACCAAAAAACTTTTCTAAATAAGTAAACAGTGTATAAGAACAATACATGTTTGCGGAGCATTAATCCTGAAGTGTAATAATGGCAGTACAGAGCCACTCAGTGGGGACAGTAGTTTGGCAGTATGCTTAGCCTTCATTATCAGAGATTTTCAGCTGTAGATATCAGGGTGAGAAGACAAAGGATAGCAGATGCTTGTTGTCTGAGTTTGCTGGTTTTCAGATGCCCTCCATTGTTCCTGACATCAGGGAAGGAAGTTGTGTCCATTCTCCATTCCAGAATTCTCAACTGTTTTCTCATGCTGTATTGAGTTTCTAAAAACCCAGCATATTTCCAGCAAGATCTCCCTGGCTTGTTCAATGTACGTATGATACATTGAAAGTTTAAAAAAAAAAAAAAGAAAAAAAAAGTGACAAGTTTCTAACCAGAGAAATGATGCAGTCATCTCAAAGAATGAACCTCACAAGGCAGGAACTCTTCCATTGCCTTTAGCTCCAACTGAGCATAGGAGACCTTATTAACAGCACTGTGATGCTATTGCAGCATGCAGCGGAGCTTAAATGGTAAACAGAGAACAAGGAGAACTTCCTTTCCCCTTCTGTCCTCTCCCCAGATGTACGGTGTTAGGTTACTTAATTAATTTTAACAAGGGAATGACATTCCCCCTCCATTTGTGCCTTGTCTTGAAAGGATGCAATGTACAAATATCAGTTTCAGCATATGATCCCCCACCAAAAAGAATGCTGGGCCAGATCCTGCCAAAATGAGTAGCAAAATAACTTCTCAGAAAAAAACTGGGATTGGTCTTTCGAAAAAAAATATTTCCTGAGAACGCTAATTAATCTATGAGGTACTCAGTGTCTGCAAAGTTGTTCTTAGAAACTGAGATCTGGGCACCTTTGCTTGGAGGTGCTATTTATATCTTTGTATGCCTCTGCATGCAATAAAAGCCAGCATAAAATCATATAATTAGAGCAGCTTCTAATTGGAATGACAGGAATTAGGAGACATGGATAACAGCCAAAGTAAAAACACATAGGGACAAAAGCAAAGTGTTCTGTAGAACACCACAAAAAGAATGCAAGTGCTGGAATAAACTCTTATGCTGAAGTGGCTGCTTAAAACGAATGGCTAAACAAAGGACAATTGAGGTGGGTAAATGAAAGGAGACCTTGCAAGCTACAACATACCAAAATAAAAAATCCTCTTCAAACTGTACTGCCTTTCAGGGAGGGTGAGTGGGCTGATAAGTTTATTTACACTTTTAAAAAGCACTGCCAATCCCAATTTATCAGTTACTGTCTTGTGACAATTTATTCATTGTTCACTGTTAGAAGCTAGAAGTTACATAGGAAGCATGATTGGTGATAGCTTCTCTATTTCAATATGGTATAATAGAGATAACAGAGTGCCCAAAAGCTCTACAGCCGCCTTTTTGTCTGCTTTGTCTCTTTTCATTACTCTATCAGAATCTTCATTTAATATAATCCAAAAAAGCAAGGTAATTGCTTCACTTATCAGTTATCATCGCACTCGCATACTTATCATGTCAAAATTATTTATGTGGATGGCCAGGTTGATCTTGCTGCATTTAGAAGCTTAAAATTTGAATAACTGTTCTGCCAGTTAGGTTATCAAAATTGCAGCATAAACAATGAGTTTCTTCATTCTGTACCTTCGAGGGAGAATAGGAAGCATCTCATTGCAGGACTAGTTTACCCGTGGCTGAACACCGCTCCAGGGAGACTTACAGCAATTTTGTAGCCTGGCACTCTGAGTACTGGGGACAGGCTTCATTTGCTAGATGAACAGTAAATAAAAATGGCATGATATAAATAGAGACAATAGAGAGAGACATAAAGGGCCATTGTCAAGGTTGTCATAGGTCCCAAATTAAAACAGTAATTTACAGACCTGTGCAATGCTTTCTTAGTTTGTCCCTTCTGTTTGAAACATGTCTCATAGCTCTTTTTCTATATCATTTTTATTTCCTTATGATTTTGGTAGATGGTAGCTCACCTGTTTGAAAACCCCAGAGGCTGAAATAAAGCAAAGCATGCAAGATCGGAAAGTCATTTTAACAACTTTTTTTTAATATAAAAGAAATTTCCTTCAGCCAAGCTCTTGAACACCTCCACAAAAAGTAACAGAGAAAAGCCAAGCTCGAACAGGTACAAATAAAGCAAAAAGAAATGTGCAAACATTTTTTCCAGCACAGGTGTGGAATTACAGTATAGATGTCCTTTCATCAAACTACTCCAATAGCCAGGAACGTCTTCATGATAACTCCTCATCAGCACATTGCACACCACTGGACATTTTTACATGATGACTTCTCTGAATTTTTTTTTAATTGAAAGCAGACAAATTGATATTCATCACTTTTTATTCTACTAATAATGAGCATTCCAGAGGTTTTGCAAAGCTCTTCAGTGAGTGAGCAGAATAAATCCCAAGTGAGCAAGGACACCAGTAATTCACCCTGGAGGCTTCAGATTGGCTCATCACAAGACATTCAAATGAAAGAAGTCCTAAATAATCCACAACATGCAGATTGGGAAATTAGTTTGGATCTATATACTAAAGAAGTGAGGAGGGGTTTAACATGAGTTTATAAATCCTTGGCATACAGGGAATGGCCCAGTTCAATGAATTTTTAATTATTAAATGTTTTCTAACCTGTGTGTTCCCAGGCTTGTATTGCTGCCTTTGCTTCTTACACAGCAGCCATTGTGGTGGGTTATGCTACTGGCAATAACCAGCCATGGAACAGTGAGGACAGAGAGGGGCAAACAGCTTTTAGCCCTGTGTCAGGCCTTGAATCACTTTCAACTGGCCTCTCAGTCACTGCTTGGGAATTTCTATTCCAGACAGTCTGCTAGTCATATCCCTCAGTTTTTAAGAAACTGGTTGGATCTTTCAAGAATCCATAGGTGTCTCAACACTTAACGAAGCTCCTGACTCACAGACAGAAAAGAAATACATCTCCTTGCTGTAATTTTTTGGCTGGGTATTAAACAATTCTCTATCATGACTCCCTTTAGCCATAATTACTACAGCCTCTGAGACTTAGTAAATCTTGGGTAAAAGCCACAGCAGAGAAAAGGGCAGTTTGAAATACAAATTGTAATTTCTCAATAGGTTGCAATACCAAAATTATGTGGGCTAAACAGAGATCCTGTGCCTAGGTCAGTGCTCAGAATACTTCCATAGCTTGAATTTCAGGGCCTTGGTGATGTTTTGACCCAGCTATTTTGGGGTTTGGACTTCTGTGCATTTTATTTACCATATACCTTTACAGCAGGCTTCACATTCAACACTCAAGTAATGATTGCTCAAGCAATTAATGGCAAACAGCAGAGAGTAATGTTTGTGATTTTTTTCCTAGTCTTTGTTCCATGGGGGGCTCTAAAATATATTTTAAAAGTGTATCCAGGCAATCATTATCCATATCATGTTATGGGTTTTGTAACTTCACAATGCATTTGATTCAAATATCATAACTCTTTCCAGGACAAAGGCTTGTAACATTACAGATGCAGGGAACAGAGAGGTCAACAGTTGACAGCTGGTGGTTGGAGACACACAATCACAATATTCCCCAAGTTATTACAAAAATATTTAACTGAACAATGATGGAAGAAACTGAAAGAACCTAGTAAACATTAAAAGTAAACATAATTGTTGCAAATTTAATTAAATTCTCTGCTGTCTTTGATGTGATGGCTGATCTGTAAGTCTTTCAATTTCTTTGCTTTAATATCAGCATTTCCTCAGTCTAAACCTTTTTGAGACAGTAGCGTTTTATCTCAATTATTGCTTTTTCTCCATCAGTCTTTAAATGTAATCTCATTTGCCTTTATGGATACTGTAACCCTTCTGAACAGCTTTTAACCTTTTTAAAAACTGCCTTGACCTGAGGATGCCCAAAGTTTTTTCTTCTTCCTTCTCTGATTTTTTTAAAGCAATATTGAATAATAGAAATTGGACAGATGAATGATTTCCTATCCAGAGACCTGCATGTATAGTATCTTAGGACATTAGAACAGAATTTTTGTAATAATAATAGTAATAGTAATAATAATAATAATAATAATAATAATACTTCTGTTTAGCTTTTTGATAGTAAAGAACCTTCAGCTTTGACCTCCATTTCAGTGGCAGCATTGTAGCCTGTGTTGCCACAATATTAGCTTTATCTTTTCAAAGGGAAAAAAAAGCTTCCTTTGTACAGTAGCACATTAGCTTCAAAGAGCACTTACCTCAAGAGTCCAGCTCATCCTTCTGGTAAATTTAAGAAATACTCAGTTTAAGATTGTCTGTTTCAATCATGGATAACATAGATAACTTCATGTCTAAATGTCACAAAGCAAGCTTTATGTCTGCTTTGTCTTTTCTCCCCACCCTTTCAGTTTTATTTTCTCATTTAGTATCTATCGAAGATTCAGGCTAATGGAAGAATGATACAGGAGTACAACTAACTCTCCTGGAATTTGACTGTAAATGTAAAAGTTGCTATTCACCACGATTTGGTAGCTTTGTGTGTCTTAGATGTTGGGGGGAGAGGGGGATGGATATCTTGATGTGCAGTACAACACCTACAGAGTCAAGGGTGCGCCCTTTGCATCACCAGCCTGGCTGAGTAAATTCAGTTTAAATTCCTGGCTGCACTGGCCATAGATGTAACCATACATCTGCCTGCTCCATGTCAGCCGGTGTTTCCTTTACTGCCTTATGTGTGAAACAAGTGCACAGGCTTTCTGAACCAGCTGGACATGTGCACACCAAGCAGTAACACCCCAAAAGGCTTTTCCCCAGTGAAACCTGCCAGTCTGTGATACGTGTGCCAGTTCAAAAGCGTAAGGGCTTTCTGGTAATCTCCCTTGAGCTATCATCACAAAAAGCATCCTCTCTTTCTCTTCACTTCCTACATACACACAGTTTGAGCATCAGCACTCAGAAATTTGCTTTCCACTGTGATTACAATTACCTATCCCAAGCAGTGATGCTTAAAATTGAACTTAAATGCTTAAAATTGTTCATGAGAGCAAAAGGCTATACCTGTGAGCACCCTAATGTGTTAAACAACCATGCCAAGCAGCATTATATGAATCTTGCAGCAGCTGCTTAAAAAGACCATCTGCCAAAAGAGGTTGCTCTTCTATTTTAAGTTCTTCTACTTGTAGTTTTAAAGGAAAACAGTGAGTTTAGGAAGTTGATGATTAAGTTCAACTACACCTCTCTAGACTCAGACAGGAGCATTATTGCTCAAAAAGAGCATGTTTAGTAGAAGGCAGGGGAAAACTAGTTGCAGTGATCTTTCCCTGGATGAACACATATAAACGTATGTATACACGAGAATTTACATGGAAATGTCTTTATGCTATTTCATTTGAATTATGACTGCCTTGCGTAATATATATTTTGAGAGCTTAACATTGCAAAAGTAAACTAAAAAGAGGGGATATTTATTCTTTAGATTTAAAATTAATTTCCTGTGTTTTTCTGGGTTTTTATCCTATCTAAGTTGTAACCTCATGAGTTCTTTACACTGAGACCAGTATCAGATGAAATATAAATGTAATGGTTTCTATAAATGTTAACCCACTGCAACACTCCATCCCAGAACTACAGATCTGGCAACTGTTTTAGGTTAAGGTACTGCTCCTCTCCATGTTAGGTAATCCAATGTCATTTAAGTAAAATAAATTGGAACTACTCAAGGAATAAAAAGAGGTGAAAGTGCAGAATCTGGTTTGGATAAAAGTTTAATTCTTCAGTTCCAAGTGACACAGCCCTTACAGGAAGCAGAGGAAACTCAGACAGGAGTGGCCAAGTAATGAAGATGGATGCATCTTGTTATCAGCAAGCCATTTACTAGGGCTTGATGTAACCTTAAACATTGCAGATAGCTCAGTGGCACTTGCCACTAAGCCTCTAATTAATGAATAGCAGGCCCAAAATTAACAATATGCATTTACAGTTGAATTCTGGGCATTCATTAAATGATGTTCAAATATCAAGCAGTAACTGTTAGGCTTATTCCTTCTGGATTGCTGTATACAGTGTTTGTTTGCTGGGAGTTTTCACAGGAGGTTTTGTGTGTTCAACTGCTGTGAGCCCAGGTGCACTTCAGGAAAGGGTACAGTTCACTCGAGGAGGGCAAGACAGAGTAGCTGTAAAGCAGGCATTGTAACACCTGTGCAGCAATTTAAGGAGGATTAGAATGATCCTCTATTCAGAGTTAACTGCAGTGAGAAAAAGGACTTGATTGCTCAGAGCAGTTCTCAAACCTCAATTTTTTGATGTTACCCTCCTTTGCAGTACCCATGCTGCTGCCTTCCAAGGTAATCTGGAACAGGACACAGGAAGATTCAATGGTGGATTGTTTAGTAAAATACTAGTTTCCCCACAGCTCATGTGATAGCTCATGTGATTCCATTGCTGTGGAAGTGGTCCTGCACACAGTGTCCCAGCACCTTGAGCAAGCAGACAGATAAAGAGGCCAGCATGAAACCTGCAGCTTAACATGTATATGCCAGTCAAATGGCATTTTGGAACAGTAATACAGCAAATGATTTTAGGTGGTCCTACTGCAAATGTTGTTCCTTAGGAGAAACAAAAGTGCAGCTATAAGAAATGCATCGGACCATGTTTCCATACCTGCTAAGTCATATCTATATCAAATCAGAAGTAGTTTGAATCACCTTCTGTGCTCAACTATAATGCAAGTGAGAGAGATTGAGCCTTTCAGAAATATTGGTATAAATGCAATTGAGGGCAAACAGGCAGAGCTAGTTTAAGCAAAGTCAGAATTGAATCCAACATCCCTGAAAAATTAGACAGACTGGTCTCTGTAAGTCGAAAGGTAACTATAATTTTCTGGGAATAGATCATTTCAGACCACTAACATCAGTATTCAGCAACATGAGGTTTTCTGCATTATGAGTGTTCTCATTAATGTGCCATCCAGCTACTACTGCATGATAAGTGCAGGGATATTATCTATTAAAAAAAAAAAAGGGGGGGGATAGAGAATAAGTGGTACATTTCTGAAAGACATACTGCAGATCATCTTATCCTAAAACTATTCTCCATGTCAGAGGAGTTTTCATGCAATACCAGTTTGCTGTGATGTAAAATTGCTAGTGTGATTGGCATTCCTGTTGCATTACATACAGTAGAAAAACATCCGCTCTGAGTAGAACTCACTTTCAACTATGCCTGCAAACATTTGGGGTTTGTGCACAGGCTGTGTAAGCAGGATCCCATGCACATTCCACATAATCCAGTGCCATGCATCCAGTTCCATTTATGGGCAAAATGAAACACAGGCTCTTCTTACTATGGACTGTTCCCACATCAGCCTTTTCAAAGTTTAATGTGGACGAATTTAGGAAAGGGGCACTCCCATAGCTCCATGCAATCCATTCAAAGTTTTGCAGTTTAAAAGGTAAAAACAAACAAACAAACAAACAAACCCACCACCAGAAAAACAAAAACAAAACAAAACAAAAAAAAAACCACCCCACAATACCAACCAAAAAACCCAAACAAACAAAACACCAAAAACAAAATAAAACAAAACAAAAAACCCCACAAACATTTTCTTAATAAAAGATTATTCTGTAGAAAAGGTAAATGGGATGGTACTTTGTAACTGGGCCTGAATTTTCCTTTGTGATTTGTTGATAGAAGATGGGAAAAACAACTGTCTCATGCAGCTTTCCCAGCTTCTTTTTGCTGTAAAGAACCAAATGCATACTATTCTGTACATGTGTAAGGTGATGCAGTTATACTGAGAGTTGCTTTCTTTTATCTTTTAACAAAAAACTTAATTTGAATGAGAAAACTGTATTATCTCTCATGAAGAGAAAGCTCTTCCTCCTTCTTTTTTTTTTTTGTCACTTCCTTATAGAATTCTCTGAAGCTTTCCCTAGCAGCTTCTCTCTTTCTCTCTGCAACTATTTTGAAAAAAAGGAATCTATAAATCAGCAACAAGTATGCTTAATTACCAATAGATAAGGTGACAGACAGCAACATTCCAGTGTTGTGAAATTCCAGAAAAATGCAGTAAAATATATTTAATAGGATAGATCTTTTTTGGATCATTACTGCTTATTAGTAACAGTATGAGCGTTCTGAATGTAGTTTGAAAGAAAGGTGTAAATTCACAGTAAAAATGTTAGTACATGTTTTTAGAATTCTGAATATTCATCTCTCTTATTTCTCCCATACGTGCACCCCAGTGTTAGTTGGCAGCATTTGAACTATGGTTTTATATTTCTAGAACTGTCCTTACTCCCCTTTTCCAGTCATAGGAGCCAAGAACTGCAGCAGGCTTTGTAGAGGCACACATTAATTTCAGTTTAGTCCTGCAAGCTACATTCCTTTCCAAACATGTTTTAACCTGACATCATGTTCTTCCTCAAACTTCTCACAAATGAAGATGTGATTCATACAAACTTCCACTCTCCCCAGGCTTTGCCAGCTCTTAATTTTCTTTAGGTAGACTTTGTGGGGAACTGTGATTCTCAACAGGAATAACAAACTCAGCACTTCCCATGTGCTGTACCAGAGGTAGTGTGGCAGCATCAGGGGTCTGCAGACCATGCAAATCCCCATTCTGAGCAGAATGTGTGCTTCAGAAATCTTGCCATAGGTTGTTTCATGAACAGCAATTGCTCTTTGTAGCAGGGGTGGGGCAAGGGGCTCCCAAGGTTGGCAGTGTTTATCATGAACTAGTAGATGAAATGGGGTTGGATTTTATTCTGGCCATCAACTGCCTCACACTGCCTGCTGCTACATTGCCCTGTGGGACAAGTGGAGGGACTCTGTTCTGTCACTATCAGACTTTATCTAGTTTTGTTGAAAAAGTACATTGGTTGATTTTGATAATGGATTTATATTCCTTAATGCAATGAGCTATATGAGCTATTTCTTCTACTTGAAAGAACAATTACTACACCAGCCACTTTCCTTAGTAAAGATGAAGGAGTTTGAAGTTATCGTCAGGTTTATTCCTTGTGCTTCTTAATGAGCCAGACTGTGCCATACTTTTGTTTCAGAGCCTGGTGAGCAGGCTTTCCTCATGGGATTAATGCATGATTTTCTGTTGCTTTCCCTTTGAGCTGTCACACGTCTCTAGGCAAAAAGCTGTCAGATCTCCCAAAAAAGCATTTATGCCTTAGAATTGTAGACTCATTAAATTTGGAAAAGACCTCTGAGATCATCAAGTCTAACCATTAACCCAGCACCACCATGTTTACCACTAAACTATATCCCAGGTGCCCTATCCACATGCCTTTTGAACATTTCCTGAGATGGTGATTCCACCACTTCCATGGGACTCCCATTCCAGTGCCTGACCACCCTCTCAGTAGAAAAATAATTCCTAATTTCCAGCCTAAACTCTCCCTGGTGCAACTTAAGGCCATTTCCTATGGTCCTGTCACTTGTTACTTGGCCAAGGAGACTGACCCCCACCTCACTACAGTCACATTTCAGGCAGTTGTAGAGAGCAATAAGGTCACCTTTTGGGCCTCCTGTTCTCCAGGCTAAACAACCCCTACTTCCTCAGGTACTCTTCATATGAATCATTCTCTAGACCCTTCCGTGGCTCCACTGTCCTTCCTTGGATGAGCTGCAGCCCCTCAATGTCTTTCTTGTAGTGAGGGGCCCAGAACAGGACACAGCACTCGAGGTATGGCCTCCCTCCCCAGTGCTGAGCACAGGGAGACGATCACTGCCCTGGTCCCCCTGGCCACATCATTGCTGATACAGGCCAGGAGGCCATTTGCCTTCTTGGCCACCTGGGCACAGATGGCTCATGTTCAGGTGGGCTGTTGTGACTCAGGTGCAAGACCTGGAGCTTTGCTTTGTTGAACCTCATACAGTTTGCCTATGTAAACACTGTATAAATGCCACATATAAATGCCACTAAACCAAATACAAAACACAGCCTGAAAGTCATTTGGAGGTATTAAGTGAGGTGTAGCTAGTGAACATCTCTGTGAGACTATTTTGCTCCCAAAGTCATAGTGAAGAACCACCCAAAGGCTCAAAAGCTGCTTTATATACTTTCAAGTATAAAGACCTCAATAAATTATGTACAAAACAAGCCAAAGAAATAATGGAATCCAGAGAAATAAGAGATCCTAAAGCTCCGTAAGAATAGGATCACAGGATGAACTGAGGCAGAAAAAGAGAAATCAACTAAAATAGAAAAGAAGATAAAGAAAAGTGAAAGGGCTGAACACTTTACAGAAGCTCTTCTGTCCTTGGAAGCAGTATATAATTTACCATAGCATAACCATATTATCCATTTATCATACAACCAGTGTAGGATATCATGCAGACCATTCATGAGTCTTTCTAGGGGTCACACAAACAGTGTAAATTGTCTCCAAGAGTCTAGGAAGAGGCATCATGACTCTCACAGTGCAGTTGGCAGTCCCCTGGCAGCAGAACCACCCTCACGAACAATTTGCAGGCTGTGCTTAATCCAGTTTAATTCACTTGAACAATGAAGTTGAAATCCATTTAGCAAGGAGGTCCAGGTTAGCCACTCTGTAGACATCCTCTGTTGGAAATCTGGGCAGAAATTACAGTGTTTGCAGCAATCTACAAAAGTATGTGAAGTGTGTAAATTCACATGTTTAAAATACCAGAATTCTAAAGATGTAAAAGAGATTATCTTGTGAAGTATTATCTGTTTACATCAGCTGAGGGTACAACCTTACCTGATTTTTTTTTGATAGTGCAGTTAACAGTGATTCTTGGAATGTTTTTTTTTTCCTTCTCTATGTTACTATAAAACTGTTTCTGTATGCTAGGCTCCAGGAACTGCACTTCTTTTAAAACATAAATAAAAACACTAAAAAAAGAACAATGTTGTCCCAAGCGAATGGTAACAGGACAAAAAGACCTCACATCTCTGATCATTTCCTAAAGTAAGTCAGTTTTAGTTTTTTTTACTGGTCAAAATACAGCCAAGATCAGTAGTGAGATTACAACTGGGCTATGAGTAATCTGTTTGTTTCTCTTCTCAGAAAGCATAGCCTGTCTATGGGCTGATCACTTTGCCTTTTGTCTTTCTGCCATTTACATTTATTTAGCCAAATCGCTTCTAAGAAATGTTAATCCATCACATTATCTGATTGCTCAGCCCTTACTGGGCAGGTAACTCAGGTACAATCAGTTTCATTGCCAGATTGGATAAAACCCTTCACATGTGTCTCATTTGGTAATATGCTCTTTAGGAATTATGATTAGTGCAGATGTTGCTTCTTAATTTGTGAGAGAACCATGTCAACAAATTTGTTTAAAATATAAAACTGTTCATTTATTTATGCTGCATGATTTATGTTACACCCAGTGTCTGAGGCCAAACCATGCCAATTACCTGCCTTTGGCCCAGTAGTCAGTATAAAAGACAGTAATAATTTTGCTCAAAATCTCTATATTTTTTTAAATTGATAGCCAAAGATCAAATAACAGCCTCCAGATACAAAAGTTGAAATGGGGAACATGTGATGTCATTAAGGCCTGCTAGTCTCCTCTGCAGGGCACACTGGGCTCTGTCCCACACAGAATGCAGCTTCAGTTCTGTCCTTTTTCTTTGGAGACGGAGAGAGCACAAGCACTGGGGAAAGTCTTCCTATGCCTAAACGTTGTCACCCCATCTAACTAATCAGTCAGGCTGTATCAGCTGCATATGTATCTAGTGGATTGCATGAAATCTTTCTCATTTCTGTCCTGATTAGATCTCTAGCATGGGGAGGAATGTTTTAAATATAAGATGAAAATTGTCACCCATCTTTATTCTGGTAAGCACCTAAAATCCCACAGCTGGATACTGCAAAGTCCTAGTAATATTTTCTTTAATATTGTCTGCATATTGAGTGTATTCAGGGGCTTCAGGCCTTTTATTCAGACCCTTTTTCAGGACTTTGGGCTATGGAAATGGCTTTACTCAGAGCTAGCATCCACGATGCCTGATGTGCAGACTGCTGGGAGCTGCCTCTGGGGCTGGAGCTAAGGGCAGGAGGGCAGCACAGTTTAGCCACAGCGTTCACATATGAACTTTCAGAGCTGGCAAGTCCTACCCAGGCACAAGTTCTTTGATGTGTGGCACAGAGTGAGTTTCTAATATTCATGCCTTCAAACAGGGCCAAAATTTGCCTAACAGTAATCTCTCATCAATGATTCACATGGATTTTAAAAGACAGTTCCCAGCTTCATTTCTTTTGCTCAGACCAATAGTTCCATTGTTCTTAAAAAGAGAATTGTCTTTCATCACAAATAAACTGCAAAATGTTTTTCTGTGTAGTAGAACTGAAAAGTGGTTTTCAGATACAATTGGCATTTCTGTGCTTAGTGCTGGAGGTGGCCATGTTGCTGAAAAATGATGTTGTCTATGATGCCAACCATATGACAATTAACTCAGCAGAGGAGAGTGTGTGAATCCATTTCCAACTTCTTTTAATAATAGGGTAACAACCAAAATGCTTTCTCCAGTGGTTAAACCAATATTAAATTCGCCTAGAAACTTGTTTACGGGCTTTTCCACTGGATTTGTCTATTGCCAATGCCATAAAGGACATCAATTTTCAGTAAGACAACCGCCTCCAGCACTGGGATTGGAAACGCCAATTGTAATTAAAACTTTTTTTTTTTTAAGCAAATGCTTTTTGCAGTTTAATTATGTCAAGAAACACTACTTGTTTTGTGAACTTACAGACTTTTGAACTCAGCAAAACTCTGGCATTCAGCAGCAAAACTCCTGTCCTTGCTCATGTCAGTGGTGCACTTAGTGCTCCAAACACAACACTGGATATTCAGACTTAAATAAAATTTGAACAAACTATATTGCACCCAGGTTAAATGTGCTGTAAACACTGATTATTTGCAACTCACATTTAATCCTAATCATGGGTTATGTATATTTTCCCTCTTTGGTATTTCTGGTGTAATCACAGTGTGAGTCACACAACCTATCAAAAGTGCAGATATGAACTACAGTTGTTTTATATGTTTCTAAACAATGAAAACAGAAAAAGTAATCTCACGACAGCTAAATGTTTTCTATTTTCAAAAGGCTCTTATTGGTGACATTTCTCCCTGCACTGCTGTTTCTGCAATCACATAGCAACACAACCCTTGAAATAACTTTTTTGTTCTCAATATATAAGGTGCAGTCTTTGGAGAAACTGATTCTGCTCAAACGCCACCTGTTTAAATGCTAAATGGCATCAAAACCAAAGAGGAAAAAAAAGAATGACAGTCAATGGAGGAGACCACTCCCCTGTTTGGATGACTGAGGTCCCCTCTTCAGCTATTAGTCCCTTTTTCTTGACTTTCAAAGTGGGTGTAGCAGAGTTAACTTGGTGCAGTGCCTGACCCT
Source organism: Certhia americana (assembly GCA_018697195.1). Classification (NCBI taxonomy): domain Eukaryota; kingdom Metazoa; phylum Chordata; class Aves; order Passeriformes; family Certhiidae; genus Certhia; species Certhia americana. The sequence continues at coordinate 15,873,859 of CM031864.1, read as the reverse complement.
ACAATCCTTCAGAGGATTCAGACTTGCTAAGACCCTGTATCATTCTCTGTTAAGACATGCCTGCAAGCTCCTCATGCTGGTTCTTAATGTTTCCATTTCAGCTTTTAACTATGCATTTGAGTATCTGCTTCTAGCAAGGCCCAGCTGAACTACTTTTTAGGAGGCATCAGTATATGTTGAGGTAGGAAAACAATGATGAAACAGATATCTAACATCCAAATACTCTCAAAGTTGGAGAATTTCAGATCTTCATCTAAACTCTTCAGGTTGGGCTCACCTTCCTTCAAGAAGCATCTTCATTTTTCTTAGCTGCCCTCTCTTCCAAGTTTTATCCCCTTCCTAAAAGCCACTCTTGCTCCTCTTTTCTTATAACTGCACAATAAACTGACTGTGGTCCTCCTAAGCAGGACCCTCCCTTTGCCGTCTTCACCTGTACCACTTCAATTTCTCCCAACCAGCAAATCCCAGTTCTCTGTGGTGCCAGGGCAGTGGGAACGTTATCAGCTCAGCTACCAAATGCCAACTAGGAACGAATGTCCAATTTTTATATTTTAAGGTTTTGCAGCTCTGTGTAGAATTCATGTATGAGCATCTATAGGGTTTAACTAGTGAGCATGAAGGGGTCTAAGGAAAGAGTGCCACAGGTATTGAATATCTGTGGCAGTATCATTCAAGAGAAGATTCTTGTCCAGTCAGGAAATGCAGAGTTAAAGATCGAGCTTACTGAGTGATGGAGTTGGTTGTGTGCAAGAGCCAAACAGAAGTGGCCAGTGCCAAATATTTCAAGCAAATCCATGTTTATCAAGTTCAGGATTATTCAGTTTTGCTGCCTGCCTTGGGCTCAGCTCTGAAGAAAGTCTGAGGCAGCGGGAATATCATCAAGAAGGAAGAGTCAAATGTTCAAAGGAAGATGTTCAGGGACATGGAGCTGCATGTAGCAAGAAGCAAGAGATGGGAGAAATGGGAATACAAGAGGTTGTTACTGTTTTTTTAATGAGCAGAAGTTCTTTTCAGGATGGTTTATTTTTCAGAAACTTGCACATATTGCAGCTGTATTCAAGTGTGTAAAAGGGAGAACTCCTCTTTTTCCTCTTTTTTAAGCACAATGTGTCATTCTCTGTGCTTTCTAAGCTATAAAATTAGCACTAGCAGCTGTAATACAAATGACCCACCAAAAAATCACATCCCAAAGCCTTCTGAAGTTAGTATGGCCTATTATGGATAGTCCTTGTAACACAGCCCTAAAGGGAAGCAAAGCACCCAGCTGATGTTGTCAGCTTTCAGAGTGAGTTTCTTCTGTGTTCCCACAATATGTTCTACTAGATTGAGCACCTCTTTAAGACCACATAGAAATTCTCTCCTGCCAACAATTTTTATTCTGTAAAATTTTTCTTTAGTTTCTCACCACAGGGTTTATGAACACCCTAAGTTGTAATGGGAATGAAGTCAGCAGAACATAAAGTCTGGTCAAATCTCTCTTCCACACCAGCTTTGCCCACACCAAGATTGCAGGAAAATATGCTCATTATGGAGTGATTTTGAACATGTTTTCTGTCTAGAAAAGCAGAGGGAAGAAGAAGATAATGTCAGTCTATATTCAGTGGCTTCAGTATCTTCGCTGCCATGGATGCATAGGGAAATTGAAAGATATTGGTCATCATTTCCCCCCAAACAGAAGTTTTCTTCAATGTCACAAGTGTACATCTGAAATACTGATATGACTTACACCAAATCAAGTAATGTACTGGTTTCGTTGTCAGAACAAATACATACATAAGGCTTTTATTATTTTAATGCCACTATATTGTGACATATTTGCATGCCATATTCCATTCATATCATCTGTATAAGATGTCAAGTACATTGTTCTTGCAATAATTTTAGGAATGTAATATTTTCAAGTTCAGGAAGTTAACAACTTGGGCTTTTTGCTTTGCACATCGTAACCTTTTATGTTATCATTTGGTGAGATGAGGTGAAGACACAGAGGTGCATAAATTGGAGACCTCAGATCTGTGATTATGTTATTGCTGACCCTCATCACATCTAACATTGCACTGTGCAGCTCTGCTCACAGGAAAAAAAATAGTCAGAGAGAGGAGGCAAAGCATAACTTGTTCACTTGAGAATAGTTATGTTTTGATAGGTATAAATCAGGATAGTTATGCTGCAGTCAGTGTTATATCACTGAGGATTTGGGCACAATAACTTCCCAATCTGCTTTGCAGGTTGAAAATATATATATAGATTCAACTTCATTTTTTGCTGGAACACATGTAGCATAAATAGTGCACAGTAGCTCTAAAGAAAGGAGCTCTTATGTATCCTGCAATCACCAGAAGAGGCATGAATGGGTCTGTCTTTCTCATTTTCAGATGCTGTAACAAGTTCTGAGTCAGAGCTCGACAAGTGACCCGAGCACAGTCCACCAGCAAGCAGCTGGCCCAGGCTCCAGTGAGCACAAAAGGGCTGTGAGGATGGCCTTGCCCACACACAGACACTTTGCAGAGCTTGGTGTGCTTCTTGTCTATGCCATCTGATACCATGGTAATCTTTTAACACAAAAATTGCTGTGGTTGTGGTGCTGTCACCTCAGGATATTTGGGAAAGGGGTTTCCTAGTCAAATTATATTTTCCTAATGCAGGACAGAGCTGTCTGTGCTGTGATCTGTCCTGAGGAGTTTGTGAGTGGTTGTAGGCATTCTACAGCACCGTGTATAACAGGCAGTGGCTTTCTCATACACAGGTATAATTTAATTCATGAAGCAGATTTCATTCATCAGCTTTTTAAGACTAGTCAGGGAAGGTGAAAGTTGATGCAGATGCACAAGCAGAAATGGGCCCTTAAAAGCTGCCATGGCAGACATGGCATTCCAACTAACCTTCAATAGAATGAAGATTCACAATGCCAGTGTCTAATAACTGTATCTCATTCCAATACATTTCAAGGTATTTCAAAGTATTTTCATTATTTGTATATAGGGTATACATTATTTGGTATTTCAAGGCCATTCTGTGTAAACAGTGTGCATTGCTTTGTGTCTTAATCTGCAAGACAACCAAATATTTTGCTTGCAGATATATGTTAAGGTTTAATGAATCTCCTGCCATAAAAGTGTTGCTCAAGACTAATGAACAAACAAATATTTGTTTAAACCTCTTTGTGAAAGTCAAACACACTTTCAACAACTATCCATGTACTTATTGTCAGATGTGAGTCATCACTTAGGTGCCTGGCCTTATGCTCTTAGCAGCTAATGCCAGTAGTCTCACAACATTTTTTTCACTCATTTTTCCCTCTTTCTGCCCCCACTTCCATCTCCAGTAAGAAGCAGTCTGGAGAGTCTTTTGCCAGTGGCAGAACTTACTCTCCTTCAGCACTGTTTGTGCCATAGTGACAGCTGTCCCCCTTGCTGTCCATCAGGTGGTGGTGGCCTTTGGGGCCACCTCAGCCCCTTGTTCCACACAGCAGCTGTTTGCTTCAGTGCGACTCTGGGGTCCTGCTGACAAAGTGAGTGTAAGCACAACCATCTCTTCTTTTCCTTTTCCCCAGCCTTCCAGGAGTACCTGTGGGGGATTGAGGTTCTGTGTGGATCCTCTTCTGACTGTCAGTGTGCCAGCAGTGGGTCTCCCTTCCAGCAGTTTCTCATCACGTCTTTGCCAAAACTTAGCATCTCCTTCTAAATTGACAGCTAAGCTCTTTGTGTGACCACTCCCTAATCTGTCACAATCACAATGAATAGGTTCACCCCAACCAGTTAAAATACCAGGGCTTTGCTAACCAGCCCCATATCTGGGGCACTGGCCATTTCAGCAGATCTATCTGCAGCTGGAGAAGGATGGATATGTACACCCTTAGACTCAGTGGTATCTGGAAAGTTCCCATAGGATTTGTTTCCTTAGTATATACTATGGACTTAGAAGGTGCATTAATAATGGGGACTTATTTCTTGTGTTACTGAGTGACATTCAAATTGTGTGTCAATGCTTATTTTATTTTTATTCTGCTACTAAACAAGCTGAAGGCTTTAAGGGTATTTTTTGTTCTGTTGTGTCAGAGGGGTCTACCCAGGATGGAAAAGAAAATCAATGTTTCAGGGTTGTGTAACTGTAGGGGTTTTTTTCATGTGTTTCTTGTTTCATTATGAGGAAGGAATTAAAAATCCCTCCTAGACAGTACTTAAAATATCAAAGTCATTGTTTAATGCCTTTGAGTCACTGTACAACTAATTCAATTGCACAGTGTAGTGCAGTTTCACGGTATGTGAAACACAGATAGTAGAGAGGAATGATTGGAAAGTTGAATAAACACAGCATTAGTTTGCAAAGTCTGAAACTTTCTGATGACTTCTTTAGCAATGATCCAGCACAACAGCTCATCAGCAGAAATGAGAACAGAAGCTTTTAAACCCAGAGCCTCTGCCTCCTGTACCTAAGCTAAGCTAGCTGGGTTCTTGCTGGCTGGAGGCTCTTGACCCTCCTCTGAACCAGCCACAGGAAGTGGGTTGGGTCAGCATTGGATGTCAGCAGCTTTTGGTGAAGCAGACAGGGGTCAAAGCTCTGATGATCACTGCGGCTTTGCAGGAGCCTTAAGCAAAAATGAGCCTCAGGTAGTCAGGGACCAAGGCAGCAGAAGACTTAGCCACAAGACACTCATGAGGGCAGTGCACAGCCAACCTGGCTCCCTGTACATTGAAACGGATGCTGTGTTAGGCACCCAGTAACCTGCAGGGACCTGAGGTGCTTGGTGACACGACAGGGATTGCAGCTATTGTAGCACCATCAGTAAAGGGTGATTTCATGGCTAGCCTGGCACATCCGACTTCACGCCCAACCCTAAGAAGCTGTCACCTACAAGAGGTCCTCCAAATACATCAGGGGTTATTAGGGAAAGGTACAGATCCATCAGCCTGATTTGTATGAGTAGTGTTGCCATCATAAAGAAGATCATCCCAAATAATTCCTGAATTTATCTTTGTATTAGCTTGGCAAGGTACAGGAGCAACCTTATCCCGTTTTACAAATAACAGTCTGAGGCACAAAGTGGCTTCAGCTTTGCCTCTCTCATCACTTTAGAAGAGGTAGTGGTGGTATAGACTTATCTGGGTTGGCTCTCATTTAGTTAGGTGTGGTAGTATTTAGCCCACAAACTTTCTTCTGATGCAGGTTTTATGTGCATAGAAACAAGACCTGGGGCCCTATCTGCTCTCTGCAAGGAGCTGTTAGCCTCCCCATTTCCTCACCAAGGCTGCTGGAGCTGCTATGCCTAAATTAGACATTCCCTGCCCCAGCCTCCTTACCCACATAGAGATCTCCCAGTGAAGGTGTCCACACCTGGGTCTGAGTTAGGTGTTCCCATACATGGGAGTGCCAGAGTCCTGAAACAAGCATCCCCTACCCTGCCCTTAGAGCCAAATTGAAGTGACTTGGTTTGGGGATATCTGTGGTTGGTAAACCACCCTGTGGGAGTAAAACACTCTAATCATGAATTCCTACTTTGGTTTCATTTTTTCCCACACAAAAACAAACATAAAATCAAACACAAAAAAATGTCTTGAAGCTATCTCGGTCACCATTCAAATATTGATGCTTAGTGTTTGCAACTGATTAGTATTGCCACTGAATCACAGATATTTCCTGTATTAAGTGGCCCTAAGAGTCAATGTCAACATTTTAATGACCACAGCAGTATTGTAGGTAGTGGCAGTTTGGCAAAGAGAGAAGGTAGGAGTGGAATTACTCTTTAATGAACATCCTGAATGGGCACAGATAGGAGAGGAAAAGGAGCGAAAAAGGGAAAGGACAAAGAAGCACACATGTGCTCATAAAAGTTTCTGACAAGTTAAAAGCCTCAGAAACAAATTTGAGTTTAAAAATGCATTTGAAAAGTTACTATACTCACTTTTGTACCGAACAACAATGGTGGAATGCTAATAACATTTAATTTCCCTTGACTTCTAACCTTCTTAACCTGCTGTGCTGCTAGAACAGCGCTGTAAATCAAAATATGCTGTATTGTATGGTGAACATGTGTATTGAGTCATTCCAGACTGCCTGGTGCTTTTTAAAAACAAAACTCACAATAGTGTTTGTGCTGTTTTTCATTTTTCATAGACCTTTCCCCTCAATCATGCTGCAACTGGTTAGGTTATGTATTAAAAATACAATATAAAAAGGAGGGAGGGAAGATGTAGGGGTAGACATAATACCACAGAAAGTACAGCACAGACAAATAGGCCAAAATATCCTTGACATTACTTTCCCCTTTGTTCTAAATGTTCTTCCAATTTCAATAAAAACAAATTGGAATACTGCCTGGGGTCTACTAAATCATTAGTAAATTAAGAATCTGTTTTTAATAACATTTCACTTGTAAATAATGCATTAATTGACTTGCTTGAAAGTTAGCTTGAATGTTAGAAACTCTGGCACTAAATGTGTAATGAAAGAAGTGCACCATTTGAGGAGGCTGGATGGTAAATGTAACAAATTAAATATGACAGTTGATATTTGTGAAAATGGTGATATAATTAGAGGACACCTGCAGCTGTTTTCCAACCAAAACAACAGAAATTAAACATGTATAAAGTATGTGTGTCATATTTTCTCTTGGCATGTTTCTTTTCTTCTCTTTAGGGCCTTTTTTTATGCGTGTCTTTCTATTTTTTCCTTACCTTTTGTCAGGTCATATGCTTAACAGGTGTCTACTTATCCAATTATACCATTTGTTAGATCTTTACGTGATTGTTTTGCAGTGTAAAGACAAAGAACCTGAATTTTATTTACCAAGCAAGATCTAGAAGTTGCTAGAGCACATGACACATGCCCGAGCATACTTTAACCGTGGGTTGTTGGGAGTAGTCAAGAATTATACCAAGACAGTTCCCGTGCAGATAGCTCACTTACGTATTTGTCCAGCCTGACTTTGATAGTATTGGTGAGGATTTCTGCAAACTGAAAGGTGATGCAATGCAATGTGTAAGCATTGCAAATGTGTAGTGTTCTTGGCATGTGTGCAGTTGAAAGAGAATATGATGCTGTCCTGGCCATCTCACAAGGGTTTTGAACACCAGCTTTCTAATGATAAAGGAAAAATGTGTTCTTGAACAGCATAGATCCCCATGCCATTCCACTACTTGAAAAGTGTGAAGCAAATTGACCAAAGATGGCCAAAAGTGATACATTTTTGACTTGGAGCCAAAGATTCCGGGTATTTCAGTGCATGGATTCTTTTCCATCTGTCCTTGCTCCTTTCCAGTTGGTGTAGAGACATCCTGCCACAGGAGATAGAATTTGGACTTGCAGGAGTCTCTAGACTGACACTCTTCAGAGTTACAGCAGTAACAAGGCAGTGGAATTACTCAGGTATAAATGAACAGAGCCTAAATGGAACATAACATTTTACTCGTGCTTAATACCATGTGACCGTTTTGCCTGGTGTCGGAGTTAATGGGCATAGAAACTGCACTATTGGACTGGGCATAGGGCACACTGAAGCCAGTACCACTTCTGTTCCCATAGATTCCACCTGAGGAAGGATTTCAAGCTGTCCCAGAGTCTCTTTTGCTAGGCTTTGACATATAGCAATTTTCCCACAGTGAAAGGAAAGACAATACAGAGCAAGGCAAGCTGTCCTCACCATGAGATTCAGCTTTCACTGGGGAGTTTTCTCTGTAGCTGAGGCACATAGAGCAAACTTATGTGGGGAAAGTCCATTGCACTACACAACCAGCTGTGGATACTGTAAATCTTCAGCATGCCCTTTATCAGCTGTCAGAAACACAGACATTCATAAACAAAGGAGAGCAGGAGACCAAAATTCACATTAAAATAAACAATGTGGACTTTGATTTGGAATGTGCTAACAGAATAGACATGAGCTATTTAAATAAACATACCAGCCAATTGTGTCAGCTTTGCTTTGGGGACAACACTACCTTTGTTACTGGGGTTTGTATCTGTCTTGATTAGAGCCATGTCAAGCAGCTGTTGAGATTGACTCCGATGACAGATAGGATGTAATGTACATGACACTGGAAGCAAAGTATCATGGAGACAAATTGTGTGATGGCTGAGAAAATCTTTATGGCTTTTTCAGATATGGGAGACTTCTTCCCTGTAGATGCAAATATATTTATTTGTCTTAAAGTTACAGACTTATAGCTGCTCTTGCAGGTACCTGTTTTTATGTAATAACTTCCATTCTCCACTGCATCCCCCAGCCCAAGTAGGGGGCTGTTTCCACCCTGCAGCTTCTGAGTAGCACACTCTGCATGCTCCGTTTATTCCAATAGTGGTGGATATGACAATTATGGAAGAGAAGCCGTTTGCTGCCTCCAAGGACAAGGCAGTAATAAAGTTCCACAGAAAGTGCACCCTGCTTTTCTTGTTGTAAATCACACCAGCACATAGTCAGGCTAGTCCCACCTGCTTGCACAGCTTTCAAGATATGTTCCCCCTTAAGCTGATTTTACAGGTACTATTTCCTGTTCATCATGTAGATCTCAAATGACTTGATGGTGACTGGTGATGGAGCTTGGTAGGCAGGTGATACAGGAGAGGTGCAGTTCACAGGGACAGGTTTCAAACCTCTGCTGTGTCAGCAGCCACTCTGTGACTCTCCTTTTTAGGAGCAAGATCTTCACTGTGTTAAAACTGCGGGGAGTTCTTACTCTTTAAAAGAACAATTTTCTTGGATAATTTTCTGCTCCTATTCTCTATGGGCTTTTGCATTGGTAGCCAGCAGTTTCTTTGAGACAAATGTATCAAGAGCTGCATTTCCCAGGTAAAAATCATGAAGTAAAAACATGAAGTAAAAACATGAAGTAAAAACTATTACAACATTTACAATATTCAGCCTCCCTTCATCTTTCATTTGTACAAGAACTGTCCCATGGATATACACAAATACACCTTTATCTTGGTTCCTTTATAGGGCATTTTGCAGATGCTGACCTTCTGAATGGATCAGGGATCCATTATAATTTTTATTTCTTTTATCAGTATATTCAAACACTGTAGATACTCAATTTACCTAAAACCCCTCTTTTATTAAATAGCATTAGCAACAGAGATGATGGCTCCAAAGACTAACAGTTTTTTATGGTCTAAGGGGAGCATGCTTAGGAATATGGCCTTCAGCTTGATGTCTGTAGGTTTGCAGCAGTGGATCAGAGAACCAAAGCTACAAGGAGTTTGACTACACCCGTATTTGTTTTTCAGGAACAAATTTGTTGGCTTAAATTAAGCCTGCTAAAAATGTGGCCAAGATTTGCCCTAGGCCAAAAAAAATGCCCCTTCTTTGCCTATGTAACGTTACACTGATTTGAAGATTTTCTTAAGTATAGAATGCTAGAGATCAAAATACAAGCCTAATCATTAGGAAAAAAAAATTAAAATTAAAAAATTAGTATTCCCAAACATAAGGAAGATGTGCTGGCTTAGTTAAATAAGGCACAACTGGTATTATTTAATTAAAATCTAGAGTGCAGCTGTTAGGGGAAAATCTAGCCAGTTTCAGATAGAAAAATATGCCCTAATAATGTGTTTCAACATCATTTTGATGCTAAACTCAAGAGTATGGTAGGTGTGAATGTTTTGCATGTGCATGCATATGTATACATACACATCTGTGTCTCTGACAGAGGGGGAAAAGACAAATTTGTTCAAATACGTTTTCTGTATTGAGGGAAACTATAAATAAAACTCTACTTATGTGAGCCAGCAGCCGGGAGACTCTGAGGATGCACAGTGTGTGCTTAGAGAGTAAGGACAAGGGGAGGTGATGCTGGGAGATGCTTTGCCTATGCACATGGGCCTGGGTTTTGTGTCTTTGTCCACCCAGGCATACACAGTGGACAGAAGAAAATGTCTTTGTTTTGTTTGCTGAGTGAAAAATCATTTTAGCTATTCAGTTTTTCAGTTTTCTTCAAGAATTATAAGGATGCATTAATTTTCTATAATAGTCTGGCAGAAAAATTAGCAACTTTTGGAGGATGTTTCTGAGAAACAAGGCAGTTATGTAAACCAAGGAAAGAGAAAAAACACTGCGGGAAGTTGTGCTGGCATTATTATTATTTATTATAACTATTTATACAGCACTGTAATTTTTCATGACATTCTTCAAAGAGTAAAAAAGGCAAGTGGTGAGACTGAGGACGCTCTACTTGCACATACCTGTAGCCATACCCTGCTACACATAGTATCTGACTGAGTAAGGGCTGGGAAAACTAAACTAAGCTACTCTTCTCCCCATTCTTGGGATGGCAGTAGTTGATTTCTGAAGATGTGTCTTGTCCTGTCCTTACTATATTCCCTTTGCAGGGCAAGAGATTTTTGAGCAAGACCTCACAATCCAAGGAGTTCTCAGGGCAACAGACCTGTTTGTCCTTCTGCTCTCTTGAGCAGTACAAAGCTTCCTGAGAGAGGGCTGAAAATCTGGCCTCATGGTAGCTGTCATAGGGAGCTTGCAGTGTGCAATGGATGGATACAGAACAGGCAAAATAGAGCAAAAGGAGGCACAGGCAAAAGAGGTTAAGCTCTAACATTACTTAAGATCATTTTACTCATTACATCTTCAGTTGGAACAGTACCATCCATATGTGATGAAAAAGGGTCTTGATGCTATTTTGATGTCAACATTCTTTTATTTCTGTTCGTGAAATAATTGACATTTACAGAATTTTACCCTCCATGTAACATTTGTCCAGAATCAGTATAGTTTTCCTAAGATATTCTTCTCTCTGTGTTATTTTACTTTCCTCTATGTGGCAATTGTTTGGTCATTAAGAGCAAATAGTGCCCTTTTTCATAGTTCACCCTTTGTCAGCGAGTGAAATTCACATCATTTTGAGATAGGTTTCACTTGTCAAGAGACAGTGGTGGATGCTCTGCTTTCCCTACATCCATAGTTCCCATGTAGGAGCTTTGGGTAGCAATCCCAGGCCTTTTCCTCCCCAGGGTTCTGTCAAAGAGTATGCAAAATCACTAGGGTAGCCAGCATGCCAAAAACAGAAAGTAAGGTAAAATGGCCTATCAGAGGGAACCTGAAGGGGGGAGACGAGGTAGGAAATACTTGAAGCAGAGAAACGTAGCTCTTATTCCATTGATGCAGACTCAAGTTTGAAAATCTTGAAGATGAGAGTGTGAGAGTGAGAGAAAAAAATTCAAGCCACAAAGACTGGGTTTTCTTCAATAGCTGTAGTTCATATAAAACAGCAATGCTGTAGAAGAGCACTAAAGACCAGAGGAGAGAGCGGGACCTGGAGAACAAGATGTGTGAGGCAGGAGGGCCCGGTCAGTGCTAAATGGGATCAGGGCGCAGGAGCCTGCAGGAGGAGGGAGCTGGCCTAACAGCTGTCAAGTGGGCATGGCAACGTGCAGGTGAAGGCAAATTTACCTTCCAAACTCTTCCCCAGTCATATTAGGTTTCCTGCTCTCATTTGTAACACCTGGAAAAAGAAGCATTACAGCTCCTGTTCTGTCCTGCCTGCCTGTGTGCCCTCAGGGATTTCGAACCACAAGGAATCCACATGTTGTTTGGAGCCACTGAACTGTGCAGGGTAGGCTGCCACCAGGAGCTCCTTGGGCTCTTCGTAACATGCCTACTGTGCCTCCTGCTCCTCCCAGGCACAATGAACTGAGCTGAAGAGCCTGAATGCTGAATATGTTTGCTCTTGACAATTTAAATTAGACCCTTATATTTAAGGCATGTTTTTCTATTTTATCTACTGCCTGAATCTCAGATGAAATAGTCTCAGAGCTCTTCATTATTTGGGGAGTAAGACATGGGTTTTCCCCAGTGGCACAGTGATAGCTTCTGATCCGCCAGCCTCCCGCTGTCCACTGTCATTGCAGCTCACAGTCAGTGAATGGCCCGAGGAATAGCTGGCACTCAAGGACCCCCCTCCAGTGCCCATAACTCTGAAACTACATGACATCTTAACCTTTATGAAATTTCTTCAAGACAGCATTTTAAAACACCCAAATCTTTCCTGACCTTTACATTTTAGTAGAGGGGGGTTGTTTTGTTATTTTTTTAAATTGATGTTCCTATATTTTTTTCTTTAGCTGTGGCATTTTTAAGCTGGTTCAAGAGGAACTTTGCTTTGCCCTTCCCATCCTTGTTGAGCCCAATCATTAATCATAAAGGGAAAGCACTCCAGACTCAAGCCTAACTTCATAATGTTTTTATGTTTGTGACATTTTATCTCTCTCAGCCAGTGGGAAGTTCTTATCCTTTTAATTTGTAATCTGTTAGGTTTCTGTTTGACTCTAGATGCTGACTTCCTTTGTGGTGTCTCATTCTCACCTGTTTCACCAGGCTGTGGCTTGGTGATCTTTTATCAGGTGTACAGGTGATTCAGGGACTCGCCCAAGGGGATCAGTGATTAGTGCCCTGAATCATCAGGAAGCTGACCCCTTTTCCTATGTGGAGAATCAAGACATCTACAAGAGAAAACTAATGGTTCGATTTGACAGTAATACACTGCCTAAATCTGGAATAAATCTGTTGAGTACTTCAGCAAAGTAGATAGCATGAAGCTGACACAAGCAAGGAATCAGTCCTGGCATTTTTACGCAAAACTGTGAATATTTGCAGAGGAAAACTGGAAATGCAAAAGCATTATTGTTTTTTTCTATGGCACTTGCTCTTTTTACTGTAAGTAGAAGCTCTGTATCCTGCAGTGTGCAGCACTCTCCTATAAGACCGTTTTTTTTTTACAAAGGGAAAACTTTCCACATTTGTATCCAGTTATTGCCTAATACAATCTCATCAAATCTTTCATGATATCAGGCAATTACAACACTCAAGGCTCAGGGTCTAAATACTCTCTAGTGGTCCTTTTGGATTTGTTTGTATAGTATGGTTCTGTTGCAACTGGAGAACACAGACACAGCTTTGTAGGCACAAAGATGAGTTCTGCTAAGCCTGTGTAAGTCCCTGCTCTTTAGCCCAAAAAAACTGAAGGTCAGTTCAAAGCTGCTTGTTGAGGGAAACTAATCCTGCAAACAGTACATTCACTGGCCATTATTTCCAAATCCAAACTATCTTATAGTCATGAAATGGAAAGTTTATGGGGAAAACAAATGCTGCATTTATTACTGTGATGCAACATTCATAAAATATATTTCATTGGGGGGGAGTTTACACAGGGGGTAATGAGATTTTTCCTTTATACATTATTTACAACTGCTTAATCCAGGTGCTGTAGGTTATTTTTTTATCCCTCAGTTTCACAGCTACAAAACACTTCAGTATTTTTAATTTATTTCTGCTTACAATACAGATGTTCTCAATTGTGTCTCTAACTACATTTCAACTGTTATGATCACTTTTATTTGTTTGTGTCACTGTGTACACTTAGAGGTTGAATGTGCACTACACAATAGTCAGGTTCCAAGACAGCTGTAAAAAGCCTCTGGTGATTTAGTTACCAACAAATTAAACTATGCCTAACAGTAATATCTTTATTATTAGTGGTTTTAATCTTCATATGATTTCCTTGCTGTTTATATTGCTCTGTGCATGGACTCTTATATCTTCACATAAAGGTTTCATCCTTTTAAACAGCATTTTTCAAGATGACCATTTGGAAACAACATTTGGAGGAACATTTGGGTTGCATCCTCTAACTAAATTTCCAAGCTGTTGGTAACGGACTAAAGAAAATGTGGTCTGCACTGAATACTAAAGAGCTGCAAATGTAAGAGCCTTGAAGGTTATGTGTAAATATTGACATTTTTATTTTATTTAGCATACAAAAATGAACTTGCAATGTTGCCTATCTGATCATACAGCAGTGACTGCATCTGCATCATCTGAGATGAATTCCTCACACTTCTGACTTTCATAGGTGTTCCAGAGTTTTCCCTCTGAGGATGTTATTGATGTCCCTGATTAGGGAACAGATATCTGGGGACTGAGTGTCCATATAGGAACATGTCAAGCAAGAGGTAACAAATGGAAACAGAGAAAAAAAAAATCCTTTCATCTTCAAAGGCCATGTTATATGTGTAGATATGGGTCCCAATAAAACCATTAAGGCTCTTTCCTGATATGTGTAATGGGATTTTAGGACACTCAACATCCAGCAAAACAAGGTCTTTGGTTCATCCTAGAGGAAGCACAGAAAAATAACTGTAACATTACATATATCCCAGCTGTTCTTTCCACTTAGCCATACTGTCCTTTCCCCTTGAGTATGAGTCTGTTGTCATTCCTTTTTAACCAGAGGTTTCTGTGGAAACCTCAGGGTGTTCATATCTATATGTTTTTTTCTTAAAGCACTCAAAAAGACTCTGATGTGCAGATAACGAAGCTTGCAGTTCTTCAGGGCTGTTATTTATACTGAATTTATTTATATGTTAAATACTAAGATGATCACTGTGCAGTTTGTAATTCCAGGGCATGAAACATGAGGGCCCCACAACATTCCCCTTAAAATCTAGTCAGAAAGCCATGAAATCTTGGCTGTTCACATGACAGATCTAGGTAACTGCTACATGAATGGCACTCTAGTCACCAAAAATCCACAGTAATGGTTTGAGAACACATTAGTTCTCTCCCTGGGCAGCCTAACCTGAATACCAACATTATCAGGAATTTTTCTGAAGTATCTGGTTCCCCTTTTAAGTACTCCTAGTTCCTGCATAAAACTCTGACATGCTGTTTGCATCAGCTGGCTGCCTCTTGTGCTCCTCTGGGGGTGTCTTGAAGATATTTTTTTTCATTTTATTTCCATATGTGAGAGAAGGATTTAATAAATTGCAGAATCATAAATTTCATTAAGGGAGTGGGAGGAAGAACAGTAACTTCTTTGCGCTACATGGAGTGTTATGTAATTCACATAAATATTGCCTCTCTCTTTAACAGATAGAGTAAGTAAGAAATGGCCATCATGGCTCTTGTTTGGTCATCGTCCTTGTTCTTCTGTAAATTTAATTTAATATATTCTTCCTTTTACTTATTTGCTAGAAAGTTTCTTACTCTCCCAGTCACTTGTTTTTATTGGACACAACGGTGAACCTTACCAAGAAGTGCAGTAGTCTGCCTACAGAGCTACTTCGCCCAAAGCAGAGAGTTTGTCCCCGATCCACTTGTCTTGAAGAAAGCCAGGCATCAAGGTAATCAGGCCAGCATGCATTTGGCAGCTCATGCACAGTATGGAGAACACGTTATTAGTGTTTTTAATTCATTTTTTCTCTGCCTTACAAGAGAGTAAGTAGCCTCACTCCGTATTAGTCAAAGTTTCTGAGAAGATTCCTTCTGTGCTTCCAGAGCAGTCCCATAGTGGCAGTGGAGCCCTGTGGAAATAAAAGACAAGAGACATATGCCAAGGATGAATTGTATTCTGTAAGGGATGAACCCATGTCTCTCACCTCCAGATATGCTCAAGGGCAATCCTGTGGTGGTTGGTAGGTACATGTGTCTGTCTGCCCAGTTTGTGTCTTCTAGCTGGGCTCATGGAAAGGCTGCATTGCAGAACTGGCAGGGAAATGCTCCATGCCAGCCAGATGAGCGACAGTGCTAGAGTATTAAACTTCATGGACATCTAGTCCAATGGGCTGAGAAAATTAATTCTTCCTGCTTCTTCATTTGGGAGAAGCAGAGAGAAGGTGAGCAGTGGAAATTTCTGCAAGGACTAAGGAAAGACTAAAAGGAGCAATAAAAACTCAAGCTTCTGGAAGAATCATCAGCATTGGACATGAGGATGGATCAGGAAAAATACTTTATAGCAGAAAGGTTCCACTTAATGATGGGACAAAAAAAAGCCTGGTGTGGTGGGAGGGAGATCAACAGTTAAGAGGAAAGCTCTGAATCGCAGATAAAAAGATGGACAACTTAGAGGAACCTAGTGTTTCCCAAAACATCAACTGTTGCTGAGAATTTGGAATATGAGAGTAGAATTTATTGTGTTTGCATTGTCCTGTGTGTCTCTGTGCTATCTAAGCATAATTTTGTTTGGGGGGCTGGGTGCATATTATCATATTGCAGAAGAGATAACAAGCAAAGATCCTCCACCCAGTAAATATGTCAGAAGTGCCTGGAGCAGAAATGGTGCTACTGCCTACCTATATTTAATAGAAGCTTAAAATATTGCTTGATTTACTGTGACTTTAGGAGCTTGCATTTCAATAAATACAGTCCAGCTGGAGAAGAGAGCAAAAAGCATATTCAGAAGTCTAAAAAAATAATTGCTCTGTGAGGAAACACTGAACGATTTGGGATTGTCTAACCTAAGCAAGGGTCTTAAGGAAGATAATGTGGCTTTTCAACTATGTGAGAAACACTGCTCCAAAGAAAAGGATATCAAGGAAATCCTTTCATGTGTTTCCTGAGGAAAGTAAGTACCAACAGGCTTCAATTATGGTAAGAAAGATGTCATTTAATCATTAGTAAATACTTGGTATTCCTGTAGGAATATAGTGGCAAACAGCAGTAGATCAGGAAGACACAGGGTCTTTGTCACTGGACATCACTAGAGATCTTTATGAATAGACTAGACTAATAGACTAGACTTTCAGTATTTGAAAGGAATGACAAAGGTGTAACAACCTTTATTGACCTTGTATGCTGGCCAACACAGAGTGGTCAGCTGAAAGACAGTGAGCACCTAGTGAGTAAAATCTAGCAAGAAACACATAGATGTGGGACACGTTGGCCACTGGGACTTCAGGATGAGGTAGAAGACAGTGAATCCCTTGTGCATTTTGACAATGGGAATCTCCCTCAATTTTGGAAGCAGATTTTTGTCAACTCAAAACACTTTTCTCTTGCCAAACCCATATACTACCTTCATCTTATCTAGAGAAAGCTTGAGCCAACTGGCTTTCATCCATGTCTTATCTCTGCCAGACACAAGAAAGCTGTAACATATGGCTTCAATGAAAAGGAGACGTAGAACTTGGTGTCATCAGGATATTGATGACATTGTAGCCGATGCCATTTCACAATATCCTCAAGTGGTTTCATATGGGTTTGAAAAAGAAAAGTAACAGCAGTGAACCCTCTGTTACTTTAAGCTGCGAGTAATAGGAGAGAGAAAAAACATTTATCCATGCATTTGGGATCTTCTTGACAGAAATTGTCAGAACACTTCAAAGACTTTCTTCTCTTCTATCAGCCATTTTGCCACAAAAGCAATGTGAAACAGCAACAGGAAGCAGACATCATGTCTGGACTTTGGTCTGACTCAGATGCAATGGCAAAGCACAGGAAGAATTAGCAATATTAAGTTAAAATAATGTATTACAGAATGTATATGTATTTATGTGGGTCTGATGAAGTCATGTAACCATACCATGACAGAAATTTCCTACCTTTGCTGTAAAATTGCTAATGTCACCAATCCAAACCTACGATCTGACTATTAAGTGGAAGAATAAACTTTTTTTTTGTAGATTAGGAATTTGAATCTCAAGAGCTATAAAATTAGAACATTCAGCACAGCTGATTGTCTGCAGAGGTCTCTCAATGAGACCTGCCTAAATAAATCACAGGACGGACAGGTAATTGCTTAGTTGATTTAATCAACCAGTGAAAGTAACAGGTGAGAAAAAGGGAAGTTAGTTCCCACTGATAAAGTGGGGGAAGAAGATATAAAATCTCACATCAGCATTAGCAGTTACTCTGTAGGTAGATGTGTCTTTCCCCCCAGGCTTACATCCATCTGGAGTTCCAACCTGCACTGTGCCAAACAAGATTAACTTAAATGCCCAGCCATTTTGTTTGGAGTGTATCATTGGTACCATCTTTGGTTGGTTTACAGATTTGCTAATAGCAATTTTTATGGTTTCCAGACTTGAAAGGTCTTTGCTTCTTATTTAAGAACTCTATCAGTGTATTATTCATGTGTCACATTCTCTGTCATCAGTGATGACAAAACTGCACAGAAATGACTACATATGCCTGTCACATGCCTCAGCTATAATGTAAATATTCCAGAATCTAGTTATCTCACCTTCCTCAACCATTTCAGTGTAACCACAGGGAGGGTGGCCTGGAGAACCCAGATGCTCCACTGGAAGACTTTTCAAAATAAAGCCTTATTAGTAAGGCCATCTCACTCTTCTCCCTTCCCTGCTGTGATATTTGGTGAGCAAGACATAAACCGTTCCAGTGAAATGTTCAGGCCTGAAAAATGGTGCATTTTGCACCAAAAACATGGAGGCTGACAAGTGCCTGAGTGAAGAAGGAGATGGATGAGTGAGGTGCTGAAGCTGTCCCACCACCATCCCACTGTTACAGAGAGAAAGGGAGTTCTACGTACAGGAATTGATGTAGGGTAGATGAGAAGCAAAGGAGTGAAATCCATCTTGTTTTCTTCTAAGAGATGCCAGCTGAGCTGGAGTGATGCTGTGCAGTAGATTGCAATGAAAACATGCAGCTTGTGATAAGCTGACAGGAGCTGGACTGAGCATAAATAGCTTAGAAACATCAGTGGGTAAAGGCAAAGCTTTGGCTTTTGTGTTTTAAAAGGATGTATTTGCTATGCTTTGCTTTTTAGAATATAACACATTGTGTTAATGCCAGCAACTGTATTTATAACACCTTACACTTCCCATGTGTCAAATTTTTGTCCTTACATATGCATGTTCTCATTTTTTGAGTTACGGAATCATTATAATTATCATTAGAACTTTGTGACTGAGGATATTAGACTTTCTCAGCATGACTAACTGTTTTCTCAAGACGTCCTGGCTGCAGTGGTGTAACTGTGCTGACATTTGCACAGATGGGCAGATGGTGCCTGGGACGCGTCTGGTTGCAGTGCAGACCTGAAGATCCTAGATGAAGAAGTCAAGCCACTGTGTTTTGGCCTGCTATACAAGAAAACTGCTTCTCAGCAAATGTAGCCTGTGTTATCCTTTCTGCTAATGATAAAAATGGTGAGCCATAGCAAAGCAAGCCCACAGCTAAAAACATGTGTTTTGGCCAAAGGTCATAATGATTTATATCAGATATCTCTGTGTGTTTGTTCCTGAACTGAACTGAAACGTTTAATATCCTTGGGTAATACAGAAGAGGGCAAACATCCACAAGTCTGATTGACTATGAGAGGTTATAAGATATATCACAATTGGTAAATTGTGCTTGAAAACCATGCAGGATGAGAACAAAATGGTGTAAAACTGGAAAATGGTCTTCTAGAGATGGAATCTGAATTTTGATTTCTCATTATGTGGAATAGTTTCCTCACTGTCAAGGCAGAGATTTTGCATCAAGGAAGCCAGTGGATGTTGTTAGGTTCACTGAGAAACACAATCATTCAGATAGAAGGAGAGGGAGAGTAGGCATGGTATGTTTTGGCATACACAGATGACAAACAGATTCAGTGAAATCTAGTTGTTTCCTAATTCCAATTCTGAGAATGAATCACATAATTTGTTACAGATAACTGGCTAATGTCCACTAGCTGCCAGCAAGAATTTTCTGTCCTACTTTGTGATTGACATCTAAGTAATTTGAATGGGTTTGAGCTGAGGGAGTTGTCATGGTCTGGCCTGCTGCACCTTTGTGCCAGGTCTCTTGCCATACTCTTTGCACCTTTGCTACCAACTTCCTGTCATGGATTTTTGTGTTTAACTTCCATTATTTCACTTGAACCAATTTGGGAAAAACTCAGCATTGTAACACCATTTTAGAAGTGGCTTTTTGTGGATACAGCTAATGGAATTTGCGCAGTAAAATGCTACTACAGAAGTCCTCTGATAAGCCACACAGACTAGAAAATTGCTGATTTAGGGTAAAAGTGGATAGGATGGCAAATGTTATCAGGTGTTTGAAACTGGTTTATGCATATACTATTATATTCTTTTTTCCCAGTCCAGAGAATTACAGAAGCCTTCAGCAAATATAGCTCTCTGTTTTAAGCACCAACATCATAATGGGTTTTTATATTCTTGTTTTGCTCTGCACTCATGTAGTCCTGGAAGAGCTCCATGGACTTCAAGAGTCAAGGCAATATTGCAGTTGCACAGAATTAGAAGGCTTTTTCTCTAGCAAAGAGATTAGGTAATGTAACAAAACCAATGAACCAAGGCCAGCTGTGGTGTAAACAGTAATTTTACTTCTTGAGCCAAATTCTTAAATGGTGCACATGAACTTGCTGTGTTCTAACAAACCCTTTTTTTATCTCCTTTGTGTCAATAGCATAGACAAAAGGGTTGGAGTGGCAGCAAAAAAGATCTATTTAGTATCTTACATGTGGCACAACTTTTCTACTTCATCTTTTCATTTTTACTGCTTTTCCTGCTTCATGTCCATTTTTGCACCTACTGATGTGGGAGCTGAACATGGCCAAAGACTGACCATACTTATATCAGGATCCATATAAAAAAGGGTATTTGAATTAGTCATCACTTTGCCTATAGATTTCAGAAGTTTAGATCTCCAGCTAGGACAGATGTAAACTTCTTCAAAGTATAAAGGTAGCTCAGGCAGGTGGGTTCAATGAGTCACATGCAGCAACTGGGAGGAAAGCACTGAGGTAAACAGGTATGTGCTGATTCTTGTGATTAGGCCAGAAAAGCTCTCTCTTAGTGAGTGTTGTCCTGTGCTGTAGAGATATATCTTGTAATCAAGGACTGAGTGGTTAAGGTTTTGAACAGACACTTCTGTAATGAAACATCTGATAGGTGGGATTGCTGGGCTTGCAACCAGGCTTTCTTGTTCTGTGGCTTTCTGGGATCAGAAGATATCTGTATAATGCCTGGGGAGCAAATTCTCAGCTGCAGAAGCTCCACTGTTGCAGGTTGGTGCTGTTCAGGACTGTGGAGTCCCAGCTCACTCCCATTCTGGAAGCAATGACTAGGAACCACCCTAAGCCTCATGTTGTCATGTGTCACTGCACTGGTGTGTGCCAAGAGGTGAAGTAAGCCACGTAGAGGGCATCTAGAAAGAGAGAAGACAGGAAAAACTCAGTTTGTCAGATGCTGGAGCACAGCAGGCTTCCAGCAGTTTATTTGGAATGTATTTGTTTGCTAAATAACCATGCTTTACTGCAGTGAAGTACTTCAGCTTAGTAATATTTTGCTATTATTATTAAAGAACAAAGTAGACAGCAGTTACAGGAACATGGTGGTGCTCCTGACCAGGATTAGCTGTTCATTAACCTTTCAGACACCGTGTGATTTTAGAAGGGCTGTTTTTTCCTAATTTTTTCTAATTCTTGTAGTTCTCAAACATGCCTGTTTTAATAGCAAGAAGTTAAACTGTAGAAAGGTCGTGTTATCTGGTTTGCGCATAGGCTGC
Organism: Certhia americana; assembly: GCA_018697195.1. Classification (NCBI taxonomy): domain Eukaryota; kingdom Metazoa; phylum Chordata; class Aves; order Passeriformes; family Certhiidae; genus Certhia; species Certhia americana. The sequence goes on along the minus strand of CM031864.1, from coordinate 15,852,603 downwards.
CTCCATCACACTTGTGTGTAATCAAAGAAAATATAATTACAGCTCTGCAAATTTGAGGCCAAATCCTGCAGTTTAGTCTGCTCATCCTCTGCTCACATAAATGGGTGAGTCCTTGGGTTTTGCTTGGCTAACAAGTACCATCCTGTATTAACAGAGAGGAAATCTATTCTAGGATTTAGAGCAGCTGGCTTATTAAATCCAGTAGACCAACTGAAACCTTGGTATGAGGCAGCAATGATTCTTCAGAAATGACTGGAGCTGTACCGGTCTTACATTTCAGGACTGAGACCAGAACCAGACCCAATCTGCTGGAAAAAAAAAAGCAGTTCTGTCATTTGCTGGTAATGAGGAATCACTTACCCAAATCATAAATCTATGCCTAGGCTGAAGCTGTACACTGTAAATACGTTACATGGACTCCATGGGGTGCTCTTCCAAATAAACTCCACAGTGTTTACTAATAAGTCTCTTTTTTCTTCATGCAGTTTGTCCTCTAAGGGTGATAGATGTTTCTACACTAGCATTTTGATCCAATCCTATTAAACCCATTTTAAGTTACAGGAAGACTTCTGATCTCTTTTTCTCTCCCCAAACTATTACAAATATTCAAAAATTCAGGGTCATGCTGTCTGTAACCACATACCTTTAAATCCAAATATTTGAGATGGGATTTATGGGAGGGAGTGGCTTACAGCCGGGTTTCCCAAAACAGGGTATGAAAGTACCCAGGTATGAAGCTGGGAGGGAGAGGTAAAAAAGGAAATAATTAATTCTGCTTTTAACATTAGTACCCTTTTGTATGTGAGAGGGGAGACAATGAACAACAGAAAAGTTCACCAGGGAGAGAGGCACAGGGCAGAGTCACTTGCAGAGTTCTGGTTTACAGAATTTATAAAGTAAATGCACTTATTCCTAGGCTATAAATAAAGGTGTGTTGTTTCAGCAAGAGCTGGCTCCTAGTTATTCCTGACTTCACAGTGTTTACAGCATTCTCCACTCTGGTAATGCTGCCTCAGAAACCCCTCTGCCCTATGTGAAAATGCTGTGCATTTCTTGCTTACCAAGGGACTTAAGTTAAGAGCACTCAATATTCTAATGTTCAATGCCAAAGAACCAATACCTGAGAGGTCTAAGACTAAAAGCATCAGACTACACTATTTCCTATTTACCATAGATGGTATATTTAGTAACTAATCATCCAACCTAATAATATAAAACAGTATTTGACAAAAGGTCAAGTGTTTAATATTAGGGCTAGGAGAGTCATAAAAATCTATGAGGGGAATACTCCATGGAACATCCAGCCAGCTGCAGCTCCCAGCTCTGTCACTGTATCTCTCAGTTCCCCCTTTCATTCTATAAAAATGTCACAGTCTTTTAAGCTCAAATGATTCCGTACGCTTCCTGCTTCTGGAGGATGTAACTCTCCTGTAGGCTCAGTTCCCAGTTGCCAGGCCAAACAGCTCTGTCTCTGGAAGTTTCCTCTCTTTAAGTGTTCTAGAGCTCTTCAAAAAGTGTCGTAGTTTATGGTGTAAACAAAAGTTCCCTGGATATTGCAGAGGACTCTGTATTTTATGGAAATCCCATTAGAATGCAATGAAAGAGACTTTTAAAATCAAATAATTGCTTTATAAAACCTAGCAGACTTTATGTTCCAGGTTAGTTGGCCAAATGGACTTCAGCCAAAGGAGTGAGAGAGAGTGAACCAAACTGAGAGCCGGTGTAAATGGTCCCAACTTTCACATTCTTTTTGAACTTGACCAACACATGCAGGGACTAGAAGAAGCCACTGTTACTGCTGATCTGTAGAGTAACCTGCACACCAGCCATGTTTTAGAACCTCATTTTCACTGTAAAACATGAAAACAAAACACAGAAACAGTATCTGAGACTGAATGCTGTACTCAGATCCAGACTGGAGGACACACATACAAGATTTTATTGTTAATAATGTCCTTTCTTAGCTCCCATCTCTCTGATACTTTTCCCACACTGTTATTCATAACTTCCTTCATGACTGTTGGAAGTTCGGGTTTTTTATCATTTTCTATTTGCCTACAGGGACCTCAGTTATTTTACTTCTGCCCATGGGATCCCACTTCAATATTAACTGTTTGAATTAACATGTTTCCTTGCTGCATCTTCTGGCTGAGGAAAGTGCAAGTGCTGTCATGGCCAGCAGAACAAACAGGTGACTCAGTTCTGTCCTGTAACTCAGTTCTGTGGCATTTGTTATAAACTCATGTGGTTTAATAGCAGGTGGGGAGATTTGGGTTTGTTTTTTCTGGGGGGGGGATCAGCAACTATATACTGGGGGCGGGGGGCAGTATTTGGGAATAAAAATGGGACACACCTTTTAATTCTCATGAAAGCATTTTCATGGGAAGCCTTCTTACAACAACAGAGTGAGAACAAGTTAAATATTTTGTTTCAAAGGGATTATCCCTACCCAGCAGGGAACAGCTGGCATAAAACGCTGATCCACCTCCCATTGCAAACAAGAGCCAAACTCCTGTTGATTTCATTGGTACAGAATCAAGCTCTTATTAAGTCCATGGCCAGCTTTGCACAACTTCTGTTCCTATCTCCTTCTCTTACATATAGGCCTGACCCTTTCTGGCCATGGAGACCTCAAGCTGAGTTGTGGCTGTAGAGAAATTGGAAGCATTTTAAGATGTAAATGAGTAAAGTAGTATAACAGCTTTTCCCAAATATGCTCCCTTGTGGAGTACACAAGTAGCCCCACTGACTCCAGTCTAGGCCATCTGTCTAGATAGCCAAATGACAAGCATCAGGTTGTATCCAGGATCTCACTAAAATGAGCCAGTTCCTTTTTCTTTTTTTTTTTTTTTTTCAGGTTAACATGGCTTCTCTCTAGGTTGTGTTTCATTCCTGTGTTCAGCCACTTGAAAAGGAACATTTCAAGTTTGGTATACAGTTATATTGCAGTATATTTAACAAAAGTGTACCAGTTACTGAAATGTTTTGAAAGACATCACTCCCAGATCTAAGACCAGCCACAGACTTCTTATTTCCTCTCTGGAGCATTCACATCATGTATGTAGAACTGTTTAGAGAATATACATTAATTACAAAAAGAACTAGACAATTTTTAGGATCCTAATCTCTGATATTGATAGGCTTCCTGTTACCCACATCCAGTCCTTTCATGGTTATATTGTTTGGATGTGTTTCTGCAAAGTGACAGAACAGGTTGAAACTATTAGTGCCTAGGAATTGGGAAAAAGTGTAATAATAAGTGATTGGGTTGTTAAGAGCCTCATTGTATGTGACAATGAAAAAACTGGGCCTGTATTGTCATATGCCATCTAAAAGTTAGCACAATGAATAAGATGTTTTCATATCCTTTCTAATACTTTGAGATAGACCAAAATTTATCATAGCTACCTTCATTTGACTCAGTTAATAATGAATTATCAGTGAAACATTTTGGAGTAAGAAAGCTAGATGATTCATGTAACCTCTCCTGTGAAAGGTTTTCAAAGTTTAAAATATACAAAGAGAAAGTAAAGGTAGGCGTATAGACAAAAAAAAACATGTAGGAGAGATGAGAAGTTTTAATTGAATAACATAGTTTGTGAGATCATAATACAAGGTTTGGTTTTTTTGATAATCAGATTGAGTTTCATTCGTGTTCAACATTTGCATGAGTTCTCAAACAATGAAACTGTCTTTGTGGGGCTTTCTTTGACTTCATGACTATCATGATTTTCAGGCATGAGAGTCATGCTTTGATGATAATGGTGTGAATGTGTGGGTGCTGCATAAACTGCAGGTTTTAACTGTTGGGGAAGGTGTTGTGTGAAAAGCTGTGTTTCTTCTTCTTTATTAGAACTGATCCAAGATATAAAGAGTCCAAAGTCTTGCTCAACTGTTCATGGATAACAAGGTATCCAAAAATTTTGCCACAGCAAAATTACATAACATTCCTGTTATGCACACACCTCTGATAAGTCTGCGCTAAGAATAAAGGGTCAAATCCTCTTCTGGAATAAAAATCACAATTTTTTTTGATGTCTGTTGAGCTTCCACTACCTTTTCCAGCAGAGTCCTTGGTTACTAGTACAGAGTTCATGTAAAGAGACAGGTCTTTATGTCTCCAAATTCTACCGTCAGTGTTTGGAGACTTCTTTTATCTTTGTGCCAGTGCACAGAAAGAAGTATAATATGATGAGTGCATGACTTCATCATAAAACTTCAACTTTTGGACCCTGTGTGTGGGGAATTAAGTGTCCCATTTAGGTAGTCTGTAATAATAATTGTCATTCCTCTTTCATCATATTCACAAGTGTGTAAGAATCCTGTTTCTGAAAGACTGAACATGCTGGACTGCTGTTCTGGACTAGTATTTTAGTCCTTGTGCTTTTGTATTGTTAAAGCTACTTCTTTTGAACTTCACGGCTGGCTAAAAATTTGAGGTATTCTAGGTTCTATTAATTATGAGGAGAAACTGCTGTGAGAGTCACAAACTGCTTTTATGTAACTCTATGTATCTACAAAGAAAGGACAAAGGTCAGTTTTTCTGACCACTGGACAAGTCAAACAGCTATAAAAATAAGATCAGTTCGTCCAATTGCCCGTGGGACCTCCTTCAGCCAGAGCCCACTCCTTATGCTCACCCTTGGCCTCTCATAGGGATGCACTGGCTGCATGTCCTGCCACGTCTCTTCATTTCTGCAGTGCCTCTGTGGCTTTTCTTCCCAGTCTGGTGGTTTCTCAGTGCAATATTCAAGAACTGTGCTCCTCTCAAAGTTCATGTCTCTGATCAGACCAGCCTTGTCTTTGCTGTGTGCAGTGATATGTGCCTGCACTTTGCTTGAAGACTGAGTACCTTCACCGAGGAGTTGAGTTGTTCCTTCCCAACTAACTCAGCTGAAGGGAATGACTACAAACAGCTCTGACAACGTTTCATCCATACACTTCTACGTATGGTTGATATCAAAATTATTCCCCTAACTCCTGCCATCATAAAAAAGCAAGCCTGAAAAGAAGAGGAATAAACATAGAGTGTTTTAAAATTGTATACTAGGAATAATTAAATTCTTAGCAAGAGACTTCTGTCATTTCTCTATTTTCACTCACCATGAGGAGGACAGCATGTTCTCATCTCTGTAGAGTCACATAAATTACTTGATTAAAGTGCATGTTGCAGAGCTTAATCTGGGCATTTGGAACCTCCTTGCTGTTTTCTCAAGGTATTTGTTTGATAGATGAGGGGAAAAAAAAATGTCCTGTGCTTAGTTCATCTTGTTATAGCGTAGATATATTTTCCAGACATTTACAAACAGAGTAAAGAACAAGAGTTCTTCAGCTGTTTAAAGTCTTTGAAAGAAGAAAGGCAGTTCAGATTACCAGCAGCCTACAATGTGCATGGCACAAAAATGTCAGTTTTAATGGCAAAGTTCAGGAGAAAACTGTGTCAGCTAATTTAATCATTTACCATGAAATACCAGTTATCTTAATCTTACATGCAGTCCTTAAGTCTGCTGCATATTTTCGTGTAATTGAATCCTGTCCCTAAAAGGGACAAAGCAGGGAATTTGCTTTTTAGTGAAAAGTTAGGCTCTAAATGTTCCTGTTTATAAATTGTATTTGTGGCATTGTCAGATATTTTGATAGTGAGCAGCTAATATTTTTGATGAGTCTATTTTTTCTCTGTTTCCTATTTGTCTTCCATGCTACAGAAATCATATTAGTATTCAGTTTCTATGGAACTTAACCAAATTTTCCACAAAAAACTGCAGATATTGTTCCCAGAACCTAAGACAAATAAATTAGTATCTAACCCAGATGACACATTTTATTCATGTGGCTTGCTTTCTGTCTAGATACCTGATGTATTACTTCATCAGCAAATTCAACAAGGCCAAGATGTCTTCATTTTCCTTCAGAGCAAGAGCTGTAAGAGCAGTGTGGTGGAAGTATTGGTCTTCTGTGGGCAGCCGGCGAGAGCCCATCAACAGCTGTGATGAGCAGAGCAGACATGGGAGACAGGAGGCAGCTGAAGCCAAAGAGGACCCACGCCTGGAGCTGTGTCTGTGTGATTGGAGCAGAGAGAGGCCAGGACCCAAGGAAATCCCAGCAGCAAGGGAAAAAAACAGATTGACTCTCAGTGACTCATTTAGCTCCTGGATTGGACAGATCTCTCCCCTGCTGGCAATTTGGCTGAGCATCAATGGACAGATACCAGGATGAATAGCTTAAAATAATTAGGGGTTGGGAATTTGCAAAACTGCTAGCCATCCAATTCTTTACTGTGCAATGTGAGGCAGAAAAAAGAAATTACATTTAGGTTATTAAATATTAAGTCAGTGGATTTACTTCCATTTGGTGCAGAACAGGAAACTGGCTAAAATTCAACATTTATATCATTGTGTTGATGGTCTGTTTATCACTGAGCAAGTAAGTGCCTTTTGGCAGGTCAAGCTCTTTGACACATGGGGCAAATGTGTGCTTAATTTCTTCCAAACAGAAGAATTAATACAATAATAATTAACACAGATGAGAACAGAATTAAAATCAAGTACAGTCAGGAGTTCAGTTTAATGCCAGGTGTCTCACATTCTAGATGTTCTGGGGCCAGATTTTTCCTGTTGAAAGTAGCAAGGATTTTGTCTTTGGCACTTAGGGGAGCTATAGTGGGCCTTGGATGTCAAGAGACAGGATTCCCTGTACTTTCTGTTTAATGCACAAAACCAGAAGCAACAGGCCCATTTAGTAGCAGTAAAGGTCAGTTAAAATTATAGAGACATCCTTTGGAGCAAATCCTCTGCCTTGTATTTGCATATTTATTAATTAAAGATTACAACAGGCTCTTTCATTTATTAGAGCAGCACTGCTATAGTTAATAGTCTGTCAGTATTTCCATTATAAACCCCGTTTTTCAGTGTTTTAATATCTCAGCCTTTTAAAATCACATCAGGAAGCAAGTTAGTCTTATGTTGTTGGCCAGGCACAATTTTTTTGTTATGGATTATTTTCAATAATGAAATACTGCTCATCATATATGCAGATGAGCCACAGCATTTCGGTTGGAGGGACATAGCAGGGTAAGTAGATTCATTGTGGCTTTGTTTTTATTTAGGAAAGAAGGGAAAAGAGGGATTTGACCAATCATGTCAACAGCAGCCTTATGTTTGAAAACCAGTTTTTCAAGAAACTGCTCTCAGAGGAAACACTGGTTCTCAGTGGGAAATCAGGTAGCTGTTTGCTTGCCAGTGGTGACAAAGGTAGACAGGTGAGGATGGTTACCCTGTCCCTCTGAAATTTCTTGTCTACCAGTCATGGGTGAAGTATCCCAAGCAAGAAAGCAGTGAACATAAAAGAAGATCCTTTAGAAGTAACAGCAGTCCCAATTACAAATTCAGAAAACTGACCTCTTTTTAAGTATCTGCCAGAGGCAGAGAAGTGCAGTACTGTCCTAACTTTATTGCTGATATTTGGGGTAGAGGGGTTGCTAAGGCTTTAGGGGCAGTTATAAAGCTACTTGCATGTGTCCCTAAACTGAGCAGTGTCATTTAGTTCAGCAGCCTCACATCATTCTCCTTCCAAACTGCCCCACTTTGCTTTCATAGAAGTGTTAGTTTACTAGAAAGTAAATTCCTGGTGAGGACAAATGTTCAGACTAAAATACCAGTTTTTAACTTGCTAGAGCTGCGAAAAGTTACTCTTCAGAGTAGCTGAAAGAAGCTGGTGTTGCACTATAAACTCTTGCCCTATGAAAAGAGAAGCAATCCAAACAGAAACTCCTGGGGAGTGGTTTGTTTTCAAGATCTCGAAAAATCACTTGCTGCCTCAGTAACTGACAAGTTAGAAACCAAATTCCTGAAGAAAAAAAAAAAAAAAAAAAGAAGCTATGTGCAAAATACCTTTTGCTCCTTTGCCTCACAAACACAGTTGTAGGTGGGAACATAGTCCATATTTTCCTTCTCTCTCACCATAAAGGGCGATGAGCACAACTGAGGGTTCAAGGGAAACTAGCAATGCCAGGTCAGAAACATTCAGAAACATCATATTCAATCCACTTGGTGCATTGCAGCTATTCAAACTATGCCCTAGGCAAGACCCAGGGCTTGGCCTCTGTGCCACCTTCTGTAAATTTTGACTGAGTTAAGATTAACAACAAGTTTAGAAGTTACATTACACAAATTTTTTTTTTTTTTTAAGCACATGTAAGACAAGATTGCAACAAAAAGTCTCTGATCTTAAATCCCCCAAATCCAAATGGTGAGCCAGACTTTTCATCCAGTATCTCATCAACATCATGAGAACCAAGAAACCAGATCAAGACACTCCACTCAGGCTTATGGAAAATCTGTTTCAAGTCCAAATGGCGAGGGCTAATCAGTAGCACTTTCTTAAAACAACAGTATTTGGGATATTTTGTAAGTAATTGCTAACTAAAAGTGCATTTTCCAGACTCCTTCCAGAGTTGACATTGTAAAGAACAATCTTCCTTCCCTAGGCACATCACAGTGCCTTTTCATCCAAAAATTATCTCTAGTCGTGATAAGTGATGGAGGCAGACTACAAAAATTCTAACTGTTTTGAATACAAAATTACTTCAGTTTTATAAAAAAGGAATAACCCGAAGTAAGGGGAGAGGGAGTTTCTGCCAAACATGTAGAAAATGTCATGCATTTTAAAATGAAGCTTAACATGCTGCTTGCTGGAAACTCTGTCCAGGCTCAGCAAGCTATCTGGACAGCATTGTTTACTAGATATATTTGTTATTCTTTGTCTTTAATTTGCAGTGACATAAAATCTTACACAACTGACTTTAGTGCATCTTTGAATGCTAAAAATACTAATTATTATGTAATTAGTCAACAGGATGTGTGTAATTGTGCAATACCAGCATTCCTGGGTGTGGTTAAGTGCATAGGTAGAATGCCAACACTCATCTAGCTGTAGTATTATAAAATTACACAACAACATACACCCTGGGTGGATACTGTAATTATATTTTACATTTAAACAATAGCTGCATTAGCAAAATACAACTTATTATTTTAAAAAATATCTTCCCACAGGCATGGATCACAGTAGATGATGGTAGTAATAGTGCACAAATAGAGTATCTTCCATCTCCCGAGGGACTCAGCCTTCTTCATAAACATACAAATAGGAGACAGAAACCAGGCATAAAGAGCCCTTCATTCACTCATGGCATAAAACCACCCCAAAACAGACATGTGACAATTGCTGAGTCATGCACCAGAATAACTGAAGACAGAGAATCACCAGGAAGGACTTTCTATCTCATGAAGAATCACATGAGATTACCCAGGAATGTGACTAGAACTGTTATATTTTTATGACTTAACAGACATCAGGACAATCCTTAAACCATGGTGTATACAGAGCCACACAGTGAGTCATATTCTTCTTTGAACTTACCCAGGAAGATCTAGGTTACAGCCATCAAATGTCTTGAGTATTTGAATTAATTCTGATATCTGCTAAGATTTACTGCCAATGTGGTGTAAAAGTCTACTGCACTCCCAACCAAAACTTCCCTGCCTGGTCATCCCTCATTCTCTTTCTGGTACATCTGCAGTGACTGACAGGTATGCATGTCACTGAGGCCAGCACTGCAGAGATGGTAACTTACACAGTACAAACAGAAAACATGGCACACCACTATTTACTCTCTTCATACGGTTTCAGGGTGAGAAATCCAGGAGAAGAATGGAAAGGTGAAAATTCCAACACCATAAAAAAATCAAATCAAAAAACCCTAAGCTGTGGCTCAACATTAATGTAAAATGTCAGAGCCTAAAGCTCTGTTTTTTTTTTTTTTTCGTGTGCCTGGGTGCAGAAGGGTGAGGTGCCCTCTGAGGATGATTTTATCTTTTACATTTGAGTCTCAAGATCTTGGATGTGGTTTGGCAAGTTCATAAAAATATTGTGATGAAGTTGAGTTGCCATTTGGGAATGATACACACAGAGATGTAAGAAAGCTGGAGGAGAAGACTGGATGCTGGAAGAAGAATCAGCAGTGCACATGAATGAGGTTAAAAATTGCAGACAATTAGCTACAAGATGACTGCTACTAAATAAATCATCAAAGACTTGACTACTGCGTCCAGGTTTCTACTGTAATATTAGCTCATTGGAACAGTCAAAAATATGTTAATTTGGCGAAAGTTTTAGAAATGTGCTATTCTTGTTTGAATTAACAACTCAACCAACAAGGCCAATCTATACTGTCTTGCCAAAGCTATAAAGCTTTAAGGGAAGCTATTATATTTAATGCTCAGGATCAAGGGCCCTATGATATGCAAAATAAGCCTCTTTGTGTTAAATGAACGCTGCACAGGAAAGAAAACCCAAGCCTGTCATGGAATCTCACATCTTGTTTCAACATTCAATAAAGTGCTTTGGATGTTCAATTTAATAGAGAAGCACAATTTATTTTTTCTGTATGCCTCCACAGACCAGGCCTCACTCTGTAATCTTTCAGAGTTTTATCCAAGACTCGAAGTAAAAAGTAAATATTCCAATTGCTTCCAATAGGCATCCAGTCAGTCTTGTGCCGTGTTTTTACTTAAATGTAAATTCAGTGCTAAGTTCCTCACAAGAAAAAGAGGGCTAAGTCTGCACACTTAACTTTCCACCCTCCTGTTATTTGCTGCTCATAGAACATGTCCTTTTGCTTGGCAAAAACTTCTTAATTTGTCTAGTCTTTCTGCAGGATTGACTGGTATAAAAAAAATGCTCACCTCGACCTTCTTTTTTGCTACATCAAGTCAGCTCACTATAGTTGTACTCTTTTCTACTGCTTGAGATTTACTTGTGTCCCTGGTGTGTTGTGATAAGCCTCTGAATGTCACTTTTGTGAGGGTTTTGTTCTTCCCAAAGACTCTCCTGAGGTTCACTGAAGGCAAGTAGGGTTTGCTTGGGTTTAAAGGTAAATTGTGTATGTCATTATAACAAAGAGAAATATGCAGTGTTGGTTGAATTTAATAGGAATTTGGAATGTTTGACTTGTCACAAGGCCAGTTGGTATTAAGTGGACTTCTGACATTGCTCATAGCAGGAGGACCTCACCTCGTGGTGAGTGCCAGGTAAAGGCCTAGTTATCACATACATGCAATTTAAACCATCTTCAGAATCAGTCTTAAGTCTTACTATCATTTAGTAGTATAAAATAAGAAACATGATCTGAAAAACACTGGAGAGAAATACCAAAGTTTTACACATCACAAAGGCTAATTAGAAATTCTTTTCTTTTATAACAAATAAGCCAAGCATATTGACATTAATTATAGGAAATACTCAAGCCTTGGAATAATCTATTGAAGAGCACAGATGTATACCAAATCCTATGTAAATGAGTGTTTGCAACTGTTCTTCAGGTAACACATTTATTTATAAAAATAAGCTGTGTGTTCAGGTTTCTTTTTAAGGGGTAGAACATCATAAAATGTTGCTCTCTATTGCTCTTACTCAACGCAGTGAGATACTTATTTCTGTAGTTATATCTGTTCATCACAGCCTAACATGCATTCCAGGAGCTTGGAGCAGATTCTTCCTGTACCTGAAGTAGTAGTAGTTCTGTTCGCTTCCATACTAGTAATTCTGTTGTTCTGTCAGCTTTACTGGAATTGGATCACTGTAACTAGCAGCAGAATTTGTTCTCCTCTGCTGGTAAAATTCTTTTGGTTTCAAAAAAGCTAATGGGATCCATAACTGCTTTTGTATTTTTCAATCTGTGTCCCAGAGCTGACTAGCGGCATTGGTTTCTTAAAAAAATACTAGGACTACAAGTTGCTACATTGCCCATTAGTTTTGCCAGTAGAGACACTTAACAACCCTGGGAAGAAAATTTCACATATTCTTTCTTTTACTCTGTCTAGCTGCAAAGAAATCCTCTTAACTTTTGATAGCTTTACTTCATGGGGGAAAGGTTCTTCTCTGTCAGGGCCATGACAGGTGGGCTCAACAGGCTGAATCACTCCACCCCAAATGCTCCTTCCATCTTACTTGCTACCTCTATACAGATGAAAGATGCTGTGCTTTCCAGGTCAAATTTCATTAATGACTCTCCCAAATACTTGTCTAAGCGTACTCCTTAAATTAGATGAGATGTCTACCATCACTGTGTCCATTGTACATTATCACCCAGCTGAGACTGGTAAACTTCCTGAAGCCTGCTCCACAATCTCCAAACAATCATACAAATGCCAGGGCATAGCACTTTTGCTCTTAGAAACACCTATCTGCAAGGGCATATGTTGGTAGTGAATTTTTGCTCTCTCCCACCACTAGTAGAGAATATTGATGTTGCCATTGCTGGTTCAACACCTGTAATTCTCCCAATTTTCCTAACAATTGTCCTAACATTTCACAGTGTGTCCAGAGCTGCTGTGTCAACACAAGTTCCAAAAAGCTCATCGTAAAGGGTCTGCTTTCACCTCTCAGATTCAAGCTGATTAAAGGATTTGAGGAAAAGTGCTGTGGGCAATGAAGAACAATGAAGATCATTTAGATGAGCTGCAGGTATCATTTCAGATTGCTAAAAAGTAGGAAAAATAATTGTACTCTAGCATTAAAACAGTAGTCTCTATATAGCCTCAAGAATTGTCAACAACTGGCCTCCAGTCCAGCTTGAAGATTTTGGGAATCTCATCACATACTGCCCAAGTCTGAACAAGATTACCTAGGCCACAGGTTAGAGGGAGGGCACATAACACTGGCCAAACTTCAGTATTTGGCCTGTTCTTACACTTCTGCTTCTGACCATCCACTACTGGTAATTATCAAACATAAAATATTAGAATGGTTGGATTTATTTTCAGCCTTGTGTTCTTGGTCTTAGGTTTTTGTGTTTGCCTCATTTTTAATGAGTCTGAAAAGGAGACAGCTTCTGTCCTAATTGCACTGTCATAAGGAAAACCAGCAATTTTTACTGATCCTGGTCAGCCAAGGGCATCCTTTTACAAAGAGACACCTCTGACATGTGGATCCATGTTGACTGACATGATAGATGCAGCACTTGTAAAAGAAACCAGCTTGGAGTTGCATATCTTTTAGTGGCAACTAAATGCAGAGTGGAGTTGCAAGAGTGAGAGCAACAGGAGACTGTCAGTTGGTTTTGAAGTAAGAGTGAACGTTTTATATATAATTTCATGTGTGTGAGAGGCAGATGGTTCTGTTAGTAACTATTCCTTACATATAGATCAGACTTCTAAAGACCTTCTTACGTCTGCTTTGGATAAAAGTGTATAAAAAACCTGAACCCGTGAGCTTTTGCCTTCAGTGTGCAGTCAGTAGATTAGTAGGAAAAGGAGCTGTTACACCTGTGAAATTAAATTTGACTCAAAGACAGTTTAGGATGATAATGAAGGTGAAAGTTCAAAATATAGTGTGATATCCGTACAAAGTGTATTCACCTGCTTTGTTCTTGCTTGAAATCTAAAATTTGGTTTCAAGTAAAAATCACTTCCTACAAGTTCATATAATACAAGTACATTATTGAATTCTGACTGAGGCAGTATTGCTCAGAGATGGGGGGCCCAGTCCTGGCTTTGGCATGGGTCAGGAGCATTTTGCAGGATGTGACAGTTTCCAGACTACAGTCAATTGTGACTTTAGGGAAAGGTGAAGAAGATGGGTACTTGCCCTAGGGAGAGATTATAGGCAGCAAAGAAACAAGTCACAAATGAAGACTTTCTGTTCCTTTCTAGCACTACTGATCTTCTGATGATATTTGCAAAATTTAGGATGAGTGGCAAATTTTTCAGCTAATCCAAGGGAACCAGAACAGGGATGGTCAGTTTAGCAAGAGAAACCAAGGCACCAGGTAAGATGGCAGCCATGTGGGAGAAGAGATGGAGGGGGAGGGAAGAAGTTAGGCTGGCTCATGGAGTTGATCTGACTGGCAGCAGAGCATGCAGGGAAAGGACAGACTGCTGCTGGTTAGGATATATCTATCTGGAAGCCATAAAATTGGTGCTGAGGGGTGAGGTGCTGGAATCATCTGTCTGAAAAGAGAAGGGCAGAGAAGGAGAGCAGTAAAACTTTGGGGTTGGCCTTGTGGGTAGCAGAGGGAAGAACAGGGCTCCTTCTGCACCCACCCTGCTCCCAGGTAGGGTGACCTGGTCACAGCTCCAGGAGTGAGGGAGGTTCATTGTCTCTGAGTTCATGACATTATTTAAAAGGAAAAGGGAGAGACGCCTAAATCTCTTACTTGACTGGGCAAAGAAGAGCTTAACAATGAAGGGAAAGTCTTTGTACCTTCCCCCCAAAGCAGCTAATCTTCAGTCAAAGGCTTTACCTGGGGCTTTTCTGGAGGCCACCTCTGCCCCGTGGGTGACATCCCTGTCTTTGCTTGAGCCTGCCAGGGCAGTGAGAGTGCCAAGCACCTCTGAGGCATAAGGGGGATATTGAGGAGGGAGGGAGGTTTGTGCCAGTTAATTAGCAGCACTTTGGTGGTTTCTGCAGCCCACAGTAACCTTCACAAGACCTGCAGTGAAGGAGAGGTATTTGGGGATATATGGTTGAGGCTGGAAGTCGATTTATTTGAGCTCTTCTTTCTTTGAGCATTGAGTTCATTGTTCTCTCAGCTCCCTTTAGAGACCGTGACATCATCTGTCCAGGCTGGGCAGCCCAGAGTCAAAAGGAAAGGAGCCTTTTGCCCATCACTGTCACATAAATCAGGGCCCAAATCTGTAAAATGTGAGAAAATGAGAGATTCGATTATCCATATGGATCACTCTGGATTTATTCCAGATTGCTTCATTAATAGCAATCAAAGACATCACTTTAATGGATTTTTTATCCTCAAAATTATGATCATGGGGAATTTGTTCTGGCTATTGGTTTTGAAAAGGCTTTTGATTCTCTTCAATAGCCTTAACTTATTTCAGATTTAGGTAACAGTAGGATTTGGTCTTAAATATGTTAGATAGGTCAATCTCCTTTATTCAAATCCACTGTTACGTTAAAACTAATGACCACAGTTTGAAGATGATTTATATACTGAGGCTTAGACATGACTGTCTTTTCTCACTGATACTTCTCCTGTTACAGAGGAGCTTTTGTTTTGGGAGAAGTCACTGTTTTTAAGGGAAAAGTAAGTGATATTTTCCATTTTGCCCTTAGTTGGAGGATATGTTATTTTTTTAATGAAGATTTTCTTTAATGAAGATTATGCTGGAAGTCACTGAATGATGTTCATGTTTCTTCTTTGTTAATTGGGGTAAAACTCTTAAAGCCATTAGGTGATTTAAATGTAGCTCTATTTGAGCAATATCCTTTATTGGATCCCCCATTATCCTTTAAACATCTTGGTGTGCAGGGGGATAAAATTAGAATGAATTTGTTTGCTTTAAATTGCCAGCCTCTGCTTGATAAAACTATTAGCTATTTAGCTAATTGGGCTGCTCTTCCATTATCATTAATTGGCAGAATTGATACAATTAAAATGGGGGGTTTATCTAAAGTGTATGTGTTTTTTCCTAGGTATTCCTATCAAGTTTCCTAACATGTTCAGGGAGTCTTACATTTTGCAATTAGTTTTGTTTTCAAGGTTAGAGGTAAATTCAAGATGAATTTTGAAACTCTGAAGCTTCTTACGGAGTCAGCTGGACTGACTGCTGCTAATTTTGTTGTTAGTTTTTACTGTCTCGGTGCAACATGTGTTTTGCTTTAGACAGTGCCCAGCGTTACAGGGCTGTGGAGAGTGTGTGGCGGTGTAACCACGGACCCGGCACACCCGGCTTTGCAGAAGGTTAGGGTGAGACTTGTCCCAGGGCTGTGCCCACCAAGGTGCTAAACACCCATTAGTCCCTGGCCCACCAGGTATTTTAACACAGCCAGAACTTTAAAGCACACAAGTCCAGTGACGCCAATTAGCTTACTCATACTAGTAAAGTTAAACAAAGACTGCACTTGGTTGGGGCCACAGTATTCATTGCCTTGTCAGTTTGAGACTCCCACGGAATCTATTGCAAGACAGCATCACTTTCTGCTCACACCTCGGCTGTGCTCTCAGCTGATGCTGCCCTCCCTGTGAGCAGGGCTGGACATTGTGTTTGGAGGAGTCACTCTGCCAGTCCTCTTGTCATGTGTCCAAAGCATCGAGAAACTGCTCCCTCTGCTCCTGCCATCTCTGGTGGACATGCCATCCCTTTTAGGCTGCTAGTACAAATAGTGCTTCTCCCTTCTAACGCTATGATTCATGTCAGCCATTAGCCTCAAAAAATGAATGGGCTGAAAGAAAATTAAAACCAAATCACACTTCTATCAAAGGGAGGTCTTGTTGACAAGCAGGGCCTCTATTGCCAGAATTAGTCATCTGGGTCAG
Organism: Certhia americana; assembly: GCA_018697195.1. Taxonomy (NCBI): domain Eukaryota; kingdom Metazoa; phylum Chordata; class Aves; order Passeriformes; family Certhiidae; genus Certhia; species Certhia americana. The sequence goes on along the minus strand of CM031864.1, from coordinate 15,836,270 downwards.
CCTTTTGCACCAGAGACTAAGAAAAGTAGAGGATGATTAATTGGGCAGGACCAGGAGGATGTTGCCCCTCCCATACAGCTGACCAATGGGGGTAATTTCTAAATCACACCGTGGGGGCAGTGGCTACATCATTGAACACCACCACTACCTGTTTTACCTTCACCATGATTTTATGTAGTGCTGGGGTATCACATTTTTTTTACCTTATCTTGCAAGACATATAGAACTGGGTCTATTACCTTTTAAAGCTGCTTAAAATGATTTCTGTCTAGAATATAAAATAGTTTTATGCAAAATAATTTTTTTAAAATATTTTTTCTGTAAAATACATGCAAATAAAATTATATATTATTTTAACGAAAAAATAAGTCAGGCTCTTTCCTGTAGACATGATCCAATATGTGTGTAACATGTTTGAACACTGAAGCAAACTTGATGCAATGCTGCCCATCTTAATTCGAGTCACTGTCATTTTAGACTATACCAAAGTCATTTCATGAAACACATCATGCTTCATGGGTTAATCCTGATTTAGCTGTGATGCTTTGCTTTTGGGTATTATCTAAATTGTTTTGCCCATCTCTTCTTCATTCACTTTGTCTGTCATGAATATCATTCTACATGGATTTCACTCATACATTTATTTGTATTTAAATTATGCATCTCTTTAAGGAGATAGACCCATCAAATGATACAATACCTGATGGCACAAAGAATGAGACATTGTTTACTTTTGCATAAAAAGCCATGAAGATGGAGCACACAGTTTATAGCACACTAATGAATTATTTGGATGGTTGACCTTAAGTCAGACTCAATCCAGCTAAGCTTGGTAGCCAATGCATTTGAAATGCAATGGATAATAGTCCAAGAGCCAAATATATTGTAGATCTAGCTTGCACAGGTTGGTCCTTATTGACAACCTTATTGAGGCACCTTTGCTCTGAGTGGCTGGGGAAGTACCTCATCAAGGCTCACCGGCTGCCTTCTTGCCAGCCCAGGGACCGAGGTTGGTCTGCTGCTCTAGGTCTTGGACACTCCTTCTGGGGAGACAAGAGAGCACCTGAGTCTCTGGAGTCACAACCTGGCATGTGTCATGAGCACTGAATGAATTTGCTGGAATGAAAGTCACCTTGGGCTGAGGGGCCTGTTGCAGCTTCCTGAGGAAGAACGAGCACTCCCACAGTGCAGTTAGAAACCCCACACTCCCACAGACTCCCCATGACTCAGGGAAAAGGAGGAGGGAGCAGAAACAGAACCCTTAGAATAAGAACTACCCCACAGCACTGATCCTGTGCTGTTTATATTTCTGAATTAATTGCAGTAAATAAGGAGCATCACACTGGGTAAAACTCAAGTGAAGGAGATGAGAATCAAGCCCAGGCAGAACAGAGGAGCTAAAATGCAGGAGCCAGTCCTCCCTGCATGATCTGTGACCTTCAAGGTATATTAGGGCCAAAACCTCCTTCTTGCTGGCATTGCTGTTTATTTGCTTCCATATCAGCTCTGAATTTGGTTTATTGTCACCAGTAAAGAGTCCAGAATAGAGGACATCCTGGGTTGAAACATTACTGTGGCACACAATGCCTTCTCATTTAAAAGTAGAAATACAACTCTGTATGTTATTAACTAAGACAATAATAAATTAATACAATAGCCAAGTAATAATGCTGTAATGCTTTCATGTATGAATTGGAATGTGAATACTGAGCTTTTCATTTCATGGTTGAAAACTACATGAGTTGACCCAAATATTAATTTCTGTATTTCAGTCATTTGCATATTGTGGGTCAATAATCATTTCTTGCACAAATGACTTTTCAAATGAGAAGCAGTATATTGTAATGGTTTATCATATTTACAAACATCTCATTGTTTTCCTAACTTAGCACTTAGTATTTAAAATATACTGGTCCAGATATTGTTTGCCAAATACAATACAAAACTAGGTCATGTAAAATTCAGATAGTATTTTCTTTTTACTATTATCCATAATTTATAATATTCATAAACCATGGAGTGGCAGGCCTCTGCACCTGACAGGCCCATGCCCCCACTTTGGAATGGACATAGTTTTCCAGCAATGGTTTAGGAGACCTGACACCTCTTTCTGCTCTTTCCTGACCTTAAAAATCTCACCCCTTTGAGCAGCAATCCCTCTGAAGATCCAGCACTGTCAGCAGAATTAATGGTGGGGGTTTTGAGAAGTTTATTACATCCCAAGATTTCTTTGCAGCATGCAGTGACATCCAACAAAATGCCTAGGATGTCTTTTTTTCAATTACTTTGCGAAGCTAAAATAGTATACATAATCTTGGGGTTTACTTACTGGTATTGAACTTAGTCCATTATTTTGGGCTGTTCATTGTTTCATCATATTCTACCCCTTTATTAGCCAACATATCCCAACAGAAACCTTTTGTCTTAGAGTAAATATGTTCAAGTGTTCAAGTACTGAATTAATCAGGGACTAGTGCAACATATATATGCTGCCCAGCAAGATGAATTTACACATCTGCCTTTTCCCCTAATTATAATTCCAGAGGTTGAATGTCAACAGCATATGGGTATATCCTCAAAGAGGCATGCAAACACACACAAACAGGCGCACACACTGTACATTAATCTCTCTTGGCTTATCTGTTGCTGTCTTTAATTTGTATACTTCAAAATTGAGTGGTGAGGTCATTTATTAGACTGTTTCTGTGAATTTTATGTAGTGATAAGAAAGCAGTAACATGCAATTTGTTTTTATAGGACTCACTTTTGTAAGTATGATCTAATATTTTCTTCCTTTAACTGAACAGTGAGGAAGAGGTGATTTCAGAGCTAACTAAGAGTTAACTGGCTACGTTTCAACTGTCACCATTGTCTTAAATCTACATAGAGAGTGGAGAAAGCCAGAGAGGTTTAAATACAGCAGACCACTGGGGAAAAAACATTTATATGTAGAAATTTCTTCTCCGAGCAAAATTTTCCAGTTTGTCTTGATTTCTTCTTTCCCTATTTTTTAAACACAACGTGTGATGGAGACGATTGTTATTATCCAAAGGACCTGACTTGCTGGCTCACTGCATCTCTGTTTATGAAATGCCATAACAAAAGTGAGCTCACGCTTGTGTGCTTCCAATGCGTGATGTTCCTGTGTGCCAGATGGGCACTTTCATGACTGTATGAGCGTGGATTATTTCATTTCCTACATCTGGGACTCCAAATGGCTGCACAGAATGCCACAGGAGAGATGAACAGATCTTCAGCTGGGGAAACCTACCTTCACAGGGGAACCAGCTACATCAGAGGGGACGAAGCAGAAAAGCCCCGAGTGATATCTGAAAGTTCACATAAATCAGGGCCATAAGGGAAACCTTTAGAACCAGAAACAAGACAAAAATAAACAATAACTAATGCTGGATGTCAGCTGTGCAGAGGGGGGAGGGAAAATAAACCATAAGCAGTTTCTTGTCTGGCCACAGAAGATGTGTTTGGAATGCTGTTTTGTATTTCAGCTCAGAAACTCTGCTGTGACCTTCAGATATTGCTGGATATTACAAGTTCTACAGATAGCCAGAGAGAAATATTCCAAGGAGAGATGGCATATACTGTGCCATACTAGTTAATGTTGTGTGCCGATTGCTCACAGCCCATTCCTGAACTGTGACCAGGCAGCCTTGTTAAAACAGTGTGGAATCCTACAGTAACAGTCGGGAATGCTAGTTAGTCAGAAAGCTGTTGCAGGATTTGGGATAATTAGTTGTTTGTTTGTAGGATAAGAGTGATTTCTTTTCTTTTTTTTTTTTTTTTTAAGCCCAAAACAACAAGAGTAGATCCTCAGTATAGTAAGGATCTGGCTCACTACACTTTTGAGGAGTATGTTGCATTTCAGAGCCAGCAAACAGGAGGAGATGGTGAGAAGAATTAGCTGTAGCAGAAAAAAATATAGTTAAGTCAGTGACTTTCTTAAGATGAAAGAGAGCAAACCCCCAAAAGAGAATAAATGAAAAAAGTAATGAACAAAAAAAAAAAAAATTAAAAAAAATTAAGAGCTTGTGACACAAAGTAAGAAAAATAAACAGCAGTTGATTTAACTATTTTGCATAAGATATTTACAAACCACAGCATATTACTGTTTGCTTTATGCATTTTCACATCCTGCTCAGTTTAAAGCAGTAATTTTCTGCAAGGACAACAGAGGGAAAAAAAATGCTTTACACTGCTTATATTAATTACATTTTTTCATTACCCGTCATGTTTTCTACAGGCTTGTGTATTATTACTGTAAAATGTAATGAAACAGAAAAAGAAAAAAAGAATGGACTTCTGGGAAATTTTCCAATTCTTGAAATGCAATGTTAATTGAGTGCTATTTTTAGGTCATCACAGATAGAACTGAACCCATTGCCATCAGAGCACAGAATGGGGACAGCCCAGGTGCAACACAAACTGGGTGAGGGAATCAGTTTCTACTAATGGAGAAAAGGAGAGAAACTAGCTCCCCAGAGGGGTGGGTTTGGGGTAGTTTCTATTTCTTGATGTAAAGTTCTCAAAGCAGAAATGAAAGGGAAGGGTGCAGAGCTGGCAGAGGTCCAAGACCCACCATGCCCAGCCATGGTCGTTCCTGAAGGAGATTCACTGACTCTTGAGTCAGGAGGACAGAGTAAATGAGAGGTTCTGTCTGGTTTTGTGGCTGACTTTCAGCTCTGGGAGGGAGGGCACTCTGAAAGCTGACATGAAATAAAGTCCCCCAAAATGTATCAGAAATCCCTTTAATTTATAGATCTCTTAAAAGGCTGCCAAAAAATCAATTATTTTAATTTGTATATAGTGTAGCCATAGACTGATTCAAGTTCTTTTGAAGTATTTTTAAACAGTTATTGCACAAAGGCAACCTCTTTCCCATATAAAAAAAAAAAAAAAAAAAAAAGAAAAAAAAAATTGAAAATCAGAATTTCTCACAATCACTTTGATTGGAAGAATAGTGGAATTCACATGGGATTCTGCAAGCAAATCTGAGTCCCCTCACTCAGTCTGTTAACTGGGTACCTTTGCTGTCAGCCTCAAGAATCAGTGTAGCTCTGCTGCTCCCTTTATTTCTGCCCCTTCTCCCAAAGAGTGTAGGGAAACTGAGCCCATAACAGGGGCATCATTTACTGGCACTTGGGTGTAGCTGGAGGTTCCCTTTGAAACAGAAGTGGAAAATTGACAGTGTGCACTTACCAAAGCCAAAAACACAGAATCACAGAATGTGCTGGGTTGAAAGGATCATCAAGTCCAACTCCTGACTCTGCACAGGACATTCCCAAGAGTTACACCATGTGCCTCAGAATGTTATCCAAACACTTGTTGAAGTCTGTCAGGCTGGTGCTGTGACCACTTCCCTGGGGAGCTGTTCCAGTGTCCAAACACCCTCTGGGTGAAGAGACTTCTGTCACGAAACAACTTCAGGCCATTCCCTCGGGTCCTGTCACCGTCACCACAGAGCAGAGATCAGTGCCTGTCGCTCCTTTTCCCCTCATGAGGAAGTTGTAACTGCAATGAGGTCTGACCTCAGTCTCCTCTTGCCCAGACTGACCTCACCTGCTCTTTATATGACTTTCCCTGTAGACAATTCACCATCATCATAGCTCTCCTTTGGATGATCACTAATAGTTTTATATGCTTTTATATTGTGGTGCCCAAAACTGTACACATCAGTCAAAGTGTGGTGACACCTGTTGTGAAAGAGGAGAGAGCATCCCACTTGAGGGAAGCCAATCTCCACAAAACTCTTCATTCTCTGTATAGCGCTGCACTACTATAAAAGCAAGAGCCTCACCCAAACATTTCCAAAGCCATTCTAAATGGCAGTGTAGCATGTTTTGGAAGAACTAAGATTAACCCAGCTTTCTACCTGCTTTGGCCTCATCTCAAAACACAGTCATGATCAGGTGGTAGAATTACCAAGCCAGTTCTCTTTGTTTTAGTGTTAGTGGAGATTTGCTAACCAGCCTCTAGGTATGAGACAGCCCTACACCCATACTGACCCAGGTCATCAAAGACATTTGGGGCAGGATCCTTAACAAAGAGACTTAAGCAACAAAATTCCTGAGATGATCTGATCTCTTTTACATTGGTACAAACAGCTTGGATTCTCTATTCATTATTTTTCTTTATTCGTTAGAAGGGTTTTTTTTGTTTTGTTTTTCTATAGGTCTGTTAGTCACTTGAGGGTCCAGGCTCATCCTTTTTTCCAATCTCAACTCAAGAATCCTGACTGTGCCCAAGGGCCACAAGAAATACAAGGCATCAGTTGTGCTCCCTTGGGTGTGGCTCTCCTTGACCTATGCAATAGCATGTGCATCAGGTACCCATTAAGAAGTCTTCACTTCTTGCCTATCTTCAAATCTCTATCCTTCCCTTAAGTCACATAACCTGTGACTTATCAAAAATACCCCCTCAGTGCCCCCACATTTCAGATGTGTCTTCCAACCTATTCTGCAGTAGATATGGCAAACAAGTGTTACGGATTTGCCTGGCAAGGCTTAGATGGACCAGAAAAAAAAAAAAAAAGCAAAACACAAAGTGAAGAGTTGGTTTGCTCTCCAAACATCTCTAGTGCTAGGATAGAAGTGATAAGTCATAAGCCAACCTGATTTTCTGTTATCTGACACATTGAATTAAGGCTCTTGTGCTCAAACACTTATAGCAAAATTGACAAACATTTCCTTTTAGGAATGCTGCATCAAAGGTATTAACATGGCACAACTGCCCTGCACTCACATACAAGGTGTGTGAACTGTGATACTCTTATTGCAAATTAAAAAAACCCTGCTCCTTCTGACTCTGCTTGTCCTGCCTCCAGCAGTGGTGCCAACATTTGGACTTCATTTAGTCAAGCCAAGTGGCCCCAGCTTGTTGCAGCCTCACCATGGATCTTAGCTCATTATTGGCTTGTCAGCACTAATACTTCATCAAGACCAATCTCCAACCTGGCAGCTACCCCTACATTTTTGTATCTCACCATGACAGACCTCTTTTTATGTTTAGATTAGAGTTATTCCTCTTTGCTAGGAAAATTGTTCTGGACCCCCAGCCCTCCAATTGGGAGTCACAATATTTTTCCATGAAGGACCCAGTTCTGTTCTTTCAGATGGATTTCATTTTTCCTCAGCACCCAAAGCTGTTCTTATAGGCTGCAGTCCAAAAATAGCAGGGCTCCTTTGCAGGCCAGAGCAGGTAAACTTTTTTTGTACAGGATGACAGGAACAAGTGTTGGAGAGTATAGAGGGAGCTAAGGGAGTCATGAAACCACAAAGTCTCCCGAAGCATGGGCAGCCTGACCTAAGCCAGCTGGATCCCACTACACCACCCCTTGGGAATGGCTCCTATGTGTGCCAGCCCCTTCACTGCTCCAGCTGCTGAGGAAAGGGAATAAATTTGTTAATTCCAAGTTAAACTCATTGCATAAATCAGGGAGTCAGCATTCCAGTAGCAATTTAGACTTGAGATAATGTCTTAAGATACAAGTAGTCACTGGTTTCCATGGGAATTTTGCCATATCTTTCACCAGGACTAGGATTTAATCTATGGAAGTTTTCATTTTTTCAACTTGATTAGCTGGCACCTGTCCTCTTCTGAAAGACAGTCACAGTGCACCTGAAGAATTGTGGTAATAAGCCAGCCAAGGAGACTGCAGGATGGACCTGAGGAGGCTGCAGTTATTTGACTGGATCAATAGGTGGGATTTTTTCAGAGAGAAGGGGTTCAAATGTCACTTCGAAAATTTCACTTCAATGTGTTCATTTTCTGTTTCAGCTGTGTTGGGAATGGCCTGTAGATTTAAACCATGACTCAGAGCAGCAGAAATGAGGAGCCATTAGTTCTTACTAAAAAAAATGCTATTCCAGGCCATAGCCCTAACATAAATGAATTTGGCATGTTCAGAGTGAACCATCACTTCCATGATGAAACCAATGGATATAAATTCAGCTTTGGTCAGATGAGACCTCAAGCTTGCAGACCATGCACCAAAAGTTTATTATTGTTCAGAAGATCAGATATATACTGACTGCAGTCCAGTGCTTTCAAAGAGTTCAGTTGTCTTGATCCAAGAAAGCAGTAGGCAGCAGTGCTTAAATATGTTTCAGGCTCTGGGATTTTCAAAAACTTTTGTGGTCTCAACTCTCACTGACAACATGGAGCCTGGAAGCTTTAAAAATCTGAAGTTGGTACTGATCTGTATTCAGGGGAGCTCATATATCTCTGAAAAACTTCCTCTTAATTTATCCAGCAGCCCTGTCGTTATGGGTCACATTAGGGACTATGAGCACTTCACCTGGGCACTACTCTGCAAACTCTGCTCCTTTGCATGGCTGTGGGTAAAACAGGAAGAAAGGTGTATTATGGCTCTCAACTAACAGGAAGATGCCATGAGCAAAGATGTGTTAGCCAGGATAGTAGAAGATGCCATTGTATACATCAGATGCAGAACCCAATTAGCTGGGGTAATTACAGTTTCTGAATTAAAGGGTTTTGCAGCTGGTGAAGCTTCCCACCCTTCTTCTCAGCCTCTGTGTCCTCCCTGCTGAGGATCTGTGCTGCTGCAGATCCTGCTGCTGTGTCCTCCCTGCTGAGGAAGCCCATCTAGACAACATGGCCTGCATGCATGGGCTCACAGGCTTTGGCTGCTACAGTATTGGCACCAAACTCACATCACAGCCAGGACAACTCAGATGCTAAACTTTCTGTCCATGCTCACAAATGAGCCTTTGAAACGAAAATGTACGTGGACTGACTCCTGAATAGTTTTGTAGATATGCCAGCACATGACCTGTGTGGTCCCCTAGCAGTCCTACTTATACTAAATTTGTGAGTAGGCAATGTTCTTACCCAAGGGGATGGACATTTGTGATCTAATTGATTAAATCTGTGTTATCCAAGAGTGTTCCAGCCAAACAGTGAAATGCTTCTAAAGCATTCCAAAACAAATCCCAGAATGACCTGTGCTGCACCCACACAGACCTGCCTCTGACCCTGCACTCCTGCCAGTCCAGGAAGTAATGTGGGCTTCAGACCAATCAGTCCTGGACATCAGGGATTTTGTAATATTAGTAAAAGGTCGCTAACTCTCCACTCCCTTTTCCTGGTTGTATGATGTGAAATGCTGCTGAAGTCAGTGGAGTTGCACTGCTATAAAACTAGATACAATAGAGCAGGTAAATATCTCGATATATCTAATGTTGATAAATTTAATAAAGTCAGTGCCAATAGAGTCCAGAACAGGACTGGCCTCTTGGATTTGCCTCAATGGATTGCACCTTAGCCCTATTATTGTACCTTAGCACTTCGTCATCTTCCTGAGTACCATCAGAAAAAAGTTCATCCCCAAACCCAAGCATATCCCTCGAAGTTTTGGAGTTGGGATAAAGAGTACCATGCTTAAATGGCATTCTTTGAAAAGGACACAGTGAACAAAAGGCCTACCAAGTTCCCATCAGAAGAGTTAGCTGAAGACTGGAGACACTGGCTGCAGCAAATTTTTTTTTTTTCTATTTGTTAATCCACTTTGTCCAAACACTATGAACATTTGATGCATTTAATTCTAAATATGTCAAATGCTCCTTTAGGGAAGAACTTCAAAAACCTAAAATCATCTCTTAAGATCAAATTCGTTGCCTGAGCTCAAAATTACTCTTCTCTACACAAATAAACCACATACACATATTTGTGTGCTTTGTCTGCACTGCAGGAATTGCCCTGCTAAAAAGCCTGGCTTTCTGATACTGAGAGAAAGCTGCAAATGTTAACACATCGTTGTGGGCAGTGGCAAGCAAGAATGATTATCCCAGAATATAACAAATCTAAAAATAAATTGCCTTCATTTTTATCTATTGCACACCGATGGGGGTAAAACAACTTTAATTAGTATAACAGGACAATAGCAATGGAATTGGCTTGGTCACAAGATTTTTGCAGGATGACACTGATGGTATTACTATCCAACTTCAAAGATTTGGAAAGATGTGGCTGCTAACACTGGAGAATAGAAACCTGTTTTTCATCAACTAGGCTGGCCTGACAAATTAAGTCTGTGGAGTCATTAGATTAAGATAAGAGCTTATCTCCTAGACTGACATTTATTCAGAGGTTTTTGTGCTGCTCAGCTAGTAATTAGTGCAGTTGAATTTTTAACACTGCTTTGTCCAGTCATTTGACAAATTTGAAATATATACAGTTTTGATTAAAAAAAACCCAACTAAAATCCAAGAATACAATATTATTAGCTTGGAAAGGTTTTAAGAAGAGTTGAGATGATGTGAAAAATCTTCAAGGAGGTCAGAAGTGCTTCTGCTGTTGACTTATTTCCATACACAGATTGAGAGGCTCTATAAACTAAATTTTTAGGCACTAAGCAGCAGAGATCTGTAGCAAATCTGGAATTTCTTTCATGCCCATCCATTTTGTAATTCTGCTGCTTTAGAGGGGCAGGAATATGGTGCAGGCTGTGGTCCTGCTCATTAACGCTTGTCTGCCTCCTTCAGCACTCAGTTTAGGATTTCAGGTGGGGGCAGTTTCAAAAGGAATCCTCTCATATGGCTGATTTCATGGGATAAGGTTTATTTTTCCTGTCCTAATTTTCTTGTAATAACAGATGGATTGTTCCACAGTAAACCAGTGCATTACTTTTGGACACATGTTTTTAAATTGCTTTAGACTAACAAGTATCGCTTTTTTTTAAACAGTTCATTTTGAGTAACTGAAGATCAGAATTGGATTAATAATTAGTGATTAAATAGATGAGTGTTTGTTTATGAGCTTTGACAGGTTTGTTACAGCTACATCCTGTTACAGCATTTGTTTTGTCCAAAGTGCAGCCATCTCAGCATCTATGGTTGTTACCTTTAGAAAAACACAGACATGAGGAATTCATCGTAGTAAATTATGGTTCATCCAACTGCTTAATTCTGTGATTACTGGCTTTCACAAAAACAACAACAACAACAATAACAAAAAGGTCCACTTGTTTACATTTTACACCATACTGCCAAGACCTCTGAACTCTGTGGAATCAGGGCCAGGGCCATCAGCTGCAGAGGGTGACTCTCTGACATTGTCACTCACCTGCACTCCTGAGCTTGAAGCAACTGTGGTAGAGTAGGACACAGGCTGACCGGGACCAGGATCTGCATGTTGGTTTTCCATGTCCACTTCTGTGGGTTTTCATGTCATTTATATAACCCCAAAGCATGAGAAGAGTTTTAGCATTTTACAAGTACAAGAGATGTGGTTCCAACATGTTTGGAATGCCATGGATGGCAAGTAAGGCATAAGGCAGGGAGTTATTTCAGATTTTTGCACAGCCAGTAATGAGACCCACTGCTCTGTACTTTCTGAGTCAGACCCTTGACCTGGACCTGCCCTGACTCCTGTTTCTGTGCAGGTACTTTCAGCCCTCTGTGTCTGCTAAGGCCCTTGATACTTCCCATTGAAGATATGAAACCCTATATATTTCATATGTGTGTGAAATTCAAGCTCTGTGGCAATCTCTGCCATTGGACACCCCCACCCCACCATTCCTGGTCTGTAGATCTCAGCTTGTGCCTAGGAGTGCCTCTAGGTAGAGATAGAGACAATATTTTTGCTCATAAAATGGCCTGGAAAGAGATTTGCATCAAGCTGAAACCACTTGCATCAATCCCCCGAAAGCTTGAAGTACTGTTTTGCTCTCTGAATTTTAGCTGTTAATGCTGCCTTTGCTGTCAACCAGGTCAAAAATCCTGCATAATTCCCAATATATAACTCACTTCCCAGCAGAGAGAAATGAAAGCCCTTCCTGGACCTTGGGTGAGCATGAGGGAAAGACCCAGTTTCTGATGCCTCTAGGGAGAAGTATGGCCTCAACAGAGGGAGGAGGAGGGATTTAAATTCAAGCTTCCCAGGAATTGTGGCATCAGCATTCCAATTTTCCTATATTGTTTTACTTTTCTGTGTTGTGCACTGCTATGTTGAGCATTGCTGCAGAAGCTGGATGGTGTCAGCACTACCCTGGCAAACTCCATCTGTTGAGCCATTAGACTAAAAGGGAAAATCACCCAGACCCACCAATACAACCAAAGAAAGACCTCACCTCTGGGACAACCCCCCAGCTATGTGAGACTATTAGCATCTCCTTTTGATGGGCTGGAGATTACAGCATAGTGGTGTCTTGATGTTGCCTGTCACAGCTGTCTATCAACAGTTCTGGGGCACTTCTCTGGCCCCACAGAGCTTTCAGACCTACCCTGCTGCCACCATCCTCGTGTAGTTCCATGAGACATAGCAGTGACTTGCCCTTTTGCCTTTGGCCAGCAATTTAAAGATGCTTGCTGCTTGATGGTGCACGCAAATAAATTAATAGTCTTGGTTCTGGCCAAAATGTTTAGAGTCTGAGACCTTCACTGGCCCCACACAGGAAGCCAAGGATTGACAGGAGCACTAGCAAAAGAGACGTCCAAACAGGTCAAGGGAAGGGGCACTGCAGACTAATAAAACCTGTTATGTGGAGAACTTTGCTCAACTTCTGATGCCAGGAAAGACAGCCTAGACTGGCAGGTAAATCTCCCTGGAAATAGCAGAAATCAAGGTTAGAGCAATGTATTTACCCCAGGTTACTTAATAAATATGGAAATACTGTAAAAAGAGACCTGGAAATTTTACAGAAGAAGGTGTTGTTGAATGGTGGTAACAGCACAATGATGCTTTGCTCTGCCCTCCATTTTTCAGTGTCCCTCTCTCAGGATGAGGGTTGCTCTTCAACATTTGGCCAAGGTCAGACAGGTGAGAGAGAATTTTTTCTGAACTTTCTAGTGTTCCTAATCAGTTTTTTAAATTACAATAAAAGGCAATAACTTTTTTTAACTGGCAAATACATTTTTAGTATTTAGCATCAGAAAATGGTGCCTGTGAACTTGGATATTACTACAATTTTTTTATGATTGCTTTTGGCTTCTAAATCTGGTGTAAGGGGTAGCCATGTCACAGAAAAAAATATGCTTGCCCTTTTTAACAGAATTCCATAGGCTGAAATTTATCCATGGTAAATGTTTCACATTTAAGCAATTTAAGTAAATTATGCAGGAAGTTCCACACAAACATCCTTTACTCTCAGAAATGAAGGTGAGCACTCAGTAACACAAGTACATGGTATAGTTATCCAATTGTTTGTGTTTCCCCCAGGAGTTCAACACTTTTCACAAATAATTTCACTTTGCAGTTCCATAACAAAAATCCTGTGACCCCACAGGACAACCACAAAGGTAGGGTAAACAGCTCTTGTTCTATTTTATAGGCACTTAGCACTTATGAAATACAAGCTCAAGGCAGGCTGTGAGGAACATCTATACTTCGAGAAGTCTTTCTGGAAAGCCAATGGAAATTATTTGCTCAAATATTAGTGGTAAGTTAAGTGGTCAGTGGTCAATGCAGCTGTTGGGCTGTTGGGTTCCCTGTACCACGTTTAAGTCCCTCCCCAACAGCGCAGCCTCTCCCGAGTTTGTTTTTCTGTTGTATGTTATTCATTAAACCCTTAGCTGTGACATGTCATTGCCAGTGTGCCAAATCCTGAGCAAATCATATCCTCTGTTCTTCTGTTGCAGATTTGTGAGATAATCTATTATAGATTAATCATTTCAGTCTTATGGTGCAATGTCAAAAATAAATTGGGGTTATGAAGCTGGAGGGGAGCCACTTGAGGGTGGTATGTTCTCACTGACGCTCCTTATTTGACTTTGAAAACAGCGTCATGATGAGATTTTTGAAGCTGATTGTTACCCCATGGAATCCAAATCACAAGGTAAAAATGCTGTGGATGAAGTTTTCATCTTCACAAATATCAGCTCAAAGTTGAACTGTAAATGATTTTCAGGCTATTGCCTTTCCTCTCCTCACAACATGAAACATATCTCAGCTGATCCATTACATCTCCTTAGAATATAAGATGGCAGAAAAATAAATAGAATAGAATAAAAGCCAACCCCTCTAAAGGACTGAATAT
>CM031864.1:15624762-15817262 GCA_018697195.1 Certhia americana | reverse complement strand
TGGCCAGGACATGAGGAGCCCCAGTGTGTTGGTGAGCTGCACTGCCCTTCCTCCTGCACTTCCTCCCAGCCCCTCCCCACCAACATATCAGTGCTGAGGGGGTGGGGGATCTATGATGTTTATAGCTGGGGCTGTTTATGGTGGCACCAAGATGCCAGTGACATCTCTGCTTTTCTAAGGCTGTTCTTCAGCTGAATTAATTTTCACTTTGCCAAAGTGGCAAGTTCTTGTGAAGCTCTGGATTGACATGGCTGAAGGTAGTCTGACCCACTTCTGCTGAACTGGAACTGATTCAGTAAAAACAGGTCAGGCCACTACGAGCTGCCCCAAGCCCTGCATGAGTGCCAGCTCCCAGCCATGTTAGCATTCCAGCTGAATCTGTTTGAACATGAGTCCTCAGAGCAGGCTGACACACAAGCAAGGCTGAGCCAGGCACTGGGATGAAGGAGAAAGGAAGAGGAAATTAACACTTAGAAAAATTATCATTTTGGGAAGTGCTTGAAACTGACACTAAACAAGAAAATAAAATTAAACCTGCAGGTAGGTTTTCTGCTCACTGGCCATGGGCTGTGGCTCAGGATAGTGCTTGGAAAGACCTATGAATGCAAGAAATGAGGTGTGGAACCAGCCTGGTTTGTGCTTTAAACCACATTGTAGAGATAGAGAGAGGTTCAGGCTATAGCTAATCATATTCAAAGAAGTCTTTTGCTAGCCCAAAGTAATGTACAGTGAAGCTGGTCAGGTGGAATTAAAATATGCCCTTGCCAAATATTTGCTGTGAATATTTGCCGAATAATAGGTCCTTTGAGTTGTTCATGGTGTTATAAACATCATAGAAAGGAAAAATTATTTAAAAAGAAATTTCAAAAATAGAGCCTACCTCTCTTAACTGTGACACTGACAAATATGTCTTTGCCCTTCTCCACAGCTCCTCTGGCAATCAGTGGAACTATTAATTAACCTGAGGCCTGCCATTGCAAGTATGGCAGGGTCCATGCAAGGAAGATATGGGCTCACATTCCAGAAAAACTGTCCACAGAGGGAAGTGCTTCCCTCTAAGTAGCTATCCAGTCCCACTGACACTGTTGCCTTCTAACATGGATGTTCTCCAGCCTGCATTAGTCATCCACAGGACACAGCTCTTCTCATACCATCTTCCCAACACAGGGCTGAGATTCCTATGGAAAGTCTGTCATTGTTCCTACCTGTGCCTGTGGTGGGTGCTGACTCTCAGGTGAGCTACCTGCCACTGACTAAATGCACTCCCATACCACTGGTGAGCAATCACAGCAGACCAGTTTGGATGGCCATGTGTTCTAACGGAGCCCTGTTACACTGTGCAGTAATTAAAAAGTCATGAGCCCTATTTAAATATAGGACATTGTGTCCTAAACCTTCAAGTGCCTGTGGGTGTGTGTAAGCTCATTCTCCAAGGATATTCTCTGGTTTGCGTACATACACCAGCTTCATCAAAAGGTTGTAGGAAATGCCAGATCCAGATACATGGATTCCACTTTTTTTTTCAAATACATCATTGATCAGTCCAGGGATGGCAAAAATTAATAGTAATGAGCTAATTACTATACCAGCTGCCTACAAAGAGGGGTCCTGTAGGCAGACTCCTTCTGCCCATTTGCCTGCTGGTTAAACCACCACTCTAGAAATTATAAAACAAAACTTTTTTCCCTTTATAAACATCTATCAGCATCACCTTGATATGGCCCACAGCACCAACACTGCCTAGCTTTTAAGTTCTCAGAATCCAGCCAGAATCTCCCCTAGCACATTATAACACATTTTACTGGCTTGAGCAGGGTAAAACACAGCCGTCTCCTCAAATGAATGGCTGGTGAGCTCCAGCAGCCCCTGCACGAGGCTGGGCTCACCATCTGTGTTCCTCCCAACGTCCGAAGCCCATTCACAACTGCCAGCCCTTTGAAAAGCCAGCCTGTTTTTCTGATTGATTCACTTTTTAATGAACTGGGAAAGCCTGTGAACTTAAACCCTGACACCTCCACCTCTCTGCCTTTCCTAGCCATCCCTGCAGCAATGTACTGATTATATTTCAAGTTATTATGGGATTAATACAGCTGCCCCCGGTGCCTCTTTCCTCTGAACTTCATCAATAAAAGTTGTGTCCTGTCTTACTCTGGTTAGTTCAGTTTCTGCCTGAATCTCTCCCTGTAACCTGTGACGTGTCGGCAAGGCTGTATTGTATCAGCCCTTCAAAGCTGCCAACACTGCTGATGTTTAAAACCTACTTGTGTCACGGCCTTGCATAAGCTTTTGTATTTAAGAGGACATCTTGAGCTTTGCTATGCACCGCATCAGCTTTCTAAGTGGGTAGCACATACTTAGCAGTATTGAAAATAATGAAATAAGATAATCCACCAAAAAACTTAAATAGATTGTGCCAGTGTCATCTTTCTTTGAATTCACAGTAGAGCTATAAAAATGTACTTTATGCAGGCAAGTTCAGCAGAAGAAAAAAAATAAGATGGGGGAAGCAAAAGTCCTGCATGCAGTGGAGTCCAGTTTTCACCTACAGCATTTCTATATATAATTTAAGCTTTAGGTTTTCTTTTCTTGTTGGTTTATAGGTTGGGGTTTCCCCCCCAAGAATACTCTTTTCTAAAAACATCATTAAAAATGTAATTAACTGGCTTATTCTTTGGAATGTCTGCAGTTGTTTACAAAAGAATTGCCACACAAGCTGCCACCTTCCACTGTGTTGAAGCGGGGAGTGATGTTCTTGCTTACAACTGTGCATCAATTTCACAATATATTTAGTTTTGGTACAAGTTACATATCAACTTCTTACTGAATTTAATGTTGCAGCAAATAACATATAGTAAGTGAATAGGATTTATCACTGGCTGTAATGTCATACATACTCAAAATATATATGCTTAATGATATACATGTGCACATACAAACAAAATGGAAATGTATTTAGTTCAAGAACTGATGAATTGTGCTTGCTTTCATTATTCTCATTTTGAACATAGGAGAATGGAGATCAAGCACATCCATGAAAAGGGTGGCTGGTTGGGGTCACATCTGTGAAGCAGCACAGTCGCCAAGGAGCAGGTTGGAGAAGAAACAGCACTTTTGTACCCATGGCATAAGACAGGGGAGGCCTCAGGAGTCAGGCACCTGCTGTGGTTGGTGGGATACAAACAAATCCCATGGAGTCCCAAGATCCTCCCACGAAGCATAAAATATCTATCCAGGTAAAACACTTCCCCCAAGATGTTTTAGTCAAGCTTTTTTCTTAAAGAAGGAAGTGGCAGTTTTCCCCTTTAAATTCTGTTTTCTTCCCCCCCCCCAACCCGTTTGGTCTCTCCCGTAAACACAGAGGCCAGAAGGCTATGCTTAAATAATTCATCTACAAATTTGCAATATCTTTTTGAACTATAGCAATTAAACGGAAAATAGAAAAATCAGCTCAGCATCCTGTTTGGATGTAATTAAAGGTATAATCTGTTCCATTTGAATACTTCAGTGCTTACCCTTCTTAAAACAACAAATAAGAATAGTAGCTCATTTGCAATATGCTTTTTTTTTCAAGTCAGCTAAAAAGACTAACTGATGAAGCAAGAATAATAATTTTTAAATGTGGCATAAGCACAAAAATACCAACTACAGCTTTCAAATGATTGCTGCAGATCTCAAGTGTGATGAGAGTTCAGTAACAAGGGGTATAAGCTTTATGGCAAAACACTGAAGTCTTCAACTATTTGGTATCAGCATCTCGATATGGCTGATATAATTACCTATCAAATACATCAGTGGAATGAATATCAGACGATATCCAAAAATATGTAAGTGGGATGCATATCAGCTCAGTCTTTTAGGGGGCGTTTGATCTTAACGGTTTTTTCTAAGAATAAAAGACAAATACTGCATTTGTTGCCCTTTTGTTTTCTATAAGCAGCTGAAGATTTTACAGCACAATAAGGTTAGCATATTAATGGCAGGCTTATGATTTTGAGCTGGATTTTAACCCTCCTACTGGACATTTCTTCACTGCTCAAAGAAATTGAAGTCAGGAGTAAAGTTAATATCTGCCTTGTTCATTCATTCATATTGCAAGCAATCAAGATTTCCCCAAATCACAGGGCAATCTTGTGCCTTTTGAGAATTGATATAGGCCCCGTTCTCTCAACTTAAACAAAACAACTGGCATAGGTTCAATGGAAGCAATGATTTTCTGAGAGGTTATGGTAAACCACAGAAGTTGTTAGCAAGAACCTTGTTCATAAGATCCTAAATTTCCCCTAAAAGGAAAAGTATATGGATATTTCAAAATGTAATTAACAGCATATTCCAACAATGTGAGAAAGAAACATCATCTGGTTTAGCTGCAGAGCAATCTGACTGCACAGGGAGAGCCTTGGTTTGCTCACCAGCCAGCAAAGGACATGATGGGCACCAGAGGGGACCCCTCACCAGTGCTGGGGAAGGTGGCAGGGCAGGCTCTGTCTGTGGGGACTCCTTTCATGCTGCCCAGCTCACTGTGCTCTGCAGCATGATGCCCTCCTCACAGGCAGCTTCACTGAGGCCAGCACCCAACCAGGAACAAATATTTTCAAAATGACCATTTTCTGTCCACTGTACTCTCTCAAAAAAATTATTTTGGGGCAGGTATGTCTCAAGCCTAATGTTGGTCTTAATGCTACAGTTTGTACGACGGTTTTAACAAAATTGTTGAGGTTTTTGTTTTGATTTTGTTTTTTTAAGGTTAAATACATAGGAGTGGATAAAAACAATTCTAAAAAGCAAAATATATTTTTAAACATTTTGATAATTAAAAAAAACAATTTTCAAGCTTCAGCATTTGCAAGCTCAGATGAATAATATAGCAGATAACTGATTTACGAAGATAATATGATCTCAAAAACATATGAGCAGTATTACACATGGGAACAAAACAGCAAAATGGTATACAAGGTCTCCATTGTGACAATGAATATGAGAGAACTTTCAGCTTACATTTGCTGAAAGTTAGCACCTATTAAAATTTCCAGCTTTCCTGGGGTGCATGCTCTGCAGATTGAAAGCCCAGGCTCTTTTCAGGACTGGTCCTTCAGGGGCCTGAGCCCCCTCAGACCTTCCTCAATATTGCCCTCCTTCAGGGGCCTTCAGTGGACAAGTTACAGGTGAGTGGGGTAAAAAAAGCCTCTGGTGAGCCACCCCCAACTACCCCCTTATGTCCTATTGGCTCCCCCTCTGAACTGTGCAGCCTCCTGCACACCAACAACATTTCTGTGAGCTTAATGCTAGAACTACTGTTAAAAGAAACACAACAACAGATCTCATTAAAAAATACCCACAGAGGAAGGAAAAAAAATTCCTCAACACAGTAGCGTCTGTCTCCAGTAAACAGGGCTCTTTTCAGGCCTTGGGCTCAGACATAAGACCACTCTGCCAGGGTGAATGAATTACTGTCAGCTGGGCCATTTTCACTTAGGTTTAAGCACAGGCATTTTACCTGCCATTTGCCAGGAGCCAAGAGCTGCTCGGGTGGCATTTGTTATCCATGTGCCACCTGAGCAGCAAACCTGCAGCAGTTTCCCCAGCAGCAATCACCCACCCCATGGGTCACACTGCAGGACCCCAGCCTTCACCCCACAAGGAACATCTCTCAAAGACAAGAGCCTGTGCCTAAATGAAGCAATGCTTATCTCATGCATGCCACAGGTGTGATGTCATCCCCTCCGGCGAAGGAACCAGGATGTCTACAGCCTCCTCTATACAAAAATGCAGGAACTAAAGTTAACATGTCTCAGACTTTGTTAAAATATGGTGATAATTAAAAAACAAAATTACCACTACAAAGTTAATTCCTCTCTGAGTTCTTACAAACAAGTTTTTAATTTGCACCAAAAATTTACATTTCAGATTTCAAGTCAACCAGAAATGATACAAGCTTGGCCAGAGACTCCAGGCAGTGGCTGGTGGGTTCTGCAAAGCCTGGAGGCAGGAGCACTGTGGCTTCCTGGGAATATAAAAGCAAACCCCAGGTGCACACAGGTAAACCCATCGGATTGCTTTAAACTCTCATCCCTTGTATGAGTGTGAAAATAATCACAGTGTCATATAAACTTCTGCTTTTTATTAAAAAAAACCCAAACAAAACAAACCAAACTTAGAAGGTAATTGATTGCTTTCTTCTGGTCTTTTATTAGTTATGATTAAGGAGCTATAGTAGCCCTGTTTACACAGCTCTAACAAGTCAGGACCTGCAGAACATTATTGGCTTGGGGCCCACAACTTGCCGTCCATTCTCAACAGAATCAATCTGGAGCTGAAAACATCCCCGTAGGAAGTGTACACATCCCTGCTTATACAGGAACAGAAACAGCAATAACTTCAGGTCCTGTAAGCTGCAAGTTCAACTTACAGAGATCAGCCCTGACTTGTCATCGCTCTCAGCATGCTGGTGATGAGATCAGAGCGCTTCACCAAGGACTCATACTTCCAGCTTGACAAGGGACAGAGGTGAACGTGTTACACCTCACTGCTACTCGCCTCTCCAACTGCAGAAAGGAATCAGGAGCTCCTGTTTAACATGCAGTCACAGCACTGCCAATCTAAAATGGCTGATCAGTAATACTTTAATTGCAGTTTCATAGAAACAAATTGCTATTTAATTGCAATAAGCTTGTCTGTGGCTTAGCTGGACTGACAATAGGCATACACCTGGTAGTAACAAGCAGCAACAAGGGTTATCTGGTACTGCATGTGCAGGAGTCTCAGGTAGTGCCATCAAATCCAGAGCAAAATTGCACACTGATTAAATGCAATACTTAAAAAAATGTATATACATAAATTTCCTAATCTCAATTTGATTTTTTATTTCAATAGAGCTGTTCAGCATCAATACTTGCAAATAGCTGCATAGTTCACATACAACTACCACCAAAATACTTTGATAAAAGATTTAAATTGAAATGATCTTTTGAAATCACAGCATCAGGTTGGAAAAGACCTCTGAGACCATCGAGTCAAACTGAACACCACCATGTCAACCCGACTGTGGCACTCAATGCCATGTCCAGTCTTTCCTTAAACACCTCCAGGAGCAGTAACTCCGGCACCTTCAGAGCAAGGCATCCTCTGCCAGTCTGTGAGTTTTGGGGGTTTTTTAGTATTTACCTAATGTTAGGTGATGCAAATTTTATCAGTGTTAACTAACAGGGAAAAAAGGGAGACAAACTCAGTGTTGTTAATATTCTGAAGATGTGACTTAATTTCATAGGCTTCATTTTGTTAAGACATTCTCATTTTATATTTCATAAGATACTGCATAACCTGTTAAAATATTTAAAGATAAATCATGTAGGACTGAAAAGACAGTATCTTGTTGCAAACAGAATTTGGTTTGGAAAGGCTTAATGTCCCACTGCCTGCCAGGATGCGTAAATCTCATAACTAGACAGCTGGATAGGTAAAAACATTAAACCCATTTAGAGGGCAATCTTTTTACAAAATTGTTTCATTAATAAGAGTGACAATTTATATGATTGAGATGTTTAGATGCAATATAGACAGAGCATTTTATCCAGGTTCATGAGGATGATTTCAGATTAGTAATATTTCCTTTGATTCTTTTTTTAACAGCATTCATTTTTGAAAGTAAGGGAAGCTCTTACTGAATGATTATTTGACTTTTCAGCAGCTCTAAATGCAGAGGGTGTATTCCAGCCTCACTGCAGCAAATACATGTGATAAAAGGTGAACAAGTATGTATTTTTCTTTACAGATCTCCTTAAAAAGAAGTGATTTTTCACATAAGGACAAATCTAAGTGTTTCCAGTAGCCTTCTGTCCACACCTACCGTCCCCATTACAGCCTGTTTCATTGTGTGAAATGCTTCTGGTTTCAAGAAAGTGTTTTACCTAAAGCAAGAATACTACTTAAATATGTTCTATTGTATATTCATAGCTCCATTAGTCCTCCTGCAATTTAGCACATCAAAGCAAAGGCTTCATCACTTGCATGTGGATTATGCTAACATGAGTGACATTTGTAATCTTATAGGTCTGCAACTTAAGAAATGCTTTTAAAGTAAGCTATTAAATAGGTAGCTGTGCTTTACAAATGAGTCATATAATAGTTTATTTAAAGCTGTTAATGAACTTCAACCTCTACATCACTAAATGCTATACTACATTACTTACTAGAAGTTATTAGCTATCTTCTTAGCACTTCTAGGTTATATTGGACAACCAAAAATCTGTACATGTTAGATTTAAACACTGTACCTTGAGTGCTTATACTGAAAGAATATAAAAAGATGTCTCCAGTCTCACTAATACTTGAATTCTATATTCATATGACTTCAAGTATCTTTTCTAAGATATTGAAGCAGCACAATTTGCAGGACTCTGAAGACTTTAATGCCAGATCAAAAAGCTTAGAAACTTATTTAAAATACCCACAAAGTGCATTTAATTAAAAGAAGTCATATAGTATCAGTCATTTATGTTGTGCTTTATGTTACGTAAGAAGTCTTTTGTCTTTACTCTCTGATACTGTACATTCCTACATTTTTTTTTTTCTCTGAAATAGTGCTTCTTCCTCAAGCACTGAAGTGTTAAAAGAAGAAATTCAGCAGCCCTCCAATATATCAGAGGTCATGAAGTAGAATCTGAAACAAAAATATCTGCTGTTGGTTGTTTAGACAGATAAATCTATAATCAGCTTTTTGTGTATTGGCATCGCAACAAAAAAAAAGTCAAGCTCACTCCATAACCAAGAAGCTCATCAGTGAACACCTTCTAAAAAACAGAATTAAACAAAATAATGATTGTTGGGTTGTGAATTTATTCATTTTCTATAGAAGTATTTAATATTGATTTGCTTTGAATTGCAGCAAAGGCAGATTCGTTGCTTGCAGGTTCCTGACTGAAGGTAGTGGACAGCCAAAAATCCATGTTAGTATTCTTGCTAAAAATATGAAAAGTCTGATTTTTTTTTTTCCCCCTCAAAAGTATTCTGCACAGATCTACCACAAAACAGCTGATGGGAAAAATGTGCAAAACGAAGCTGTTTCCTTTCTAAGCTTAGAGGTGGCTCTGCTGCTTTGTGGGGAGGTGGTTTTTGTTTGTTTGCTTTCAGAGAACAGATCATGTTTTGAGATCAGCTAGTTCTTAGAAACAACTCAGGAAACAGATTTTTCTTTCCCTAAGATTATCAGTGTTGAAAAGTTAAAAGTCTCTCACCCCAGCAAAAACTTGGTGTTGTTCAGATCAGAATAGTTATTGTATTCCTTTTCATGAATACTCAATTCTAATGCTCAGCATGAGGTACAGACCTTTCATTGGCCTTTGTGTTTTTTGACCTCTTATGGTATATTCATACTCTCTTATGAGCATGCTCAAGACACAGGCACATCCTTAACACAGAAGGAACTGGAAAGAAAGAGACCACAGTACCTCTGTGTGTGCTGTAACTCACTGCAATGGGAATTATAATGTACTTGCTGTTATCAGAATTAAGAATCTCCATGAAAAAAAAAAATATAATTTTGAAGTAGTACTCGTTATCCTTGCCACAAGTAACATGATCAACTAGTTTAGCAGAGTCTTTCCTGGCAGAAGACAGAAGAAAAAAAATCCAAACCAAAAACCTACTTTTAAAGGTAATTGACAATTAAGGTAACGACTATGTAAGATGAAGTTGCAGAATGCTTTGAATGTAATTTAAAAAAAAAAAAGCAAAGCTTCTAAAACCCATACTCAGTTTTGTTTTACTTTTTATTATTTAAATACACCATACTAGAGCAAATGTCTCTGAAAATATCACAAATAAAAGATTTTTCTTCATTCAGCAAATTAGAAGTAGGTGAAAATTTCTACACAGTAGCTGCTATGAGCCTGACTTTTTTTCTTTTTTCTTTTTTTTTTTTTTTGCCATGGGAAGTAGCAACATTAGGACAAAAACACTTACATGCATACATACATTGTATTTTACAGAGATACAATAAAAGTGTTTGTGATAGAATATCACAAAAGCCACATCTTTATCTCATGTTCAGTTTGATTGAAACACATTTCCTTACAACACTTAAATATACAAAGAGCAAATAGAATGTTGTTAAGGTAAAACACAGGGTACAAACTGGCCAGTGCCCTGCTAATTGTTAATGAGGGTAGAAAGCAGATTTCAATGCTTCTTTTAATTAGCTTCATTAGTCATCTTCCCCCCCCCCCCCCCCCCCAAGATGTCCTCCGGTGGATCTTTTTTCATTTTCTCTACAGTCTCCCATTAGCCCAGGTTCATGGAGTCCTTAATGTTCATATTCAGTCATTTTAATACACCAATAAATGTGGGAAGGGCAATCAAGAATAAAGAAGGTGCAATGGTATGGAGCTGGCATTGATGCTAGCTACAAAGGTGACTTGTCTACTTGGAGACATGGGATCCATCTGTGATGAACAAAATTTGAGATGAAGGCACGCATTCTGCATTACTCTGACCTTTTAGCAGACCTGTAAGAAATAAAAATGGGTATCTTAGCTAAATTTGAGATAGGAAACTACAACATGACTGCTTTTGTTTTTCCCTATTCACTAATCTCTTTTTTATTAGACTACTTTCCAACTGTGACTTGATTAAGGCCTTCTACACTGTCCATTCATACTGCTATCGTTTCAACTTAAAATAGCAAAAAGCAAACATTTTTCAGTTTCACTACTAAAGAAAGCAGACATGAATAAAAAGAGACTACAACAAAAAGTAAGTGTAATTTCTGGTAACAAATCATACAGTGAATAAGGTGGTTTATCTGGGCCGTGTTTGAAAGGGAAGAACCATTATGCCATGCCTTTGAAGAAGCGAGTAATATGATCTTGTAATTGGAAGAAATAGTGTGTAAAGCAAATATGAAGTACAGCCAATATCCTCCCAAGGCAACTTTGGCTAATATGCTGCATTGCACAAGAGCTAAATATAGATATTTCAGGATTCCCCCCTCCCATTTAAATTCCTCATCTGGTACGTTAGTTAATGTTACATAAACATTTTAATACATGAAGTCAAACATGTGCTTTCATACTGGTGTTAATGAATTGTGATAATTAAAAGTGTCTAACTCAATAAAAATCTAAACTTTCATGGATAAAATAGGAATGATCATCCATAGTCTTCAAATACAATCTGTTGGCAATTACCAAAATGAAATAATATATATTAGATTTTTATGGCTTTTAAATGACATTTTGCGCTTCCCAGGAAGTTTTTTTTTTCACCCTTTCTCTAAGTTACTAAAAGCCTGAGGTCTATTAGTAACTGCAACCCCCCACTTTCAAGCTAATTAAAGTAGTAGAGGCTTGGAGGTTTAATTCCCCAGAGCCGAAGCTCAGTGTGAGAAAGGTAATTTGTCTGTCCAGAACAAAGATTAGGGAGCAGCCAGCAAGCATATTTAATAAATGAGCATCAAATATCTTCTACTATGGACACAGACAACACCAATTATGTAACTACAAGGGAATTGTTGAGTGATATGTAAACTAGAAGATTTTTAAGATCTTCTCTAAGAGACGTAGTGCAACTCATACTTTATTTAAAAGTATAGAAGCTGAAGACAAGCATTTGTTACAAACATTGCCAACCGGTGGAAAATTTACACTTTTAGTAGGTGGTAATACTGTTGCAAACAAGAAATACCACAGGAATACTACCAGTACAAAGACGGCAGAGAATTCTTGACAACACAGCCCTTTCAAATGAAATGGCACACAGGACATCACAAACTAAGTTTGCACTCTGCAGGCAAGCAGTACTGAGTTTAGAGAAAACAGGGTTTTTTAAACTACAGGGCAAGTGATGGGAAGTTATAATTTATATGTGTGAATTGCTTCAGGGAGGATGAGCAGACATCCTTGTGTTTGCCTCCTTAAAAAAAAAAAAAACCCAACTTTTTAAACCAAATTAGGCCACCAAACCTTTCCTGCCTGCACTGATCACCTGTAAACTGCAGTGAGACAAGCGTTAAGTTCATTACTGTCACCTTCATATGCACAACAAAAATATGTTTTAATGCTGGGAGTGTCTCAATCTCTTTGGTTAAATAGAAAAAACAAACCTGTGGATATTTTGCTCTCTCTGTAATCTCTAGTGATAGAATAACATGGAAAATGATTGATCTGTAATGTTTAATAAAAAGTATCTGTTACAGTCAACTCTATTACAGTGGAAGAATATTTTTAATCAGTGGCCCTAAAATTATGCAGCTTTCTGGAAAACATCTCCGATGTTAAAATCTTTAGACTGTTAAAAAAGCAAAATATAAACCGTAACTCCCTTAGCGACTGCCCCTATAGCTTCCAAAGTTCCAGAAACCTGACTAATACATGAATTATCAACTTATCTCTTTAACTGTATTTGTTTTCTGGAGTTTCGGTGCTCTGCAATTCCTTTTGAAAAGGAATTATCCAGTAGGAGAAGTTAGAACAATTTCTAGAGAGATTGTATTATAAAGAAAAAAACCCCTCAAACTCCATATCCCTCAACCTTCTCCCCAACAGCTGCTCATCTGCCTCAGCTCTGGCAGCAGCAATGCCACTACCAGTCAGTGACAGGAGCTAACAAAAACCTGCTCTCACCATTCTCCTTGCATTTAGCTCCCACCAGGTACCTACAGTCAGGAGCTCTGCAAGCCCAGTCCCGTTTCACTTCTCTTTTCCATGTTCTATGTTCCTCACCATGTCTCCTGCTTTTATTGCACCTAAATCATTTTTATGTTTTGCTAAGGCAGAGAAAGAAACTGATAAAACTAAATGACAATTTAGACACCTATTTGAAGTTACATTAAACTTTACATTCGTAGAAGACAAGCGGATAAACCGCTCTCAGAATGGTAAACCTTTTAGTGCAGTATATAAAGATGAATGGTTTTACCTATATTTTGAAATGGGATACCTATAAATATTCATTTAACAGAATCACTGCTAGCTAGTCTGTATTACAGATTTGTTTCATTAAAATTCACAACAGTATAAATCTATGAATCTTTAACTGTATTTGTACTTCCTTGAGAAGAAGCTGCACATTCTCTCCCAATCTTAATTATCTTTGTTCTGCCTAACTATGTAGCATTTTTATACTCAATTCTCTCATCACCTCGATTGACAAATTAAGTAAATAAAAAAAGTCCGTGTTTTATTTTATGTAATTACATTCACTGTATAAGACTTGAAAGAATACTTAAAATTAATCAGTAAATTTATGCACAGAAAAAAAAAAAAAAAGCAAACACAGATATTGAAATGTAGCAACACAACCAAAAAAAAAAAATCACGGAAATTAAAGAACAGTTTCTGCTTTCTCGGACATATTTCTCCATTGACTAAAAGCACTACAAAATATACTGCACACTACAGAAAAGATCAGCCTAGCATTTGTCCCAGATTTTTTTTAATCTTTCCAATTCCTACTTGCAGATAAATGTTATTTTTTGTGATCCTTACAGACATTAATGAAGTTCCTATTGTAAATCTATAAAGAATTACCAACTGAAGTGTGCACTTTTTGTTTCATTGCAATAACTCAGTGCTGTGTGATTGCCTGGGTTAATGATGAAAAAGTCAAATATACTATCAGAGCTGATGGAAAAATCTATCACCAATCTGAAATTAAAATTCATCTGTGGTCAATAAGATTTAATATCCATGCAAGTGGCGCTGTAAAGAGTAAATGAATCAATGTCATCAATACATAATCAGTATGAAATATGATGTGAATAAAATTATGTGCAAGAGTCATACATCCACTCTTTTCTGGACCAGGGTGGAATGAACAGTCTCTTAACTCAAGGTTGACAGTAATTGTTACAAATTAGGCACAGCAGTTATCAAAATGCACTCACTTGCATAGCTTTAGGACTGATTAAGAAGATTAAAATACATCTAAAACTATCTAGTTTCAGAGTTACAAGACAACTGTTGATCAGAAATTTTTTTTCTTCTTCATTCTATGATCTGTACAATCATTATTTACTCATTTAGCTAGAAACCAAAACTATCAACCACACAGACACACAATCTCTAGTTGAGCCACTGGTGTTATGGAACGGTAAGAAAATAGCACTTCCGTTTTAAAATCTGAGTTACGACACACAAAACAGGCAAGAAAATACTTCTGGAAGAGTATCCCAGCATGCTTCCTCAACTAAAATCTTAATATGAAAATGAAATACATTAGTTTAATCCAGGAACTTTCTTTTCACAAGACATTTATTTCCATATTAAAAGATCTAACTTTCCTCCCTCAGAAACCTGCTCTCTTGTAGCCCTTAACTTCAAGATCATAAAATACTTCTCTGTCTTAAAAGTTTGCATTAATGTATGCTCTCCATTTTGCTTTGTACATAAGGAGTTCAACACCTGTACAGATGCACGTGCCCAAACCAAAATAAACTGACTCACCCTGTATGTCATATTTAAAAGGTTACTATTTTCTCCCCACACCCTGTGCCTAAATAACTTAAGGTAAGCTCAGCTACTTAAAGGTCTCTTTGCAGGGGCAGGGAATGTCCACTATTAGAATGAAAAGAAATTGATCTTCATTTAGCTCTAAGAAAGCTTATTAGTAATTGTGGAGTATTCACCTTCTGGTCTGGCAGTAGTGGATTACTCTGAAGTGAATTCAAATGGCCATTGATGAGAGCTGTAGGTCTATCATGTTCACAAAATAAACTGCCATTGATGTAGTGAAACCGATCTCCAGGGACCAGGCGATTCCGGCAGGTAGAGCATGTAAAACACTGGGAAAGGAAAGAGACAGCAAGTGAAACTACAGCACAAATTAAGTATGCTGCAGGTTTGAAAATTACACTTCAGAGACTGCAAGTGCAGTTGAGATATGGAGCTGCTTGGTTTCTAGTATCTCCAAATATGGCATTAGTCTTACCTGTTGGGACTATGCAGGACATAACTCAAGCAGAGTTTTACCGATTACGTGGGAACAAAGCTACGCACTAACGAAAGCTTTATAACAGATGCTCCTTCTTCTAGTTATTATTTTGCATTTTATTCATAAGTAGATGCAGGTTTTACACTAAAGAGACATGGCAGTACTAATCCACTGCTAAAAATGAAAGTACACATAAAAACACCCTCACCTTAAGATGATAGACATTGCCCTGTGCCCTCATGACCAGCTCACTAGCAGGAATGGACTGTCCACAGGCACTGCAAGCACCACTATTTCCAAATAACCTGAAACAGAGGTGATGATCATGAATAATTTAATACACAGAAGGCTCTAGGCATTTTTGCACATCACTCCCATGGTTTATTACACAACTATTTTAGACTTCTGACCCCCGTCTTCCAACTTGCTTATGTTTCATAACATGAAAAAGTATATTTTTGTGTAACAACTGGTAGCTTCACCTTACCTTGGATGTGGTTACACAGGATTTAATCAGAAATATTGACTTACACCTCTAGAAACACAAACAATTCTGTACTACACACATTTTATCAGATTACTGGGTTCATCATAAAAAAAAAAAAAGATACAATTCATGACTGGAGTTTAAATGCATTGTGTCCTTGAAATTATATGAAGAACTCTTTTGTACTTTAATCATATCTTGAGATATGAGTCATCAAAAGGGTTAAGAGGATTTGATTGTATATCTAAGAAGACATCATGCTCAGTGTATTGAAACTCCAGTAAACCTCCATCAGTGCAGAGTTTCCATTAGAAACTCTCTGCTATCCAGGTTGATATATAATGTGTATGGGTTAACCTTTTCAATCATGGTGTCAACACTTTAGATTTGCCTCTGCTCATCTCTTTCATCCTAACCTTCTCTCTCTCTTGATAATGAAATGCTTGCTCCAACTTCCCTCTATCTGCTCCTGAGTCCACAATTTAGATTACTTCATCTCTGCTAGCAACAAACTGAATGAAATTTCGATTTGAGCAGAAAGTAATTTACCGGGATCTGGACCCATTTGTCATCATATCTCTCTGGGTGTTTGCTGTATCACTGCAGTTTTCCTATGCAATCAAATGAGACCACAACATCTGCCATTGGGGGGGGGGGCACATGCAGTGGGGGGAAGGGGGAATAGGCAGAAGAGTGGTGAAGAAAAATATATACATAATTCTTCAAATCCATTTAAAGGCACAACGCATCGATTCAAAATATAATACAGTAATGATTATTGAGTTCTACTTTTACAGGCTGCCTTAGCTAGAATTAGAAAAAACCTTTATTTGCTTTTGCACGAGTCTCTAATAGACACAAATATTTATAAAGACTACCACAATTCATTTTGCAGTAAAAAAGGAAACTGAACTAGCTGGCAGGGTCACAGACCCACTTTTCTGCACGATGTAAAACACAGTAATAGGATTTACAAATTAGCGTATTGGTGTCATAATAAATATTAATATTTGCATCTCCTTCCTGTCCAAATAAAGTCATAAAATTCTGTTTGTGTCAACCTAGGACACACATTACAACAGAATGCCCGTAATCTGAATGATTGCAGTGTGCCTCTGTATAAAAATAATTGCTTTGAATTTTCAGAATCTGAGCTTGCAGAGGAGGCTTGTCATGTTCAAACTACTAATTTGCTGTCGCCACTTTATTGAAAATAGCCTGTAAGTTGTTATTAAATGTATCGACTGAACGACAGAGAGAGTAGTAAAACTGCCCCTTAAGATGGCTTTTAATAGGAAGCTGAGAAACAAATTTTGCAGCAGCATCGATTTGAAGAGTTCAATCAAAACTCCATTTCAAAACTAATTAGTCTGAGATCCACGACACATTGACACGTTCTTGCAGAATCACAGCGGTTACAAAGGGAAAGCTGAACTAATACATTGTCAGGACCTCCCGCCAAAGGGACTAAACTGTCTGGAAACTAAAGGTCCATTATTAGGGCATCTTCCAAACCAGGACCAGTTCCGAATAGTTCCATGATACACCGAGGTTACTGCCAAAGCATTGCAATGCACATTTTTCTTCCTTCATCGTTACTAGTAATGAAGTTGGTACTAGAGACATGCACAGGAAGGGCTGCGAGAGGAGGCAGAAAGGCACTGCTACATTTCTAGAGCAAAGATCCAACAATCCAGAGTAAAGGGGGGCATCAAGGACATTGCTGGGCAGAAGGGCAAAGATGGACAGATGATGTCAGTCATCCAGGAGAATCTGAACTGGTGAGCTCTCTCTCAAAACCCCCCTCTTCCCCCTGTACACTTGCACCACTCAACTGCAAACACAGCTTTCAGAATGCTGATCTCATTGCACTACTTGTCTTCATTAAGCATTCATTTGTTATACTATTCTCTCTGAACGAGAGTGGTCCCACACCTTGAATGTCTGAATTCTAATAAACAGTCAAACTAATCCCGAGGCTTTCCACACATCTTAAGTTTTCCCCAGGCGTGTTCCCACACCAACTCTACTTTGGGAAGCCACTTCAGTGGAATCTTCTACTAAAATTCCTAAAAATTACTCAACACCTTTCTGCTGCTCATTATTAGTTACCAAGAAAATTAAACTTATTTTTTCCCTCTATACTGTTATGGTTTTGTTCTGCAATGCTATTAACAGGAAGAAGTTTTATCTGTTAAAAAAATGTTATTTCTCTTTACCAGCAAAGGAAGTCTTCCACATTAACTATTCTTTACTGAAAAAGTTGTTTTGCATGGTTTCTGGGAAGCTGGAGAGCTAATTATCTAACCAGGGGGACTGTCCAGGACAGTATTTGATTTAAAAGGCTTGAGGCTTTAGGTGCTCAATTAAGTAGCTATCGGTCTCAGACTGGACTTTAATGGGCTCTTTTCTCTTTAACTGCAGCAATGGGTAGAGATACCCCAGGTCAGGCTAATTAAAGCCAGGGGACTCTTTAATTGTGATGACAGAATTGGTTTCAGTTTCCTCTTTGGGTCCTCAGTCCAAGAAGGTCATTAATATTTCAACATTTGGGCAATGCAATCAATCACAAACATCAAGAGGTTCCCTGTACGGACAAGGCAGCTCTTCTGCACTTAGCAGCATTTTACTGAACCACCTTAAATTAACTACTGTGTGGTTCCAACACAGCATTCCCCGCACCCCCAAATCCTTCCAGGTTTTTTTTGTTGGTGGGGTTTTTCTAGGTGGGTTTTTTTTCAGAACTTGCTTGTAGGAGGGTGGGAATGAAAGCAGCAAGAAATCTTCTCAACCCGGTTTCCCATCTTGTTGCTCAAAATTCAGCATCAGCAGAAACACATCTCTAGCAACTTGTACTAACCAAATAAGGTTCCACTGCTTTCCAAAATTGTGGAGACAGATTTAAGCACTGATTCTTGCACAACATGCACATTTGTGTCCACATACATATATACAAGCCCTAGCAAAGAGAAATAAATGCACATCCAGACTTACTGATCCAGAAGGAATCAGTGTTTTTGTACTTTCCCCGCATTTAATCTAAATTCTGCACCAGCTATATTAAATGTAACAAAGAAAGGCAACACAGAAATTACGCCTGAAGCCAAGTCCATTAAAGGTACTTCAGAATAACTAGAGACCAAGCACCTTAAAAGCACCAGAAGCTATTGATACTTAAAAGGGGGGCTGTGCATAATGGCAAGTGCTGCATTAGAGAACAGGAAGAAAAAAAAAAGGGAAAAAAAAAAAAAAACAGCCAAATTACGCTTGGTTAATTCAGAGTAACAGATCTGCCCCCAAGTGAATTGGAGGCCTTGAATTAATTCTGTTATGACAAATCAAGATAAACGTTCCCCCTAAATTGCATGCGATTTAATTAATTTTTGAGATCCTGTTTTTTTTTTTTTTTTTCCTAGCTAATAGTTCACATGCTCCTGTGCTGTCATTGTGCTTGAGTGGGCAGACTTCAAAGTGATATTAAATAACCAACTATTAGATTTACCTAGCACGTCCTATTGGAAAAGTGCCATTTAATTACCTAGCCTGTTCAATTAAAGGGACAGCATTCCCCGAATATAGCAGCTTGCCGCTGATTACCAGGGAAATGAACCGGCTGCCCGGGGCCCCCTCCCCGGCGCGGCCTCCCTGCGGTGAGCCGGGTCCGGCCTCCCCCGCCCCGGGGCTGCGCCCCCGCCGAGCCCGGGGAGCGGCAACGGGCGCTGCCCCTTTAAGAGACGCCCGGGCACTCTCCCCCTCTCCCCCTTCCCCACCACTCCCTGCTCTCTCTTAGAGGCCAATTTTGTTAATTAAATGTTTTGTTTGCGACGCGGCTCTCATTCATTTCGGACACGTCATTCCGAGCAGATCTAAGCCAGCGACCAGATCTCATTAGATAAAACCTATCAGAACTAAGAGAAAATGGAGGAGACACTAATTAAAGCTTTTAATTGTGCGGATTCGCTGCCACGCTGCTGCTTTATCTGGCATCTCAAGGTTGGGAGGGCTGCGCTCCGCTCCGCTCCCCTCCCTGAGCGCGTTGCTCGCCGTGGGGAGGGAGGGGAACGGAACGGACCGGGGTTTTCACCTCCCTCTTTTCCCAGGAACCTTGGCCTTCAATGAAAGCTGCAGCTGTAGCTCTACGGCCAATTTTGTTTGGGTTTCGGGGGGGAGAGGAAGGGAAAGGTTGTGTTGTTTAAGCAACGACAAAAAACCCCACATACAGCCTGAGACAGCGAAGAAGCTCATTAACAAATGGCCCTGTGGTCTTGGCCCGAAGGAGTCAAGTCCCTTTCACCTGGCGCCTGCCGGGCCGATCAATCCTCTTTCCCATTTTGTCAGTCGTGTCCTGCGTGCCCCGCGCCTCTGGCTGAGAACTGTGCCCGTGGCTCTTGCCTGGGGAAGAAATGCGCCACCACAAAAGCCCGCTGGAAAACTGAGGGGAGAAGGATGGCAGAGGGGAACCGGAGGGACTTGCTGTCAGAGTGGCATTGCCTCCACAACCAAATGTGACAAACACAAGAAGGGCGAGGAGGGCTTCGCTCACGCCAGCGTGGCCCACGAAGAAGCCTGCAAAGCCCACTTCCAGCGGGAAAGCTCCGAGTTAACTCAGCCCTGGCAGTGCCAGGCCATCCTACCCCACCTTGAGTGTACAGTGTCCAGTTCAAGTTTCAGCAAGCATCTGTCAGAGTTATTTTTGCAAGTCAAATTACACAGATCTAAAGAGAAGTCAGGAGATAGGACAAGGAGATCAATTCAAACCCCTCATCTGATAAAGCATCCTATTCATAATTGCCTACATTAAAATAAACGAGTATTAATTTTTGGCAACACAAAACCAGAGGACCGCGATAAGCTTGCCTGAACTTGCCTCTGGGACACAGTGGACGCATCTTCTCTTTTTAATTAGTAGCAATCAGACATGAGGGTTTGTTTGATGGTGTTGGTCGAGTGATGAATCTGTACTATTCAGTGCATCTTAACAGTAGTGTCAATTTTTCCACTTCAAACGAGACTCCCTAAGACCGTTCTGCTCTACTTAATTACTATTCTGCCAGGCTTGTTGCTTACGATGATGACCAAAAAGCACCACTGTGCACCCACAATGTGCTGATTTTTTTAGCATTTCTCTCTAAAAATACCTCCAAAACTAGCAAAGCTAAGGCTTCAATTCCTCAGGAATTGAACCTGTTTCACATAGGTAACTGGACAAAGCCACGGACACATACCAGGTCAGAGACTGCACCATCAGAGTAACCAAATCTTAACTCCATCCTCCTAAGGAGGTGTCTGTGCACAATCCACATCTTCTCAAACCTAAGTTTTACAACATACGCAAACTTGTAACATTTGATGACTGCTGTTGGCAGGGCTTTTTCCCTTCAGAAAGGGGAAAAAATAGTGGAACTTCTTGGCCATCAGAAAGAAGGGAAATCCTGGGTTAACTCTTGACATTTACTATTAATGAGGAGCCAGAAGCATTTAAACAGAACACCATTTGTTTTAACTAAGCATATCTGTGGTGCTGAGAAGGTATGGGGCTTTTTTGTAGGTTTTTTAATTACTGAATGTTGAAACAGAACACCTCCTTGAAGCATTCATGTGCATCAGTCTATCAAACCATTTACTCAAATTAAATGTGTAATCCTTCAAAATGCCTCCTTTTAAATTAATGAGTTTAAGTAGCTTGAGTTCACCTGAAAAGATCGTACGGGCACCTGACCCCATGAATTCTTTCTATTAATTATATTGGAAACTTGTTGGAAGGGATACTCTGCATAATCTTACTGTACCCCAACAGATGTGAGATTAGTGAGGCTTAGTTCCCCCTACCCAAATCTGTGGCATTTAAAGCAAACAGCTTCAAAAGAGATAAGAAATAAAGGGCAAGAGCATATACCTCCTCTGCTATCTCCTGCATTGTCTATACTGAAAGTTAAGAGAAATATCAGTTCAAAGCTTCTCTGTAACAATGCTGAGACAAACATCATACCACTGCTTTTTTGCTATAAGTAGAATCCTCGGCCCTCCAACTGATGGTTAATCAGCTCTTTCACAAGGAGAACAGAGAATGAGTCATTCTGTTTCCACTCAAAGGAGTTTAAAGGTGCTTATGTAAATATCATAATTAATCAGATACTAAAGGCAGGCATTTCATTATTTAGCACCTCTGCCACAGCCTCATTTAAGTCCTACGATTTTAACATTTACTGTTCAGATATGCACACTTCTCCTTCAACACTACAACAAAGCAGATTAATTTAGCCTCTCTGATTGCTGTTTATTTTTAGTTAGGACTTGTTTTGTGCTGACAAACCACTTTAAAGTTACAGTCGTCGTTCAGCCCCCCCAACTCTTTCCTCCACTTGGCAATCGCAACTCACCCTGAGCCAGGCGCTAACATCCGCACCCGCACGTCTCTCCCTCCTACTGAAGGAGCCATCCCGAGCCAGCCCACCCCTCTGCCCTGGGGACACCCACCACGAGAAATAAAGAGAAAAACGGACAAAAAGGCATCGAGAAAGGGGGAAAACTGTCCTCACCAGCCTGGCCGTCGCCTCACCTGATGTAGTCGTTTCTGCAGAGAATCATCCCGCTCTTGGTGTAGCAGGAGGTGCCGATGTCCCCCAGCTGGGCCTGGCAGCAGGAGCACTTGAGGCAGCGGCTGTGCCAGTAGCTGTCCATGGCGTAGAGCAGGAAGCGGTCGGCGATCTTCCCCCCGCAGCCGGCGCACCTCTTCCAGGAGAGGGAGCCCGCCGTGACCGGGGGCGGCTGCGCGCTGCCGCCGGGGTTCACCATGGCCTGCGCGGAGAGAGAGAGGGGCGGGGGCGGTCAGCGCCGGGCCGGCAGCGCGGGGCCAGCGGCGGCCGGGCCGCGGGGCAGGGGCGCGGCTGGCGGCGAGCACAGCCACACCAACCCGCCACCCCCCCGCTCCGCGCTGCTGCAGCTGCAGCTCACAAGTCAGGAACAGTCCCGGGGTTTGTTTTGCTTATGAAAAAAAAAAAAAAGTGTGTGGAGAGTAGAGGGGAAAAAAAAAAAAAAAAAGTTGTGAAACTGGTTTTTCAGTCTAGGAGAGGCTCTGCAGGCTCGGGGCGGTAACGAGGGGCTCCGGACTGGCCCTCGAGGCCTTGGGATTTTATTTTCTGTAGTTTTATTTTGGAGAACTAAAAACACCCAGAGAAAACACTCCAGATTGAGGACACTGGCCCGAATAATAGATCATTGAACTTTAGGACGCCTGTTAACTTCCTACACAAACATACTCAACTTTTGTCTCGCTAATCTGCCCTTGATCAGCAGTTTAAATGCTAAAGCTTTGTTACTAAGGGAAAAAAAAAAAAAAAAAGGAAAAAAAAAAGTTTACCGACCCTAGGAGAGCAGCAGAGTAATGAAGTGCATCGCTCCGGCTGCAGTAACTCTGACCGCCCCCGAAACTGCTACTAAGGGCATTTTTCACTTTCTAATAAATGCTTTATGCAAGCAGGAAAAACGAGAGATAATATAGGAATCAATTCATAAAGCTTACTCTAAACCGATTAATTTGTTGCCTCCAATCCAGGGTCCAATAAACTCCCGGTGTTCCTCTAGTCACTTATACTATAAAAAGATCAAGTTATTTACTGCCAATTAAGCAGCATGTTTTGTCTTTGTCCTTTGTAAGCCGTATGTGCTCATGCCGAGGCATCTGGCTATCTGCTAAGGACCTTCAGACTGATACGTCCAGAGCAGCGAGAACGAACTTTTCCTGCCACTGGCCCAACTCGGCTGCAGGAGGAGAACTGAGGCCGATTTAAACACACATTTCCTCAGAAAGAGTACCTGGAGGTATGTCCAGTGACCGCACAATAAACCAGGGGAACTGCACCAATTAAGCTGTAACAAAAACCCCGAGACTTTGGAAAGAAAACCACTCTAAAAGCCATTAGCATTGCATTTATCCGAACGCATCGTGTACCTTTATGTAAATTGATTTCTGATGCATTTGTTCAAGGAATTGCCTTTTGTTACAGTTTCCAGCTACAGCCTAATGAATCTGCATTTCCTGCTCCGAGTCTTTAAACGGTTTTCCTATGCTTTAAATCACTTCGCATTTCTTAAAAGAAAGAAAAAGGCTCCATGCCACCACCTTAACCTGTCTTTGTTGAAGACAAATATGTATAAATATAAAATGGGAAACGTTACACTGAGAAAACCATCCAGTAACCCCATTAAGCTAAAGCTCTTAAGGACAAGCAATACCTTAATGCTGATTAAATCTAAAAAGATGAATCAAGAGGACTGACCAGAAAGTGACTCCCTTGATAACTAAGGACGGGCCCTCATCAAGTTTCATTTAGAGTTGGGGGGGGGAAGCTTTTAACTTAAATAGGCTTACTCTAGTAATTACAGAGCCAAGCAATTTTGGTCCTGGGATAGGAGTCAGTGAAATAGAAAGCAGAGCTAGAAGCTAGAGGCAAAATACCCCCCTTTTAACAGCGTCTCTGGTGCTTTTTTAATGGAGACCAAGGGAGGGACAAGCGGAGAGCTGGAAATTTGTAGTACAAAAATGGATGCTTAATTCATGTCTTGGTTTTAATTAGGTGATTCACCGAATTTCTCCTGGATTGAAACAAAAGACTGTGTGTGGGGCAGGAAGGGAACCGGAGAGGGGAGAAATAGAGAGCTCACTTTGATCTTTTCTGCCACTGTTTCAGAACAGTGTTTACTACGGGGAAAGCGGGTGCCCCAGCCTCCCCCCCCCACCCCCCCGTCCCCTCCATTCACAGCCGAGGCAGGCAGAGCCTTTTCCCGGCGGCAGCTGGGAAGAGGGATAAGGGAAGGCGCTCCAGCGGCGGCGGCCGCCAGGCTTTGTACGGGGGGCCGCGACAATGCCCGGGGCCCGGGCGCCCCTCGGCCCGGCGGGCAGCGGGACGGCGGGCGGGCACCGCGCACACGAACGCCGCGAAACACGGGGGAGCGACCGGCACTTCTTACCTGCTTCCCCTCTATATTGCAAAAGGCCGGGGAGCGCTGCTCGGGGTGCCTGAAGAGATCTTCTTGCAAAGAAACAAGCACAGCGCTTGCCCTCTCGCTGGCTGGAGGGAGCCCCCCGCCCGGCAAGGGGCAGCCCAGGCTGGAAAAATATAGATATTGCTATGAGAGGCGTTTGCCCGGGTCCTTCCTCCAGCTCCCCGCTTCCCGGGAGGGGAGCTGCAGAGCTCGGTCCCCGCCGCTGAGCCGCACACGCAGGGCGCCGCCGCCGCTCGCTGCTGCAATCGCCGGGCAAGTTTGGCAATGGGGCTTCACTTTGTGCCGCTTCCCCCCCGCTCCCTCACCTCCGCCCCCTCTCCGGGCTGCGGCGGCTCCCGAGCTTCCCGCGGCGCGGAGCCGGCCGGCCGCGGCCCGCCGGAGCGCCTCAGCGGAGCGGGCGGGAACCGGCGAGTTTGAGCGGGGCCGGGTGCGGAGCTGCTGCCGGGATCCTGCGGCGGCGGCGCTGGCGGGGCGCGGGGGGCGGCCCTTGTGCCCGTCTAAGCGTGAGGCTGCAAGTGCGTGTGTGCCCGCACGGTGCGCGTGTGCCCGCTGCCCTCACACATGTGTTACTGACAGAGCAGAATCCCAACTACACTCCGGCTCGGCGCCCTCGTCAGCCCGCCGCAGCCAATCCGCCCCCGGCTTGTTCAGGCGGAATAATAAAACCTGCCAATCCCCGGGAAGACAAAGGAATGAGTGAGAGGGGAGGGAAGAAAAAAAAAAAAAAAAGAGAGAGAGAGGAAGGGAGGGGGCGAGGAGGAGGAGGAGGGGAATGGAGAGGAAGGAGGGAGTCAGGTGGGCTGCGCTGGCCGTGCCGTCCGCCCCGGCTCTGCGGGGAGGTGGGCGGCCGTGAGGGCACCGTCCGCCCCGCCCCGCCCCACCCGCCCGCTCCCGGCCACCAGTTGAGAAACTTGGCGGTGAGGGGTCGTCCCGGCTGTCCCCGAGGGCAGGCCCGCTCCGCCCGGGGGGCGATGTTCCCCGGAGCCCTTCCTGGCCGATGGGCGCTTTCCCCGCCGCCGCGGCCCCGCCGGGCCGGGGGAGGCGCCGAGGGGAGGCGCGGCCGCAGGAGCCGCTGCTTGCCGCCTTCGTGGCGCCCCCCGCTGCCCGCGGCCGGCCCCGGTGCCTGCACCCCGTGCCGGGGTCCCGCACCGGGCGGGGAGAGGCGGCGATGGGCCGTGCCCGGCTCGCCCTGCCGGCCGAGGGGCTGTGTCGAGCCGCCGACTGTCACACGTTCCCAGCGGGAGCTGCGCTGCGGGACTCGGGCGGGCACGGCCCGCGGTGGCCGCCCCAGTGGAGGTTTCGGTGTGTTAAGCAACCGCAATTGACGGCACTGCTCGTCATCAGGGCAGGCAGCTGCGTTTCTGAGGGAAAAGCCCGGGGATGACGGCAGATCGGAAGAAGTAATTTTTAGTGGGGCCGCTTAAAACTGTGAAAACCCACTACGTATTAACTGCACGCCTGTGAGGCCTAAGTGCAGCACACAGGATACGCACAGCCGCGAATCGCTGGAACACACCCCCGGAATAACAAAGTGCTTCTAAATGCGGGCGCTGCCCCCGGCGGTGCCCGGCACAGGGGACACACGCGGCCGCGCTCGCAGCCCCCTCAGAGGCACATTCCCGGGATCTGTTAAACACAGAAAAACTTCCTAACAGGAGTTTCTCGGTTCCAGACCGCTGACGTAAGCAGCAGCCAATGCAGCGCTGGCCGGACGGCAGCAGCGCTGGGGCCGCGCTCGACGGGCGGGGCAGGGCAGGGCAGGGCGGGGTAGGATAGGGCAGGGCAGAGCGGGGTAGGATAGGGCAGGGCAGGGCGGGGTAGGATAGGGTAGGATAGGGCAGGGCAGGGCGGGGTAGGATAGGGTAGGATAGGGCAGGGCGGGGTAGGGCAGGGCAGGGTAGGATAGGGCAGGGCGGAGTAGGGCAGGGCAGGGTGGGGTAGGATAGGATAGGGCATGGCAGGGCGGGGCAGGGCAGGGCAGGGCGGAGTAGGGCAGGGCGGGGTAGGATAGGATAGGGCATGGCAGGGCGGGGTAGGATAGGGCATGGCAGGGCAGGGCGGGGCAGGGCGGGGTAGGATAGGGCATGGCAGGGCATGGCAGGGCGGCCCCGCCGCCGCGGGCACGTTCGCTGCCCCGTCAAGTACGTTGTGATGGCAGCGTGACCGAGCTCCGAGCGCCCCCCCGATGTGTGAGACAGCAGAATACTGTCCTAATAAACCTGCTCCTGCGGGCGGCCATCGCAGACGCGGTATGCACAGGCACACGGAACTCTTCCCGGGAGCATTTCCTAACGTTCCCGCTGCCCCGGCGCAGGAACGAACGCTGCCCGGCCGCGGACAGCCTGGCGGTGAGGCCGGCCCGGCAGTGGCACCCAGGTGTGCTTTAACCACATCGCCACCTGTGGGTCTCCCGCAGCCCTGCAGCCCCGGCCTGGGCTGGGCACGGAGCCGTGTGTGCCCGGCATCCACTTAGGAATGAAAGGAAAATCGGCTACCTGGGAGAAATGTACTTGGGATAACGTAGGATAGCGAAGATACACTTTGCTTCTAAATATATAGGAAATAAAATATTGACATTTGAATGGCACCACAGGTATGATTTAAACAGGGGAGAAAATTCTATTTCTGTGTTTGCTTAAAGCAGACTTGGGAACTCATGGAAAACTTCCACGGGGAAAGGAGAGAGGACCAGTGTTATAGTTAATTTTTTTTTAGCATAGGTCTATGAAATATATCATCTGGATGTAATCTCCATGTACATATTACATTTAAAGATACTCAGCAGTTTTAGATTTGTTATGTAGGATCTGGTACAATTTAAAATATATAAAGCAACAAGGCATGCTACAGATAATCAACAATCACTGATATTTTAGCTCTCTGACAGCTAAGAGCACAAGAACAGAGCAAATGCCAAGCTAAAATAAAATCTACATTGTCTAATTATCTAAGCCTGTAATGGCTGGAAGCTACCAAATGCAGACTCTGGGAGAGCCATTAGGACCTCTCCTTATTGGAAAAGATATTCTACCAAGAAACTCTGCCATAGGCACTAAAATGTTTACTAGTCTTAAAAATGAGGGTGATGCAAAAAACAGGAATTACCTTTTCAAGGAGCAGAGTTTTAAATGGCTTAATGATGTCTTCCAAATAGCATTACAATGTTCATATCTTTTTCTGAAATCTGATCATCACTAATTTTTGTGATTAATTTTAACAGAGGAAACCTTAACTGAGAGCATTTTGCAGAGCAATATTTTTCTAATTTTTCTTTTGTGCAGCATCTGCTGTTGCTGTGCTGTCATCTTCGTTATGTTTTTCATTGTCTATGTGCCATAATGTAATTAGTTAGTTCAACATCATCTGTGCTATTAGATGAGATGTTTCTATGGTAAGTTAACATAGTTCTGTGTAATTGGTAGATTTCAGCAGTAGGCATGAATGTATCCATCAAGTTTAGGTCGATTTGAGTCCACAAGATTTAAATTCGCTTGGCATACGTTATCCTAGAAGACTGTTAATTTTGGCTGAATGGATAAAAAACACAATGCAGAAGAAAATCTGGCTGCTTATATTGCAGTACTGTTGGAGTCAGGGAAGGGAAAGCATAAAATTGCTGGCTTAGTAGTTGCAATCTGAATGTCTGGAAAATGTTACAGTCTGGGATCCAAATCATTCTTAAACCTAGATGTGCCCCTAAGATACCAGGTAGTCCAGAATTCATCAATTATTTCTCTGTTCAGGAAAGAAGTCTTGGTTCTCCCTAAATACTGCATTCCTATGGGACCTGTAGGGTCTCTCCCTGAATAGTGCATACCTAGGGGACTTTCTTTTCCTTTCTCATTAGAGAGAAATGTTAAGGCTGCTGCTTTGAGATCTTCCACGTGGTACTTTGAAAATCCACCTGTGTTGCAAGTTACACCTTTTGAACAAACAAACTTCTAAAACAAATCCTCTGACCCCAGTCTCTCCAGAAACAGTGATGAAAAATCAACAACTATTCCTTACTTTAAAGTAATGCATCCTTTTACTCATTTGGATCTTCTGGTTCAGGTCTCAATAAATTTAAAAATGTGACTGGATTAAGTATTTAAGTCGGATGTCCAGTGATATGGCCGAGTCACATCCTGGCAGAAGCTGGGAAGAATCCTGGATGTCTTCACTCTTAGCATTCTTTTCTAAGCAGTAGACAGAACTGTTTGCCCAAAAGAGGAAGATAAGTTACGTTTAGAAATATGTGTATAGATTTTGACTTGCTTATAAATATATGAGTAACTTTATTTACGGGAATCCAGAACCATGGGAGGTAATTAGTAAGCA
This sequence comes from Certhia americana, assembly GCA_018697195.1. Classification (NCBI taxonomy): domain Eukaryota; kingdom Metazoa; phylum Chordata; class Aves; order Passeriformes; family Certhiidae; genus Certhia; species Certhia americana. The sequence goes on along the minus strand of CM031864.1, from coordinate 15,788,527 downwards.
CAGTTTGCTTAGGTAAGGGCTTGCAAGACCCTTTTATCATCACTGCATTCATAACTTAGGACAGGAGCCAAATAATATAAATGTCAGTAATTAAAGATACATATTTATATTAACAATGAAGTCCACTTTTGGAAGAGCTTAGGCTGTATTTGTTATGACATCATATGGCTGAAATTACGTTCACCAATTTGTCCTGGTGCACATTTCTGTCAGGAGAAGTTGATACATTACCACAAGCCATCAGTAGCAGCAAGTTCTGCAAGTGGATTCTGTGACTACAGGCAAAGATATCAGACTTTGAAATTATATGTAATTTTTCTTTAAAATTAAAACTCTTGAAAGGCCTCTAGAATATGTGTATGCAATAACAAGTTCACTACATAAAAAAAAATTGGAAATGCTATGTGAATTTTGAAAGAGGCTTTACATTCCACAGTCTATAGGCATTTTTTAGGCAAATCAGTTAACATTAATTTGCTACTCTTAAACATATACTGACAATCGATTTTTGTGATGACATCTGTAGTGATATTTTGTCTCAAATATGATTATTTTTATGATTCATAAGTCTCCATCTTTAACAGAGAAAAAATCCTTTGACAAATACCTAATATAAGCTCATACAGAAGTTACCCTTTACGGTAAAAAAATATTTTCTTCACAGATACTTTTATGGAACTGGCATTAATATATTACCTCTATTCACTAGTCACCTTAACAAATGGGAGGGCGGGACAGCACAATTTGGTGCTGTTTGGAAAGCCCAAATTATAGATAAAAGTAGACACCAAGCTGCTTTAAATTTACAGTACAAAAAAGATCAACTGGAAAGGAATTACAGAAATAAAAATCTGACTCTATCAGCTGACCAAAATGTACTTATCTAATGCAGAGGTACATGTTTATAATACTACCATTTATGCAATGTGTTGCAATGAAAAACGAAAACTTAGCTCTAGACTAATTAATTAGCCAAGTAACTTTAAATATGCAGAAAAAATTAGTATATTATGCCTGAGTGAATAAAGAGCATGTTTAATATTTTTTCATGGTGTTGTCCACATAAAATACCTCTATAATTCCATTGAAATTATTCTCAAAGATGTGTGTCCAGTAGCAAATCCTGTGTAATTAGAATATCTGTCTGAGTGTATCCAGGAAATGAACTATTTACATGTAGCTCATTGCAGTGGAGGAGTGTGTCTGATATCTTTAGGAAGTTCCCATGATCTCTAAACAATGCTGTAATGTACAGAAAGGTCCATGACCAATGTTTTCCAGCTAGTTTGCACCTATCCACAGAGAAGACCTCTGTGGAACCTGGCTTGGGCTGTAGCAAACCAGTGGAGGAACATTTGTTCGAGCTGCTTTCTCTGTAGGTCTTCAGGGGATGTTCTCAACCTAGAACTTCATAGGGTGTTGCTGAATGACACATCATTCATTGGAAGGCACTGTTTTAGCTAATCCATCTAGATGTTTGTGGTCACTGGTTCTGGTGGAAATTTGACACTGGGTGTTGTTTCAAAAAGCTGAGAGAAAGCAAGGTACAGGCTGAGCACTGAAACACACACATCATAGTTATCCCCTGTTGAAGTTGTCCTGTTAATTTAAGGGCTACCAGCAATGGCATGAGAAAATGGAGGGTTACAAAAATGAAGAGGAAGAGCAGCCTGGTGACTTGTGTCTGGCAGAAATGCCTCTATCGTATTTGATTTGGAATTTACATAGATGCCAGCAGTTATGACACAACTGTCACTTTAAGTTCACTTAACTGGACATGAAACAATAATGGCAAACAATCAGAATGACAGTTCTTCTATTCTGCAGTGAGGTTCTTCATATCTCAATTCTGCAACATTTCTTCTGTTCACTCTGCCAGACAAATGTGTTTCTGTTATTATGATTTCTCTGTTTGGCTCTGTGCTGCATTGCTAAAAGCAAGAGGTAGAGTTTCTAAGCTTTTATTTAGTTTTTCAGCCATACCATTTATCAGAGAAAGAGTTTCTTAGTAACACTTTCTAACATTAACTCTTTAATAGTTACCTTCCTGATGTAATCCATTATTTAAAAACATTGTATTGGGTAAGAATATTACATTATTTTTCATATAAAAATACAGCTTTCTATTCCTAGGCTGTTTTTCATAACTGGAGGAACTCCTATACTCCATGACCATAACTCTTTTTATCATTCTACTATGATTCAGTAGCTTTTGCTGTCTTATAAACAATCTTACAATTAAGAGCTAATGTTAATGGAATAGATTGTTGTCATAGGATAATGGTTTCCTGCTGCTAGATAAATGCTGTGGCAATGCTAGGACATTTATTGAAAGTAATAGTGAAGACAAAGCTAAGAGATTTATTTTTAAAGCAGGTGCCACAGATCCAGTGACACCATTCTGTTAAAATTGTTTTATTTCTATTTCCCGAAGAGACTGATGAAGATGGAAGCATTTTGCCTGATGTATGCAAGTGCAGCAAAGTGACAGTGGCTCATTTCACTGTAACTGAATAAGCTGCATTGCACTTGGCTTGGGAAGAGATTTATTGTGTAGCTCATCCAATCAGAAAACAGTTTATCCATTAACTACGGCTTTAAAATATGTTGTATTTCCATGAACAAGATGGGGCTTGATGCTTCCTTTCACAGAAACAGTTATACAGAGTTCACAGGAAGGGAGAAAAGTGGGGCCCTTCGGTTCTTGTTCCAGCAGTCATTCCAGAAGCCCCACCCTGTTCCTCCGTGCCACAGGGATGGCAGGCTGGGGAGAGTGAACCTGTCTACAGTGTGTTCCCCTCCTCCAAAGTCAGTGATTCCTTGTCTCCCGTCTGCATTGGAGGAGGGTCTCAGTGTTAACAAAACAGAAATGGCAGCGTTTTTCTTACCAGCACTGCTGCGCAGAGGGTGGACGGGAAAGTTTTTGTGTAGTCTAGGGTTACCTTTGTCTTTGCATTCACAAGATCTCGAAGTTTTAGAAAATATGTCTTCTTCCTTTTCCATGATTTTCAAAATTGCTCACCCCTGAATTCTCCAACAGAGAACTGTGAAAAGCAGAGCCTGTAGAGCTTCATAGGCCCTCTATCTGCTCTTGTGGAATTATAATAAAACACCTTGATTGCCCCAAATATACAGCTCCTACAAAACTGGAGTCAGTTGTCAAGAAGTACATGGGATCCATTCAATTCAATGAGCTTTCTCTGGACAGATATGCCCTAATTGCCTGATTTAGGCTTCAACAAATCCTTTGTCTTTTCTTTTGAACTGTGGAGCAGCTATTCCAAGTGGCAGTGCTGTAGCTATGACAGCTTGAGGATATTCCACAAATAATAAAAAACATGATCCCTTCCTACAAACTCTGATCGTTCTGAAGCATGTTTAAAGTTGTGTTGTAAAACAGTATAATGACTTTATATAACCATAAAGTCCCTGCTAGGGTTTCCTTAGGAAACAAACTAATTTTATGATTAAGGCCCGTGGACCTTGACATCAAACCAGCAATTCACTGCTGCAAGGACTTACTCTCTGTAGCTGCTCAAAGCACAGTTCTGAATTAACTTCTAAGACCAGAGCTTGAAGGCAGTAAACAACTTTAACCTTTTCTTGACCCCAGACACATCTCAAACAGAGGTTCAGTAAATACAAAAATTTCACTTTAACCCATGTGCAGATATTCTGAGAACTAATGCATTCTTCAATTTTTGAGTTTTAAGAAAATGTTTATACTAACAGGCGGGCAAGTGTTACAGTACTTGTTCCAAAGGGCCATCAAGTAACGTTGTTCCTGTGCTGAGCCTAGCCCCTTGTGAAGGGAGAGCCCCAGACAGAACATCCTAGAGAAAAACAGAAATAGGAGAGACCTGCAATCATGACAGAATTAACCCTTGCAGCTGTGAGGTCTGTTGGGTCATCTGCAGAGCACACAGTGCAGAGCTCCAGCAAATACATATTCTTCCAGCTAAATTTCCATCGCACCTGATCTTCTGCTTGTGCCTTCTGGTATCAATCTCCTGTCTGAAGTTTAGGATTCACAAGAATGATCTAGAATGAGATGGAGAATTTCCACATTCTTAAAATCATTGGAGCAATTTATCTAAGTACCTTTAAAGATATGACTCTAAGCATTGTACAGTCTTATGATTTTATTAAAATATTTGGTGTACCTGTTTGAAGTCCCAGCTCTGGAATCATGGTCTAAACACAAATCTGCTTTCAACTTTTTTAGTAGGCATTTTGAGTCTTCCTGGTTAAGCAAAACATTCGTTCTTAAAGATCAATCAGGGACAAATGAAAATAATTTGTTCCCATTTAGTATTTTATTAAAAAAATCATTCTCAGTTTGATCTAGTAAATAGAGAGGAGTCATGACATGGATTTTTGTGATTGCCAAAATACAGTAATCTATTTTGGGATTGCCAGTATAGTAATCAAATGTCCTATCAGCACATACTGAATCTACCCAAGAAATCCTCCTCAATTCAAGGAATTATTAAATCTATTTTTTGATAGGTTTCTCCACATCACATGGGACCGCACACAATCAATCAGTATTTCATTTCCGTACCCCATACTGCTCCCCCAAGAGAGCCAGAATTCCCCATGTCAGTTATCCTATCATGAGGCAGATCCCCAGCCTCTTGCAGCTCTTTGAACTAAGGCGGCTGTGTATATCCCACCTGGATCTGGCCCAGATGCGTTATTTCTATTGCATGAGATGATTAATTATGTGGTTTCTTTCTGTTTGTCTGATAGAAGCTGAGGTAAGAGAATGATGGTTGCTTAGTGCACTGTTATTAAAAAGCTGCTTTTGATAGCCCTGAACAGGCTTGAGTTGTGTGCTACAACTAATCATAAAGCTGCTTGCTTGGAAATGTAATGCTTGTTAATACTACACTGTACTTTTATAAGTAAACGAAATTTTGATTGGCTAGAGTTTAACTATAATCAGTAATTAAGGGTCAGCCATCCAGTAAACTCATTAGTTTACACCAATTACATTTGGTATAGTAACTAATGATTTCAGGGATCAAGCCATTTATTTCTAAGCTTTCAAAGTATAATTATTGTGTAAATCAGATAGAGTGTAAATCTTTTCCATACGTTTTGGTTGGTAATTGAGAAATAAAATGGTTTCCAAATGTATTCTCTGTCCAGTTTTTGTTCTGCAGTAGATCTCTCTGGGGACTCTTTAAAGTATATGGAAAAGGTGATGTCAACAGAAGTGTACGCTGAGCAAACTGAAACAGGATTAATTAATAGAGATGAAAGAGAAAAGCCAGCCCCTTGAAAATCATGGCCCAGGTCTCAACTTGGACATCACACCTTAAAATGACAGTTTACAATCTTAAGCATGAGTCACACAGATTGACAAGTATTCAAAATAGAAGAGAATTAGAAGTCCTTTATGTTTAATGTATAAAGGCCTTTCCAATATGCAGTCTTTAAGATGGTGTAATCTCTGGAGCATTTTGCTTTGAAGTTTAATATGTAGCTACTCACATCCACAGAACATTTTCAACACGTTAAACAAATTAGTCTCTGGTTACAGAAGTTTTTAGATATTTACAAGTTGCCGTTTAACTAAATTTAATATGTGCCAGCGAAGTTGCTCATGCACTTGTTCATTTAGAAAAATGCACTTTTGGAATGATTAATAAATAAACCAGCCTTTCCTATGCCTTCAACTTTGGTGTTTATTTGAAAGCAATCTACTTTAAAAAGACATTAATATCCCTGGAATTATTATTAGAATAATTGCTTTTACTCTTCTTGGAACACACATTTTTTCTCATTTCCCTTCAGCTCAGACAGCTTTTGACTCAGATATAAACTTCCTATTATTATTCCCCACTACCCACCCCAAAAATGAAGAATAGGAATTATACACTTTTCACTAAGGAATAATTAATTTGTCGCAAGTATTAGAACAGAGAATTGTAGAATGACTTTGAATGGTAGTCTCTAAGGAATAGCATTGTTTGTTCTCTTCAGTCTTTAATGAGCTTTAGTAAATGGCCAGGAAAAATTACCTTCTTTCTGTAATATGAGAGAAGCGAAGAATGAAGGAAGCTATAGAATCCGAGAAGAAAAGGAGCAGACACACACACACACACACACACACACCCTGTACCACATCACTTCCAGTGGTTAGTGTTCTTCTTTGGAACTGTAGAGCTCTAGTTTTCCATTACAGTTAAAACATATAATGTCCCTAATATTTTTGTAGGAAAGAAAATTCCTGGATGTCTCCCACACACTGACAATATCTGGCTTATGTTGGGGAACAACTGCTTATAGCTGAGATCTGGAAGTCATTCTGGCTTTCTCTGTGTTGGCATTGATTTTGTATTTTAAGACTCTTTAGTCTATTTTTATTGTATTTCCACCTTTAAAAGCAATTTGCCTTGTAGTGCTCCAGCATGCTGCCCTGTCTTTTAATAGAATTCTTTTCCCTCCACCACATATTTGCTGCCTGCCACTCCTGTCCAGAATGGTAACTGGCAGGTGTTTGTTTCAGCTGCAACTACAAACCTGCCACCGTGGATAACAGAGTATGTTCAGGAGCACACTTCCCTTCCCTGCCCTCCAGTCTCACACGTCCTCACTACCCACTCCCATATCAAGTTGGTGCTGAGGCAGCTCCCTGGCTGCTCTGGGGTATGAGGGAGCTGACCCATGGCAGCCAAGTGAGATCAGCACAGTTCTAAAAGGATCTTGTTGAGCAGGGTCTTTCTCCAGTCCATCCTGTTGGAGCTGTTCCAGCTTGTATGGAATAATTAAATGGATTAAATTGATTAAATTGATTGTTCTGTGTGTTTGCTCTCAAAGCACTACTGAGAGCAAGAAACCTGGGGTTTGCTACTGTCTTCCAAGGAATACCTCCATACTTGGTTTTAAGTATTGACTGGGGCAGGCCCTGGCAGACGTGGTTTCCCCAGCCAGGTGAGTGTCTCCACTACAAGACTGAAAAGCCATGCTCAAGCTTTCCCACTCGAAGAAAGGACTCAGGTCACCTTCCTCACAGAAGAGTTGATAATCTCTTGGGTAGGGTGCAAATTCAAGGGGCAAGAGATTCAAGTTCAAATTGCCTCAGGCAGAGCCTAAATACAAGTCTCCCATATCCTGGCTAAACTGCACCAGCCAGGAGATTGAACCACAAAGCTCAGGAGAGGAAGATGGGCACAGAAGCAAGGAGGAGAGACGTGCAAAAGGCGACAGTGCTGTCATTATTATTCTGTGAGAAAAACCTGGCACAGGTGTGCAGTTCCTAGAAAGCGGCAGAGCAAGCATGGTAAGTAGGTAAAGCAATGCACAGTGTTACAACACCTCAGTCTGATTGTGGCTTTGGATCATGGGAGGTGCTCTCATGGCAGACATCAGATTGCTGACTAGAGCTCAGGGTCACGAGGGATGTGAAGAGAGATGATGAAAGTGGAGAGAGCTGCCTGGACCCATCCCAGACATTCAGGGAAAAGATAAAAGTAAAAAGCTGCTGCCAAGGTAAAAATAATTTCTGTCATGGGCTCTCTTCAGTGCAATTGTTGGAGAAGAATAAATGGAGAAAGATGGTTGAAAGATAGGAGACAATGAAAACGGTACTAGTAAGTGAGGCAGAAATGTTGGAAAGAAGACAAAGAGGAAGAAACATCAGAGAACAACAGGAGGATTGGACAAAGAAAATGGAAAAAAAACATTACTTACCAAGACACTTCACCTCTCATTGCCTCGATCTTCTGGCAATAAAATAATAACAGTAAGAGAATCACAGAGCATTTCAGTGACTTCAAAGTCCATAAATATTTAGGAGACATGTAAGTGCCCTGTTGATTGGGATTGTATTAAAAAGATAGCAGGAAAATTTAAGAGAATGTTTTGACAAGTCTAAATCAGGGCTATCAGGAAGGAAAAAAGGAACAAGATTTACATGCTTAATTTTGTACGTGTAACCAAGTATTAACATCCACACCCAAGAACACTTACGCTTCTTAACAGTAGAAAAAACTGGGCCTTTTTCAGACCAGAAAGAACACATGGTTTAAGGCATTCAGCCACTCTTTCTTCAGTAACAACCCACTGTAACTCCTATAATTTATTTCTCCCAAGATTCATTTGAACATCTGCAGTATCATTATTTGAGTTTGTTATACTATTAGCTTTAAAATTTTATAAGCCATACAGTAGGATAGGTGACAAGTTGAAAAGTTAAGGAGGGTTAATTTAAAAGTTTTAAAGCAAAGCTATTTTTGAGTTATATAAGTAAAAAAAAAGCATCTGAATCCAAACCTCCTTGGTTACATTTAAGTAACTCAGAAACTGCTGAAAGGATTTTCTTCGAACTTCACTCAAGACAAATCCCTCTGGGCTAAGACCAAGCATGAGAATTTAACTCAAAAGGTGATTGTTGTCTGAAGGGAGTTTTCTTTTTCCTTTTTTTTTCCCCTCCCCTTTTTGCTTGCTTTCAATGTTCTGCAAAAAATAAATAGCACTAAAAAACAAGTAAAGGTGTAACTGTTTCATATCAATTTTATCATTATAATAAGAAAAATGCTGTGCATAAACTACCTTTTCATTAAAAGCAGACCTCCTGCTTTGCCTTTAGCTATTCTAGCAGTCTTGGTACCCACCTCTAGTGAGCATTTGATAATGTTCTAACTGGTGGCTGAACAGAGAAGTATCAAGCTGTACTCTCAACCCCATCTGCAGCTCCTCTGCATGCCTCAGCAGCTCTGAGCAGCTCTAATACTTCCCTAAATGGACAACTGTTAGGATTCTCCCTAACAGGAAGTCTTCAGAGAGCAGACAATCAACAGCTCTGCAGCACTCTTCCTTTTGCTTCTCCATCCCCAGTTCAAGGGAGGTGAACCATGCTCTGTACCTTCACACTGACCTAAACCATGTCTTGATTTCTCACTTCCAAGATTTGAAAGGCAAGAAAGACAGGTGGCAGTCAGGCTATTCTCACTCACTGTTAACTTGGGGTATCTGGCACCGTCATTCATTCTTCCCCTTTACAGTTACAACCAAGGGACTCACCTCTTAGTTATGTGGCTAAAGGAACCCCTGTAAAGGAAAAACCTGAACAACAAAATTGGAAACTTCCATTTTCTTTTTCAAAGGCCTTGGAGTCAGTCGTCTTTCATAGCAGCATCATGGGTCATGGTAGCCTGATTATCTGGATTAAAAAAAAAAAAAAAAGGCAGTGGAATTTTTTTTTCTCCTGTTTATTTCAACTCTGTCCCACATTTTGGTTTCTACAAATTGTCCCAGGGCAGACAAGAGCCTTTCCCTCCCCCTTCTACCACGCTTGTTTCTGGTTCTCTGGCAGCACATCCCAGTTACTCACTCGTTTGTTTGTTTTTCCATTTGCAACTTCTGCCCCCTCCAAAGAGCTGACTTGCCCAGGGAAATTACAGTAACTTATTTAATTTCAAATGCATTCAGAGAAGCATTTTAATTGTTTCTTTTCATTTAGAGCAGCATCCACATTTGGAATTTATAAAAAAGTGAAGGGGAAGGTTTAGAACGTATTTGCTACAATAATTCACCACATTTAACCCAGGCAACCCAGATATATGCAGAATCAGCTTCCCTTGCCTATCTTCCATATACACAACCTGGATTAAAAACTGCTTTGGGTAAGGGCTAACTCATTGTTTGTGGCCCTAACACAATATGGCAATACTGTAACACCTAGGGATTTGTTTCAGGAAATCCTGATTTTGGAACCAAAATACATGTTTCCTGATGGCAGCTAACAGTGAACAGTGGGAAATATAGCTGAAATGGGCACACAGGAATCCATAGTCTTAGATTTGTTCTTTGTTTTAATTTTGGGGAAGTCTACTGTGGCAAAATATAGAGGCCTCAGAGCTGATGTCAGGATGTGATAGCCTGCAAAGGAATAAGCAGCTCCTGGAAGCTTGCAGCTGAATCCACCCTACAGGCAAAGACAAGTTTTGGCAAACATTGGAAAAAACAGAGAAACTTAAAAAAAAAATCACAATATTTAAGCAATCAGAAAGCTTTTCCATTCATAAATGTCCCATCTACTCTCCACCACCAAATTCTGGGTATCATTTTTCAGTCAGCAATTGGCATTCAGCACTTTTAGCTGTCTGCTGCTATCTCATTCATACAGCTTTTTCATTGCAGGTCAATATTATCTGACTAGGTTCAGATTAAATCTTAATACACCGTTCATCTGAAAAACACCAACTCCAAGCACATTGAAAAATTGCAAACATAAACAGTATAGTTTCCATGGATGAGGATGTATTAAAATGTATTCCAAAGGGAAGAGTAGCAGGAAAAAAGAGGAATGTGAATTTATGATTACAGAAGAGAATGCCCTTTTTCAGCTGGGATATTATGTAAGAGCAAGAACGAATGTGGTGAGGAAAAGAAAGGTCTGTCTCTTCACTGCTGCTTCTCTAGCAAAGATGATTTTCACATCAGCCATGGTAAAATTAGACAGAGGAATAGCAGATCTGAATATTGTATGGGAAGATGTGAAATGAGGAAGAGTTCAGTGCAGTTCAAGTATGGCAAAGTATAATGAAGGCAAATGGAAAGTAAGGGCTGAAACTGGAAGAGATGAACTGAAGGAGCCTAATATGAAGACACAAGTTTAATTAATAAAGACAGGCAGAGCAAGCCGAACAGAGAAGACTCATTTAAAATGTCAAAATATATCTTTAGTTCTGGCATCTAAAGTAAAAATAAAGGCAACATACATAGAAAAAACATGGAAGTTGAGGGGTGCAAGATTGGGTTCAAGGATGGGAGTGCTGTGAAAGCCTGAGACTATAGGAAAGCTCCTCTGGGAGATGACAGCACTGTTTCTAGTGCTTATTGCTGTCTTCCAAGAGTCCAATATACTGCTCCATTAGCAAAAGGGATCACAAATCACCTAATCTGTTTAAGTTAAGGCAGCCAGAGTCATTTCACCTGGTGATGAACATGGATATGAGCTAACCAAGCTGGCTTTACTTGTAGTGCATTAGGGAATACTTGCTTTGCCTCTTCTGATGGCAGAGATATGGAGAGGGACCGGGGCAAGTAGCAAAATGTGGTGAGGTTTTCAGCTCGTAAAGGGTGTCTAAAGGCACTGGTGAAGATACTTGTTTGGTCTAGGTGAACATATGAATGTGAAGACTGGAACCAATACAATCTTAAGGTTGAATAAAACTCAAGGACAAAGTTACCATCAGCAATAGAGAGAGCTAGAAAATGTCATCTTTCTACATCTCACTGATATGAGTAAGGAACGCTTGCATCAACTGAATAGATAGAGTTAGGAAGCACACCAAAAACTGAGCTTCCATGCCAATAATTTACTTCTATTTTACAGGATGGTTCTGTTCTCCAAGGCAGGTAGATCATGGGAAGTTTGTTTCACTTCAGCTATTGCTACAACAATTCAAAGAGAGAGAGAACAAGAATTCTGATTCTAAAAGTGGAGAGATTTTAGAAACATTAAAATAACATATTAAACTGAAACATGAAAATATTCTCAGTATTGAGAATTCAGTATTCACAGCAACCTCTGTGTTGCTCCCTGTAATTGTAGCTGAGAATCACAAATACACCTTTTGTTGAGAGGCAACCCTTTCTGTATTTTCAGGTGGTCTGAAGCTCTGAAACCTTTGCCATTAACTTTATCTTCTACGTAATCATTTATTTTGAGGCCCTTAATATCTGACTCAGTAAGCCCTGCGTTGTTTAGTTTTCCACCATTTATCTCCTTATTTTGGCTGCCTATCATTCATGTTTCTGTAAAGTTCAGCTGAAACCAGTCGTTCATGTTGCTGGTACTTTGCGTTGCAAAAATTAAGCAGTAGAATTTGCAATCCAAGTCATTCACAGAACATTCTTATACAGCACATAATTTGCCAACAGCTAAATTAATCTTGCTTCACAATGTGAGGCTGTGTACATGTGGTTTCTGATACAAAAGGCTCCAGTGAAATCAACAGTATAGGCATCATATTAACTCAGAACCAGCTTCTTCTGGTCCATGAAGCTTGGTCACGTGCCTGCTAATTTAGAACTCAAAGGTAAGCAAGAATCTCAGCTCTCCCTTTTAAACAGTGTGAAGTTTCAATCCAATTTACCTTGTGTAGATGAAAACATAAATCAGTAGCTGGTCTCCACTGCACATACTAATTTAATGAGCTGGGGCTTTGACCACATGTGTATACACACTCTGGGAACCTGAAGACCTTTCCCTCTATACTGCATTAGGTTTGGATGTATGCCAAAGAATTATCTATAAGCTGAAGGGAATGGGGAAAGGCAGTCTGGCCCTCCAGTCAGCACCAGGATCTAAAACAAGGATACAAGACACAAGTCAGGGGTCAAGCATCATCCCTAACCTCTAACTGATGATCAGCTGAAGATATTAAAGAGCTGCTGCTAGCACCAGAGCCCAGACAGCAGCCCCAAAACACATCTCAGGACAACGTCTAGAGTCACCACAGCTCAGCTGGAAAGGGCTGGATCCAGTACAACACAGAAGATCTGGAAGAAAGTTACAAGAAGAGGGTGACACGAAGGTTTCCTCAGTCTTACATTTTGGTTCATTGCCTAGGGTACTACAAAACAAAGCAGATTGGGGTTTTTTTCCTAGTAGTTCTTCAGAAAAGGTGTGTAATGACAACTCTGTCAGAATGCAAAATGAAGTTTATAATAAAAAGACAGAGGATAAATATTCATACACAACCATCAAGTCTGCTTTGGCACCATTCACATGGCGTGACTCTTGTTGACCTGACAAGACTGTGAACTGAAACACAGACTCCAAGACAGCAGTGTCTCCTCAACTCGTCTCCTCTCTGTCTTGTCCCAAAGACCATTGACCCAGAGGGATGAAGCCTTGTATTTATCATTCTCAGACCACCATGCATCTGAGTCCATTCACAAACAGCTCCCTTCTGTAGCACTCTCTTCACACATTTGTCCAGGCAACAACTCATCCAATCCCAAGCTGTTGTTTCAGATGTGCAAAATAGTGAAAGTAAACTTCTCTGAGGATATGTTCCTGAGCAGATATTCTTAAAAACATGACTACCAATGTCAGATGTCTGGCTTCACAGAGAAATTCAAGGTAGAGCCAGGAAAAAGCAAAACAAAGGCAATGGATGTGGGTACAGCATAGAATACCAAAATGCTGCTGGAACATCAATTTGTCATACAAAAGCAGAGATTGCAAGGTAAATTCAGATAGGGCTAATACTAGTCACCTCTGGTTATGGTTACACTCCTCTCTACCATGACAAGAATGAAATCTATGTTAGATTTTTGCTTAGGTGTCAAAGGAAAAACAAAATTATATTAACCATCTCTGAGAATGTGAACAACACAATTAGTAATTTATGCCTGAAATTAATTTAAAAGCATGTTTATCTTAGCTTATCAAATCACACTTACTAAAAATAAAAAAACAGAATTTCTGTGATGTGAGAACAAGTTACACTGGGAGTGGAATGTCAGGACATCCCCAGTCCATGGGATGGGGTGGGAGGCCCATCTGCTACAACATCTAGGAAACCTGCTTTGGTGGGAAGTTTCCTTGCAGCCTCTGTCTTTGTTAGAGTAACTGAGTTTGACTCTTATTGCTCTGGTTCTGTCCATAACTTCAGTTCAGAGTGCCTCAAATCTAGGCCTTGCTGAGGACTCAAGTTCACTGCCCTCTAAAATGGGGTAGTCCTTTATGCTGGGGTCTCCTGGTAAAGTCCTGCTGAAATCAAAATAACTTTGCACAGGCACAGGAATCCCTGCTGCCAGGTCCCAGACCATAGTACAAATAACACTTGCCTAGAAAACACACACACACATAGAGGTTTTCTGCCTTGAAGAAAAGCCAGCAGAAACAATTTGATTATATTTATTTCTCTCTTAGCTACATGAGAGTGTAATTTATTTTTGCATATTTTCATATGCAGAGTCACACTGGACCCAACAGTGCAAGTATCCCCTTCATTCTGTTGATATTTGGTTTCTTATTAGAAATGTTATCAGAAGGTAAACACAATGCACAGGAAGGTTTGCAGCAAAGTAAAGAGGTTTCAATACCGTACCACATCATGCCGACAACGCAGAAATATTTTAATAGGTTAAAAATATTTTTGGTAATTACAAAAAAACTGAAAGAAAAAGCATTCCCCTTAAGCTGACAACATACATTTTGTACAGAAAGAGACAAGATATAAGACCATGAAAATTGTACAGACACAAGTATTTGAGATGTAACTGAGAGGCAGAAAAATATATTAAAATGATCGTTGATTGAGCAACATGGAAAAAATTCTCTCAGCAGGAAAAACCAGATTTTTACAGGTCTCTGAGAAAGAAGAACAGACACAGTTTGTGTGATAATACATAAAACTTTAACCTGAAATTTTACAGCCACTTCTAGATATTGATGACTGTCTCTTTTAATGTAGATATTATTGTTTTTTTTTTTTTTTTTTTTTTTTTTTTTTTTTTTTTTTTAACAGATAGACAAATCAGGTTTCCAGAATGACTAAGAGATTTTACTAAGGTCAAACAGTAAGTCAGGGACAAAGACAGAAACAGACTACTTCTTCCCAATCTTATTCTCAATCTACCCCATTAACAGATTGTACAGGCATGAAAAACGATCTCTTCCCTGTGAAAAGGTAGGTTTTGCAAGGAAGATAACAAGTTCCACCCGTCTCTCCAGCTGATACTAGCAATAGTGAAAATTTCATTCTGCAGAAAAACTGCCGATGCAGCACTTGTAAAAAACCTCCAAATTCATGTGCAGATCAGAAACTGCCGGAGCGCTTTCAACAGCTGCAGCTACCACACACTTGCAGAGAGTCATTTAAACTCATCAGATCTGACTCTGGGACAGACAGCAAAGCCCAGATGGCTCGGCTGTACACAAAGCCCTCCAGCCTCACGTGAGACGAGGCACGGCGTGGCTGGGGCCCCGCAGATTTTCTGGGCGCCAGGTTACGATGGGAGAGCCCAGTGCAGCAGCCCCAGCGGCCGCCCGCAGTGCCGCTAAATGCGGGACGCCGGCAGGACACACACACACACGTGCAAGCGTTTAAATAGTTGTTATCGGGGACTACACGAAAGCCTACAATAGACATTTTGCCTTGGGATGTTTTCACTGCTCTGTTGCACAAAAAAAAAAAAAAAAAAAAAAAAAAAAAAAAAAGCAATAAAAATATGTGCTAGTCTGAGGGCTCTTTTTTCTGCTTAACCAGCTCCTTTATTACTGCCCAGCTTCTCTCAGCACATACCCTTTCACTTGACAAGCCCATAGCGCTCCAAAGGGTAAAGCTCCTATCTCAGACAGGGGTTCTCGACACATACTTTTTCACGTGCCTGACTTCACTCCAGGTCAGACTGGGATGGATCTGAGGGTCTGTCCACAGGCCTGTACAAAGCTGGCCCCTTCAGCCGGACCAGGTAAGTGACCTCAGGCCCAGCCTGGCTGCACAGGGTGAGAGCTGTGCCAGCCCTGCATCCAGCCCCACCCGTGGTGCTGGGAGCACCCACAGCAAAAGGGTTTTCAGCAGCGCCGGCCGGCCACATCCCCGGCAGAAACCAGCTGGAGGAAGCTTGGAAAGCCCGGCCTTTTTATTCTCCAGAATTAAGACTTTGATTAGCTGCTGGCACAAGACCAAAACTCCATCTGAAATGCTTTAGACAACCCATCTGCACTGGGTTTGGGAGTCTGAGAAGCGCATGCTGTGGCCCGCTCCTCGCCCGTGCCAGGCGAAAAGAAGGGGGAAAGCAGGGGGTGAGGAGCTGGTTGTGGAGCAGCGCCCAGGGGAGCGGGAGCGCTCTCACACCCTCAGCCAGCCCGCACCCCCTGCTCATGCCGCCTCAGGCCGGCCCGCCGGCTCCATGGCCGCCCTGGCGGTCGCAGGCAGCCCCTGTGCTTGGGGGGAGCCTCGGCTCCGCTTCTCCTGCACCCCACCATGGCTGCGGGGCCTTCCCTCCCCTTACCCTCCCACACCCCTGTGGTCCTTCGCGAGCACATCATGATAAATTCCATAATTATTCAGCTCTTACTACCAACACCAAAATAAATCGCTCAGAGTAAGTTAGCCGAGATTCATTAGAATAAGACATCTAGTAGGCACATGTACTTTATTAGCCTCTTACACCAATAGTTTTAATTAGGTACATATTTCACAACTCTGAAGCTGCTCGAGTGAAGGGCTCCTTTTATCTCTTTTATTTACAGTAACAAGCTATCAAACAAATACCACCATAATTAAACTCAGTTGAAAAAAAAAATTAATTTTCACTAATGGTGACCTACTCAAGCCTTAGGTTTGGTAAACCTCAGCTTTTCGATAGATGAAGGAAACACCCTGCAGCCGGACAGGGCGCTGGGGCAGGTGCCCCTGGCTCCAGCCCTGCCTCCATGTCACCTTCAAGGTGCAGAGGAGAGCGCTGCCTCGGATAGAGACCGCGGGGATGAGAAAAGTGATTAAAATCCAGAACGTTGCTAAATTATTAATGAGGAATTTAAATGATGTTATAAAAGAGGGAAATACAGGCGAAAATGTTACACATTCATGGAATTTTTACTCATGCATAATAATAAGTTGAAAACACTTTAGTTATAATGCTTCCGAAATTGCAGGGCGGGCAGGGGGGTGCCCGCCAGCCGTTTCTCGGGCCCGCCCGCCCTCACGCCACTCGCCGAGCAAGGGCGCCACCTGGCGGACGCTGCGGCGAACGGCGAGCGCCGCCACCTGGCGCGGGGCCGGTGATGGCGGGGCCTCCGCCCGCCCGCCGCGATGGGCCGCGATGGGCCCTGCCCCGGCCCGGGGGCTCTGCCCCGGCCCCGGGGCTCTGCTCCGGCCCCGGGGCTCTGCTCCGGCCCGAGGCCTCAGGCCGCCGTCTGCTGGGCGGGCAGTGGACACGGCTGCGGCAGTCCCGCCGGCCGGCGTTACTCCCGTGGCGGCACCCTGCGTTATTTGCTTTCTCACCTGCGGCGCAGAGAGGTTTTTACTTCACAGGTGTTGGCAGAGCCCGCCTGCTTGGGGAGAGCAGCTGGTCTACATACATTCAACCGCCTTGTCAGCCTCTGGGGGTAATGCTGCCTATGCTGTAAATAAATAAATAGAATATTGCAGGGAATATGAGAAGAGCCCTTTCTTCCCTCTGCATACCCGGAGCCCACCTGCTCCTGGGCGGCAGTGGGCTGCCTGAGCCTGCCAGCCCCGCCAGTGGCTGTGGACACCCCTCTGAAACCTTCCTAAGCCGCCTCCTTGGGAGCAACAGCAGCAGCTGGGACACGGATGACAAAAGGTTTCCCCACAGCAAAACTGCAAGTGGCGTGTACCCCGTCTATATTGGCTTTTCTGTAAAGACCTACCGCACTGTCTCTCAAGACTCCGCATACCAAAGTGCAGTTTGTCTCACCTAAAGAGTCACATGACACTTGAGGGCCTCGTCTTTAAAAACCTGTTTTAAGGTTTTACACAATCAGGCAGACTTTTGTATCATCTGTCACAAGTCTCAGTCATCATTTTCCTCTTTCATGGCAGGGGAAGAAACCCGCAAGCTCACAGAACTGGGACACAACCTTAACTACAAAATCTCTCAGACCTGCATGTCCCTCTGGATTAATTCCTTGGGGACATCCTGTACTTCCAGGTGCCTTTCAGTCTGATCAAGCTGATTTTGGTAGCTCTGCAAAGCAGAGAGCCACCAGCTGATTATAATGGAAGCAAATAAGGCAAGAACAATCCCAGGCCATTCTGGGCTGTAAGGTCTATACAAATCCTGGAAGTCCTGCTGAATGCTAACTGGCAGTGAGCACCAATTACTGAGTAATGGGCTCTCCACATGCCCCTTTACTTAATAAGTAGACACAGTCTGCACTCACTTTTGGAGCTCAGTTGTCTCTGGTTGTACACCAAGTGAATGCTTTGCGGAGGGCCAATCTCACAGTGACTAAAGCTCAGATCGTTATAGCAAAGTCTCAACCAAAGGAAACTGCCACGCTCTTCCCAATTGGAGCAGATGAAATAAAAGCTCTTGGACACAGTTCCTATGTAGGAAGCTGCCAGAGCCTAAAAATTGCAACATGCTGTGACTCTAAAACAAATGTGTCATGGAGAGATACCCAGGCTAATTCTGAGGGAGTTAAATTTGTCTGGACTAAACTCTTCATTAACACAGTGTTATTTCCACCACTGTTCCAGCCACTTGTGGTCCCTTTGCCTGTGTCACTGCACAGAGTACATTTGCTATTGTGAGCCATGGATGGCAGCCGGGGTCTCTCTGGGCAAAGCAATGACATTCAGACCTGAAAGAAATTCATGCTTTTTTTCTCCTTTGCTTCCCCATGAAATCTCAGCTGACCATATTCTCAGTATTCCTTTGCTTGGACAATACTATGTAAAATTTTTGCTGAATTTTGGACAGACTTGTCCCTTCACATTTTCTGTCACAGTTCAGCCCTGACTTTAGCTAGATGGAGATGCAAACCAGGTTTCACTGAATGTTCAAGCACCACATTTTCTCCCTAGAGCTTCAAAGGAATATGCTGAAGAGAAGATAACAGAGAAGATCTCTGTGAAATCGTGGTGCAAAAAGAAGTTACTGCCAAATAATCCCAAAGCAGCTGAGATAGCTTCCACAAAGAAAGCAGCAGGGACTCCTAAAACACAGTTTGTATACATCCTTATTAGGAATGTGACACCATTACTATCACAGCTAACACTATGAAAGGCTGCTGAAATGTTCAAAGGAACTTTGGTAGGTTTATTTTTCTCTTTGGGAAACAAAAGTTATCACTAAAGGCCTTATAAATGGTAAGAAACTTTGACAACCTTGAGTCTCTGCAGGCAGCAATTACATGCAAAAGGTTGCCCCCAGTTGATATCCCTTAGCTGGTTTACACTTTTGACATTGAAAGGAAGGTGTTTGTAGTCAAGTAGTTAGCATCATGTTATAGTTTAATGAAACCAACTGCATAAGTGTAATGCTATGGCTGAGACTTTTTTATGTGTAAGCAAGTCAGTGAATTTAGAACCATGGTTTTGCAGCAGCCACAATTTTCACCCCATGTATTATGGATTATCTGACAGTATTACAGACAAGGAGCCATCTCTGTGTGTGCCAGAAGTGAGAAACCAGCCACTGCACTGAAGCCCAGCTGAAGTTTTAGGTCTCCTTAAATTCCAATTTCATGCATTTATCACCATACATTTAATTGACGTGGCCATTTTAATCTGAAATTAGTTTTGTCCTAATTTTGTATATAATGTGCAACACAGTGAGGTAATGATGACTGTCCCGTACACATATTTTAGTTCTATGCCATGGCATCCTATTAAATGTAGTTACCATCCTGTTAAAAGATGGACTTCTCTTTGGTTTCAATTCTGAAGTGCATACAGGGGATGGAAATAGAACCCACTGACTGCACTAGTTCATTGTGTGAAGCAGGCAGCCAATCCAGATGTGGAACTCCATATTCATGCCTCAGCATGGGTATCTCTTCAGTATCGCACCTGCAGGTATTTATATGATCACACACTGAAATAAATGCAGCATGTGTGGGTGTGTAGAGCTGCACCTGTACATATAATGAGACATTCAAAGAAATACACCAAGTGTTGTGGCAATCCCACTTGCCAACATTCTAGTCCATTTTGTCCTGCATGTTCTGTGTTCTGTAGCCTTATCCCTGCTACTGCTGAATCTTTTTCTGGACTGGACTATCCTAGGTACTCACCTGCTTCTCATCCCAGGGAAAAAAACCTCCTACTTTGTCACTTCCTCACTGCTTTCATTCTAAAGACTAAATTCTGTGAACCATCTGCCTGTCCAACTTCTGCTGAGCTTGAAGTAGCTGGAAATGAAACTGGGCACAGAAGGCAATTTCCACACCCTTTGGGTCGGCTTATTTGCCTGCTTCATAAAGATCACGTGGGCTTTTCCTATAAGGCAGCTACTGAATGGCAAGTCTTACTTTGGCACGGAAATATTACACATCCTAGGATTGGTTTTGAGAGCCCTCCTTCAGCCAGTGAAAGGACACACATCTAAAACCTCATGGGGCTTGTGCAGTGTAGAGCCTCGTACTTAATATAGTAAAAATATTATTACATCAAAGAGTACAAGGAACACAGACATTGTTCGCCCCATTTTTCAGAGGAGGAAGCTGAGCCAAGGTATCCAAGTAAACTGCCCAAGAAAGCATCAATTAGGCTAAATGTTGGAACATCCCTTCTTACATGGAATTTCAAGCTGTGAAGTAATTTAAAGCTCCTTAAGACTGAACATGTGCCTGCCAGAAAGGTTAGACATCACATCATTGGTGGTAACTTAGACTACAAGAGAGAACACGAAAAAAATGAAACCATTATTGCTATGCAAAACTTCTGAAGCCACAGGACAGTGACTTAGAAATATCTGGATGTTGTGTTGTAGTACCACCCCACCATAAAGACTATCTGTATATATTTTAAGGAAACAGGAATATTAAGAAATGTAAGTTGCTCTTTAATACTTCACAGGCAGACTTGGCATTTCCTAATGGCAAGCAAAGGAGAAAATGCTATTTAGTCTTTAAGCCAAGGGACTGTGAGTAAAGGAACAAATTCCCCTCTGATTTTTTTTTTTTTTTTTTTTTTTTTTTTTTTATTTTTTCCTCATAACTGGCTAAATCAATGAATCAATCATTCCTGCTTTAGTTAACACATCTATATCACAGATAACATCTCAAAATATTTCATTTTTCCAAAGGGGAGGGCCCCTCTTTTCCCAGTCACAGATTCTGTTTTCTCTTCCCTTCTGACAGATGCTTTGGTGAAAGAGAGATTTGTTTTATGACATTTACTGTGTTTGTTGTGCTGACATCACAGAGTCAATGAGAACAAGTATTTATACTTCTATTATGCCTTCATTGAACTGAACAAGGTGTTCAACAGGACATTTTAATTATAATCCCACTTCTAACAGCATGAGTAAAGGTGTTTAAAAAACACAATCAAGCATGAAATAGAACAGTAAACATGCCATTTCAATTACAAAATTTTGTATAAGCACATCCTTGCACAGCATAACATTTGAAGACTGCAAGAGATGCTAAAATCCTCATGAAACCCTGGGAGGTTTTGTACACAGATTTGAAGGAGCCAAAATACTCCTTCCTCACACTCCTTTGTAAATTCACACTGAATGTTTGACTCCAGAGAGAAATTCATAAAGCCCCAATTGACAATTATTTTTAGAGATTTCCATGGAGAAGAAGTAGCCTTGAGGTTTTTTTCCCATTGCACTGTCATGTCAGACACCTGTTCTGTTTGCAGAGCTCTTTTTCACTTCCCAGCCCACAGTGCTACAATTGAAAAGCAAATGTCCTGTCAGATCCTTGCACTGTTATCTAGCCTACCTACTGTACCAGGCAGTGAAATGCTCTCCAGCAGGAATGTAACAGAGGAAATACTATTTCATGTTTATAGTTATGTGTGACCCACCAGAAACTTCTGGACAACTGTGGTCCCTCTGGGCACAGGAGGATACTGGACTGCTCTGCAAAGTGCTGTAAATCCCCCAGGATTTTACAATCTGCCACTGATGAACTGTAACTTCACCTAGTCCCTGGTTCAGGAGACTGAGGCAATACATTATTTTACAGTGGATGTTCGGGGAACTTTGTTTCCAAAGCTGCACCCTGGAAACAGCTGGGAAGCTGCCTTCTGGTTGCACAGACACTCCAGGAGTTTCTGAGCCAGTTTGTATGATGTTCAGTTTGGCAAATTCCACCCTCTCTGTCTTCAGTGAATCAACACACACTGCTTAGAATAATACAACCAGGTTGTCACAGAAGTCTGACAGCTGTGACAGGCTGCTGTAACTCACATCTTTTCAGCATTCTAAACAAAACAGAATGTTGATGCTTCCAGTGGTTAGGGCTGGGGACAGGACAGGGAGACCAGTTCTGTGCAATGTCTTGGGATGACTGAGACGCCATGTGGAGACAAGCGTGCAGAAAAAGGGATGCCAAGGTGAGAAGATAAAGGTCAGGGGCAGATTTGCCAGCTTTCTGCAGCCAGATGAGGATGTGGACACTGCTAGGTGTGATTTTCCCCTGTCCTTCAGGTAAACTCCTCTCTCCAAAGCAGCAGAACAATACTCTCCTGTTTCTTCACACAGCCCGAGTGAGGAGAAAATTGGAACAACTTGCATTTCTGCCATGCTGATTAGACTTAAACCAATGCTGTATGCATTAAGCTCACAAAGACATCTGGAAATCATAATGTGAAATCTGGTGCTATCTCGTGATCTGGACTATTATCTTTTCCACAAACTGTACTGTTCTGTTTAATAGACTATGTGATTGTCCATGGTATAGAGTCTTATAGAAAATTTGACCTGAAAATTCCTCCATTATTGTAATTTGATTTTAACTTTCTCAAAAATTTTATGGTCATTTAAATGACCCTGTAAATATAATCAATAATTAGGTGAGGTATGTAAGTATCAATATTTAATAAGCTGACAAATATATATGTAAAAGCATTTAATTTACAAGAAACTGTATGGACATCTTTAGTTATTTAATAGCACAGACAGCATTAAAAGTTTGACTGTCATCCCTTTTTTGAAGTACAATTTGTTATTCTTTCACTAGCCTTTCAGAACTGAAGGAAAAACTCAGCGTATTTTTTCCATTTCTGGAAGAACCTGTCTTTCTTAAAATGCCAGAGCACCTCATTAGTGGAAGCCTTGGTTAGCTTGGAGATAGCTGGCAGAGGTGTTTTGTTGTGCTTGTTTCCACTTCATTTTTCTCCGCTATTATGAGTAAGTAGAAGCTAAAGCACAGTTTTCATTGCCTTTAATGGGAGCAGAATCTGCTTTTACTTCATGGCTATTTTCCATTCTTCTCCTGGCACTACACAGAAATGCATGTGAGGTGAGATGCAGGGAGAGGTGACTTGGCGGTGAGGGTTATAAAAGCCAACACTAAATGCAGATAACATATTTTTACTAGTTATGCACATCTACAGACCCTGGCAGAAATTTAAGAGAAACGCTATATGGATAAGTCATTAACCAAGATTTAAATTTGGGAAATACAGGAAATATGGAGGAACTTAAAGGCTCACATTTAACATCTCTCTTCTCACAGCAAATCTGCAAATGAGGCAAAACTGTGAAGTTCATTCATACTAGAAGAAATGAACATGAGACCTACCTGATTCCTGAAGCTTCTCCTTGAATGTACCATTTTTGTTAGAGGACAGTGGTGCTGCTTCTTCTCTCTTTCAGAACAGCTGGAGCCAGTTCAGGTCCTCTCCAGCTTCTGGATAAATTGAGTTCCAACATCTACAAATGAACAAACACGCAGAAGGTTTTAAATCATTTTCTCACCACCTATAACTCAGGGCATGATTATAAATTGGGATCATAACTAGTTTGTCCTGAATAGTTATGAGAGGTAACGAGGCATGGGAATGAAAACATCTGATGATGAAGAGAACATAATTTTCAGGGTCAGTTTTAGAAAGCCTTATGTTTTATCTATACATTCAACACAGAAACAAGCACGAAGCTTGGCATTTGAAAGGTTAGATTTTAAATTGAAGCCATTGTTCAAACATCTTCCCTTGCAGTGAGAAGCAGAAACAGCTTAGGCAAAACAATCTAAGTCTTCCCTTTCTGGGTCTCTTGTGCACAAGGGAGCTGGATTCAAGAGCAGTCTCAGGGCTGGTCTATCTGTGCCTGCCTTCAGTAGGCATTTATTTCTCTTCTCCAGGAACTGGCATGCCCAAAGGATGAAACCTGTGCAGAGTGAGTTCCTGACCATTGCTGCTGGGCATTGCTGAGGCCCAGAGCCTGGCCCATGGGTCACCATGTACTGCTGTGGGGCTGGGGTCCAGCCAGGTCCCCAGATGGGGACAGGGTGAAGAGCAGTGACATCGGCTCATCAGCAAGCCCAAGAAGTGTCAGGACCTTGCAGGCACAAAGACAGAGGGAAGTGGAAAGGAATTAGCTGAGAGATGATACAACTGCTCTGCAGAGCACAGCCACAACAGGAGCTGTAATCACAGAGGAAACAGAGCGTCTGTCTGAAACACTATTTCTGCTTTTTTTGTGTAAATATAGGAACTATGACTTCATGTCTCACACTTCGAGAGATGTACTCTTGGGCTTGTTTTCTTCCATATCAGAGCTCTAAGAAATCTAAAACGTGTCTCTCTGTTTCAGTTCTGGCTGGAGGTTAATCTCTAGAAACAAGTAATGTAACATTTCCATCTATCTTTTCTACTCTTTTGGCAGTTTTTAATTATACTAATATGCTATGACAATTTAAACAAGACACATCTCAGCTTCTGGCCTGCTCTGTAATGGTTCAGCTGCTACATGTGCTCCAGCATATTTTGCTCAGACAGGCTGCTGCTGGAGGCAAGGGGGAGGCAGAATAGTGCCCTTCTGTCATGAGAGGTTTCATTGCACTGATCATTGTATGTTTGACAGATTCTTTGTCAATGTCAAGTGTCTTTTGTGGTTAAGCCCAGTAAAGCTAAAACAAAAGGACTCCTAGATATTAGATATATAGTGACATTACTGAATTCACTTGGAGGCAGTAATTTTTTGTCAGCCTATGAAAAGAAAAATGGAGCTAATGGGAAAACAAAAGGAAGATGCTGGCATGCCTTTTTAGCTATTTTTGTTTATGTCAGACATTGTGATTGACATCTGGCCCAGAACACCCCTTCAACCATTGAGCATGGTGTCATGAAATAGAACAAAGAGAAATTGCCAGCCAAAAAACACCACTGGCTCAGAAAGCACTGCTTTTTGTTTATTTTCTTTTAAGTGTTTCATTTTTAGTAATCAGTATTGTTACACAAGGAAGTTCACTCACATGCACCCCCCAATTACTACTTGGACTTTAAAGTTTCCTTCATGTTTGCTTTTTTCCTGCTTGCTTGAATGGCAACAGAATGCTGGTTTGGTTGCATGACAGTCTGTCATAACAGTGATGTTTGAGGTTAGTGAAAACTG
This sequence comes from Certhia americana, assembly GCA_018697195.1. Taxonomy (NCBI): domain Eukaryota; kingdom Metazoa; phylum Chordata; class Aves; order Passeriformes; family Certhiidae; genus Certhia; species Certhia americana. The sequence goes on along the minus strand of CM031864.1, from coordinate 15,763,504 downwards.
ACGTGAAAAATACAATCCACTGGCCTTTAACCGAAATAGCAGCTCTGGTTTTTGTGGAGTTGGCAGGCAGCATTTTTAAACCCCTTTCACGGTGAAGGCAGTTACAACATGTTTTTCTCTGTATCAAACAGTTCCATCATGAAGTATATTATCTACGTCTGTTGTCATATCAGGATATTGCCTTTGAAGAGCAGTCTGCTGTTTCTTATATGGGCACTGCTCTTTTGAAGTGTCCTAAAAAGGTTAAGGTAATTTTATGGCCATTCTCCAGGGCCAGGCCAAATACAAAGCTTTAAAATGTGTTTAAGAGTGATTTTAATACCTGAGAGCAGAATAGGTCCTGCAGACACAACACCAAGGAGTCTTCGTCACTATCATTCTACAAGTGCTGTAGAATTTCAGAGACCCAGTCAAAATTATGTATCGGCAGGAGAAAATTATTCCTTAAGTTTCGAACTTCATCTTGAAGGTATGATGCTGAACATAATAGCAAAATAAGACTTTTCACAAGATGAGAGCAAAACAGTCCATCAGCTACTTCCCTCTATACACTTATATGCTGAAATCATATCAGAATATTTACCCTAGTAAAAAAACTGCCTTAATCACTTAAAAAAATTCTGTGGAAGTTGGCTCTTGAATGCATCACATGTGCCAGAGTTAAACATTCTTGCACCATTTTAACAGGGTGCCCTTCAGGAACACTGGGGTGTATTCTCCTGCAGAAGCAGACACTTAACTCCCCTCAGCATTAATAGCAGATATGCTTACACTTCGAGTGGAGAATTTCTCTCTGTCTCTGCACAGTGCTCTAAGAAGAACTTTGAAGAAATTGAGAAAAACAGAGAGCACAGTATATTAATTTTAAGGAGATGAAAGCAGTGTATGTCATTCCTAAATTTCATGGAAAATGCACCGTTAGTAACAAAGATGAGTAGAAAATTTCAAAATCATTCTGAGCAGCATTAAAATCAGTCTTCCCTGATTTTCTGTTTTCCCCTTCTTTTCAAAGCACATACATTAAACTCATTTTATGCTTATAATGTATATAATGATTCTAGACAACATAAGAAGGACACTAGGATTCTTCCTATTTCAACGTATAAAGTGGCAAGCCAATTTATGCAGCTTAAACCATTGCTAAAGAAGATGTATCAAAAATTGCCTGTGATCATTACAAATAACAGCCTGAAATGTTCACAAGAAGCTGTTTGCTTATCATATTTTCATTAAAACATCTTTTCACCTGATTTTCTTTTCCCATGCCTGTAACCTGCATTGTAATCAGTCTTATTAACTGAGAACATAAATATGATTTATTATGGTCTGATAATGGAAGCTACATGGACCAAGAGAAGGGATATATTGTCCTTTGATAAAATGGCTCTTTTCTCTCAAATAGAGCTCTATCATGAGAGCATGCAGAATGTAGTGAGTGATTATTTCCTGAGGGTGAATGATGGCAGAACCCTACAGAAAATCTTCTTGTTGGCCATGACAGCCTCCGAGTGTCCCCAAATCTCACTGAGTTTGACAACCTGCAGACACTTTTGATGAACTGTATTCTTCTGTCAGAGACAGCCTGTCTGGGAGGAGAAAAGGGAACCTTTATCGTCTGATCTGCTATTATTGTCTTGATCTTTTATAAGCAATCTCTAATGCACATGAATATAATATCCTTTCACAGAAGTGCCAAACATAATAGAAATGTAGTTAAAGGACCCTTTTCCCGGTTATGTAAATGTCCTAATACCATAATTAGAAAAGATGGGTTGTGAATGATAGCAGCAAGGAAAGGGTAATCAAAATGTTTTAACATTATCTTTCTGTTTTAAAGACCAAAATCTGTGATAAATAGCATTTATGGTAGATATGGGGAACCAGCTTGTGCTGAAGCTTTTACCTAAAAAGAAAATAGTTTTGAGTGTAAAACTGTTATATTTTCATAAAACACATAAATGGCAGCTGGTCTTAAGCCAGGAATGATTACTGGCAGATATGACTTAAAGAAAATGAGTATTCCACTCAAAATCCCTCCATGGCTGTTACAGAAAGAACAAAGCGCTATTATTAAGTAGTGTACTTGAACAAAGGGGTGTTCAAGACCAACTAAGTTTGCCAACAAATGTCTCTTTTATCTATATCCAGAAGAACAAGCATACCCAAATCTTTTTCAATTAACAGCTGTACACATTAGCAAAACACCCGTCTTTCTCAGCTCAAGCAGTCTGGCTTATTTATCAGAAAAAATGAACTGTTTTGGGGGGAAGGTTTCCAAGTTCTCCAGTAAAAGCAAGATACTTGATTTTTCATTAACCTTTTGACATCTGGAGCTGGGATGTCCCAATATTAACTACTAATGGTCTTCTGCATTACCAGTTGGTGTTGAGAGAAGTCCCAATTGTCAGAGTCAAAAGGTTAATCAGCAATTTCACACCAGTGATGTGGTCAGAGTTCGCATGTTATTGCCTAAACAGGATGAAGAAGAAAATAAAGTCATTAACAGAAAACTACATCCCAACATTATTAAATCCCTCTTGGATTATTTTTTTTTTTTGTTTGTTTGGGGTTTTTTTGCTAGAAAATATTTCATGGTCTGTTTACTAAATATTTTGACTTTTTAGAGGACTTTGCAAACCTTGCTGGGAAGTCCAGGTCCAAATATGGGACCAACTTCTTTGGTTTATTCCACTTTTCAAAAGGAAAAAAAGTAAAATTTTACTTACCCACAAAGTGCTCAGTCCAGGCCAGTGTGAGAGAAAAATCTTGTATCTGTAACTCATGGAGATTTTGGTCAACCTCTCCAAATGGCCTAATTCATCCTGAGAGTTGTGTCCTCTCTGCTGGAATTGAAGACATCTGAGCGTGCATGCATTTAGGGTGAATTTCATAGTGTAGATGCTGTATCAGAGATAAAGAACACTGCAGAGCAAACACCAGAGTGTAGCTTTTCCCTCCTACCCTTCTTTCTGTTTTGATTGTAAAAAAATAAGCCAACAGCAGCATTTCCTTAACAAATATGGACAATATTTGTTAAGCAATATTATTTCATGAGAAAGTACTCACATAAACAGCCAGGCCAGTACCCCAGCTGGTGTCACTTTACCATAGCATACTTTAACTTGGGGCTCAAGAGCTCTCCTATACACAGAAAATATGGATTTATTTTCTAAAACAAAATATAAAATATCACTGAAAACATTACAGCTTAGCATTTGCTAGCAATAACAATGTTCACACAAAATGACTTCTCATTTGCCCTGCTATTATCTGAAATTGTTAACTATTGCTCATCTTGTGTTTAGCCCTGATCAAAAACCTTCTGATATCACCATATTTATCAGGCTAGTTCTATGGTCTTGAGACATTCTGTCTTTTTCTGTGTCCAAGACAAAGGAGTAATGAATCTTGCCCAAAACAACCACCTTCATGCTGGATATTTTCTGCATCAGATAGTTCCTCTCATCTCTTTCTTCAGTTCCAACAGAATATATAGCTAAAATCTTGCCTCTCTTGATTGCCTCAGTTTAAATGGGGACAGGATTTTACCCTAATATGTCCTGAAAAAATACCAGGCTTTCCAAGTGCCCTATTACTTAGTCCACGAATTAGCTGCCTATGGAGCCTGAGTGTCCTTGTACATCATCCCAGTCCCCACCTGCATACTTGGCTGCATATGTTTATGCAATTAGAAATAGTGAAAATGTAATAGAATCAGGACAAAAAAATAATTCTGTTCAATCTTTCAAACTGGATTGTTGAAAACTTGCTGAATTCCCCAAACTTCTCTCAGGTGCCAATGAGTGAGTCAATATCATACCAAAGATCTCACAGCATAGCAGAATCTACTTCCAGAATCTCATACACACCCTCAAATAATGAATCTAATGTCTCTAAAGTACTGTAAGGGAAAAAAAAAACAAAAACAAACAAGCAGTTTCCTCCAGTTACCAGCATTGTACTCAGTGGTCCAGAGTGCAAAAAGAACACAGGGCAGATCTGTGGAGGGAAGGAGTGGCCACTTTAAAGGTCTGTGCCTTCTTATACTGTGTATGTATATATGCACTGGAGCAATCCAAGTCTCCTGCCTCCAATGGAGGACCACTGATGTTTTACCATACTCGGCTTTGCTAGGTCCTGTTGGCAAGCCCTGAGAAACTCCACATGATGGGAGCATGAAAGTTTCATCTCAATCTGATGCTTCTCCAGACTTTACTTTTAAAAGCCTGTTTTGCACTTTATTTTATAGAGTGATGGAAACTGTTAGCTTGCATAGAAATAATCACCAATCTAGAATAATCCCAGATCACTTCATAAGTGTGACTTTGGTTGAAATAAGAAGGAATTTTCCTTGAATGGGAGAACAGAATTATTTAGAGTTGAAGCACAGTAGAACAATTAATAACTCCATTCCTGGAAGAAAGGCCCCAAGATCTTCTAACCCAAGTTGTGAGGGCTTTAGGTTTATATCTAAGCCAAACTAGGTATTTGTTGCAGAATGGGGCTGTTCAGTATGAGGAGGAAATTGCAAGTTTTGTGGCATTGGGTCCAAAGGTCAGAAGAAAATGTTGTCTGCAGATCAACCAGTTCCTTTTCCTTTTTTCCCCCTCTATATTAATTTTCCTCATAGACTTAATTTTCAAATATGTGCCTTGTTTACTCTTTGAGTTCATAGAGAATTTCAGTGAGGAAGTGACCAGGTCAGAAACAGGTTTTCCATGATCACACAACTGAGGTACTGCTCCCACTCATGTATTATGGGATACTGAGGTCATAGAAAATAGAACTGGAAGGGTTCATCCAATAGCTGGCAGCATTCCCCAGATTTTTGACTACTCTGTCATAGAAATGCTCCAGTGATAGGTACTTCATCATCACTCCAGTCAATTATCCCAACAGATAACTCTCCTTTCCTACGTGACAAATACAGTCTAACTGTGGGAGAGACCGATTGCTTTTTTAGGCATTTTAAATTTTGTTCGAATACAACTTAAATATATTTACACCTTTCACCTTGTTTCTTCATTTATTTCTGTCTCTGCTACCAGTCCTTCACCATTTTTTACTTCACCTTTCTCCCTACTACCTTACCTTTTCTACATTAAGTCACTCCCTTTCTTTTTGGTCTTCTGAACTATGTACTCATTGGTACCTTTGCATTTTTTTTCCTTCTTTGTGTCTTTCCAAACACATGAAAAACAAACTCTCACATGCCAGCAGCCTCACTAAAGAGGCCTATCTCTTGACATCTCCCTGAAGGCAGCTAAAACACCACACTTTTATTCATTGCATCAGAACAACCTTCCTTAAACAATAAGAAATTAAACAGATGTATTCAAATTCAGGTCTAAAGCTGATGTTCTTGAGATATGGCTGAAGAGCATCAGTATGGGAAGCACACAGTATGCTCTGAACACACATATGAAGGAGCAGGCTTTACACAGCCTCTGAAGAGGGAAATCAGAACTTCTGGCAGTCATGGAAAAGAGATGCTTGCTTCCTGCTGGTTGGTAAGGTTTCATGTACAAAATTATTTACAACACAGGTCTGGACCTGCAGGCTCCAGAACATCAAATTAAGTGACTTTGTCTCAAATTTACGCTAGATAAAGTACCATCAAAAAGAGTTAAGATGGAGCATCACCGTAGGCAGAAAATTGTTTTACTTTTGTTGCCTCAAGTCAGGTCCCCTGCAATATTGTAAGGTACAAGTAGTATAGAAGTCCAGTACTGTCCCTGGGGCACTGAAGGCTGCTTGGTCTAACAGATATTTGGAGATCCCAAGATAATGTCCAAAATTCAGAGCAGCTCAAGTACCAGTGTTTCTTAAAAAACTCAACTGTTTCAACATATTCGTTCAAATTTTGACAGAAAATTATTAAAGAGGTGACTATGCTATGTTCCTGCTCTGGCAGGAAGCAGTATGATAAATAAATGGGAGGACTAAGGAAACTTACTCCATGCTTACAAGAGGAAAATGAGTTTGTTTTCCTGCATGTTTCTTAGCACATTGTTGCTACAATGTAAATTTTTTGAACTGCAGTATTTTCCTATCTGCTTTGACCAGGATCTGTGCCTGTGAGGGCTGAATGCAGTGATCTGAAGGAAGATTGTTGAGATTACCTGATAGAGGAGCAGTTTGCATTAGTACTCAGGATGCACAGCAATGACAAGCTGTGCCATTCCATGGAAAGTCCACATATAAAGCAGGGAAACTACACTTGGACTTGGGATGAAGAGGTTCTTTGTTCCCTGCATGATCTCAGACAACATATTTCCTCTCTCCAAGACTAATTTTTTCCCCAAAATAGGGGCTGGCAGCTTCCTGTCTTCTCTCTCTGGGCTGGTGGCTCTTCTGGCTCTTCTGATTATGGGTAGGTCTGATGACTGTGAGTCTGACCTCCAGCAGGCCTCTGGACACTTCTATGTTGTCTTTGATAATGAAGCCTTCTGTCTTATCCAATCAAGACAAAAAAAGAAAGTCAGACCAGAGAAAACTGTCTCAGCACAAAATGGCAGCCTCGGTGCAGCAAAGTCAGAGCCATTAGCTATTGATTACGATAGAAATACTGAAACTGCATCAGGGATTTCTTTCTTTAATTGCTATTTAGGGATTTAAATGAGATTTTTAAAAAGAGAGAAAGACAGAATGTTTAGTCTACAATCAGTCTTTGCTGCCAATACAGGCTATCATATAAATTACTTAGACACTTTTAAAAATACATTATTTACTCAATAACCCATAATGGGTCCAGAGCTCCTTTTACACGCTATTATAGAAGTACATAATTGCTGAATTTTCAAATGGATATTTCTTCTAGGCAATAGTCAGTAATGGCTCCTTCAAAGCTCTTAGGCTTTTATCATATGAAGGCCTAAGTAGAAAATGTTTAGTTCACTGATCATTGACCTAATAGAGAGCAACAGCTCCTCTGGAACAATGACTGTCTGTTGGGGCAGATGATGTATGAATGACATTTAAAAAAATTCTTGGAAGTATGTGCTAGGGAAAAATTACTGTTCTGTACAAAGGAAATACTGCTGATGAGCTTCTCAGAATTCTTTTGTTTGGTTGTGCTTGGTTTAGTTTTTTATTCGCTGTGTGAACCCAAGAGCAAAAGAAAACTGTTGGTTTTGTGTATGAAATGTGAACTCAGTCTAGGAACCATTCAGATCAATGAGAGACATTTTATGTTCTCAGAGATCATTCAGCTCAATTAAAAGTTGTCTTAAATGAAAATGAAATGTAAGATGCTGAAATCTGAAATTAGAGAAGTAAGGGATGCTGCAGAGGGGCAAATCACGTTTCTTAAAGTCATGCTAACCACAGTAAAACACACAGGCCTATCCTGAGCTTGATCTAGAAAGGAAATAGGCAACTTGACACATTTTCAGCACTACTGCTATGAATCTCACAATCACTGAGCTGCTGTTCTCTTCTCACATTTAGCTTTGAAGTCTGCTGCTTCTGTTTCAGATGCTAAGAAAGGTTCAGGTTCCTAAAAGCTTGGTGTAAGAGAACATATTTTCTCTTCCTACGCACTTTGGGCAGTAAACCCCTTGGTATTACTACCAAATAAATGTCAACTGGATCTAAATGCAGGACCAGCAAGAATGAATGTGAGCTGGGAACAGTTAGGCAAAGACCCTCAGAGATGCTGAAGGACACCTCCAGCTGTGATGGGCCAAGGGAGAGGTTCTTGCTGGGTGGCACAGTTCCCTCAAGGGCTTGGGGCAATGGGATGTGCAGGTCAACAAAGGAGGCTACTGAATAACCTGCTCAGGAGCTGGGTATGATCATAACACTGCGTGCCATCAAACCAGACCAACTCTCCCCAGCACAGCACTGTTTTGTGTGTGATCTGACATCAGACACACTCCCATGCTTTTTATCATTGGATTTCTCCAGCCTGGTAAGGTTGCCTGGGACTCCTAGTATTCTTGCATGATTAACACAAAAAAAATACAGTTGCTGGTTATTCTAATAGTTCTTTCTGTTTGATGCATCTGATCGAAGAGAAACTGAAATCACAGACCCATATGCACCCAGGCTGCACCAGTTAGCCTCATCATGCAAATGAGGCACACTTGCAGGTGAACTTATTAGAGATCAAATAGTTTTAGGCACTGCTGATAATGAAGGCAGAACGCTTATGTTGCAACAGTCAGAGCTGGAATTTAATCATGTTGTTGATACCTACTGCAGCAGTGAATAAACACAGAAACAGCCACAAAAATAAAACTCTTAGAATGAAAAGAAAGTATAAACCAGACAAATAATAAGAATAAAAAAACCACCCAAACTAAGAAGCACAGCAGTTTTTGAGAAGGAAAAATCTTGCTCATTAGATCTGGAAAGACTTTGAGCCCTGTTTTTTTCAGCTAAGCAGTTGGATAAGTGGGGGTTGCAAGAAGCTGATGGGGTGTCACTGTCTGTTCCAAGAGAGAAATGGGCCCTACCTTTGGAGATGGCCATGCAAGGAGAAAGGGGAATGCCAAGCAGCACAATACTTGAAATCAACGAGAGGGTGAAACACTAGGAAGCAGCATCTACTAGGAAAGAATTAAGAATAAAACAGAGAAAGAGCTTCCTGGGTGGAATTTATAACAGAGGTTACATAACTGACAAGCTGGATTAGCAATTTTGTAGACATTAAGAATAAATACATTTTGCAGAGGCATTAGTCCCTTCCATCTCAATAACCCCTCATATGCACTTACCATCCTTTATGCAAACATCTGGAGAGACCTTGAAAAGGCCCACTAAGGTATGCTCATTTTAAGAAGCAAAGATGAGACCCAGCAGGTGAAACCTGCAAAAGGGAAACACTTGAATTCATTTTGGCAGACGGAAATGGATAAAAATACAGCTTGGCATTTCTTCTAATACCATTTGGTAGTAGAAGAGCTCTGAAGATGTCAACAGGAAGCCCTAGAGGTTAGAGGGAATGATGTAACCATATGTGACATAATGCTTGTTGTAGAGATTTCCTGGAACTGATTAGTGCCATTCATGATAGCAGCCAGCAAGAGTGTGAGGACTGGGTGAAGGCCCAGGCAGCATTCAGGCACTGGATATTTTTCATTCTCTTTTGCTGCAATGTCTGGTCTCTCTTGTTTCAGATGCATAGTAGAATAACTATGTGGTATTCCCATGCAGCTTTGTCTGGGAAGACTTGGAAGCAGCACACTTACCAGCAATGTGAAGCTACTCCCACGCAAAGGGCCACAAAGAAGGAACTGCAGAGGTGGAACTGCAGAGGTGGAAGGACAACAAATACTCTGAGCTCCTCCTTCCTCTAGAATGCCCTCCCTTCCATTCCTCTCTTATTCCCAGAAATATAAGGTGCAGTCAGGTTATCCTCATCAGGATATTGTTTTATGTCTAGTCTATATAGAAATGCTATGAAGTGCTATCTATATTTAACAGGAGGCCTCTGATCTGTGTGAGTGGGTGGAAACCAATAGTGAGTGACATGGATGCTGACAATGGCACACAAACTCCACAACACTCTTAAAACTTTTAATTGCATTTTAAAGTAATGTAACAAGGCAATGTTTAATGAGTACTTTGTTAAAGAAATTCTGACTTTATAAGCTAATTAAAGAGAAGGGAGGGTTACTGCACTAGGGCAAGAAATCCAGTCTGCTGAATGTCTATACTGTAGCAACATGTAATTCAGATTCAATTGGCAGCTTTGCAAATCTCCAGCCAGCCAGAATGAATGATTACTTTTTTTTTTTTTGATGGGAAGATAAATTATTATTATCATCATGATTATGTTAATAGAAAATAGTAAAGGATAGGCAAGTACTTTTTTTGCCAGGGCTGGTAAATTTTCATGACACTTTTTGCAAAGCTGTCATATGGCTGGCTTAGATGAAACTGGAAGGCTTTATGTGGGTAACATTTAACTTTAAACATTCTTCATGGAAACTTACATGGCACATAATTTACATATTCAATACCAGTGACAATTTACTTCTCCCATCTGAGCAGGGCTTTCAACTATGCCACTTGAACTAAATTAATAAACAGTAATTAGAGAATGTTGTGTGAGCGAGCTGTTGATGTTGAGAAGATTCTAATCAACACCTTCTTTTAAGGGCCAATTAAAGCTGAATGTATGCAATATAAACATCTTCTTGTATTTAGACATGAACTGGTGAACAAGGTAAAAAATAAAAATCAGAACAATTACAGCAGGTTAGAGATGATCCAATGGAAAGATGAAGCTTCATTAATAGTGAAAACAGCAGTAATTTCTGAAAACCAATAGCCACCTTCCATGGAGAAGCACTGACAACTTGTGCAAGTTAATTCTGACCAGGATAAACCTCAATGCTTTCACTGTCAGGCTTTTTTCTGAAAGCAGCTCTGTGGCTGCCTCCAATTTCCACTGCAGTATTCCCCTGTCTGTAAGACAGCCCAGCATCTAAAGAGAGTCCAGAGCTGTAGTAGAAAGAAGGCCTGCCTGGGGGAGGCAGTAAAGGTGAATGCAGCCACCCCATTCCTGCTACCGTAGCAGAGAGAAGCTCCCTGGAAGGTGATCTGGGGAAGAATTTGCACAGCACAGCCCCCAGCAGCACTGTTGGTGGGGAATACAAACACAAGAATGAGCCTGAGTGAGAGGGACAGCTGCCCCACATTGTCCCAATTCTATTACTGGGGAACAGAAACATTTAGGCCAGAAGAGCTAATGCACTTGTACCTGTTACCTGTGAGTAGTCCCTCACTCCACCACTAAGGTAAGGTGGTTTACTCCTGAAAGGTGAACTTAAGACAACCCTTGTTTCCAAAATTCCAGAAGAACAGAGGGAAGGCCATCTTTGACTTAAACAGAGAGGATCTTTAGTGTACCAAAGAGAGCCTGCAGTAGCAACCGAGACTTGTGTATCACCACTATGAACTGTCAGTAAGTTAAAAATAAGCATAACTTCATCCAAACCACAGCTCACTGCTTCCTAAAGCATATATTTTTTAAAAATCGTCTAAGATGGTGCAATGAAGCACATGCAAAATTTGTCCTCCAAGTTAGAAGATACAACAGGCTAATAAAGGTAAGGGAAACATCTGTTCCAATACTGCACTAGTATCATTCGGAGAAAATGACTGCATCACTTACGGCCATTTGGTATCCAGAAACATTACCACAGTAATAGGATGTTGTCACCTCAGGCTCTACTGAAATCTACAGGAATTTTACTTGTTTAAGAATATAAGATTAGGCACATGATCAGTGTTTCTTCCCTTTGAAAATAAACATTTCCACTTACCATTTCTATAGTGGTGTGAGATCATTATCTTATGACAGTATTTCGTTCCACTGGCATTATCTCCTAATTAGCTATTTAAAAATATATGTAAGGGGGTGGAGGTGGCGAGTGGTCTTGTAAACCTGACAGGTCTGATGTGTTCTTACAAGCTCTGCTAATCCCAAACATTGAAAATATATTAGTAAAACCAAATTAGCACTTTAAAGAACAACACAGCAAAAGCCTCATGTCTTGAACCCTGTAAGTTCAGCATGCATCAGAGAGGCTCTTACACCCGGAACAAAGCCCTTGGGCATGGGAGGGGAGCAGGAGCAGGGGGAAGTGAGAAGCAGCATGCCAAATGGGAAACCAGCTCTGGGAAAAGAGCACCACTGAAAGGCTGATAACCTCTACAGTGTGGTCAGCCTTACATTATACTAATATCATTACCTAAGGGTTTGGTGTAGGACTTGGGACTTCTGAAAAGCCAAGCACAGAGAAGTTTACCATGGATGAAAAGATACAAGTATTACCAAGAGAAAATATCTAACAAACTGTGTTCAATATCCTCTACACTTTCTCCATATCCTGAGAGATTATTGCATTTATAGGAACAAAATCATAAAAGCTTCCTCGAAGATACTTCATAATATATGAGCAGGTCTGGGGTCTCAGTTGTGGAATGGTAAGAATTAGGAAGGTGGGTATTCTGGTAAGCTGGACTCATTTCTCCTCTCAAGAGGTAGGCTAAATTCCCAACAAACTCTCTTTGCAACAAAAGAAACCAGGACACATATATGCATGACAGGTCATTTTGGAGGTACTCAGACACATGCAGGAAGCACCCCCTCAGCAACAGTATTCTTCTAGCCTACAGAGCCAAAAACTATGATTTATTTCTGTTTCTGAGTTGTTTTTAAAACTCAATTCAGTATATGTGTTGGTGATTTTCAGGGTGTTCCTAAGGAGCAAAGTAGATGTTTGAAGAATACTGATAGTATGAGACAGGCTCTAATCAGGCATTTATTCCAATATCTGCAGATCGATTCAATATGCAGCATGCAATATTACTTTTTTTCTGATCAGATGGAATTTTTAGGCCCAAATCTGCTTGCAATAACCACAGTCCATGTGTAACTTCACAGCAAACAAGGAGGTGCAGAGGGAAAAGCTCATGGAAGCAGGGAGGGAATGAGTCTACATTAATGTCCTCTGTAGATTTTCATTTTCCTTTGAGTTTTCTCTTGCCCAACATCACTTCATAGAATGAATTGGGTTGGAAGGGACCTTAAACATTATCTAGTTCCAACCCCTCTGCAAGGAGCAGGGACACCTTCCATAAGATCTGGTTGCTCAAAGACCCACCCAACCTGGCTAACTTCAGTCCTTTTTTCACACCTCTTCACCTTATTTGATGAATAAATTAAATTAAATTCTTCACTTGCTCTTAATACTTTTTAAATGCAAGCCAAGCCTCTTGGCTTTTCATACCTGGACATCTACATTTTTAAAAATGCTGTTGGGTAATTTCCCTCTCTTTAATAGGCTGGTGCTTTGACCTATATGCACCCTGTGCACTCCCTAAGGCTCATGCATAACTGCAATGGACGATTAGGCCAGCTAAGTCTCCAGCAATTTCAATAGCTTATGCAAGAGTAGATGGGGCACAATATGTAATTTCAGCCTTTTTTTGTAAGGCTTTTCAGTCTTTCCATGGACTAAATAATTTTATCAGTTTCATTCTCTTTCTTTTTTTTTTTTTTTTTTAAATTTGTCCCATTAAATTATAGAACTGGAACATATTCATGAATAGTTTTTTTCTGCTTTAACTCAAGGAGTTCCTGACATAACAAAAACTGGTAATTAACTAGCTCGAAGACTTTTACAATAGCCTCTTTAAATAAGTCCTAGTATGTGGCACTTGGAGCACTGACTCCACATTGCTGATACCACTGCAATGTGCCCTGTGTTAAACAAGGTTTGCTACTCCACCTCAGCAACAATTCTTGGCTGTGTTTATCACTGCTTTCCTGTTTGGAAATATCATAGTCCTTCCACATTTCTTTGTGTGGAACAGGCTACTGAGCTCCTCCATGATGATTCTTGCTCTCAATCCACTTGGCTCTGTGACACTTCCTTAAACACTCCATTATCAGAGGGCCACTCACACCAGCACAAGGACCAAGTGGCAGGTCTCCAGAGGCTGAGCACAGCCTGGCCTCCCCTCCTAGCTAGTGTCACAGCTGCTCTGTGCTGTTGGCACAGATGCATTTTGGCACATTTTGGCAGTCCCCATGACCTGCTCCTGCCTCACACCCTACTAAGAGCAAGAAAAATCAGGCTTCAATTTTTCAGGTGTCACTCAGCAGTGTGTGATTTGTAGCTGCTGTTGCATGTTGCCTCTAAGCATAGTCTGTTTTGCCTACTCATGCTTATCTCCCTGGGTTACAGTACATTCTGTTTCTGATGAAAATATTACTCTGAGGAGTATTTGGCTCCACCATACTTATTTATGCTCCCTTCTAACTAGCCCAAGCCTTATTGTTGCAGTTCCTAATATTTTGCATCATTTGTACAGCCAGCAATATAGTCTGTAAATAGCGTGAAAGAAAACTTTAATATATATTTTCCCCCAGTGCTCCAGACAGATTGGTTCACTGTGAAACAATTACATGTGTTAGCCTATATTTCTTGTAAAATCAAATCATGTAAGGACATCTCAGCCAGAACAAGCAATAAAGCTAGATGAGGAAAGGAAAAAAAAAATCTCCAAATATGTACAGCTTAAGTTACAAAACTATAAGAAAAGAAGCAAAATTGAAAAGGCCAAAGGAGACAAAATGTAAACACAAATTTTTATACACTGAGTGAATGTCATTTTGACATTCTGGTATCATGGGTTGCCAATATAGTTCAGAAAAGAAAGAGATATCTCCAGAATTATGGCAATGCTGCTCTCTCACGTCAAAGCTGGTTACAAGATCTATGTTTGTGGTTGCTCAGTCTAACTGCCTGCTTGGAAACTAAGCAAGGAGAAATAATATCCTGAATAATTGTATTTAAAGTGTCCAGAAAGATCATGAATCTTCAGAACCACCTTTGGAAATGCAGCCCTTTTATTGGGAGCCCAAAACCACACCCTTCAATGCAATGAGGACCTCGTGGCAGCTGAAAGTCCCCCAAACCTGCTGCATTCAGGCCTTCTGTAGGACATCAAGGAAACAATTGTAACACATCACTAAGGTGATTTTATGCCTTTGAAAAATCTCCTCCTTAACACAAATACTCTATCACTGCCAGCTGAACACATTTAACTTTTGAATTAATATTATTTTTCAGAGGTCAGACACGTGACAGTAACAAAAGTCTTTTGCCAAGCCATGTATTTCAGGTCTGCATCTGAATTTCCCCAGAGCCTGGTACTGTTTAAATATGAGTAACTGTCTCTGGCTCACGGCCAATGCAAAACTTCTGTTCTCTGGACTCCTTCAAGGCTCTGCTCATGGCTCCCTTCCCCACACAGGTGTGGGGAGACACATCCACTCAGTGCCCTCTCTCACAGTACGCACCGCTTAGCAGGTCAGGCAGCCCTAACAGCCAGAATGTAGGAATGATGGCTGTCATTTTCCTTCCCATTTTGTCCCCAGCCCAAAGACTGCCAGGTGTTTTGGTGGAGCTTTAGATGGGAGCCACGTGTTTTTGAGGAGTCATCCACCATGGGCTGCAGCTGCCAAGCTGCCCTGGCACCACCAGTGTGCCTGCACTCGTGGGATGGTGGAGTGGAGCAAAAGCCTCTGGGAATAGGGATAGCAGCTGCCCATTCACACAGGTGGACTCTTACAGAGGAAGACAAAGATGGGCTTCACTCTAAGGATGGTGTATTCTTTATTACATTGCTGTTGTATGAAATACCAAACCAGCACTCTTGTACAGTAACTTTTGGTGGTTAAACAGATCTAGGATGTTCAGAAGTATTTCAAGAAGCACAGTTTCTGGAGATATATGCAGCTAAAGATGCCTGGGCTCTGCTTTTTCTAGAAACAAGTAACTTGTCTGACCCACGACTCCAGTCCCTGCAACTCCAGCAGCCATTGATCAGTTTCAGTGGGCTTTGGGACAGGTATGGTCTGTGAGTGGTTCCACAGCCCAGTTCCCCTGAGAAGGGGAATCATAGATTTCTGCAGTACAGTTTTACAGAAAGCCTGCTGTTACCAAATTAACTATTAACAATACCAAACAATATTGCATAAACATTGACATTAGCTTTCCCCAAGCAATAATGCTATAAATTCTGCTTCTCTGCTGTGAACTGCTGAGAGGATTTGAGGGACACAGTTCCCCTCTCCAGACCTACTTCCAACTGTATATGGAAATTCCTGTGATTCCTTTTCTCTCTGTCAGCACAGGTGACATGACAGATCTTCTGTCAGTGAAATTTTATTTTCCATCCTGCTTCGTAATTCAGACAGTGTTTTGGTTCACTTGGCTGGCAGAGTATTTTTACCACACCCTTGTCTCTTCAAACAAACAATGTCTTTTCTAACCACTGGCAGAGCCAAACCTAGTGAATAAGAAGGAACAGTAGTTAAGGCATAATAAATAAAGCCACCCTGAAGAAATACCTACACAAAGCAAGATGAATGGGCATCAACTACCTGGACAGTGTTGCTGCTAAACAAGGGAGGAATAAATCAGACTTGTCAGGAGCACTAGGATACCTGACAAACAGGGAACGACGTTTCTTGAAACTGTAGTTTTATCTCTGCTTATTTGGATCAAACACTTGTAATAGTTGTGGATTAATTTCCTTCCCATAGTCAAAACAATAAAAGCCAGGCACCATTTTATTAATTTCCAAACCAGCGTCAGATAAGCAGAATTGCATTTAAAAAAGTAAACACCCTGCCATAGAATTGGAGGATATGTAAGCGTTTGGGGTTTTTTTCCTGTGTCTATAAAAGGGGGAGGGTTTTAACATTATGAATAGATTTCATTTTGTAAGTTGTGCTACAAAGCACTGATAAGGCCACGGGAAAGCAGCAGAGATTGAGGCAGAGCAGGAAGAAATACCACCCATATTAGGAGACAGCCACTTACTTAGTGGCTCCCATTTGAATAAAGATGCCATTGTTCAGCCAGAAGAATGCACATATTCACAGGCCCTGCACAGAATAGCTCAGTGTATCTAGAACTCCAGAAGTGTCCAAATTACAGCCGCAGGGCCAAAACTGCCCTTGAGTCTTTCTGAAGAATGACCCTCTGCTTAATTAATCAGTGCTTTAACTGTGAGTGATCCCAGGACACACTTTTCTCAGGCCTTTTTCTTAGCCCTGCTTGTTCAGAACAAACCTTTAAATGTTCTCTGAGTGATTTTTGACCATTTTTTCCCGTTTCAAGATTATTATTTCCTGTTTTACTGTGAAAGCTCATTAGAAACGAAGACCAGAATCTAGATGATCTCAGTCCAGTTTACTTGGATAGGAAATGACTGACTCGGGATGGAAAGACACTGGCTCCCTTTCAAGGCCTCCCACAAAAGATTTAGTCCACAGAATCTCAGAATATTGCAACTGCAATTTTCTTTCCATATATTAAGTGCACAGACTCCCAGAATATTGCTATTTCAATTTACTTGCCATATAACATATAAGAATTATAGCAGGGCTGATGAGCTTGTAAGTGCCATTCTGTTAGTCATATTTGATCCCATTGCCATAACTCCAGCTGTTGTGCATGGGATCTATGAAGATCTCCTTTGCATTTACTCTACACAAGACAAGTTTGAATTTTCAGCACTGAGTACTCCTTGCTGTCACAGGCCAGGTTGTCTGGATTCTCCTAAAGCTTTTTTTCTTTCCTATCTGGAACAGAACAGAAATTTGATAGCAATGAAAAACCCATGAAGGCAATGAAAATCATCATGCAAAATTTCTCTCCAAATGGGACTCCTTGTCCACCTAGCTTTGATGATAAAATTCCTCCTATTCTAACTGAAGTTAAACAAGGAAAGACAAAGGTTTCGCTTAAAATGAGAACAGCAGCATCTTTTTTTCAACAGTGCTCTTTACTGTGAAAACCAAATGAATTTTGACCATATTTATAAACTTGTAACAAAATATACAAACAAAAAATGCTAAGACTTTAAAAAACTTAGCATGAATGTTTTGAAAAGCTATAGCGATAATATAATCTGCAGCTGGGGAAGCTGGAGCCTTACTGTTTGATAGGCCCTATCTTATGACATCCAATATTAAGCTAAGTAAAATGATATGACCGGATGGCCTAACTAAATTTAGTAGTCTGGTGAATTGCCACTCTACTAAATTTAGTCGGCCCATAATGGGCATTGAATATCTACAGCCCAAATGATAAAATCTGTCTTGCTTTCTTAGGCTCCCAGCAAATGCACAATATACTATGTTGCACCATTAAGAAATAAGCAAATCTGCAAGGGAAAGCATGAGAAGAGCCAGGGAACCAGGACCTTAAGGAACACAGAAGGAATCAGGGTGTGTCAATCCACATCCTCATGCTCAACATTGCCCAGCAGCACACAAGGAAGAGCCTGTAGGCACCCTAATCCTCCCCGCTATAAAACTGTCACTCCAAATGTAACTTTGTGTTGGAGCCATGGGAAGAAGACTGGTTACAAGTGGTAGTTGGGCTCTCTGATCCTTGCTGCTCTTACAGAACACATACTGGCTCTGGTTTCATACTTCTTTTGGGACACACTTTCCATTTTGGGCTCTGTAATCCTGATGGTAGACAGGGAAGTATATTTCTGCATAGATTTCCATGCATCTGTGAGCCAGCTTTACAGCTATGAAAACTGTTAAGTCACTTTTCTTAAAACCATAATTGAGGTGCTACTTACACATTTCCTGCTTTTTAGGGGGATTTCTTCTCAGTCCATGTGTGTTGTGACCTCTCTACTGGTGTGAATCCATGTAGGACACATTTTTTTATTAAATGTGAAATATAACAAGGCTAGAAGCTTTTAAAAATTCTACTATTCACAAGCAGAAAATAGTAATTGGACATGAAAAGGAATCACCATAAAATTATACTTTAAAAGAGTTGCATCCTTCTGTCCTCATAAAAATCTATTGGAGACCCCATGCAACACAGTGATGCTTTTTAATAACAGACAGAAATTGTGTCCTTGTACTCACTTCAGTTCCCAATGCAGCAACAGAGACACAGACATGATATTCAGGAGGTTCTGCAGACCTAGCTTTATACTGAAGGTTGAATATCATAAACTGTAAGTGAGCTTTGATCCCCTCCCTAGAACAGGCAAATTTAACCTGTCTGAAGTTCTGTAAGCATCATTCTCTGCAAGAAGCAATTTTATTGATCATAGCTGGGTGTACATGTTCAACAGACAGAGACTGGCTTTAAAGAATAATATATCTCAAAATAATCAGTATAGAACTCCTTATTTCTTAACCATTTACACTAAAAGAGAAAAAATAGCACCTTGGAAAAATGCATTGTCTTTTTGGCAGGGGAGGATGGGAAGCTTCTAAAGTAATAGCTGAGAAGTAGGTATGAAAAATAAGATAGCTACAGCTATTGTCTCTCTGTTCTACATCCATGTAGGCACAGTGTTTTAGAAACAAGAGAAAGGAGAGGGGCAGGGTCTCAAAATTCAGAGAATTTTGTTCATTTGTGACATTCTAATTTTCAGTCAGAATTTTCCTTCTTTAAAGATTTTAAAGTCTGAGTTCCCAAAAAAATGAGATCACTGAGTTCCTTCCTCAGAACTTTTGGAAAGGTTTGCCATTTGACCCCAGCTGCACTTGGAATCTGTGCAGCGCTCAAATACGCAGGACTATCACAGGTGTCATGAATTTCATCCCTACCAGTACCCCCACTGAGGTGCCAGCCCACCCCTGCCTCAGAGGGGCTGTCACAGAGGAAACCTATCAGCCACCTGAGAATCTAACCACAGTATCTAAATGCATCAGGAACCAGGGTGTCCTAGTTCTGCTGCTCACACAGTAACTAACTTGTTTTTCTTTTTATAATTATGTCTTAATCATTCTTTATGCTGAAATAATCATAACATATTTACAACCAGACTCTATTCTAATTTTTGTCTTTAGATCACTTTCTATGTGGCCTCATACTGCCATTCTCTGCCCAAATGACACCCTTCCTATCAAAGCCAATTTGGATTTATTTTCTCAAACACAAGTTTGCAAGGTATTTCTGTCAAATGATTTACTCAAGTTCAGATGTTGCAAATAGACCTGCTGGTGTAAAGAGGCAGAGCAGCAATTCTGGATCTGACCCAGCAGCTATTTGGTTTCTCATTGGAGTATCTTGAAACTCTACAATGATACTTCATTTGTCTAGCATGGCTTTATAACCCAAAAAATGTGATGCTTGGCTTCATAACACAACAAACATTGCCTGCTCACTCCAGTTGTGCTTCTTGCTTTGAGTACAGATGAGTACTTAATGGCAGGTAATCACTGGCATCCTTTTTCCAAACATCATTAGTTTTTTTTGAGGCTGTTGTTACTTTTTTTCCCCCTGATATGACTTTTTCCTCATCTGCCATGGGTAAATATTTAGAAAAATCCATTAGCTTCTCATTGTTCTTTAGATGAGTTCCATCTAGACTTGCTCATTTACACATATTCGTGTTTTACAAGTTCTTTCCCCCTCACTTTTTAATCAAACCCTTGTTTTCACAAGGCCTCCACTTCTTCCTAATTGTCAGTCCTTATTATTTTTGTTCAGGACTGATTTTTTTCTTTACACAAAACCAGCTCTGACGCTCATCCATTTTAAAATCATAATTAACTTCATCTCCTTCCTCATTTGCTAATGGGTCTATTTTCTCTCCAGTATTTCCTTTTCCCCTGGTAGACTCATAAAGTCTCTCTTGTTTCTCTTATCCCCTTTGGCTAACTTTAACTCATTCTGCCTTAAGCTGAGGAAAGGGAGACCTTCACAACACAGTGCTCAGAACTTCCACACCATTTTATACTTTGAAAGTCTTTTGCAGACGTCAACTCATTAACTCTCATAACATGCCAATGAGGTAGAGAAGTATTTATAGCTTTATTTTGGTAAGGAAAGGGAAGGGGATGTCTTGCATAATTGATGCTGACTGCAGAGGGGCTACTCCAAGGGCCAAAACCCCTGTCCATCTGTCCAGGCAAGTAGACAATGAAGCCTGGTGGTGGGCACAGCACCATCAACAGCAAAGCTGGAAAGCTGAGCTCAGGGGAGGAAGTGAAACTCTTGCTTTCAGCTGCCTTTATTTCTGTTTATTTTTTAGGTGAAGATTCTACACAGGTTACCCACCTAAGTTTCTGTTCAGTTCTGCTGGTCAGATGTTCCTCCATAATATTAGTACATCTGGCTGAAAAACACCAAGGGTGAAAGCAGTAAAATTGTATGCCTAGAAGATTTTTTAAAAAAAGTTGTCACTTTACACAGGCACCTGACAAACATCTTTACTCTTTGATACCCATTACTCTTAGACAAACAATTTCAAAACCATATGCTCAAGGTGCCTGAATTAAGATTTAACTAATCCTTTTCACACAGGGGCATATCATGGACTAGGTTTATTTTCACATGCAAATATGCCAGCCTGGGTTTCCTGTAATTTCCTTTAGTTGTTATACCCACACAGCACTGTGAGTACAGGATTTTCACAGTGTCTCTTAGCATGTGGTCCATGCATCACTGGTGGGCTACAAGAAATCGGGAAGTAGTATATGAAACAACTGTATGATTTCCAAGGCCAAGAGCCTAAGCCATGCAAGCATGTTCCACAGTGAGCAAACAAAGCAAAGGAGGTGGAATCAAATTAACAAATGAACAACCAAACCTATCTGAACTTTTTGTTGGTTTACAAATGAAAAGCATTATGGTTAGGCAACAACACAGCCTGGAGTTATTTTTGTCATGAGTTTAAACAGTGTTTAAACACTGCTTTGTATGTCTGGAAATCTAAAAAGTTAAATGATTTTCATGAGACTCTTCTTCTAAGCTGATGTCCACAACATCTTCATTGCCCTTGCTTGAATGGTGGTGCATCACAATGCTCCCTGGAGGATATTGCAATCCTGCCCTGTACAATTGCTGACCACGGGGATCCCTACTGAGCTCTCTAAGGAGTCCTCTCCCTTCCCATTCTGTCCACACTGCACTCATTGTCCACCATGCCTCTCTTTCACAGGTACGGCCCCTGCCCAGGGGCTTCCAGAGGGCAATGCTGGTGCCATGCTGCAAATTATGGGGCTGTCAACCAGATGAGGTACAGACCTGTGATATTCCTGTCTCCTGGGGGACTTCCCAGGATGGAAAGTGAGATGTGATGGTCTAGTTCCTGCACGTCCAGTGCCTTTTCAAGAAAATGGTCCACTTTATGTCCTGGATCTCCATTTGTATTTGTGTGTGTGTGTGTGTGTGTGTGTGTGTGTGTATGTAGGGGAAAGCATGGGAAGCATCCAACCCATAAAAGAAAGTGATTTACAGGAGAGGCTCAGCACATAGCCTGTTTTGTGCTGGCTAACTACCTAGTTCCGATGTTTATGGAGGTTTCTTTCTGAGGGCTGAAAGTCTGCATCTGTGCTTCTAGTTCAAGTTCTCTCACAAATTTGAACAAAGAGCTTGTAAAGTTCAGCATCTTCCAAATTGCCCCATATAAGTCACTACTGAAACCACATCCAAATGGCTCTCCTTCCCCCCACCCCCCACCCCCGCCATACCTTCTACAGAAATGACCTAAACTTTGTCAGGTTCACATGTCCCTAGAGATGATCTCATTTCACTGCTTCAAAAGAGCTTTGGTCTGCACAGCCTGTAGCAGCAAATTTACACTTCAAAAAGCAGACAGCTTTTTCCACATCTTATTCACTTAATGGGTGAGAATGTAAAATTAGTTCCGTTGCTGATGAGGACCTTGAGCCAAATGAAAAGTGTTCATTTGTCAGCACAGACTTACAGCCTAAAACATGATTATATAGCTAATCCAATAATGGATTTTGATGCTGAGCATTTATTTATATACAGAATGTCTTGTTATCTGTTGATAATCAGGCTCTGCAATTTACTCTCTTTTGTGTCATTAGCCATAGCAACATCTTCCAGACACATTACATTTGCGTGTCAACATACAAGCACACACAAAACCTTCCTGATCAAAATGCTGTCTTTGCCTATTTTCATTGAAAGAGCACAGGAATTTGAGCTTTTTGTAGATTAAAATATTAGTACGAAAAGAATAATTTTTGAGTGAGAACCTCTCTGCATCTTAGAAGCCTTAATAGATTAAAATTTGAAACATAAATTTTGTTTCCTTATCTGTAACATCATATGAACTGATTTTTTTTTTTTTTTTTTTTTTTTTTGCCTGATGTGAATGCCAGTACCTAATTATCTCAGGTATAAATTTGTGTACCTTAAATGGTCCCTGCCCTAAAGTATTCCATGTCCTAACATCAGAGGCTATACTGGACTTTGCTAACTATATGAACACCATCATTTGATGGCTGAACAGATCTACCTTTTATAAAAAAGTAAGTAAAACATGTTAAGGTCAATATCAGGCATTGATTCTACATCAGGTACATTAAAATCAATCAGGAAACCAGAAAGCTCTTTGCGTATCCTTTTTCAACTTTCTGACTAATTGCTGTTGGTACCTGATATTCCTGAACTTGTCTGTATGAATGTAACTATATAACACTGCAGTACTGGGACAGTTTACTACTCATTTAAATACAGAATACATAAAATTCAAATATTTAAAATGAGGAGACATTTTAATAGCTATGCTACAGTAACATTCACCAGATATTAAAAAAAAAAAAAAAAAAGTCTGTGGGAAAGTAAAATCACTCCAGTATTAAACTGGGAGTTAATTGCAAATGTGGGGCACACCTGCAAACTCTGTGAACAATCCTACAACACCACACAAAGCAATTTCTGTGCTAAAGGATAGCTCTGCCTGCAGAAACACCCAGGAACACCTCTGGAGGTTGGATGAAGTCTTTTCTAAATTTGGCAGCCAGGAACAATTTAAAAGTAAAGTCATTAAGTAAAATTTACCTCAAAGGATACTGCAAATCAAGGGTGCAGGTGAGACGATGTACGAGCCAAACTCGAGCTGTGCCATTGCCTCTCCTAGAAGCAGGATCAGGCCTCCCTGTGTGCTTTTGTTTTGCTGAAATTTAGCCTACAATAAATACTTATATATTGCTGCAACATGATGTTTTATTGGGCTGCACTAGTTTACTAAAAACAGCAGGCTGGTAATAGCAGTGCTTGTGGTTCTGCCTGTAATTCATTTGTGGATGGTAATGCACAGGGAGAGATATGATACAAGATAATAAGGCAAATTAAAAAAACTACTAAACCCAGTACTGGCAATATACAGTATATTAGGACCATGTTCAGGCAGGCTGATTCTTTGGATATTTTTATTTTTGTTTTACCTCAGCAAGGTAATTCATTAGATATTCGCTTGGGTAAAGAATAAATGAATATAGCATACATTATATCCTCACTTTAGTTGCAGAAACAAATCTTTCCTGTACCTGCCAATGTAATCTTCAGAGTTTTTGTTATATAAAACACCTCAAGAAAAATGCACCTTGGTAAGATTTACACTTTATTACTCTAATGATTCCACAAACACTGCCACAATGTGATGAAAGGCAAAGCAGTCCTGATCTGATTGAGAGCTAATAAAAATCAGTACTGAAAACTGAAAATAGCACCCTTATCATCTTTCTTTCATTTAGACCTGATTACTAGGGGATTATAATGCAATCACAGCTATGTGTGAGAGGTAGCTATGGGAACCAGTTTTAACTGTTTATCTAGCCAAAGATCTTAATTTAAGTTTGAACACTCTGATTCATTTATATGTAAGACACCAAGGAGACAAAATGCAGAAGAAACAGATGCTCACTTGTTCTTTCCATTTAACTTCATAAGCTACCAGCCAATTTGTCTTTCAGGGACAAAATTAATTTCTGATGACAATGTGAGCAAGTAATAAACTGGGAGTTCCTGTCCTGGGAAACTTGTTAAGGCCATGTAATGTTCTGGAGTTATTTAGAAAAAAACAATTTGCTCATAGACTTGCAGGGACATCTGTAACAGAGTTTTCTTTGTCCCTGCACTGTTACTCATTTCTGGGGGCTTTATGACACCTTTTCCAGAGGCTGATTTGAAAAAGTTCAAAAGGAAATATATTGCCCATTATTTCTTTCCTTTGGGGTATTTTCTTTTTCTTAGTCTGTTCCTTTTTTTTCCCCCTTCATATTCACAAATCAAGCAAACCTCAACACACTTGCTTTGCTACTTTCACACAGCCAGAGAAACCAACCAGGAGACCTACAAAATTAATCAAAAATTATCTGAGGATAAGAGTTTGTTGGAAATTTTGAGGTAAGCACACACCTGAAAACATGTGACAGAGCACTATGAAAAAGTCTGTGGCACATTTAGCTGGAAGGAGCTTTGCCCATTAATGCTGTAAACTCTGTTACGTTACCGTCATGAGCAGAGGAAAAAATGTCAAAATGAGGCAGGGAGAGAGCAAAAGAGAGAGAGAGAGATCTCTTCCTAAGAGCTTGCATTTTCAATATGGGCTGTGTGTACATGCTCCTGCATCATTTAACCAAAATGTTCTCCACCTTTCAGTATCTTTGCTGGCACTATTTCCCCATTTCAGTATTTATTTCACATGTACAACTCTTTACTCTGGTAATACTTTTCTATCATTTAGCTCATTTATTGGGGTTTTATCCTCACCTGGCAGGCCCTCCACATCTCAGGTTTTCTCTTAGGTAAATTCCTACAGTGTAATGTCTGTCCATTACCACATTTAAAATCGCTTCTTCTGCTGTGCTTAACACTCATTTATAGCTTATGTGCTTCACATGAAATGTTCCTTTTCCAGCAGTTCTTTTGAAGAAAGTTTAAAGTAAGTTGCAAAATGTTTCTTTTTCATCTAAACAGGGAAATGAATTGAAGAAAGGAAGAGAAGAGCCTGAAGGTTTAGCTCTTTCAAAATTTAAACAGAATTCAAAACACTGTTGGAACACATCTGTCAGAGAAAGCATGAGGGCACCTGCATTTTAAGAATGAATCTCATCCCTAACCCTCTCTTTGATAATAGCTTGCATGAACAGCACCTTTAAACCACATCAATCCCAGATGCTTTCCATCCATCCAGTTATTATTTCCCTTGGCACTGAAGTGCAGCTACCTCTAGACTGAAGCTTCTCAGTGATGTGCAGCCTACTGTACAGCACCACAGCTCACAACAAGAAGTCATTAAAACTATTCAGCTGAAATTATAAAACAAGGGGAATTTTAAACAAGAAATTCAAACTCCAGCTTGGCCAGGATAATGCACGAGCAGTATTAACTCTTGATTTAAAGGCCAGATGGTTTAAAACACAAATAATAATGAACTTTGGATAGGGGAAACCCTAAGAATTCAATGAAAATTATAAACTACCATGGTTCTGCTTGTATTTACATAGCAGGATCTCACCAGCCTCCTGCTTGAGCACACAGGCCATGGTCTGGCTCTGTACCTGCAGTGAACAGTGAACTCCAACTCAGCTGCTTCACCTTCAGTTAGTTTTCAGTGATCAAGACAGAGCTTCTAGAAACAGCCACCCAAGTGTGGTGGCTTGGCCATTAGCACCAATAAGGGTGTCACTGGTAAGGACCACTGCAAACTTCTGATCCATGGGACTCACAGAAAATTTAATTTTATTGCTCGAACGGCTATTTCTTTTCATACTGTCTTTGCCACACAGCTTTGAAGGATTTTATGCAAAGGCAGGATACATACTGAGGTCACGCAGATGAAAACAGAGCGTTGACTCATGTTTCAAGAACATAGAGTAAGGAAAGTTTGTACACTTTAGAAAAAAACCTGCAACACTTTGCAAATTAAATTAGTGCTTGGGAGAGATGAGCTCAGACAATGCTCTGGCATCCTCTTTCACAGGGATCTGCAGCATGGACGTAGGAGCAGAGCAATGTACCTTAGGGGGATGCTGATGAAATTTCCCACCAAGACACTCCACAGGTTTGGAACATATTGATTACCCAGGCAAATTTAATAAAAAGGAATGTAAGGATATAAAAGAATGACACTGTTGAGAAGATTTGGATGGGGGAAGTTTGACTGGTTATTTGTAGAGCTCTGTGACAATTCTGAAAATTCATGTTGGCCTGCTGTGAAGCCAAAGAGTCACATTGGGGAAAAAACACAATTGGTTTTCTGGGCCCAATCTGGGCTGCAGGTATAGGAAAGAGATGGCTGAGGTAGGCCTACAGTTTACATAGTATTAATCCTCCACAAAACAAAAAATATTAGTTAGAATACAATTAAGGTAGAAAGTATCCTTAGGTTGAAAAAATCCTAAACCAATAATCTAGATTATTCATAAAGTACAAATACTGGAAAAAATTGAGCATTTCAGTCCACTTCACCAGTTACTCAGCATTCCTGGCAAACTGACTCATTAAGAGCAGTTTAAGGTGGGAAAGTGCATAAAGGAGAGGGGTGGAGAGTTGGGCTAGGGCAATTTTGGGAAACCTGTTCTACAGAATCACATCTGCCACTTTATTTTCTGTGAAAGTCTGAGACCTGACAACACCACTGTGCAAAATTTCTTAGCTATATCTTTTAAAACCTTTGCAGACCAGGAAGACATTAGTAGAACAATGAAAAACTTGGCATCTAAATAACTCTATAAAGTATTTCCAAAACCAGACAGATATTTTCCACTCTTCCACAAAGCTCAATATAATGTAACTTATTGCACATTTTATGCAGAAATTCTTATATAACCTGTCTCCATTTCAATAAAGCTGTAAATTTGGGGGCTGTATACATGACATGCAATTTTGATTAAGTAAAGAAGGGGGAATAGCACAGCTGGGCTGGAGTCACATGAGTTAGAGAAAAGAGAGATTCCACAGGCTCTCTCTAAAAAGCTCTCATCACGAAGTGAACCTATAACATTGCCTTTATGGTTCTGAGCCAACAAGCCCAGAAGATGACAAGTTTGTTTAGGGTGGGAGATGTTGAAGCAGGATGCCCGTGCCTGGGCCTAGTTTAGTGTTTTACAGATTATAACCATCATATTCCTGCAAAAACAGAAGCAACACGAGCTCCCTCAGCAGTACACTAGGATGTAAATTGACAACAGAAAAAGGAAATGTTTCTTTTAGCTCTAAAAATTAGTGCAAAAAGCATATGTGAGCTACATGCAAGCTCTGTCTCTAATACCTCAGTCTTCAGTGAAATGATCCCAGACTGGTTCACCTCTGATCTTGGAGGGCGTCAGTTTTCAGAAGACCAACAAATCAGCAGATGCTCATCCTTTCTGCAATGCCTCAGTAGAAAACAGATCTTTGTTTCATGGTGCATAAAGGCTGTGAAACCCATGAAGCTCAGAAATCTCAAGGACTACGAAATAAATCCACTCCTGTGCAGTGCTAATACAGGAAATTCCAGTGTGAGGGAATGCAGCCTCTGTCCAACATACCACAACTAGCAGAAGAATGTGGCTTCTCAGAAAGAAAATTTTAACTGGTTCCTAATGAGCTTATGCATAAGTTGACTTTGTGTTACAGTAACAAGTCCATTGGCCCATTCAGCCATGGATGTATTTCAGCTGGCCTTGCTGTGAGAGCAGCAGAGCCATGGTGGACAGCCTGTTACATGTCCCATGTGAGATCAGGCCCATGGAACACATCAAAAGGGTGATTTTCTCTTCCTGATGAGCTCAGGGGAGGCAGGCAGTACTGTGAAAGTCTCTCCCTTTGTGTGAAATTAGAACTACCCTAAGGCTACCACCTTCTCTCCCTCCTTGTGAAGTCAGTAAAAACCATCAACACCTAACATATTAATTTAACTAATAGAAAATATAAATTGAAGCATATCCTGTATTATGAGAAATGGTCTTCAGTTTCTTCTGCAGCTGCCAAGACTAGCAGTTAGCACACATGATATTATCTATAGCTCTGTAATAGTAGCCTAACTACTGAGACATACAACCCAAACCATGGACACCACATACAGCCTTCAGACATAACTATTTTGGAAATTTTGGGGGAAAAAAAAGAGAAAACATGAGAATTGGATCCTGAACCTGGCATAGTTCAATAATGACACCTTAGAGCCTGCCACTCTCTCTTTCCTCTGATAAACACGTGGCAAGAGAATGCAAAAGACACAAACTTGGGTGTGAGATTGCCTCTGAAGTGGTCCAAGCACAGTGGCATCATCCCCAAGGGCAGTGCAGGGTTGGTGGCAGAGCGTGCCTTTTCCTTCCCTTCCAGTTCTACCTGCCTCTGTGGCACAGGGCAGGGCAGCATGGATGCACCTGGTGCTTTGAATTTGTTACTCACCACAGTTCCTTACAATGATGAGCCAACTCAGCTGTAGTAAATCTAGTCTTTTAGGGTTAATCATAATATAAATATTAGCCAGCTATCACAAAAGCAAAATCCCTTCCTTTTTTACACAAGGGCTCTCTCCATCACCCAAGTGAAAGCTGACAACCTGAGAGCAACTGTTACCAACACATGAAAGCTTGGTTGTTCCAGCTAGATGAAAGGTACCAAACCTGAGACAAATATTTTGTCAACCCTCATGGGGAATCTTGTTAAGCCATCTCCCATCCTGTAACCGCTCTGTGGTTAAATAGCAGCTTCAGTTCTCTGATGTTGCAATCCAGCACCTTTCACAGGCATTAAATTCCCTCTAAATTAATTCTAATTCTAAGGGAAAAAAATGCTTTCTGCTCAGAGTTATTTCTATCACCCAGTTATTTTATATGAATCTGAAAACTAGTTTCCTGCTACAGAGGTTATATCTTGAATACTTAATGCCAATTTGGAAATTTTTTAGACAAAACAAAAATACATCTAAAACATAACACACACAGTTTAGCTAAGTGTAGAACATTAATGCAAGGCATGATTGTAAAAACAAATAAATTGGAGGTGGGAAGCAGATTCAATGGATATCTCTCAGGGTTAGTACATACTGCAACTGGTCATTCAGACATTTCTGATTCTGAAAGTACATTCTTTGTAGCATAAAAATCTCAGAGTTCAACAATTTTAAAAAAAGTTAGAAAGAAGGATAGAGTGCAGCCAAAGGATAGCCTTTAATGACCATTTCAAAATGAAATCTAAATATGCTTACATAATAGATAAATGTTGGCTTCCAGGGAAGCTTTACAACACTTCAATTCTATCCTGGACAGGGATATATGGAATTGTTTTGAATTTCCATAAGTGTCTAGAGCTCTCTGCTAAGCACACAAGCTGATATTTTGATTCATACAAAAGAAGCTATTTTTCCCCTGAAGTAATTCACTGGGGTCTCTTTGGCAACTTTCTGGTTTTTATTTTGAGCCGCAGTACAATTTTATTAATAGGACTATACAATAATTACTCCTCTCATGTTTTCATCAGCTACTGATAACTCAACTGCCCTATGTTTTGCTACATGGATTCCAGGATCTACATTTAAAAAACAATCAGAAGTTTCTTCCCCTCTTTACTTAAAACTCAGCAAACAAAGGCATTTGCATTTTGGTCACAAGGTTTGCTTTCATGCTCCTCCTTCATAGCAAGTTCTTTAAAAGGTTTTCTTATCCTTCGCAGCCAAACCAGCAGTGGCCAGTCTATGGCCCATTACATACACTGCATGCACACATGCAGAATACCTATAGAATAGAAAAATTAAAGCTCAACTATCCCTTTCTTAAGGTTAGGGATGAGACTGGGTGAGTTGTCTGAATGGTGCAATGACCTAAGGAAAGAGCAGGCAATTATATTGCCAAGAACAGATGAGGAAAATGCAACCCTGAATTCAAAATTATGAGACCTAGCTGAGGTGTGCAGACTCCTGAGAAGAGTAGGCAGGTACCTGATCCCGAGACACACTAGGCATCCCTCCATCTGTATTTTGTCCTTGTACATATACAAGTAAAATGAGTTTAAAAAATCCTGTAAATGGCTAAATCAACCAATGGTTGTTAACAAGAAAAAATATATGCCTCTTGACATTATACCTTCATCCTGGTACAGGCAGCCCATTTCTCACTGTTGGCCCCACTGTTGGCTCCAGCCCTCATGCAGCAGCTGGCAGTGCCCGGTCCTCCAGTGTTGAGCCTGGAGACCTGGAAACAAAGAGGCAGCAGTTCCTTCCCAGGCAGGCCTGCTCAGTCTCTGCTTCCATGGGCAGCACCAGCAGCTTAACACACAAATACCTCTTGAGGATAGTACAGACACAGAGTCCTTAGGCTGATGGGTGCAGCCTGCTGTGACCACGGGCACTGGAGATGACAACCTTTTTGTGCACACAGACTTAAAGTATTAATTTGCAAGCACCAGACAGAAGCAGGGCGGTCAGCCAACAAGTAATAATTTGTAGAGCTGATGCAATATGTCATATATTAAAAGTTTTACATCAGCAAAACACATGGTTTAATGCTAAGTCTGAGGGTGTCCCACTGAAGCCAGTTGCACCTCCCATGATCTTCGAGAGAGCTATCTAAATACTTGCACAAATGGGGTTTAATTTTTTTACTATAACTTTTCTTTTATGTTAGCATTCTTTTTCAGGCTGTGTGTTTAAAGTTGAAGGAAATTACATGAAAAAGCAAAAGAAAATTAAAGTAGGATTCATAGCAAAGAAAGTAGATACTTTGATTTTAGAGGCACTTAAAATTACGGAGGAATTTGAAGGCCAAAGAAAATGTCCTATGGCACTGAACAATTTTCATATGTTGTCATTGAGTATGATGCTTTTAAGCAAATCCATCACTGAAGGCTGTCCTCTGTCACTGAACCCAAAACCCTGTACAATGTTTTTATCTAGTCTAGCTTTCCATGGCTAGTGTATTTCAAGACAGGAGGGAGATCTTATCAAAACAGGAGAGATTAGAAACAGCAAGCAAACATGCTCAGCAAACAGATATGAATCTGGAGAGACACCCTCTCCTGACAAAAGCACATCCTACAGATATGGGTTAAAATTGGTTAAAATGGCTATTTTAAAAAGTTGAAAAACCATTTGGCTTCTGCTGACTAAAAGGTGATTCCAGACTCTAACTGCTCGTTGAAGAGGCATGTGCAAACCCTTTAGTACAGCTGCCCAAGCGGTAGCCCAGGAAGAGTAGCTTTCACAACTTGGCAGCTGGATGTGGAGATAATCATGTGGATATGGGCCCTGACCTCTCTGCTAGAACAGATAATAGAACAAAAAAAAAAAAGAGGAAGATGGAACAGAGATACTTGATATCTTTGTGTAATTGTGACTTGCAGTTTGTTATCACACTTAAGTTGAACATCAACGAATTTTGAGGGGGTTGTGAATTTTTAGGGAAAATTGATAACATCAGCAGTCACATATCTCCTATTGCCACTCTCTTGGTTCCTAACACAACTAATAATTCAGACCTGATGTGCTCCTTTTGATCATTTTGGGCCAGGGTTTGGGGTAACAGAAAATGGTTGCAAAAGATGGCAACTGAGAAGAGGCTTGCCTGGCCATAGCACTAACCTTTTGTATGGATGCAAACTTGCACCACAGATATTGTGTTGTACTCAGTGTTCCCTCTGCTGCCAAGGATGGTGACTACTTTGGCCAGATGGCTTGTTCCCTGGATGCAGGAATCTGTTCACATCAGCCCTTGAATTCTCTCCCATGCCAGGAAGTGGTTCCTCCACCTTTGAAAGACTGAAGTAGATACCTCATTAGGCCTTGATTATCCTCAAGCAATTGCTTAGATTTCTGCCCTATTACTGATCTGCCTTTTTTAGCAGGGGTCGTGGAATGGGCAGTGGCTGTCTTGCCTTCGTTATAATGCATGATTTGAAACTTTTCAATTAAGCTTCAGATCAGGCCACAGTACTAAGACCACTTTAACGAGGGTGAGTAATGACCTTGTGCTGCACGTGATTTCTGGCACACCATCAGTTTTAATTCTTCTTGATCTTACTGTAACCCTTTGATACTTTGGATCAAGGGTTCTCTTGAAATGCTTTAAGCACATCGTAGGACTTTCAGGGACTGTTCTGACATGGTTTCTATCCTACTTGTCTCAACGTAGCCAGACTGTCACCTGTAAGTTTTCCATATAAATTCAAATTGTCAAAGATTAAAAGGGAGCTGAAAATCTGGCCTGTGTGCAGAACCGGGGAAATCTGGTGTGGGTCCCTAGAGTGAGCAATCTAAGGAGGATTCTGCTATGAGAGCAAGGTAACCCCTTTGATGTGCCATGCCCAAATACAGCAGTGCTATGATTAGAACAGAAAGATACATTATGCTGGAGTAGTGAATTTAATAAGAACTACTGAGAGAGATACTTCCAGAAATTCAGACTTCCCAGTTAATACCTATCTTTATGTTACCTATAGGTCAAACTAAAAATCTGTGGTTTTAAACACAGCATATACCCTCATCCAGTTAAGCCAGTGATAGAAATCACATTGACATCAGTAGGATAAATGTCTCACTTTCGAATTAAGGACTATTTGGACCCAGACCCAAATCCACCTTGTAGCTGGAATCAATTTTCAAATAGTGTAGACAAAGCAGATCAACCTTGGTATTTTCTAGGTCCTTTCCCAAGTCTTGAAGTCTCATGAACCTGGATTTCCTTCTATTGTGAGAAGGAATTGCATTTAAATATAAAATTCAACTCAGAAAATGTTTCTAGAAGGCCTTTGACTTCTCCTAGGTTTGTAGGCTCTCCACAGCTGACACAAGACTTCCATGAGCATGGGGCGATGAAACAGATACAGATTTGGTCATAAAACCCCATACAATACTTCTCATACAAACTCATATATTGCTTTTAGATATTAATGTTTCACAATATCTGAATGCACAAATCTGTAAAAGAGTCCTTTTCCAAAGGAGCAAATGGTTTTTACTAACAGCACATTAATAAACACTAGATTCCCTGACAGGCCATCCATGAGGGACAGAAGCAGCTGCAAACCTCAACCCTAAATCATGGGCAGTACCAAGCAACTTACCTACTGAGGAGACAGTGAGAATGGCACTGCAGCCTAGAGCCTGTGCTGCTTAGCCCATAGCCCTGCTCTGTCCTGTCGAGGCATCCAGCACAGGGACAAGCTTGCTGGACTTGCCAGAGGGGGGAATTTTTAGGTAGCTCTTGTCATCTGAAGTCTTTTCTTCAGACATCCCCAAAGCTCCTCTCCTGGCTGACAGGGCACATCAGGGCTGTCATCCCTGAGCAGGCTGATTTAAGTCTGGCTGTTAACAGTCTCACAGGCTGCCTACCAACAGAGCAAAGCAATGAGACATTCCCCTCCTGCTACAGTTTAGACATTTTCACCTTTAAAAGCAATGGACTGAGCTACTTAAAACTTAAAAAAATTCCCTGTATGTTTTTTTATTTTTTTTTTTTAATCTCTTGAAACTCTTTTTACATGCAGTATGGGGTGTGGAGGAGGGTATCTGCAAGGGTAGCAGAGAAATCTGTGTATTTTATTGCAGCTGGATGGTACTAACAGGAAAGTGAAAAAGCTTTCACACTTGCTATCAGTTACTTGATATATGCAGGAGTTGCGTTTTATTGAGATGCCTCTAGTCACCAATGGAAATGGTTCGTCTTTCATTACACCCTAAATAGGAGGCCTTTTTCACTGCACTTACCTGGTGGCTTCTGCAGAGCTGGTAGCATTGAGCAAAACTCATTTCCCAAACCAAGCCTTTTGGGTAGAAATACTTTTTTTTTTTCCTAGGATGTAGTAAGCAGAAAACACTCACATCTGACACTTTCTTGGTTTCAAGGAGAGCCGATCACCAGTACCATGTGTCCTACAAGAGCAGGCACAGAAGAGAGGCAAGGGAATCCAATGGATTTCACTCTAGACAAAATTATCATTGTTATGTCAGGATTGACTTCTTTGTTAGCCTAACAGGGTCACACCTATTAGCATGAAAAAAGGCATTGGTCATTTAACACAACCCTCTTTACTGTGCACTGGAAACACACATTCCAGCTCCTTTGACTCTTAACTGAGCTGCAAAGAGCAAATCACAGCAGTGTGCTGTATCCCCATCTCAGGTCCTCTAGGCAGCAATTATAGAAAACGTTTCTGTTATCGCCACATTTCAAAGTCAGAGTATGGCCATGCTGATGTGTGGCTCTAAACCCAGTGGAGCTTGATCTATTAAATGCATAAAGGGGTCTGTGTGTCAAAGGAGTCTGGTCTAATCAGGGGACAGAAACCACAAACTTACAAATTCGAAACTGAGATTCCTTCAGCTATTTGACCAACAATTCAGAGCACATCGATACATTTTAAATTTCACACTTTAATAGGAATACATAGCAATGCTCTTTCAGGGGTGTTGCATCGATTAATAAGCTTGTCACCAAAGATGGAAATTGCTACATAAGTGTTAAGCACTGTTAACTAATGCAAGACAATTCCTTACATTCTGGTGGAATCTAGAGAACTTCAGCAAAAATTATTAGTTTCATTTGCATTTGTACTGTCTGACAACAGTGATCAAGCTGGTGAAAATTATTTCAAATGTTTATGCTCCATGGCTGCAGAAAAAATTAGAGGGAAAATTCTGGCTCATAAGGCAGAGTCGTGCCTGCTGAAAAGAATTTAATTTCTGAAATATATAAAGAGCACAAACAACTATTTCTCTCATCAAATATGCACACACCTCAGTGATATTCAACTTAATAACTGTGCAAAGAAGGAGCGGTATCAATGAAGTTCAAGTAAAGAACAACATTCTGCAGGGAAACTGCTAATGCTTTCCATTTCAGTCACATGTCCTAATTAAGGGCTCAGGCTTCCTGGCAAACTAGAGAACATCTGTTTTAGTAACTTCTAGCTCTGTTCTTCTGTGATTCACCTTCAATGCCACATCACCAGTGTGAAATACTATGGAAACCACCTGAGACTTTACTGGCACGTGGCTATAAGCACTGCTTTTGCATTCTCAGAAATCAGACTATGTTTTTCCTCAAATAAGTAAATTGAATGAATCTCTGTATCTCGAAATTGTATCATCCTTTCTGTGAGCACTTCCTGTGACAGAGTTTGGGATTAGAAACTTAGCATCTTAAAGCATCTTAAAACTTCCATTTCTATGCCTTGGTCATAAACCCATGGTTTCTCTTGATCCAATTAGTAAACAAACAAACAAAAGCAGCTGAGCAAGACTGGCACCTTCTTCTTCCAGGACTTCCAGAGAAGAAGCCTGCTGAGTTTGTGAGCTAGCAGATGGCAGGCTGCAAGAGCCTCAAGAACTCAGGATACTTCTCTGAGACTGGCCTACTCTGTGATGAACCAAATCATTTTATCTCCAAATCTTTCCCCTTTTTGTTTTTCTGGGTCAATGCTGTCTCTTAACTGAGTTGGCACTGCATCTCCCAGGACAACAGGGTTCAAATATCCCTATGTGCTCTATGCCATGCTAGAGCATGGCTTTCTCTCTATTTCCTTTGTTCTAACCAACCATTTAGATATGGAAAGAGATTTATGTCTCTTTTGGTTACAGTTTTATGGAAAGAAAAAAAACACTCAACAGGCATAATTTCCTGACTTATTTGTATATGCCCATTTTGTCAAGGGATGTGCTGTGCGTCTACTGTGAATTGCTGAAAATGTAAGGCAGCTATGAAACACCATGTTCTTGTGCTTACCAGCCCTTTGCCTTTAAAAAATCTGTAGCTCAAACAGGCAGCTTTAAGAACTCTCCCAGCTCAGTTGTAATCAAGATACCATCTACTTAAATAAGCATTTGTACTCCCAGTGATTTTAGGAGATGAATTACTGAACTTATTACCATAGTAAATACCCTTGAGGCAATGAACAGGCCAACAGTATATTGCTTTCTGCTGGTACAGTACCCATTTTCAGGAGAACTCTAGGAGTATTTCTAGTCATGTGGTAATAATAGAAGATTTGCTTAGTCTGTATTTGCCAGAAAGTCCTATTTGCAGAAGTGGCTTTTAAATCTTTGCCACTATTCATGGGAAACAGCTTGTCAGCTATGAAAATATTCCTACCAGCTCCTGTATATCAGCCTTACCACCGGGAAAAAGAGATTTTCAGGTGGCATAGCCCAATAGCAAGCAGAGAAACTTCTCAGCTGATATGGTGAGTGGCAGAGTAGCACTACCTGGATAGGCAAAGGTGGGTTTTGCCTGCCAGCAGCTGTGCAGCCTGCAGTGCCCTTTGAGGACAGAGCCCTTTCCATGCACAGCTCTGTGTCTGGGCAGGCCCTGGGAGCCAGAGGACAGGGAGTGATGGTGTGTGGGAGGCCTCCAGCTCAAACACACTCCATTTATTTATCACTGAACCGTCATCTGGCCAACAGGAAAAGTTGATAAAACTGTTACCTTCGGGGCTCTGTTCTCCTTGGGAATAATGAAAAGGTGAAGCTGGTTAAGGTCAATGCACAGGAGGCCCTATTGAAGGTGGGAGCAGGTTGGCCATGAATTACTAAGCATCATCTGGTATCACAGATAAGCAGAATGGTTAAGAGACTAGGCAGGCTCTACAATAAGGGATGGATTTAATTAACAATTGCACAGAGGGAGCAGACCGTAGCATTCT
Organism: Certhia americana; assembly: GCA_018697195.1. Classification (NCBI taxonomy): domain Eukaryota; kingdom Metazoa; phylum Chordata; class Aves; order Passeriformes; family Certhiidae; genus Certhia; species Certhia americana. The sequence goes on along the minus strand of CM031864.1, from coordinate 15,726,605 downwards.
GGCACGAGGACATCCTACATCTGACAGTTGCTTAAAGAGACAGGGAGCACCCTATTATAAAAAATATATTACTCCTCAATGTATTTTAAAAATTACATGAGAAACAATAACATATTGTATTACCCTCTCTCTCCAGAGCTGCCTGATTACACCAGCACGGAGCACTGCAGGCTCTCTGCAGATATTCTGCACTGGGGCCTATTTAAAAAAATCAGTCCAAACTTGGTTGCAAAAGTACAACACTGCTGAAGTCAGGGGGTTGTGCAGATGTAACTAAAGGCAGATGTTGATCCATATTAACTAAACTATTAAATACATCAATCTTACCCAACCATCTGACACCTTGTCCTACTTCCCAATATTTTGTTTCCCAAAAGTTTATTTAAATTCAACCAGCTGACAATTTGCAAGCTTCTGGGCAACCCTTTTTTTTATAATTTCTTGCTTTCTACCCACCTCCCCCTCCCCTTTCTCTCCCCCCCAACCCCCTTCTCCTTTAAAGTTATTACTTTAATGATAAGCGAATCTTCTAATTATTTTGAAAGTTCAACATGATCATCATTGCACAGTTTTAGCTGTTCCTCTCTTCAGTCAGTAAAAAAAACAACAACAAAACACCCAAGGAAAGAAGCTGAAACAAACCAGAGTTCAATTCTTATAAGAAGAACTGTGTTAGCAAAATATAAGTGTTAGCAAAACAATTAATTAACGCACAAGCTCCTTAACTCATGGGTCCACATTCAAAAAAATGCAGACATTTGATGGTCCCAGCTTCAGTCCCAGAGGGTGTTTAACCACATCCCACAGATCAGTGCAGCTTCAGTGGACGGACTGTCCCCACAGGGAGCTAAGCATGTGACACACCATTGCTAAAATGGACATATATGGAAAACAGAAAAATACATCCCTGAACACAACTGCATGAGTAGATCACCTTTTATCTTCCTTCACCTGAATAAAGCACTGCCCAGTCACTGGAAACAATAAATTAGTGGGGGAACTGACTATCCAATCTCTAGGAAAAAAGGTTCTGAGATTTCACAGCTTCCATGATTTCCTATGTTACACCCACCAGCTTTGAGACCATACAATATGACTTACTCTGGACTTTTTCACTGATAACAAGCAAAACCCACCACTGTATCCTTGGCCTTTTGTAAACATACCTGTTTACTAGAGCCCATCCTGTAGAAGTAGATAGCTTTTTTCTGAATCATACTTAAAAATCAGTGCTGTAAATCATACTTTAAAAAAAAAAAAAAAAAAAAGCCATAGCAAAGGTGTGACTTGAATGCATAAGAATTTTTTGAATGAATAGAGCCCTTAATATTTAGTTTTGCCTAATGAAGTAAGGCATGAATGTAAAAGGATTAGTATTCCCGTAACATTCAATTCACACACACAAAGTGTAATTCATGGAACCTGGCTTTAATTTTTTTACATATAAATAATTAATGCTGCATTTAAAGCATGTTAAAATGTTTTATTTCTTAATCAGCTAATTTGACTGAGAAACAAAGATGTCTTTATTTTCATTTTCCTTGACTAGAGTTACTGTAGTAAAAGGTCCCCTCTAGCTTTTGGCTTTTGACTCTCAAGTTTGCTGCTGCCAATTAGTTTTCTAAAGTCACTATTTTGCAAAATGTTTCTCACTTTTTAAAAAATGTAATTGAATGTCTGTACATCACAGAGTTTCTTGTGTGCAGACACAGGGTGTTAGACATTCTTTGGGTTGACTTGGGTCAGCTTTAAAAAAATCTCAGACACTGAAACTTGAGAAGCAGTCGTGTGCTAGTGTTTTCTCCACATCCTGTTAAGTATTAAGTGGTTATTTAAAATAGAGTTGTTATACTCAGCAACTGACTTAAAGTGCTTGATATAGTTTACAAGACGATTAATTAAATGAGAGCATAGCATGTGATGCACATGTATTTCCATAATCATTCACATTGGCCTATAGTTGCCCTTTAATTTTCATACTAATTAAAGTAACACATTGAACTGCAAATTGTAAATGGCTGCATTTCTCAGTAGATGTTAACACTGATGTAAGCTGAATGGCAAATAAAAAACCTCAAGAATTAAGCAGAGCGTTTTTTGACTCTGATCTATTCAAGTTTCCTTACTCATTCTATAACTGGACCATATCCACATTTTAACAAGACTGCATTTGTATTGTGTTTTCAGCCCCATGTTTTTCTGAGGTACAATGTATGTATTTTTTTGTATTGTGGTGTCTGGTTAGTTGGTTTCCATCTGATACAATAGAGCAGTTATACAGGGTTTGCTGTTACAGACTAGTTTTTTTAAGCGATAGTGGGGCTAAGGTTTGTAATCTGATGGGCAGACAGAAAGAAAACCTATTTCACCAGTAGTTTTACTTCTTACTTACATCTGACCCATTATCCTCCTTGGTTCTTGTTCAAATCTTGACACGGCTGACTTGGAACCTGAAATGCAAACTGGAGGGCTGCACTTTCAGGTTGCATCAAGGACGGGGGAAGTTACTCCCTAGAACATTTACTGCGACTTGGAAAAGAGAAGAAACAGATAGGAACAATTATCCTGTGGCTCACACAGCTGCTGGCACTTAGACTTGACACATGCTCTGATGGGGACCACTGCATCCATCTCGAGCAGTCTCCAGCATATAATGGACATATGGTAATTGCTATTGAATGAGAAGTAACCTTGGACTATAGGCATATGAAAGACACCTTTAAAAGAAATCCTTGACAAAAAACCCCCTCTGTCAGGGCCAACAGCTCAAAAATTAACAACTAATCATTCCTTTCAATGTGTCCTCCATCTAATTGCTTCCATGATGAGGTAGGGTATTTTTTTTCCTTTCAGAAATGAGCATTATAAAAGATTTCTTTTTAATTTAAAATGAAAAATTCCTCCACTCCCAGGTGACCTATCCAAGAGAAATAATAATAAGCACTCGATTGCTCAGAGAGCATCGGCTCTCACACGTATTACAAGGCTGAGTGTTCATGCTCCCTTCCACCCCACCCTGCTCCCTTCCCACAGTGTGTCCTATCTCCAGATCCTAACTTGGCTCGGCCCAAGATGTTATTTGTTAAAATTAACTTTCAGATCAGGCTGGAGTCAGTGTACTTGGCAAGGAGGAGAGGAAGCAAGACTGCAAGGGAGGGAATGGCTTCAGGAGGCAAAGAGGGAAGCTGCAGCCCAAGCAGGGTTTTGGGGAGCAGACCAGGCCACAGCAGCACTGCAGCAGGACACAGAAGTGAAGCCAAGTTTGCCCCCAGTTTTGTCACTGCCACCTTGAGTATTATGTTGTCCCCAAGTCCCTTGTTGAGGGCCACACAAAGGCTTCCCCTACACCTGCCCCAGCCCCCTGGGTGGCAGCCAGACCGGGCTGAGCTCCTGCTCCTGCCTTGGCGGGGGCACCCAACGTGACAGTTCCCATGATATGCTTTGTTTGAGCAAAAGTCTTCTGAAGTTCAGCTGTGGCAGTGCTGAACAGTCACGCATTTGAAAATGAATGGAGTCACGCTGAGGGAAGACTGATAGACTTTGGTAATAATGCAAGACCTTTTTTTCCCCTCATAAACCAAATTTCCCATACATTTCTGGAAGATTAATTTAGATTTAGGGAGGTTTCAACTGAGATACTGGAAAAAAGACTCTAAATGCAAGGTTGGTTTCTACCTGACCTTAACTACTACATCAGCTACCACTGCTCCAGTACATTTATATATAAAATGTTCTGGCACTTTAGCTTAATTACCTAAGGACTCTACAAAAGAAAGCCTTTAAAATGTTTTAATTGCAAATTTAGTCTTTCTGAGTATGCAGCAGTGGAATCATCCATTGAATAATTAACCATGTATTTAAAGAAAAAAATAAAATAACTCTCAGCTATATGGACTCAGTCCTGCTTGTCTTAAGTAGATGATGCATGTAAACATGTGCACATACAGAATTAAGTAGTAATTTGAGTTTGCTGGATTTTTTTTTTTTTCCTTTGAGACTGGTTGGTATAAATGTAACATTAGATTTATTTTCAAGTTTATCTCAAACTATTGTAACAAGGAAGGGATTATAGAGTGGGGGGGAAATCCTAAAATAAAAATTGCTTGTGAAGCTTTCTGTCTCCTGTGGCACAAAAGGACTCCTATGTTTCCAAGTGGGAGGTTCAGTTGACTCTTCCACGTGGACACAAATCTCCTCTCCACCTCTCTCACTCCTCTAACCTTCATTTGCACTCACCTACTAAATACAGCACAGTCTTTCTCCCCTTCTGTTGCAGCCTGCAGATTGCCTCTGATGGGACCCTGGTGGTGAGGTGCGGGTGGGTGGTGTCAGCTGCTGGCAGGACAGTTTGCAGGGCTGGTGCTGCAGCCGCAGTGGGACCACAGAGCAACGCACAATAAAAGCAGGGCTGAGCAGGGCTGCTTCAGCTCAGCAGCATGCTGGTCATCCAGAAAGTGTGCTTACATAAAAGCCAATGGCCTGGGAAGTCTTTCATCTTTCCAGAATCAAATCCTTTTTTTACACACACTCATGACAGCTGGTTATGATGAGCAAATTAAAACTAATTTAAAAGTTACTCTCGGGCACAATTGTCAGGCTTTCATTCAGGAAACTCTCTAAACAAGCACTTAAGTTTAAGCAGGTGCCTAAATCCCACTGAACACGGTAGGATTTATACACCTGTTTTAGTGCCTTCCTGGGCAGGGACAGCCCTCAGCAAGCAGTACATTCATCCCACGAGTCCCAAAGTCCAGGTGTCTTATTCTCATCAAGGTTTAATTGCCAGTGCCCAGGCAGCACTGGGATAACACCACTCCTAACTGGATTTTTATTTTATCCTACTGTACTACAAACCTAGCACAGCCCCACAGGCAGCTCTCCTGCTAATGAGCTGCAGCACAGAAATCTGAGCATGAGAGCCATCTAAGAAGGTTCATAGACACAAACTACCACTGTGGGTAGCAATGCTGTTCTTTCAAGCCAAGAATAGTACATTGAACCATTCCTTGAAGTTGCAGCTAGGGCTTTTCTTCCTTTTTTATTCTTCTGAAGACCATCATTGCAATCGGCAGGAATAGCACTGGGTGTGCCAGAAGCCCTCTCCTACCACAGAAGCAGAGTGTTGTGAGGGTGCATATTCATGGTAATCTTCTTTTTACAAGATACAGATGAGCCTGCTCAGTGGCAAAATTAGCATGCTGGGAACAACTCTTCTCACCCTAGAGTAGCAAACTGCAGAGCTGGTGGGAGGAGAAAGCAAAGGAAAACAGGAGTTTGGCAATATGACAAGTATTGTGAAGTATTTTTTTGAGCATTAATACCGACCTAGGCAAGACACAAAGTTGAAAAGTAGCAAGCATTTTCAATGAAAACCCCACCACGTTTCCTAAACTTTGAGTCATTCTTGTTACTTAATTGAAAAACAAACACGGAGTTTTCATTTCTCTTTCTCTCTCTCCATGCTGGCAAGAGGAGGATGGGAAAGGAAACAAGAGAAAGAAAGGGTCACCACTAAGCTTTCTAAGGTCTTTCCTTTTGATACTGTGACTTGTTTTGGTTATTTTTTCATTACTTATTTTCACTGAAGTAGAAGGAAAGCATTTGCTTTGGTTAAAATCAAAATTAAATCTGATCTATCATTGAGCGAAAAAAACCCAACTGACTCTAAAGAAGACAAACTCTGTATCAGTGTCATCCATATTAAAGGGGGCATGTGTGAGTCAAATTGCACTGACAGACCAGCATAGGTCAGATCTGTGAAAAAAAAAAAAAAAAAAAAAAAAAAAAAAGGATTTTTAACAATCTTTCAGCCCTCTCTTTATTAGATCTTAATTAAATTAATGGGTCAAAGCAACAGAGGGAAAAAATGGTTCAGCTAGGGGACACTAATCAACCCCTTTCAGTGGACTGAAAAATATCTTAAGCAAGAAGTAAGCTTTAAATCAACATCTGCCTCATGTAACACATAAACATAGACATTACTGCTTAAGAAAAAAGTATTTGTAGGATCTTTTCTTGAAAATAAAAAACATTTATAAAAGAAAATATTGCTCATGATTACTAGGTAGATCAGTGAGCATGCTTGAATGAGGACAAGCAGGCAGATCCTTTGGGGTTTGGTTGAACAGCGCCCTTTACACATGTTGTGAATTCTAGAGAACACAGAGCTGAACTGAGCACCAGTTCCTGAGTCGGTACTCTTGCAATCAGACAATGACATTGTTGTGTGGACCATCAGACCTCAGCTGAATAGCAACTGAACCATTTAACTTGATTAATACCAAGTCTGGACTTTCCCTTTTTTTGTCTCCACAAATTTTGGCTAGAAACCTGAATGGTGTCTAAGACCCCACTCATCTGCATGTCAGAAGGGTCAAATTCAGTTACATACATGCAACCTCAGTAGCATTAGGAAAACAAAAAGGCTTCATCATGGTGGCACTTGAGCCACCATGGCCATAAGATGAGCATTCTGCCTTGAAGATATAAATGATTACTTTTGAGGATATATAGCACAAAAACACATTTCCTGATCTTCACAGAATACATACAGTGTGCTTGCACTGCAAGAGCCAAGCCAAGTGGTGAGACTGAGCCAGCATGCAGCATGGCTGTGTCCCTCTGTCCCAGCACAAGCCCAGGGGAAGGAAATATGACTCAGAGTTGGAGGTTTTTTCCTTGCTCACTCCTGGCTGGGGAAGCTGAATTCCCACATGCCTGGATGTGGCTGGGGATGAGGAAGACCTCCCTGCTTCTCATCCCTCTGCTAGGTTTTGTGTTTCAAGATTGGTCATCTTGAATACATTTCTTGTCAGGATCCAGGAAGCTTCTGTTATGGCCCCACAAAAGACAAGATAAATTTTGCCATCTTGATTTATGTTGCATTAAGAGATAATCTTATATCCTAAAGATGCAGTAGTAGCTTTTAACTGAAATACAGTAATCAGTAATGAACAAAGTCTGATTTGCAATACTTAAATATAAAATACTTTAAATTAACTTAAAATTGCAAATCTGCTGGTTCATATTTTATTTTTCATAGCTGAGTAACATTACTAAGGGAATCACTTTTTACCTGATGAATGTTTGGAGCCACACTCCCTGTGCCATTTAGCCAAGGAGAGTGGAGATCTCTCCAAACATGATTGGCTCTGTGCAGTTTTCATGACAGGCTGCATCCAAAAACTACCACCAAGTTGCCATATAATATCTTGCTTATTATAATAATTATTCGTCTCTATTGCTTAAACCACTGTTGCATGAGAAAGTTAATATTTCCAAGCACTGGGTGGAATACCTTTCCCAGAAAACACACTCTCAACAGGAAACCCAAGCGCAGTGCTAGAGAGTTATCTTAAGCAGATTTAAATAATTAAATCCAAAATTCTCAAACCACTTGCTGTTTCAAATTTATTTCTTTAATAACATGCTTGTTTCAGCAACACACTGGATTAGGGTTTCATTTATTCAAAATTTAAGGTCTGTCCCACTCTGAGTGTTATTTTAAGTATTTAGGGGAATTTTCATGCTTGTGAAAATGAAGAGATTGTTGCATTATAAATTCATTTCCTCTGTTATTGCACAGGCCATGCACAGTGCAGCTGTGAAAGCGCTGTAAGAGCCCCATCAATGTCCTCAAGCTCAATGTAGATGGCCGAGCCTTTGTTGTTGCACAAAAGGAGCTGGTCCTTTCTTATGTCATCAGCTACAGGTACTTCCTAAACAGCATTGCTGACTCTGGGAGCCGTGCCTGAAGAAGAGAAGGTGTCCAATGACAGCGATGACTATCCACATTCCCCATAGGCCAGCTGCCAAGAGCCATTTTTGTGCAGAATTTGCAAGGGGGCTTGAGCCCAGTGCCCACAGCCCCGCACCAGGCAGCAGGCAGTCCAAGCAGTTCCTATAGCAGGTGTTACCTCCTAAGGAAGGGCTTGGTGGCGGTTGCCATCCACACCAGCAATTTTACAAACAAGCAACTTTCTTATGTGTTCTCCATCACCTCCAGGCATTCATATTCTTTTTAAGTACAGGAACATTAATTAGATTTTGACCACAGACCCCAGATTTGACTTACACTGACAGGGTTTCCATTAGTGTAATCTGTAGGGGAATTCACTGTTTCAACATCTGTGTGCCTAAGGCCTATCTCACATTTACTGCCGCTGCCTGAAAAGCCTCCCTTGTACGGCTGTGTGTTTCTGCATGCTCCCAATTTCACAGAAGTCATTTCAGCACCAAACGGTAATTAGCAAAGGGATGGGCCTCGGCTGACATGAATGCAATTTATTGTTTTCCACAAGGCCCTAAACAGAGCAAACAAAGAACGCAGTCTTGCTGTCTGGCATTTTATTAACTTGTATTGTGTGATGTACCTAACTGAAGGGAGATCTCCCACTAAATGCAGCAGCGAGGAACCAGTAATATGCGTGCTTTTGAAGAATATTAATTTTGGTTCAATTAGGCAAGTTTTGCGGGACCTCAGCCTCTAAAATAGGACAGCCACTTTTATAATTATCTTCTGTATTAACTTTATCACCACCCGACTTTTTACATAAATGCAACCTTTCATCTTTAAAATGCCAACACTTCTTCAATTTTGGCAACCGTACAGCATTGCTAATTATTTGCTCATTATGTGTGGTTAACTGATGAATCATTAATAAATGAATGAATGGCTAATATATTTTTATGGTAATTGGAGATATAACTGATTGCAGACTTCCTTTGCTTCTCAGAACTGCCCTGAATGAGCAGTACTGCGTAATTGTTTACAGATGATACTTATGCCACTGCCAAGCTCTTCCTTCAGCCCTGGTGTCTGAGAGGTGAGCCCTCGGAGTGCCCCACGGTGGGCACGGCGGGGCCATGCTCTCCCTTCCCCGCAGGCACACACGTTTTGGACAGGTTTCCCAGCAGCTCCCCACCATGGCTGGCGGCAGGACTACTGACACCATCACAGTTATTGTCGGCATTCCCCAGTAACACCAGAGCCTGACGTGGAAATGATACCTTTCTGCAAGCGTTCTCCCGCAGTCTGGGTGTCTGCAATGAGTACCACAGATAGGAAAGGGAATCAGGCTCCAGTGACATTTTGTTTTAACTCCATACTGTGCATTACAGTAAATGGCTTACACAGCCTCTTGCTGCCAGAGCACAGTTAATGAATTCAGAGATAATTGCAGGGTTGATTTCTTTCTGCTTTTTTTTTTTTTTAATAACCTATCTTTCCATAAATCATTCTATAGGGTGCACAGTTCCAAAACACATAATTTAAATCTGCTTGACAATTCAAATCAAAAACAAAAGATAGCAAGATGTCCAAACAAGGCTCCTTTAGCTATGCACATGCATCCTGAAGATCAAGTTAAAAATGCAAAGGAGATTACCAATTCTTAATTATAATTATTTAACCAGGTGGGTAGTTTCTCTAATGAACATTTCTATGAAAACAGAATAACTAATGATGGTCTTAAAGAAGTCTTTGTCTTCCCATGTACTAATGATCACATTTATAAATATGCAGGAAGGCCCCCATGTACATTGCTAATGATAAGTAATTAAGCACCAGGCGTCAAAAGCTATAGAAAAGGGTCAGGGTAATGCAAGAGAAAATTAAAAATGCAATAAAATAAGTTGTGGAGCAAAATTAAATTTCTGGCTTCTGCAGGCCTGGCTATAAAGAAATCTTTTCCCTTTCAGTATAAACCATGGCTGCTGTGGGGTATCCAAACAAAATCTTCTAAGCACTTTCATTAGATTTTACTTGCCTCTGTGCTTGTACTCATATTAAAACCAAGTGAACCACCAGCCATTTAAAACAGACGCTACATTCAGTAAAGCTGCAGTTTCTCTCAATGTTTATGAGAAATCACTGTGGCTGAGATTATGGCTATCACCAACCTCCTCAGAAGTATTTCAGAACTTCTGATGAAAGAAAACAGGGACGTGTTAAAATTGAAACCTGGTTTTGTGATTATTTTTTTAATGTGGAGGTCAACTCATGAAGGGCCTGCAATTCAATCCCTGTCAGGGTCTGCACCAAGAAGACTCAGACCCAGGAGGCACAGAGGGCTGGCTCAAGCCCACACCTTCAGTTCAGCTGCAGAACCCACAGCACAGACCATCACAAAGCATTAAAGGCAGTTTCCAAATTAAATGAAATGGGTTGTCTTTGGTAGGAAAGACATGTTTTTCTCTCTAAATGAAAAGCTGTTAAATTAGGTAACACTGACACTCCTTCCTGGAGGCTCAGCACAGGGCTGTGGGAGCCTGGAGGTCCCTGTGCTCCTGCTGGCTGCCAAAGTGCCCCTTGCTGGCCTCCCACCAGCATCCCACACCATGGACCCATGTTATGGCTAATGCCCCTGCACCAAAATCCCATTTTCTGCTGCTACAGCTCAGAGTTCAGTAAGACAACAGCCTAGGTCTGCAGGGAATAATGTACTATTATTATTAGTTCTCACTGAAAGCAGGATTAAACCTGTTTGTAAAATCATGGTGAGGAAACAGTAAAAAGTAGAGAGGGAGTGATGGAGTATAGGGACACAAACAAGTGCCATCCCTCTACCAAGCACCTCACAAAATGGTGTATAAGCATTTAATGGAGCCCTGCTGTGCTGCCTGTCTCAGGGCAGCAAAAACACAAGATTTCTTGGCCTGTTCTCAAGTTTTACCAACGGGTTAGATTAAAGCACACACAGTCTTTGTATTTAGAGATTGTGGACATTGTGACACTAATTGCTAATAATGCTGTGGCATATTTTTCAGGTGAAACCAGTGACTCTCACACATTTCTAGTCTTTCAGGACTTCCTTTTGAAAATGATCTTAACATTTACTTCCAAACTGACCTTTCATTGTCTCACACTGGGTATTTCCACCACCACCTTTAGCCCAGCCGAGGCCCTGGCACTCACATGAAGCACCAGGAGTGCAAGTCTCTCCGGGCCAGGCGACGCCCGCTGACAAGGCAGCACGGTTTCCACTTTCATGGGCCGTGCAGCCAGCCTGCCTGCTCGAGCTGTTTCATTTCGTCTGCAGCTGAAACTCAAATAACCTGGAGTAAAGCTGTGACAGTGAGACACCACGGTGCTAGGGAGCACATTTGGCCCTGAGAGCGGAGCGTGTGCTGCTGAGTAGCAGCGGGCAGCCAAGCCCCACCTGGGGCCCAAATCCACCCTCCAGGGGTAACTTTTCTTGCAAAATACCTAAGGGAACATCTCTGAAAGAGACAGTCTTAGGGAGTTCATGACTACCACCTTGTCCCTTGGGTTGGTGAGCCAATATCTGGGGCTGCACTTGCTCTCTGGATGCTGTGTGGACCCAGGTGGTTCCACATGCCCGGGACAGCCCACGAGGGGCAGCCTGAACCACGGCAGGGCTGCTGCCATGGCCAGGGGCTGGGGATGAGTGTCTGTGCTGCTGCTTGTAACCACTACAAGAGGGGTAGGAAAAGCAGGTATTGGGTTACAGTTATCTTCAATTAAAAAACTGTTTATCTTTGAAAATACGTATCTGTTACTGACAAGCTCTGAAAACCACCACTCCAAGTCTGTCAGTAAAACCAAATGTTAAATGGAAAATATTTGCCAGGATTTAAAATTAGACCTACACATTACTTACAGATGTTTCAATGAAAAACACTTGAAACTCAACCACATAGAGTAATAAACCCCACAATGGTCTATTTTTTTATACTTCAAGTTAATTTTTATTATATAAGTAGCCATACGAAGAAGCCATTGCATACTGCTTAAATTAAATGTGGAGGAATGAAATCAGCAGTATCCCTTTACAGCATATGGTCCAGCAAATCAAATTATAAAGCTTTCCACATCTCATTAACTGCAATGAGTACAGTGAGATTTCTAATAAGTCACTTCTTTTTCATGTGAGAGGTGAGCAGTGACTTATTGTTACTATTCTCACAGGATGACCCTTGTGCTGAAATTAAGAACTAATCTAAAATGGGAAAGGTCATTTGGTCAAGTCTGATCATAACATTTCCTCGTTATTGTTTTAGTTGGCATTGAAGCACATGCTTTCCCAGTGCATCAGCTGAAAAATGCCTTTGATAATTTCACTGACAGTGAGTAACCCACACACTGCCATTTAATGAGTTTGGGCTGGATTAGCTGACAATAAAGAATACAGTATAAATGCTTTTATAGAATGAGTTTTTCAGCAGGAAAATTTCGTGCAGGCGTACTTAACTAATTTATTTGCATTTACCACAGAGATGTCAGCCCAAGTACCACTCTGGTGAAAACTTCTGGTCCCCAGTTAGACAGCAGCCTCACCAATCTCTACCTCTCCTTGGAAGGAACCTGCTCCAAGCCCCCTACTCATGGGCCACGTGTAGCCGCAGCTTCAGTTGCAGCGGGTATGCCAAGGAGAGAACTGCATTCAAAGGCTCACTTCTTCCTCTGCACAGAAAATCAAATCAACGTACAATTGCTCATCATGTGGCTTTGCTTTATGTGGATTCCTGATTTAGTGGCATATCTGATTCAGGAACTGAGGCATTCCTGGCTCCCTGTCCCGGGCTCAAATCTCTAACCTGAATCCAATCTCCCTTCCGCCATCAGTCTGAAATTGTTTGCTAGAGGATATGTTGACCATAAAAATACAGTATAGTGCACAATGAGAGAAACATCTCAAGACAGTGGAAAAGAGAAAGCTCAGCCAGGCCAGCTGAAACACTTGGGAGGAAAATCAACAGGCTGTTTTTAGCAATTACAAAGTTGTTGGCTGATCTGATCTAGCTGGGCAGGAAATTCCATAGTTTTTGGAAACCATTGACAAAAATGTTCTGGCAGTTCTATTCTCCATTTTGTACTTCAAGAAGAGTTAATGCACTGTGCCCAAGAAGTTCAGCATGCAAATCAAAATGGAAGAAAGCTTTTCAACTGAATATGGAGACACATTGTCTTCCACAGTAGCAGAAAAATCCTGTGACTTACTTGAAATCTCCTGATGTACCATTGTAATGACTGGGCAGTAGTGAGAATGTGATCATTCCTGCCAGGACATTTCACTTGGTTATTAACCTCATGGAAAATTCTGGAGGACTGTAAACCAATCCTCAAAGGATGGATTTCTTATTTGCTCTAAAAACACTGCCTTACTTTTGTGCAGCCACTGAAGTCTGAAACCTAGCTACTGTTTAGATTAATTTAATTTCCCCTTAATGTTCATTAAATACTAAGTTGTTAGTTCAGGGCACCTCAAGACGAGTGGTTAGAGCTAATTTTTGGAAAAAGTAGTGTTTGAGTACAAAACCCAGCATGCAGGGGATGTTCATGTCATTTCCTTTGGGCTATATTAAGCATTTAACAATGAATCAGTTCAGAAGACCTGATGTCCTCTGGCCTACGAGTGGGGGCCAGCAGGCACCTGCAGCCATCCCAAACCCCAAGAAGAGGGGGACAAGGTCCCTGAGCACATCCATCATGGCAGTCAGCCAAGGGCTTGCCTTAGCGGGGCTAAGCCTGGGATCAGCAGCAGTGAGGAGGAGAGCAGGAGAGGGAGGATGGGCACCTTGAGGCTGTCTGGTCCCACTGCCCCACAACCACACTGTGAGACACCAGTTCCACTGTCAGCCTGTGCTTTGCATGTCCCCTCTGCAACTGCTAAGCCTGCTCTCACTCTGCTTCCCAAAACACTTGGTGGGTTGGATGGTATTTTTTTCCAACTGCATATGAAAATTCAGGGGGTGGGGAAACCTTAAAAACACAAGTTGGAACAGTGACACTCAGACTACAGAATGCTTGAAATAACAATTTTTTTTGGCAAACGTGGAGAACTCTCACATCTCACTAGAATTAACTTTTGACCTCCAGACCTCAGAGAGTCGGAGTTTCAAAAAATGCAGCTTTTCACAATGTGCACTGAATTACTACAGTTCTCATGTGCATACAATCGGGTAATTATCTATGCAAAAGTTTAAATTAAGGCCAGAACAGACAATGTACTTTAAAACACTCTGAATGTAAAAAGTGTGTGTTGGTTTGTTGCAATGAGTTAAGCTGAATGCAACAAAGGATTTACCAAATAAAAGCTTTGCTTCTTCCTTTGTGCAATGATTACATTGACCAAGTCATTTGGCACCCCCAGAAATACACCACTGCCTTTAGCATCTGCTGAAGATCCACTACAGGAGGACAGTGCATTATGGCACAATTGCAGGGCCTTCAATGAAAAAGGATCTCATTTAAGAGGGCATTTGCAACTCTCCACTGGATTCATCTGATGCTCCTGATAGTGCCTAGTTACTGCATTTATCTAACCACATATTGACATTCTGAGTATATGGGAAAAAACCTGGGAAAAGCCAAAGTGATGATATATTTAAGCACAGCACCCTGCAGCTGTTCTGGAGGGAATAATTTCCAAAATATGGGGCAACCCCTTAGAAACTTGTAATTTCTACTTTGAGAACTTGGACAGGCTGGTCTGCATGAAGGTTCAGGGTATATGGCACAGACATGAGGTCACCCTCCCAGGCTCATTAGACCCACGACTAAGCAAAGCTATCACTTTTCAAACACCAAATGTGGGTATTTGCTATCAGCATTTCCATGCATGTTTTACTTTAAATAGTTGCTACTTGCTCATCCTTCCCTTAGCTGAAAATTACCTACATACCTAAATGCATGCACTTGTTATGTGCCTGCATATATTTATTTTAAAATAGCTTATGCATATATAACACAGAGACACAAAAGTTCTCTGATGCTTGCTCCTGGAGGGGTAATAACACAGAAATATTTAAGATGATTCAACAGTGGACGGCTCAGCAGATGTCTCCAGCATGGTGCAAGACATTAACGTCTGCTGACTCATCATAGCAGTTAATTCGTGCCTGGCTCATGTTCCCGTCATCTCAGCAGCAATTTAGTACTTGGTGAATTTTCTCTCATCAGGAGTAAATGTTATCACAGACTTGTGATTATGTGCTATTTGAAACTGGTAGGGCTAAAGCCATGTGTGATAATAAAAGGTAATTGTTTACCTTTGAAGTTGATATCTATGGGCTTCGTGGCACTCTGCAGGAAACTGGGCCAGTCCATGACTGCTTGGGCAGTCAGGCTGTGTCTGACACCCTTCTCCAGGGCGTGAAAATGAGGTAGGTGCACACGCAGAAGTTAAAACCAGCTAGTGGCACTTTTATAGACTTGTTTTCCCCTACTGAGTGAAGCTGAACACACTAAAGAATTCAGTAAGGGAAAGGTTCCCTTTCTATTTAATGTAATGACATTGCTGGCTGGAGTAGAGCAATGGAATTTTCTTCCAGTGGGAGGGTGAGCAATGCAATACCAGGTATGTACCCATAAGCACACCTGAGCCTAGGCCCAGGTGTCACTGACACAATGGAAGGCAGGGGAGTGTCAGTGTGGGGGTGCCCAGTGGCTCCAGGCCAGTCCTCAGCCACCTGCACAGGGCCTGGCCACACTCCCTGCAAGAACCTGAACACCTGAGGCCACTGCATCCTGGGACATGGCACAGCCAGCATCACCTCCATGTCTGGGCCTTGATGCATGTCAAGCTGATGGATAACATGCAGAAGACAGCATTTTGGGTGCTTCAGGGGCAGTTTTTCCTTCATCTGGCAGAAGCTGGGGTGCAGTTTCATGCCATCTTTAGGAAGTAGATCCATCAGTGCCCAAACCTGGCTCTGCAGTTACTAGCCTGGCTGCAAGCAGACACAAACTGCATTTACCACAAATTCCCTGATTTAAGAAACAGAGAAAGGTGTAAATCAGAAGTACCAGTTGAAGGGATTTAGTTGTTTGTAACATATGCTATTTACATACTGCTAGCTTTCACAACTCATTTTTAGCAGATTAGAACTACTCCTAACAGAAACGGCCAGGGAGATGAAAAGGTCTCAACATTTTTGCCTGCTTTTCCTTTTTCCATCTTATCCTCCCAAACAATCCACATTGGAATTCATAAATAAAGACATATGCACATTTGGAGCATGTTCAGATCAATTATCCCACATAATTTTTTTTGGAGCTGAGAAGAAGGTATATTGCCTAAACGGTAATGCCTATGGATCTTTAATATTAATGTGATGCTCAAGAGATAATTACTTCTCATGAACCGGAATGAGTCTGGCCAAAAAGGTTGAACACATCCAAAATTCAGCTGATTTGAGTGCAGCTAATTCTGGCTGAGTTTTTTCCCCCCCCCTCTGGACACACTGCCAGATGTAATAGAAATAAACCCCATTGAAATTGGCTGAGGATACGTATCATATTCTGATTGGTAACAGATTTGCAGATTATTGGACAGGGGAGGAGAATTTACTAAAAAACAAAAGTCAGTTAAAATACCATCATGGTTCATGTATATCCCCTCCAAAAAGTAAGAGTTCCTCTTATTCCTCTTACCTGAGAGGAATCCTCACATAGAACCATACCTTCTGCCCTGGCACAGGGTCCCAGAAGGAAGAGAAGGGAAACCATTTACGGCAACCCTGCCCATGGCCAAATGCAAGAAAACTCTGGTGCCAACAGGACTTCTGGAAAAAGAAGAAAAGATTAGGTTTGGATTGAACTAAAACCTAGGAGTGTCAGACCTGTGGCAGGATGATTAGTGGTTAACCTATAGAGAATGGCAAGGTTCAAAACCTGAGTAAATAAAAGCTGCCTCCATCACTTTACAGAGGGAAAAGCATCTCTGTCTCTTATATGGGAAGGGTATGAGAGCCCTTCTGCTCCTGCCCTGCAAAGCAACACCGAGCCCAGCTAACAAGCCCAGCAAGTTAATTCCTGTAGCCTGGAGAACTGCCTCCTCTCCATGGGCCTTCCAGAAAGTTGCCCAAAACCAGGGCTGGTGAGTAAGGAAAACAGCTCTTGGGCAGCCCAGCTCTGCCCTGGCTCCTCCATCCTGCTGCGGATGAGTCATGTACAGAGCCGGAAAGGAAATAAATGCAAACACATGGCAGTCAAAATGGCTTTCACAGAAAAGAAAACATTGGGCTGGGGCTGCTGGGGGTGTGCAGCATGGAGCTGGCCCGTGTGGGATGGGCACCTCTTGGTGTGCAGCTTTGCACACTCATCTGCCACAGCACAGGCAGCTACCAGCATTTCCTGACTTGCTAAAGGTGTTTGCCAAGGTCAGGTTAAATATATCATTTCTTCATAACTGAGTTTTAAATGTTTAATTTACATGGTTCTGTTTGACATAAAACATGCTGGAAGAGTGAAAAAGGGGCAGCAGAGCAAAGGAAAAAGCCAGCAACCCTGTATAGAGCAGGAGTAGAGGGATATAAGGGGAAAAATATATCTGGACAGAATACATCTGTCTAATTCTAGTACTAAATGCAAATATACACTTAAACATACAGGTTACACATTCAAATCTGGAAATATCATATATTTAGCCCGTGCCACTTTTATTTCACTTCCTCATACAAGGACTGTTTAATGGTTTTTAATTGTACTATCATGTCCTCACCTCTCCATAGCACCTCCTTGCAAAGGCAGGTGACAGATGAACTGTGGTATAACAGATCCCTTCTGCAGGAACCCCCTTTTCTTTGCTGTGGAAGAAGGATTTTAGCTGGGCTTTTTTTAAGGCTGGCACTTCTCTTCAAGAAGTACCCCTGCAGCTGCTCTTCCTGAGCTTTCTGCTCTAACAGGATCGTAAAAGAACCTGCGGAACACCCCCATAATTTTTATTTTTGTGGCCTGACAGCATTTTCCCAATAAATTAAAGGCAAAAGACACCTGTATTTTTAAGAAAAGGTCCCAAACTTGGTATGGGAAAAAAAAAAGAAAAAAAAAAAAACCTCTCCTGGCAAACTTTGTCTACTCTTGCACCCAGAATGATGTGACTTTACAAACCACGTGCCAGTACTGCAGCTTCCTAAAAGGTCTAAGCACAGTCAGCATAGTGATTTTTACCAGTCTCCTCTACCAACACAATCTGGACCTTGCTATGTGTTCTTCGGCCTTATTCCTTTTACTATCTGGGAAGATCTTTCCGTAAACAAAGAAGATTCTCTGTTTTAACAACACAACATATCTCCAAAGTCAAAGAAAACACGCTTGGTTAAAGATGCTCACAGATAAGGGCCATGACTTTTTAAATTCCTGAGTGACAAAATAATTCAACCCATTAATATTACTACTAAAAAACTGAGAGGCTTTCAGTACTTCTCTCCAGAAATACTTTTCATGTGTATCATTGTCCCGGGTTGATCTCAGGTCCTTATTTTCCAATGAATACCCACATCCATGTCAGGTGTAAAGGCGTAAGAGAACAGCCAGCCACGGCATGTTTTTGTTAGCATGAGGTGAGATGCTCCACTCAGCTTTTGCATAACTATCCAGCCATGATTTTAAGTATTCAATTCTACTTGTATGACTTCTGAAAATTCCCTGCAATATAATTATACTGATGGGAATGCAGAAAGATAATTGCTTTTAGAGAAAAGTTTCTCTTTTGTTTCATATTCATCTGGCTTCCATAAATAGAACAGGAGACCTTGAACAGCAGCAATATGCATCCATGTGTCTCTAGCTATTTATTTACAAAGCTAGACCTTGACAAATCTAATTTGTTCAATAAAATTAAAAAGTATGCACAATAATTCATTTAGACAAAAAAGCTTGAAAAGGAATGTCACTGGGAGCGTGTCTCATCACTGAAGTGATCAGCTGATTCCTGAAGAATTGGCATGTGTTGTCCTTTCGGAAAGCAGCAGTGAGGTAGTACTTAGGAGAGGAAAAAAGTGAACTAGGAATCAGAGTAGTTCTTTATTCAGGCAATAATTATACAAATTAGATCCATGAAAGCCAGAGAATGACTGTGCCTTGAACCCTGTCTGTATGCATAGAACAATGGAGAAATTAATAATTAAATCTATTACATATGTTCAAAACTCAGCACAAAAGATACTTCACTAGCTCAAACAATTCTGCATTTTCATTTGAATAAAGCTTTCACACATTTTTTTCTCATTATATATGTATTATATTTTAAATTTAACAGCTTATTTTGTTGCCTTTATGCCTTGAATTAATAAGACTACACTTTAATGCATTAATGTTGAATAGCATTAGCATGCTTTACAGTCATTACTAGGGGGGGGGGGGCAAAAAAATCCCAAGTTTCCCAGTGGTGAAATCAATTTGCTTATAGCTTCCTGTCTCTCATAACCTCTGCTAGCATAGCTTGAAACTTTGTGCTGCTTTTCGTACCAGAAGACTTGTTTATATGTTCTGGCTGTGGCTAGGGCAGGATCTGAAGGTAACACTATTCCGTTAAGTTTGCACAAACAGTACAGGAACAGACTGAAATCTTTTCAGCCAGTTAAAGCAATTAGCAGCCAGATACACCGACCTAATGCTATTTCCTTTGTAAGAAATAATTTAACCTCAGAAACACAGATGGCTCAGTGAGTTCTGACCCAGAATTATTTTCCTTTGGCCGGGCGGGGGGACGCAGACACACGGGGGGCGCTGGTGGGGGCACAGAGCAGGGCGGTGGCTGGAGGACCAGCCGACTTCACCCCTTCCCAGCTGGAAAGAAGGACTGGCTGCAGCGTCTGAATGCCGAGGGTGGAGGGAAGAGGATATGGGGGAGAGAAACCACTGAGAGACTTCAGATGTAAAAATTGCTGAGAGTTCCTCCAAAGTCCTCTTCCTAGATGGAGGCTGACTCCGGGCCCTCGAAGCCTACAGCCCACGCAGGCCCTCCGACGGCTGCCAAGTCAAATAACACTAATTGCATTACAGATTGCAAGCAGAATTTGCTGTTCTTTTCAACTAAACCCAAGACTTTCCATTTCCATTTTGTTTGGGGAATATAAGTGGTGTGCATATTCCTACTGCCAGCCAGGATATGGGGTTAGGAAAGGGGTGGCAATCGCTCACTCAGAGACCAAAAACAGATCTGTAAACTTGAGAAACCAGAGAGGGTAACTGAAGGAGCAGGCTAGAGACTGACAGCTGTGGGAACAGGAGCCTTGGTGGAAGTTTGCTGCCCCTCACACACCCTGGGTAGTGCAGCCCGACGGGCGTGGCTGACCCTGGTGCTGTGTGGGGAGTGTGGGTATCTGTGCTTCACCACAGGGGCCCGCAAACCTCCTGCTCCCCAACAAGGAGCCCCACACCCCTGCTCCCTGTGCCACTATGGGAGGTATCAGTGGGGTCATCCTGCAGGGGACACTGAGCCACAGCATAGCTCTCACCCACGCCCCAGAAACTGGAATGTGGGACAAGCAGTGCTGAGGCTGCTCCCCGAGCACCAGTGGGGAAACCACCCATCTCAGGGGGCACAACCACAGCTAGCGGTGCTTCCCGTAGCTGTACACAGGGGAGTGACTGTCAGCATCACAGCATAAAATACCCACACACCCCCATAATTTTTGAGTAAATTTTAAAAGGTTTAAAAGCATCTGTAGGAAAACCAGATGCCCATATTTAACTTAAAAAATTTCACATCATCCTATTATTTCCTCAGAAATCTGTAATCCAGAAATGCATGCGTGTGTCCAGTCTCTTTTTGCTTAGCTGCATGTCACATTCAAAATCTCTAACACTACTCAGTATTAAAGTACTTTGCAATTATTAGCATGGCTCCCATTGTCTGGCAGCCTCCAAGGAGAAAGGAACTCCAATTTTTGGAGTGAACAGAAATTCTGACAAACCCTCCCATCAGTCATTTAATATGGGAAGATTCCAATCCTCTTGAAAACCTCTTCAGGATTGCTCACCCCACTTCATCAGCTGCAGTGCAATACACATTTCGCACTGCAGCATCCTTATCCTTTTCAGTGGCATTTCAGCTGAACAGAGATGTTAGACTGTCATGCTTATTTAAGCAGAAGGGTTATCACTGTTCCGTCACACAATACTATATAGCTCAAAGGTGCCGTAAGAAGCCCCAGAAATATGCCAAAAAGGTTTGTGAAAATAAACAATGTCAATTTGCTCCTTTAAGTATCATCATGACAAATTTACCAGGAGGCCGGAGAGATAAAATGCAGCACTTTAAATACCTAAACTAATCAATAGAGAGAGCCAAGCATGCAATCCATTTTCTGAGAAGGGCAACCTTTTAAGGTTAATTCTTCATTCATATAAATACAATACCAGGGCCATTATTTAACTCGAAGCAGCCCTTCATTAAACTATAATAATTGGGCTCAATTTAGCACTAAAATGAGCCACCCCCAGCAGCCGCGGGCCGAGCGCGGGAAGGCCGCGTGAGGGCCGCGCTGTGGCGGCGGGGCCTGCCCGCTCCTCGGGCGCCATCTCGCGGCCGCTCGGGCAGAGGCCGCGGACCGGGCAAGGCCGGGCAGTCCGCGCCCTCAGGAGCCAGCGGAGAGGGGAGCGGGGCTGTCCCTGCCGAGCGCCCCCGCCACCCCACTGCTGCCGTCCGCCAGTGGTCCGTGAAATCACAGAATCATTAAAGTTGGAAAAGACGTCTAAGGGCATAGGGCCCAACCATTAGCCTAACACTGTCAGGTCCACCATTAAACCATGTCCCTAAGTGCCACATCTGTACATTTTTGGAACATTTCCAGGGATGGTGATTCTACTGCCTTAGAGCCTCACCAGGAATGAATTCAGCAGCTACTAGTTTATCTGTCCTCAGATCCAACTTAGAACATCTGATTAAGCTTTTTCATGATAAAAGTGATAAAAAGCACAAATGATCTTTCTGATTACCGGCCATGTCACTGTAACCCCTCCTAAGGCGGGCCGGGTGCCAGCGAGCAGCCTGCGCACACAGCACCCGCTGCCGCAGCCGCACACCCCTCAGCACGGACACGGACACTGCTGCTGCCCCGGCCTGCAGAGCGGGGACTGAGCAGGGAGGCCAGGGCCACCTCCCACACACCACCCTCCAGGGCTCTCTGGCACCACAGGACTTCAGTCATTTGTTGGCCAGATCATTCATGTGTTAGTGCCAAAAAAAAAAAAAAAAATTCCTGTCTGACCTCAAGGAAGCTGCTGGATCTTGCCATGCTTCATTTTTTCCCCCTTTATAAACCAGAGCTAAATACTTCTTTTAACTGTATAATAGTACTGTAAAAATCCAGTGCTCTTTCCATTGTGCCCACCTCTGAGTATCCCTCCTTTTGTAACACATTATCTCTGTCCCCTAATTAACTCAACTGCTACTCCATCACCCTTTGAATATTGCTTAGAGAAGGAAACAAAGCCTCTTTGACTAAACAAGTAAGCTTTTCTCAAAACTTTCTCTCAAGCATTGTCCACTGTGATCTAAGTGGCACTGGGGAGCACTGGTATCACCATCTGCTGAAGTGCAGCACCCAAACGGGGACAGATACATCGATCCCCATAGTCCTGGGCACATGCTGCTCTGGCAGCCACTGGCCTGCCACACAGTGTTCATGCACAGTCAAATTCACAAGGAAGAGAATTAGCAGCACTTCTGGTCAAAGCAAAGGAGATAGCACGAGTTCAAAATGACTTTCCCGTGACCACACAGGAAATCTGCAGCGAGATTGAGGGTATGACCGGAGACTTGTGACCACAGCTCACGCTGGGCACGGCAAGGGGCCACCCCTTCAGCAGTGGTGGAAAGGCACATGCACATGCTTCTAAGATATGGATACAGAGTGAGCTTAATCTGCAGTGTTGCTGCAACTGGCCTAAGAGGTGAATTAAAAGTGAACTCTCTCTCTGGACTTGCATTGGATTTCTTTGCTTTGGACTTCATAAGCAGAGTATTACTTAAATCTAGTGAACTGAATTTTAAAAAGAAAATAAATTCTCATGCCTATTAAAAAAAAGCCCAACACAAAGATGAAACAGGTCTTCTGCCTTTTGTGAGAGTAATTTGCAACATGCAGCCACGGAGAGTCTGTCCCTGTGTGCTGAGTGCTGGTGGCAGCCAGCAGCAGTTCCAGGCAGAAACTGATTTCACTGGTTTCCCAAAGGTGAGGCATTAGCACAGATCTCTGCCTAATACAACAGAGAAGTCAGGGCAAACACAGGAGACCCACAACATCTTCAACAAGACGGCCAAATGTGGCAGCAGAGCCATGGGACTCTGCTGGGTTGGCAGGGTGGGGATAGCTCAGAAGTGGGGGCAATGGCAGCATGTTCCTGGGTGAGTTCCACAGATGTCATGTGCCCTGGACACAAAGATTCTTCCATCCCCATAAAAATGGAAAAACTTATTTTGAAGGGCAGGGGGGAGGGGAGCAGAGAGATGTAGAAACAAATGGGTTCAAAGAAAGTTTTATGAGGAGTGCTAGAGTGCACTCAGCCTGTAAAACAGCCCATGGTGGTGTCAGGCCACCACTGGGCAAACATAGTTCATGATGGTGTATAATCAGGTTTTATGAGAGGGATACCACTGTCAACAGGTGATTGAATAGCTTTTTGCATGATGGACCTTGCCAGGGATCAGCAGGGGGAAGGACAGAGACGGCCATTTACCTTGACATGCTTCTTCCACACAAGCCAAACTAATTGCACACGTCAAAAGGAAAAGGCAATGCATGGCTTTCATCCGCTCCTGATAATGATCAGATAGGGCTCTTCCTGTCTTCTCCAGCAGCCATTCCTCCAGCATAGCATGCAGAGGAGGAACAAAATACAGCTTTGAAGGTCAGGTAATGGCCTAATTAAAGCAAAATTCCAACTCCAACTCTGTGGCCCTGCCCTTTTAAAGCACAGCACTGGGTCAGGCTGTCAGTTGTGGTTTAGTGCACTGGTGCTGTTAGCACACCCCTAGTAATACGCTCTTTGGCTTAACATGGGTCATTTGACAAGGAGGTTTCTAAATAATTGCAGCAAGTGCAAAAAGACACGTGCTAATTTTAAGGTTACTGCCTTGTGAAGAGTGTCTACCCCCAGCCCTGTTGGAGATGCGAAGAGTTGCCAGAGGCAGTTCATGATAGTAGGTCTCCCTTTCAAAAACCAAAGCACAGAGTGGGTAGTCAGGGATGGGGAGGATGCTACAGAAGCCTTTGCAACAAAGTTTAGATTTGTTACTTGCCGAGAGCTCCAGAAAGGTGTGCAGTGGTCCTGCAAGTATGGAAAGCCATAGGAGCACTGCTCTCTGAAACAGATGTGATATCCTAGCCCTCAGTTTGTACAGGCATGTATTTATGGTCCACTGATATTTCTTTAGAGTGTAGGGGGAGGTAATATTCCTTTTGATAGTGTCACTGCATGGCAAGGGCACAGGTGCTTTTGGGTTTGTTTTTAGTTAGACATAGGCCTGAATATATAGTGAAAAGTTGTTTTTTTTTTTTCATGAACTCAGTCCAATATCCTCATGCTTTCATTTTGTATGACTAGTCCTTGCTAGGGCAGGAAAAGATGCTTGCTTTCTTTTTCAAAATGAAGTAAAATAACCTCTTTCTACCCTGTTAAATATTAATGGAATTTGGGTAACAGGGATGTCGGTCTGGGAACAAAAGTGTGCAAGTTCTATATGATACAGTGCTTTCTGTGTCTCCCCAATTCCTTCCACCAAGAAGGTGCATACTTCGCCACAAGGCTAGCTCAAGACAAGGCTCTGAAACACCACTGTTCCCCACAGCTACAGCTGTCCAAGGGGATCAGATCACCTTCTCTGATCTTTTTCTCCTTGTGTTTTAAAGTGGTTAATATAGCAGGCAAACAAAGAAGGTAATTGTGACATTTCTTTTCTCCAATCACACAAAACTTCAGAAGCAAGAATCAGACCTGGGGGGGGAGAAAAGCAGGCACAATTCCTGCTCTGTAATCCACTAACGCTGCCAGCACAGACAGCTTTTCCTGTTCTGACTCTTTTTCAAATCAGTCAAAGAAGTTAGTTCCAACTTTCAGAACATAGTTGTATGTTGCTTTATTTCCCACTTCAGGGCCTAGGATTCTTTCTGGAGTCCCAAAAAACAACACCTTGTTCCCTGATATGGCCAACAGCAAGTTTGAGGGATGCCTAACTCAGGAGCAGTGCTGCAAACACAGCTCCCCTGACACCTACACCTGTTCTTTGACCCTTCATGATGCCTGAAACATGACAGGCAAGTACAAAAATTCAATTCCATATGAAGACATAAATTATTACTTTATTATATTAAAATGCTGGAGGTTAGTACACATTAATTGGGAACATTAGTCATGCCAAGGTAGAAAGTTATATGGGAAGATTAACAAAAAGACATAGGAGCAGCCTACGCAGGGCTCAGGAGGTCTGAATTCCTGGCTCCTTCACAATGTTCTTACCTAGCTGTAGGCAATTTACATAAACCAACACCACTTCTATATTTGCAGACACTACTCTTGGCTTAGGAGTGCAGTGAAAAGCCCAGTGTTGCTGTTATCTCAGCATAGATCAGTATCAAAGCAGCTTAGCACCAGGTCTAGGCCTCCTTCCTCCAAACTGTTCCAGGTTGCAGTACCTGACAGCTGGCAGCAGTGTTCTCCCTGCCAGCAGAGGGGAATCCAGTGAGTCACTCCCTCCTGGGCACAGGGTAGCTCTGCCGAGGCACCAGCCAGCCACGCTGTTGCCGGGCGAGGGATGAGGCAGCAGCAGCAATCAGAAGATGCAGCATCTCAAGCCAGGCAAAGAGTTTCAGTGCCTTACTTCTGACACAGGACAACAGTACCAGGTTTTCTAACCAAAATACTGTAAAGAATGAGGGGACTTTATTTGATACTATCCAGTAATAAGCAGAAATTCTGGCAGCCACATGGCAATACCTCTGACCAACACAAGCTTCCTTTGGATCTGCAGTACTATTGCTTTGTGTGCCAATAAAAACATTTCTGTGCAATAATACTAACACAGCTCTTTATCTAATCTACAACGAAAAAGTATCTATACTGCCCCAAAATAGGTAAAGAAAGCACTCACCTCATGGAGAGACTTCTGTCTGCTGGACAGATGATGATGACAACAGGTGCCCAGAGATGAGTGGAAAGATGAGATGTGCCAGATGCAGTAATTCACCTCTGCCACCTGTGTTTGTCTACTTGCTTTGCTTGGGCAGGGTGAAACATCTGTCTCTGATGAGTAACTGTGGGGAGGTTACTTAAACTTCTCAGTTAGGCTTTGTCTCATCTAAAAGACTGGAAAATTGTAATTCCTAAAACCTGACACCAATATTCCACAACTAACCTTTCTCCTGCCTTTCAACAGACAAGTCTTCAGCCAGCAGTCAGTTTTTACCATCTTTTGATATTCTTCACAGAAATTTGAGACATCAACAAATGCCAAATCTCATTATTTGATGCATTTATTGAGAGTTGATGCATCAGCAGATGAAGCCTTGAAACCAATCTGCAGTATCCTACGAAACACTCCTAATCTGAAAGGACATACAGAGAGTGGAATCCTATCAATTTTGAAGTGAAGTGGGTAAGGATTTGTACCAGCTTTAGGCAGGGTGAAAATTTGGCTTTGTTTTTAATTTACATCGCTTAAACTTTGTTTCTCAAAAATCCTTTAAGATTCTGTTGATGGCCTGTTTTTTTTCTGGTGGCAACATCACATGAAAACCAGCTATTTATTCCTTGAGGGTTCCCCCTGCCCCCACCTGATTTGGGAAGAATAGCAGTGGTTTTTTGATTTATATGGAAAGAGGAAACCACCCTGGGCAAAAAAGTCTACAGTCAGCAGAAGCAGCACTTTGTCTTCAAAGACTTAGACACAAGGCTCCCAAATGATTAATGTTTCTAACTCACATTTTTCTTGCAGATGTGATTACAGAAGAGAATATGAAGAGGAAATGATTCCAAAAATTGTTAGAAATGTATATGTGTATTTTCATAACAAGGCATGAAACAACAGAAACCATTTTTCTGGGTGGTTTTAAAAGAATAAAGTCAACACTTACAAACTCAGATGCCAAAGTGTTGCAAGGTAATAATACCTTGTCACAAAGCTAGATATTCCTCTTTCCTAGAATGTTATACTTGCTCAACCTGAAAAAAAACCCCAACCCATGAACAATTTATTACGTAACTACATATTAATATAAATAGCTAAAGTCAGGCTCCACACTGAAAAATTGAGAAATACTGTCAAATATCACATTATTAAACTTGTATTGCTTTTATCTATGGAGTATCACAGACTTCAAGAAATTTTAGAACACCCAGTATGGCTGTACCCAGGTCCCCATTTCCTACTCTTCTGCAGTACCTTTGGAACTAGACAGGAAGACTTCCGTTCTTCAATCAATAGTTGAATTTGGATAAACAAAATGAGATTGGCGTGGAGAGTCTGTTTTGGATTTAAAACACATCTTTTTTATGCATATGATAAAAGACAAGAAAGAGTTTAAATTACCACAAACAAACCAGACATGAAATGATGAAATTAATTTGAACAATCATCTGTGAACATCTGTGATGACATCAGGGTTTCTCCCTCTTCTCTCAGTCACAAGGTACACAACTGCCTTGGAAAACACTGTTGTCAAAAGAGCAACAAGCTTTAACAGCAGGATCTTTCATTGCAGAGATTTTAAACTTGTTTCCTAGGTACTTGAACTGAGTACAGCCCCAACTGTATGTAGATACTGAGAGACACAAAAAAGTTGGGTTTTGAAAACATTCGCATCTACCTGTGTCTCTGACTACTTACAAGGTTTTCAACCTTGTCTTCAAAAGCTGCCTTTAGCCTTGCAATTCACTCTTCATTTTTCTCAAACATCCCTGTTTGGGTGTGTTGGGGAGGAGGGAGTATGAACCAAAGACAGACATAAGCTTACTGCAAAGCTTTGCTCCATGAAACCTGTTGATTGCAGTGTGATTCTCATCTTGTCAGGCACTTTCCTGCACAAAGTTTAAAAAGAGAAAAAATATCCCCCCCAAGTTAAATATCCTTGCTGGATACAAGGGGTAAATGTATCTGAACACAGAAGCTAATGCAGCACACACACGAGTGCTGCCCCCACACACAGGACAGGCACCTCCATTGCCACCAGGCTCCCAAAGGTGACCCTGAGTAAACACCAAGTTTGATAAACTCCTAAATGCAGCATGATCTCATGTCCCACAACAATACCTGCAAGATAAGACTTGTCCTTTTGAAGGCTTGTGAAGGAACAAAAACTAGCACACTATCTCTCAGAACCAGCTGAGAAAAGGGAGAGACTGAACACAGATGTCATACACTCATACACATTTTTCCACACACTTCTGGGATGAAAAAATAAAAGGACACTGACAAAATGTTTGCTGGTGAGGAGAGGGCACTGACATGTTCCTGTTTTCCTTTATTTTAAGGGGAAAATTCCCTGTCTTTGATGCATTTATTGAAAAAAAAACCTCAAAAACCTCATTGAAAAGTTTTGTGGAAAACATCTACAGCCATTTTTGCAGAAAGTAAAACTCAGGTTTCCAACCATCTCTCTGAAGTAGCCTTTAGTATTAACAGATGTCTTGTTGGAATCTGCATGAGCCAATGAACTTATTCTGAATGGACACAAAAAGAAGTGCAGTGTTTTTGGTCCACATAATCTGACTGCTAAGTTGCTTTCTCCCAGACTTTCTGGATTTGACTTCTTATCATGCAATTATTATTTTATCTTCAAGAAGCAAAGACCTGAAATGCAGAGCATATGAGCCTCCCAGTCAATGCAATTTGCTCTTCCAGATCTATAGCTTAGCTGTAAGTAGTCCTGGAGCAAAGTGGGGGAAGTAGGTATTTGGTCTGGGTTACAAATAGGAGACATTTCATTTGGTGGTGTACAGGCCTTGCTTACAATAGCAGCAGGCTCAATGGCTGCAGCTTTGAGTTCATGAATTCAGTCAGGAGAAGGCACTGAAGATCAAAGCAGATAATTAGGCCAGAGATAGCCATCATAGCTGTTAATTTAAGCAATTACTGCAGTATATAGTGGTCTATATTTCTGTCTCTGTTCTTTACAGACTTTCTTCACAGATATAAATACACCCCTCCTTCCATATTGACTGCTTTGCATGATGTTTGCCCATATTTAAAACCACTGTTACACACTGCTGTGAGGCAGTCTTGACAAAGCCAGCCTGTAACTGCACAAGTCTCTAGCATTCCTTCTCCTCTTGCCAATTCTCCAAGTCATACAACATTTTTAAAGTTATTAAATTCTAAATAAAGGAGATTAAGGATTCTAAATCCTATTCTGTACTAAAAACAGCAATCAATAATTGTCAAGACTGTAATAGTGCCTTTAGGCCGTCTAGGCCATTATTCTCTACACTAGCTTTTCTCTTTTTTTGGTAGAGACAGTTTATAATATTTTCCAGTAACTGCTACATCAAACTCAAGAGTTCTGGTAGAGTTAGAGCATTCATATTATCATACCAAATTAGGTATGCTTCTCTTTCAAAGCAGAACAGAATTTTTTGTTATTAATATTGAAACTATGTTTGAAATAACACATGCATGTATACAGCAAAGTAGTGAATCATTTCTTAAAACATCAGAGGAATGCAATACCTGTATACTTGAACTATAACCACAATTCCCATGAATCACCATTTTAACCTATTTTGTTCCCAGATTTTAATTTTTTTTTCAATAGAAGATTATTCTCTGTGCAGTTATTTTGACAGTCATATTTATAATGAAAGGTTAATGTCTTTGTGTAGCAAACGTGAGAATGGATTCAGGATCAGCCTTGTAAGTGCACAGAAAATGGGCAGAGAATGTTTATCACAGTATTTTCCATTTTTATGAGGATGCAGTTGGTTATTATGACAAGGTGAAAGGTCTCAAAGCCTTCATTTTTAGGCCACAGGTGTTCTTTGTAGAGTTTTTTTTTTTTAATAAAGAGTATTATTAGTCCTTTAAATTAGCTCTTATTGAAAGTTACCACATCTGTGTTATGTGGTAATGAAGCTGGGGGAGGAGGTCATAGCAGGGGACTTGTACTTGAAGAGAACATCTGGGTATTGTTTTGACATTCACTAGCAACTTAACTTTTATTTTATTAAAAAGTAAGGAAATTATACTGAAATCAATTGCAAGATGCAAACAATAAATAAAATGAAAATACGGGATCTGAAAAAAAAAATGGTTAGAATAAAAACCACCTTTCCCTTCTCTTGCTCCCCTCCCATGAATTCCAACTGCTGAGATTAATTACATGGGCAAATAGCAGCATCGGTTAAAAAATAGTTCAACCAGTACTTACCACATACACTATAGTAATTCTGTTTTTCAGAGAAGGAGCTACTGCCTTTTTAAATAAAGCTTTGTGTTGTATTGCAACTTTTTTTGGCTGCCATTCTATTTACTACATCATTTCAGAGACAGGTACAGTGACCTTAGGAAGTCCTCTATAGAGGCATTTTTTCCCTCCACTTCCCCTGGCTGATAAAGAGCACAGAGACTTTGTTTCCTGTGCACAATTACACCTATCACTTCCATTCACAATAGCAAGGAAAAGTCTATTTTCAACAAAAGGGGGATTAAAAAGCCATCAAAATCCTTAAGTAGAAGTTGCTGAGTAATTGCATGATGGTTCTTAATCAAGGCTGATAACTAACATATTTAGGAACTACTTCATTAAGGAACCTGGCAGTGTCAGATGATGTTCAGCTCCATAGCACACACAGCCAGGGATGTTTATAGGGCAGTGGTTATAGTATGCCTCAGAAATCCTAAACAGCAGCATACCATGCTCACTGCATTTTCTTGTTCTAAGTCTTTGCTTACAAATGCAAACGACATTTCGAGTCTACTCGAGTTCCTACACCACTCTCAGCACTGCAGTAACTTAGGGTGTTCCCATACCACAGCAATTGGTTGGTCATTTTTTTCTTTAGGCAGGGAAGCACAAAGGTATCAATCCACTGTTTTAATGCCAGTTTTCTGTTCTTACAAATCTTGGCTTTAATATTAAGAACTTTTCATTGACACCTTCAGCACAAGTGTGTACTCCCTGCAAATTTAAAACATACCTAGTCAGAAAGCCCATTCAATTTCTAAGGGCCTCTAAATATATTTGGTTACAGGTATATGAAATTATTACAGACAAGCTACATTCCAGCTTGTCTCTCCCCTCCAAAATCACAATAGCTGCCAAAAAAATTCACAATACTGTATAACAATGTGCTCCAGAAAAAAAAGCATTCAATGTGAATGTGACATGCAAGTATTAAGACAGGACACCAGACTTCTTTTCTTTCCCCTTCCCAATGGGTGTTTTATTTTATAGCATTTGCGTTAGGTAATCAACTGAAACACTTAAACAACAGAAAGCTGGCAGCACAGTGAGGAAGAATGAAGATCATTTCTCAAACAGCTATGACAAAATTGTTTCAAGTTGGAATAGTATTGCACAAATGAATCAATTTATGGAGTGTGAGTGGGAGCAAGCATCTTCAACATGGATTGTGAGGAAAAAAGGCACTATTTAGCTGTGTGTGTGTTTAAAAAGAAAAAGGTCATGAAGCACAATCCATGTTTTTCAAAATTACATTCAGTACCGCTTTAGAAATGCTCACGAACCTGTCTCTTGCAGAAGCTACAGAAAGCTGCTGATGTAAGTATCAGACAGTACAAGTGTACGAACATTTTTAATTATGCTCCAGGAAAGTCTCAGGAAGAGAGGCTCTTTCTATAAATACTGCTGCAAAGGTTACACAGTTGCATAGGCTTACAGTAAAGGAAGCATCCATCCAACTAAGCAGCCTTAAACTTTCTTTAAGTTTAATCTTTAGTAGTCATAAAATATGCTCTAATTTGGAAGAGCTAGATTGGCAGTGCACTTGAATCAGGGTTTTCCATTGACTGCTTAAGCAGCACAGTTCAGACAGTATCATCCATACACCTTTTTGTGACATACACCTTTAAGTAAATACATACACATTAAGCCAGATAAGATTAATGGAAAATTTTAACAGAAGCGTAAAAGAAAATAACTGAGTATTTCCCAATATAAGATAGAATTACTCTGAGATCATCAATACAATAAATTTATTCCTGTAATGTAAAAATAGCTAGGTATTGTCAGAAAAACTAAGTACCCAGAAAAGGCATTTCAAATGACAAGGATGGGCTGGTTCTCCATCTCCTACATTGTATAGCTATACATTTTAACGTGTTTGAAAATGAAGCCACGATCAGCATACCAATAAAAGAGAGACTGCTAGAAAATCCACCCAGAACATGCAGGAATGCGCACAGAGGACATTCTGCATCCTAGCCTTGGGTCTGCTTATGGATGCACTAACAAAATTAAAGTGAAATTCTTGTTGCGTGGTTGCAGAATTATTAAGGGAAGGAACTAAAACCACTGTTGCTCTCCCACCAGCACTGCCCAGAGTACCACAAGTGCCCCAGGCACGCTGTGGGTACAGCTGTGTGGTCACCTGCACAGCAGGACCTCGTGCTGACATCAAGAGTTTCAACAGGGCTAGAGTTTTGCACAAAATCTGGCTGGTACTTTTGTACAGAAGTGTAACAAAATCTACTCTCAACTATATGTAGAGAGCTGTACGAGCACTTCAGCACGTTTCAAATGAACTTAGGCCTGCAAAAAGCCAATCTTACTCCTCTACAGAGTACAGGGACTTCAGTTAAAAGATCTGTGTTCAGGAGGCTGCATAGTAGTTTACTGATCATATGACCTGCAAAAACAAAAATTAATATATTGCTGCTTCCCTCTATGAGTCATTAAAGGGAAATAAATCATATTTATACGCTGTAAAATGTTTTTAATGGCAAAACGTGGATTGTTTCTGTTTCCAAACAGAAGATGAATAGAACAGGTTATTAAAAATCTATAAAGGTTCTTTCCCTAAACTGTCTTTTATAAAATCCAAGTTGATAGTTCTAAATTCAAATTATTCTAGGTTCACAGTTGTATTTAATGGTTGCACTAGATATAAAAGTAGACAGTCTTGGTTTCTTCTGTGTTCTACAGATGATCACGTTTTCTGAGTCCATCTTGAATGAGTACCACTTCAATTGTTGCTAGAATTTCTAAAAAATATTCCTAAAATTCTTGTTTGTCTCAACCTTGACAGTTCACACCAAAGAACAGGAAGTCATATCTGATTAAATAAAATGTGTTATCTTACATGAACTATGAAAAATATATTGCTCTTTTAAAAGTAAAAAAAATTGCATTGTTCTATTGGTTTTATTATTGGAGACACATAATTAAGAAATTCTAAATCCTGGAAGGAAAAAAAAGAAACATAATTTTCAAAACTGCCTATGCAGGATAGAAGAAGTTTCTGTAGACCCTACTGAAATCAGTAGAAGTTTTGTCTATTGTTTTCTTGTCAACAGAGAAGCGTTTGTCTACATACCTATTTCATTACTCAGATGAATATTTTGCATTTCCACTTAGCAAACTCTTCAGCTCTCTTAGAGGTGCTCTGCTGAACATTCTGAAGGAGATCCAAGAAGATAAACTAATCTGAATTATTCTGAAGGAGAACAACATAGTAAAAAAAATGTGACTTAAAACTATCACTGAGCAGAAATCTTTCCTGGGATTATAAATATTTATTTTACTTTAAAAAAAAAGTGTCTGCTTTTCAATGAAAACTTTCAGATCTCCATTGAGTACTTTTTGTGTATGACTCCTTAGTTCCTTTCATTAGCTAGGAAACATATCTTCATGTGTGACCTAACACATCCTATATCCAAACACGTTGGCATTATTATTGATGTCAACAGACAAGAACTAGAACAGGAAGTCTTATGCATGGTTCATGCGACATAAATGGTAACTTATGAGAAGGAACTTCCCTGATTATTTGGGAAGAACAAAGAGAGATCTATTTTTAAAATCAGAAGGGAAAAATCTAAGAAAACAAAGAAACTGCAAGATGTACTTGATAGTCTCTTGTTATCCTCTCTGTAATTGGGCTGTTGCTTTTGGCTGCAGACATCCAGTCCACAGACCATTTTCCATTTCCTTTGTTTTCACTACAAGCTGCTTAAAAAAACTCCACTCAGTAATTTTAAACTAAACCATCAGTATCATACCTTAAGAATTTAGACCTTTCCCACCATTCCTTTCTTTGTCCCCTCAATGCCTTCCCAATCAAATCCTGTGAAAAGCACTTTTAAGAAAAGGCAGGTGGAAGTTGTGTAAATACTTGTATCTTTAAAAAAATTCAACAGGAAAAATTCTAGTAGTGCTCAGCGGCCATTTGCTATAATGCAGTGGCCCCAAACATCTGTTCTCAAATTTCAATTTACTTTATCTGCCAGGTGTTTCACATTGTCAATAATGGCAACTCACAAATTTACAACAGTCATATAAGGCAGTTGCATAAATACAATTATATCAATCAAGTTCACCGCATCTTTCCAAACCAGACTGCACATGACATTTTTCTTCTTGTTCTCTTACCCTAATAAAAGGATGAAGACTTCATTTCTGTAAAGAGAATCCCTGGAAAACATTCTGTTATTGAAGTCAGAGAGGTCACTGAAGTGCGTTTCAGCAATGTCCAACAGTTAACTCAACCAGGAAATAGATGTGATGTTTTTCACTTCACACATAACAGAACCGGTGCAAAAAACCCCACTTTAAACTAGTTACTTTAAACCTTTTGGTCCAAATACATAAAATAAGCAGTATTTACAGCATTTTACTCCTTTTGTAAATGCAATGCTTTAAAACACGTTATAAAGCACCTCAGTAAAAATATTCTACAGATAAAAGTATTGAAGTAGTAGGAAAACCCTAGCCATACCACAGCTCACTAGTAGAGTCATAATATGGATTCACCAATACCTCAGTTTACAATTATTACAAAGAATCCATGGAGAAACTTACTGAATTTACGATTTTATACCACTGTGTAAGGATCAACTGGAACTGCAGACAATACCAAATCTCTTTGTAGTTTTCCCAACCTCAGTCAGTGGTGGTGGTGATTAAAAAAAAAAAAAACCTAAAAAAAACCCCACTGCTCTGATTCTTTAACTTTTTACAGCATTAATATGAAAATGACATTTTAACACTAATGAGTAATTGTAATTTTTTTAATAAAACCACATATATAAATATGGGCAATTCCAGCAGCAGCAGCATCTCTCAGCAGAACATGATTATCCATCCCATTTAATACCATGTGTCATGATTCACAAAAACAAAGCACAGATGTCAACCACTTGTTAGGACTACTCATACTGTATACAACCAAAATTTCCATGTTGAAAGCTGGGGAAAATGATTTCCTCTTCACAGAAGTATAAATGAAAATAAATTGCTCTGAAAATTAAAAGAGCATCAACAGAAGTGTTTTTTTTGATTCTTTATATTTTCAAATAGAACTGCCATGTATTAATTGCTCCGAATTACAGTGTAGATTTCTTCAGGTTAAGGATATTGACTCCCACTGAAAGTATTAGTTAGATAAAAGAAATGAAGCCTTTGCTTCTGGATTACCAACACAGCTATATCCAAAGCCCTGGAGGTGATCCACAACCCACTTTTCTCATATAAAGAAATGTCTTGGAGGTCTACAAGCAATCTAGTTTCCATGGCTGAGGACTAAGATGATGATGTGACCAAAGATTTAGGTCCATAAATCTAACAGTATAGCATTTTAGTTTGATTTAGGGTAAATCTTTTCATAGAAAAAGTTTTGAGCCAGAATATACAATTCTCCATCTTTTTCCCGAACTGCATGTGCTCTGACAAACTGAAATTGCTCCAGTGCAAATTCATAGAACTCATTCTCCATTTTCCAGATCTCAGACTGCTGTAGCTTGGCAATAGTTTCTTTTGTGGGAAGTTTTTTCTCAGTTGTTTTCCTAAGATGCGACTTCTTTCCTAAATGCAAAATGAAAGCAATAACTTCACTCTCAAGTTCACATGCTCAGAAAATGTTTACAGTCCTTTGTTATTTACAGAGCTTTTATACTCTCAGTGTGTTGATAAACTGCATTTGAAGGAGCAGGCTTTACTCTAACATATATTAACACAACATGCAGAGATGGAAAACTGGAAAACTCTCACTAAATGTTTATTAATTTTGTATCCATTCTTTCAATTCTTCCTGTTTGCTCTAATAAACCCAGGGAATGAACATTCATTTAAGGAATGAGATTACTCCATATAATCTACCTGGAGCAAAACTGGTCTTTCAAAATTAATTATTTAGATGTTAATCTGGTATCAAATGTTAAGAATTTGAGAAACTGCAGAGAGACTTCTTTCATAGAATCATAGAAACATTTAGGTTGGAAAAGACATTTACAGTCATTGAGTCCAACCACAAACCTAACACTGCCAAGTCCCAGATAGCCATGTCCATGAGTACCACACCTACATGTCTCTTAAATACCTCCACCACTTCTACACATCATTTAAATACCTTCAGGGAAGGTTATATTCAATTCAGGCTACCAAAACCCCCCTGTTCTGGTGTAGCTCTCTATAGCTCTCCATAAAAGAGAAAAAAAAAATCTTGTTTTCACATGATTTCAACTGTTTATTTCTAATCAAAATATAATCTCTACTAATAGTATTTAAACCATTATTCTCCCATCTAAATAGAATATTACAGTCTTATCATAAATTATACATAAGTCACATCCCTGTTGCACAGAGATTCTGAGACAAAGATGACCAAAATGATGATCAGATTTCCCCAAGGAATATTGTTGTTTTGTAATTAACTTGTTAATACTGCATATCTAGGCTTTGTACATCGGATCCTTTTCTCCCTCTATTTGCAGATAGAAGCCCTGCTAAGACAGATCTTTTCTTCATCATAAATTGCATGGCCAGCTCCTGGAAACTGAGCTACTTGTTGTAGCTAGGAGCCCAGGAAGATAAACATCTACTTGGGTCTTGCATCCCTCAGGCTTTATTGCTCAGCCAACCAGGCTGCATTGAGCACAGTTAATTCCAGCAGGGCTTCTGAGGAAATGGAAAACTGCTACATCAGCCACTTCAAAAAACTGAAGCCACAGAAAAACCTTAAAAAAATATTCTGTTACAAATATATCACAATGTTACATGCAGTATACCTACATACCTGCCTTTACCCCAGCCTTAAATATTTACAATTTGTGTAAGGCACAAGGATACTTGGACTAGCACCACCCCCAAACAAGATAAAGAAAGAAAGAAAGAAAGAGAGAAAGAAAGAATAAAAGAACACAGAATCTTCGAAAACAAGTTTGTTTTTTCTATAGGAGCATCACTCAGCTGAGAGACAAACCTGACAGAAACTCAAAACTATTCATCTAGAGCTAAAGAACTCACACAAAAAAAGGCAGTAAGTGGACGAAAAATTAATGGAAATCAACTATTTAAATACCTGTCCGGTATAGTTCTGTGGCACCCCTGAAGAACCGGGGCAAAGCTGCCTCCAGTAACATGATAAAGTCTTCAAGCTCTTCAGTAACTCCCACTAGGAAGTATTCATTAATCAGATTGTATTTGGCTTGCTCCAAAGCCCATCTGCTTCCCACATTCCTAAAATGACAGAGAACAATAACAGCAAGTTCTGATGTCAGCCAACGATCCTTGGTCCCTAGATGGAGATTACTTCACGACAGGACATTTGCATAGGAAAGGCAAGACTTATTCCAAGTTATAACCATTCCTAACTTCATTTCCCTTTCCCGTTTCTCTCATCTGTGTTCTTACCTAAAAATGTGACTCCTCTACTTATGAGTCTCAACAAAAATACATATGCTTAATGTCTCTATTCAAGCAATTTTTCGTGGATTTACATTGTCTCAATATTAATTCTCTGTCTCCACTTTCACATTAGATACCAAAAGTCTGGCAAGAACATACCTTCCCTTTTGCACCTTCTTTCTTTCTCTGCTTCTCCACATGACCAGAGAGTAGATAGGTCTGAACAACAACCACTGAAAGAGGAGCTCCCCAGTGGCCATTTACTTCCTTTGTATTTGAATGAACAATACACTTGATAAAGAATTGCCCTTGATATGACTCAGAATCTTTCAAATAATCTATCAGATTTTTTGGAGGTGTTTTTTGCTTAAGAGTTTTTTAAGGCCTTTGCCGTTATTATAAAATATATTGCATTGACAGATGGGCACTATTTGCTTTTGTTTCAGTTTCTGCTAAGTAGCACTGACTTGTGGATATCTGGTAAAGGTTTAAAAAGATAAATTTATAACTGATCTCAATTGTTGTGTACTCCTCAGGATCTTTAGGAGCTTGAACTAAAGTATCTCCATTCTAAAAAAAGGATACTGTAATCTTAGGTATCCACTGTTTCACTCTGCCCAGTCACTCACCCTTTTGTCAACTGGACTACATATTGAAATTTGTTAAAGTTTAGATTTCAGCGCTAATGTACTTGACAAACAAGCTACATTTATCTCCCTACCAGCATTCTGAGCTGTGGCCACAGAAGAATGGAATTTGAAGCCAAAGTTTCTCTGGAGCACAGTCGGAACCTCCAGCTGCCACACATTCATCAAAGGTCTGGAACAATGACAAAATTGAGCTGAGCATTAAAATCTCATATATGTATCAAACACCTCAAACTGGTTAGTTGCTAAATGTACTGAGGACAGAAAAACACATATATGACATTCTAGGGGAAAAAAAAAAATCAAACCTTGCTTTCACAGTGTAATTAGGATGATTTATTTTGTCAACTAAATAGTACTTGGACAGTCTTTTATGGTTACAACTAATGAACAATCGATCTTACCTGATACATTGATATACCTTTGATACAACTTCAGCAAAGACTATTTGTCAAAACTACTAAAAATAGTCAATAAGTGTCAGTGTAATTGTTTTCCCCTATAAAAGAAGTCACTAAAGTTACAGCATCAAATGCCATCAGGAATTGTGTGATCCTGCAACAGCTGGATTTTTATAACATAGAACAGTGTGCATTTTGTGTTTTAGATTAAACAAGGCTCTACTACATTTTAATTATGATAAATAACTGCCATTTCAGACTAATTTTGTTTTGGCAATCAGAAGAACTGAAAAGAAGTTGTTGCTGGCCTAACAGAATATTCCATACAATATTGCTTTCTGCATAGATACACAGCTGCAGTAACAGAGTTTCAACTGCAGTAACACAGTTACTTCCACTAGCACTGGAAGGCATTTGTAAATGCTTTACTCTGTCACCATGAAGGAAGTATTTATATTTCTAATCAAGCTATATGGTCTGTATCTAGGATATATTAAAAAAAAACCAGATCACATAGACAACTTTTTAGATTGCTTCTTCAGTATAATTACAAGTTTCTGTTCAATTAAAAATGCAGCTTAAATAGGAAAATGAGACTTTAGTATGTTTTCCCTAGCATAGTTCTCTAGGGAAATTCTGCACTGATCTATTGTTAAATGTATCTCCTAAATTATGAATGTTTATACTAAAAATGAACTGGCATCTGTGCAAAGAAAGACTTCTTTGCTTATATCTGCAGGTTATTTTACAGTTAAGAAGCAAAAGGAAGCAAGCCATTTTCTAAGTAAGCTGAAATAGGACAAACTTCCTTCCACACTTCCTCTTAGGCACCTACCTTGGCTGCTCCATCCAGAGATTTTACTGTAAGAAATTCTTGCCTCTACAGACTCTGCATTTGGAACTAAGGTATCTGTGACTAAAAGCACAGGGACACAGAAAACAACCTAGTTAAGAATTTTCTATATAAATGCTATGGTATGGACTAGGAGGATACAAGAGTATAAAGTACATTGAGATTCCTTTCCACTAATAAAGGAACAAATGACTTCCACTAGAAGTAACTTCTGATCTTCCCTACCGTTCATTTGAACAGCTTTTCATGAATCTACTGTAACACATACTAGAATAAAGACACTGCAATTGGCTCAATGCATTTTTGAGCTTGCTGAATTTTATAACTAATGTCTGCAAAACTTACATCATCTAGACATAGACAGTTCCCTAGGGACACTTTGGAAAAATAGTACTACCTGATTTCAATGAAAGAAGCCAGAAGCTGGATATAGCAAATCAATTTCACTTCAAGTGAACTTGAAAGGCTTACAGAATTTGTTAAATCTGTGTAACCACAACTAAGTCTCTCAGACCTAAATAAAGTGGTATCATAGTACAAAATGCAAAAAGCATCTTCAATAGAAAACCATAACATTAATAATGCCATGCATTGCAACCATTATAAACAGGAATGCATTTGACCTTTTTCCCAGCCAAAGCTTACACTGCAGTCCACCAAGCAGCAACACTAAAGATTTTTGGCATGCTTCCCAGTGACTACCTAACCAGGTTGTTTGGATGGTAATTCAAAATTAAAATAAACACTGTTAAATTTCACTCTTTTAGTAAGTTTTATGTCCTAGAAACAGCTCAGACTTGGCAGCATGCTCAGTTTTCCAAGTGACTGATCTCCAGCAGGAAAGAGGAAGACAGGCTACAAAAGATGAGATCTTATCTCTCATTTTAAAAATGCCTTTATGATATCGTATCACATCACCTGTTCATCTGTTTAGCCAGTTCTATAAAGACAACTTTTGAGCTTAATTTCAATTTATTCTTGAAGCTTTCCTCTTCCTATGCTGCTGTGCTGCAGGATATCTGACAAACTGAAATGCAGTAGCTGAAGATGGCGCTAGACCCTAAATAACAGAGAAGCAGTTAATTCCTAACTGGAAAGAAAAGAGGAATGGTTTTCTCCTAGTATTTAAAAAGGACTATTTGGATGGAGGCAGCACACAAAATAATTACTCATGCTTATTAGTTGTTACAGTGTTTATAAACTAAGCTGTATTTAGTGTGACTCTTGCTTATTTTTAAAATGTCTCTTGGTACCCACACAGCACTACACTAAAATATCAGCATTACAGAAAAACAGCATCAGCTTAAGAAAACATCATCACTGAAACTGTATAAAGTGCTTAGCTCTGTAAAGTACAAAAATTCATTACATTTCATAGGATTCTACACTTTTGCAAACCATACTAATATATATATTTAATATCCTGCTTTTCTTCCTAATATAAGAAAAATCCAAACCAACAAGCCCAAAAAACATCATACTGCAAACCATGCCAGTGGATGTATAGATTCTTTCTGGAACAAATCCATTATGGAGCCTGAATGGTGTTGCCGTTCTGAAACTGTATTAGTAGTCAATGTTTCAATGTGCTAACCTGAACTTGTCTACAGCCACCGAAGACACAAAGAGGAAGGACAGAAATTCAGGGATCATACTCCACAATTTCCAAAAAGACATTGCAACGTTTACATTTTAATAAAACAGAATAAATTTGGGTTCTAATTATAGGAAATTAAACAACAAAGTCAAAGCAACAGCAGTTCTACACCTTTTGCTGAAAAAAAGGTGTCTCAGTCTTCAAGAAGAGATGTAGCCTTCTTACATAGGAGGATAAGCCTAATTCGATAATTGTAATTCTGGATAACTAGTAACATTTTGTTTAATTTTTTTAAAACAAATTGCAACATACAGTCAATTTAAAAGTGTACAAAGAACCTACTAATGTCATGGTCTGCTCCAGTATGGACAGGAAATGGAGAATATAACCTTACAAAGCCACCATTATTACCAAGACTGATAGAAGAACAATGTGGGTTTTATCAGGGCATTTTTAAAATTGTTTTCACATTAATTTTACTAAGATCAGCATTTATTATTGGGTGTACTTTACCTTTTTATCCCCCTGTTTTCGCCTCCGTAGCCCTGGTCTGTAATCATCTCCAAAGCGCAGAAAGTAATAATAAGAAACTAGGCGTTCTATAGGATCTCTTATGACATTTATGTAAATTGGTTTCTTTTTAACACCAAATCTAAAGTAAAAGAGGAAAAAACATCTTTCAAAGGACAAATCAAAGCTTCTTATCTAATGTAAAAGCCTGTCTTTATTGCTACAGCTGAAATCTATACACAGAATACATGATACTGAGAGGAAGTTTAATGATCACTCCTTTTCATCCTCATATCCAGTGCATGACATGAATGTGAGAAAATATGTTTAATTTCAGTCTACCTAAAATTATGATTTTAAGGGTTTATTATTAAAGAAACAAACAAAACAGACATATTGTCATACAGATATTAAAAATGTTTACACAACCATCCTGACTCTAGAAATGCCTTAACTAGTTTAGCAGCCACATACATATTTATAGTAAGTACAAGGAAGTTTGATACTAAGTTCCTGCCCTTGTGAACTGGGCTTTGCAATGCTACGAGTGGTTTTCCTGGCAGGTTTCCAGTTGTCAGAGACATTAACAGCAGGAAGACAAAGCTCAGAGCCCATCCATTGCCTGGGTTGAATGCATACAGCTATGGTTATTAAATATAAGTCAAAGATGCTATCTGCAACCATATAAACTTCTCTATCTAAAGTTATTAAATTTTTCCTTAAACATTTACCCTAAGCAATTTTTGATGTACTCCAGTACAAACAGAAGCCTGATGAAATGAGTGGTAAGCTCATACAACACAGGAGAAAAATTTAAGCCACTGAAGTGTTTTGTGAAAACGCTACCTTTCAATGATCTGTGTTCAAGTCAACTTTTACAATACATTTCTCAGTTTTATTTTCTTTTCCATTTGAGACATGCTGTGGAAAACAATTATGTTATCCAAATATTAAAGAGTTCATATCACAATGGAAATTTCAAGTGTGTCAAGCGCCCTGAAGTAAAGCTGGAAAAAAAAGTTCTCTTCTGTTCCTATGCAAACAGGGAAAGCATTCTGCATCAAAAGAGGGCCATTCATGCCTCTAACTTGGCTAAAACATAGCACTCATAGTTTTAAGAGGCAGTACCATGATTTTTAAAGGGGTAAATTTTACTGTCAGATACTGTGCATATGAGGAAAGTTAAGTTGAAAAGCTGAAGAACAGAAATGTAGCAAAAGCAGCAGAAAGGAAGAAGTTAGGAAAACAACAATTAACAGGCATTGCTTTTGCCAAAACCAAGCACTACAGACAGAGAAATTGTTAAAGGCTACAGAAAGAGCAATTGATTCTGCAGCGCTGCCAGCAGAGTACCAATGAGTCAGACTGGAGCACTCAAAGGCCGAATTGCTGACATCTGTCTGCATGCCAGTTCTGACTTCCCAGAGGCTGTGGAGCAGAGGGTATGAATGTTTCAACCATTCTGACGCCAAATCCAGGCTTTGAACTGCACCCTCTTTAAGGTCCCCTGAAGTGCATGAGACATGTACTGTCCCCATCCACAGACTACTACTGCAAATGCTGAGGAAGCCTCCCAAACCATTTCCATACAGCAGCAGACTCCACCAATGAACAGCAAATATCCATGGGTTAAATGGAGATGTCCGAGTCCTTAGAAATGCTTGTGCTGGATTGTACAATCACCTGCACTTGCACACGAGCTTGCAGAACTAGTTTCAGTTACAGCAACATAAACCTTCTAGTATCATAAGTTATTACTATAACTTTATTAATAGTGATACTGAATTGGCAATTGCATTGTCAAAGAACTTTTTTTCCCAACTATTTACCCGAGAAAACAGGGAATAAGAGGGGATAAAAATTTTTAGAAGACAAAAAGGAAAGGGAAGAAATTTAAACTTTCATTACCATAATTTCTACATGAATGGATTACAGTAACCTGTCCTCAATACTGTGAGTTATCAATGGAATCCAGTACTTAAATTTTCAGCATATTTTAGGAGGTACTTCTGATATTTGACAGTGGACCTAAGTCTGATGTCTATGTATAAGGAAGCATTGACTCTTCTGAAATATTTTACACTTCTTAACTACAAGAATGTTCATTACAAGAACATACCTCACAGCCTTAAAGGTGTGGGCCTTGCCAAGCACAATCAGCGTATTCAAGATATTATTTTAATAATGAAAACCCAAAGTATGAGAAAGCAAGCTGTTGTGGGGAAAAAAAAAAATCACTCAGGTGAAAGGATAACAAACAACAAAGACAAGGATAACACAGTCCCAGAGGGAAGATGTAGATGAAAGAAATCTGTGAAATTGCTTAGATGCTTTCTAGATGTAAAAGATTTTAGTTTTAGGAGCTCCAATATCTGAAAACATTTTCAGTTTTATGAAGTAATGTATAAAATAACATTCAGCTTTGCTGCACCAGAAAGCTTTTACTCAGTTCAAGCAGCTATTGATGTTGAAGCATTTTAATTTTAAAAACGCAGAAAGGAAACAAATGAATTTTGATATATTTTATTTGGTTGACTTCTTTGTAAGCATCTTTTTTTGCCTGTTACTTTTTCTATACCTGGTGCCACTGGTCATTTTCAGCTACTACTGTAGCATTTAGCATTTGCTGATAATGTACTGTATTGGGAATCTGCACAGGTCTCATATCCCCATCTCATTCTTTGTAATAAAAAGTTCAAATTAAAAATCAGTACATGACAGAATGAGCAATTACAAGGAATGACTAAACAAAAGGAATTATTACATACAAAAGAGAATTTAAATGATAAATACTTTAATGCATAAAAACATAAAAACACTAAGGAGTGACTGTCAGCAAGAGGTAAAAGTAGTGGTTACTATCATTTGTGCAGCCAAATTTAATGAGATCTGAAAACTCCACTTCTAATTTTAAATCATTTTCCACATGTTCCAAGTGCAAGATGAAGCACTGCCTAGTAAGCATCTTAAGCAAAACTGACTTGTCAGTTCAAGGGGAGGTTTCTTAAGACTGAGCTACTGAGGATCACAGCTTTAGATCCAGAAGCAAAAATAAGACAAGAAAAGAAACATATGAAAGTGGGAATAAAGATATGATCCTGAACCTTTGAAGTCAGTGGGAGGATTTTTACGATGTTTTATTTAATTTCATCTTGGAAGTAGCGGCATTTAACTCCACAAGAACTATTTCAATGCTTTTTCTAGCAAGCCAAATTATTTTAGACCAGAAAATTACTTCAAAATGTAA
Organism: Certhia americana; assembly: GCA_018697195.1. Taxonomy (NCBI): domain Eukaryota; kingdom Metazoa; phylum Chordata; class Aves; order Passeriformes; family Certhiidae; genus Certhia; species Certhia americana. Next base: position 15,681,805 of record CM031864.1, on the reverse strand, counting down.
CTTTTTATATTTCAATAAAGTATAAAGGGATGCTAAAGTAGAGAAGAATTATGTCGCTTAAGAAGCAGGTGGCGTTACTCTTTATATGAAGCTTTTTTGAGAACAGGTATGTTAAACTTCCCGAAATGGGAAGCCAATCCTAAAAACAGAACTGCCAGTGTTTCAGAGAGAAGCCATGATTTTCAGCAAAACAAGCTTGGTATTTAGACAAGGAATACTAGTCCCAGTATATATTTTATCATGCAAGAAAACCAGAGAAATGTCACCCCAAAGGCGGCCCCGCCGGCCAGCAGCGGGCGCTGCCGCTGCCGGCTCCGAGCGCTAGAGGGCGCTGGAGGCGCGCGCCGCAGGTGCCGCCACGGAACGTACTTGGCGAAGTCCAGGTACGAGATATGGCCATGGTAAAATCCTGGCTTCATCTCCTTCCAGGACGTCACATTCTTCACAAATCGGACCTGTGAAAGGGGACAACAAAAAATGTTTCTGTACGGCTCATTACATTTCCACAGACAGGGTGTTTACTAGCTTTTAATCTTATAATGCATTAGATAAAAAAGTCGATTTTGAATATTAGGAAAAAAAAAACCCTGGGCCACCTAGACTTTCCCGCAGCATACAGACAACTCAATATAGATCATCAAAATTTAATAATCAAAAACAAAACAAAATCAGAATACAGCTATCAGACAGTTCAAGGAAAGCTACCACAAAAACATCAGCAAGACAATTTATATTTTTGTCAGTCCACCTGTAATTGGAAAGGAATGCAGAATTCTTTCAGCAGAAATGCAAGTACATATTTGAGAGAATTATCTGATCTGTGTTTAGTCCCTGAAATAAAAGTATACCAGAATTACAGCATGTCCTTAGACATATTTTACTGGGACAAAAGAGATGAATCTGATGGTTCATTTGCTTCTCCATGCAAAATGCAATGCACAAGTAATTCAGAAATATTATAAATGCATACAATGTAAATCAGATCTATTTCTTAATTTGAATAGTCATCTTAAGCCTAACATTTCATTGAAACTTTCATGCTAAAGCATGAAGTAGCCCTTGAACAAGAGTTAAGCAGTTATTGGCAAACTTCACAAAAACAGGAATAGCTTTACATTTCAAAGAACAAAATAAGACACACGCCCCAAACCAGAGACCATGATCAAATTAAGTGGGACATGCAAATCCTGATAGAGCTTGGTTTTACTAGATGAACAGAATATTTTAACATCAAAGCAATGTAACTGAAAGTTATTCCAAAACTAGTGAATTGGATAATAAAGAGAGGATGATTAATTTGTACTGCCTGAGCTGTCTGACAAAGATATGCTATTTCTGAGGCTGTGAATTAAAAGATAGTGTTCTCTGCACATCTGCAATATCTTTTCTGTTATAGAGAAACAGATATCCACAAAGATTCTGAGGTGAGACAAGAGACAAAAAAGGAAAGTTTGAGAGCTCAAGACAACAACACTAACAAACATTCTGTAAGGTCAAGTGGATTGAGAGTGTCCTGAAGCACAATATTTACTATTTATCGTAACCTACCTGTTGAGGATTTTAAGAGGCGAGACTGGCCTGCTGCTCTTTCTTCAACTGTGCAAAACTCATGGTCTATGATTTAAGAGGTTAGTAACCTGCATTTATTTCTTTATACACTGGTTCCTGGACTCTCCGATAATAGGAATTTATGTTACTTTTAAGTAACAGGTAACATAATAATGTTTTTGAATAACATAATTTTTATAATAATTTTTTCAGTGTACAAGTTTGACAGTCTGTTTAAATTACAAAATTTAAAGCATATAATGCACGTGAAAATAGTGGCAAATCTAGCTGAAAAGCACTGCACAATGTTACACAATAGTGTTTCATAAACTGCATTGGCTTTCCATCTGGCTTTGTCCATAGCACAAACTGATAACAAACTTTGAATCCAGTTGAACTACCTTTACTGCTACTGAAATAAACCACACTTCCATTGACTGTATCTTTCCAAAATTAATGATGTGATATTTTCAGTGGAGAGCCTTAGCTATAAATACTTCTTTACCTGGCAAAGATATTTCCTAAATGCAAAATACAAATCACCTTTCCTTCCTTCACCCACAAACTCCAAAACGTCATGGTTGGTTGATACAACTCTGCAGGTAAACTGGTTATGCTATTTAGGCTTTGCTGTGCAAAGTATATTATTACACCTGCAGTATATTACACCTGCAGTGCAGCCCACACATGAAAGTGTACGTTCGTGTTTCCATGAATGAGCTTTTTGAAACCTTACATCATCTAGATTTCAGTTTCTAATAGACTAGAACTAGACATAAGGTAATGTTAAGTACGAAAGCCCAAGGTTCTTGTTTTAGATCCCCATGCCAAGCACCTGGCATCAAACCACAGATGTTTCAGTAACAAAAATCCTTTCTTGCCTTTGTCTTACAGTGTTATTGTCTGCTATAGAAATAATTTTTATGAACATAGGACAGACAGTCAAGCCCCTAACACAAGCCAAGTTAAGAGAAGGTTAGGAAGGTTTTCTATCACCCCTGTGACATTTACATCTGTCTTAAGAAGGACCTGCAAAATGCTGAGCCCATGAGAACTATAGTTTTTAACACCTATAACTAGCCTGCAGGCAAGAGTTGGTTTTTTTCTTTTCTCCCACAGCGTGCAGCCTTCCAAAAGCCAGAATTGTTCCAGGTCATGGACAGCCTAATGAGTCTGGATTCACACATTTTAGGTCAGAGATGAATATTTCTCACTGCTTCATACTGTTAAATATGATCAATTTTACCCTTCTTTTCAGGGCTTAGCGGATACTGGAGCTTTCAGGAGACAGAGCAAGCTTCTCCATCTGAGCCCCACAGAATAAAATTTGAGGTGACTTTAAAAGTTCAGATAGATGTGAATGGAATTCCTGTGAAGTTGTTTCATGGTGCTTTTATATAATCAGCTACAAAGTTGCTTCACAGCCTTTAGTAAGTGGGAAATCAGCTGAGGTTCACTGAATTAAAAAGCCAGATCAAAAGTACTCTAGGGGCATAAGATGTCCTGAAAGGTAGGTTAAACACATTCAGTTTCTAGAACAGTAGGAATTTAAAACAAGTCCCAGTGAGTCAAAAGTTGGAAAAACCCAACCAACATACCTGGCCTGAGAAAAAGCCACGTGTGCAAACTAAAGTGATGCTGTAAGTTCTTCTCTCTGTCCATGAATAGCAACACCATCAGTGCCCTGTTCTCTACAGTCTGCCCACACACTCAGATGAACTCATGCACACACTCACCTCAGTCACACACACAGACACATGCCCACACACGGGAGAGTGTGCGAGTGTGTGACTGAGTGTGTCTGAGGGTGTGTGAGCTGCATGTGACTGCTTGTGTCTCAGTGTGAGTGTGTCTGAGTGTGCAAGTGTGTGTGTATGTGTTAGTGTGCAAGAATGTGCATGAGTGTGTCTGAGCTAGCTCTGAATCAGAGGGTCAGGAATGCTAGAAACAGGCAAACAGCACACCTTTGGCTGTGTGCCATGAACAACCACAAGCAAGCTCAAGGCAAGGACAGTTCAGAAACAATTTTAAGAGAAGGTGGAAAGATTTGAGTTCACCAGTTCAGCCAGGAGACCTGCCTTGCACTAATAGCTCTTTCTCAGAAGGAAAAATAGAATTAGCACATCAGCACTCGTTCTCACTTAGTAGACCATCTAACTCCAAAAGGAAAATTCTTAGATGCTCATGAGCACATGACAGTGCTTCCACTTCTAACAGAGTTGCTGCAGCCCTTTCACTTGTTCCACTTCTGACAGCCACTGAAACCTGCACTAGCAGAGGAAATAAGTACCACTAAAGCCACTATGACTTTGCTGTCCTCTGAGAGACCAACTGTTCTAGAATGCACTTGGAAGCAATACAATATATTTTCATGCTGCTCTTTTGAGAAAAATTGAGAGAGAAACTGAAGGAGAAAAACCCAAGAAACAGAAAACAGCAAACTGAGGGATTGAAACACTGGATAATTGTAGCATTCATAACAGTTTAGAGAATGTTCTCACACCCACTTTTAAAATAATATATCAAGAATACATGCTGTAATGCAGAACAGTAATTAATTTTAAATGTTTTAGATGTCAACTTCATGTAACAAAACCAATAAAGTTTGTGTGGTTGGTATGCCATCCTGATAGCCATAACACAGGCATTCCTATATATATAGACAGTGTCACTGCTGAAACATGCAAGTGTTTCTGCTACAGACCAGATAGAGGTACAGGTCAGAAATGCAATATGGGCAGCATGGCACTCAGCTTGCTGCAAGGAAAAGGCCCAACCTGGGGAAAGAGGGGCAGCTCCCAGGATCCTGCTGCCAGAGGTGCAAAGGAAAGGAAGGCTGCTGGGACAAGTTACACCTGAAACTAAAATGGGTGTTAGGAACTCTTATCAGATTATCTCAAAACAGACACAGACTATATTTGGATTGGATTTTAAATATCATTTTTTTCATATTGCATTCAAGAAGTAAAGGTTTCACATATGTGCAGAGAACAAAATCTGTTACAGAATTACAGTAGTTTGGAAAAAGTACAGCAGGACAACTGCACAAAAGAATGCTCACTAATTTATAAATTTCTGCCAGGCCCAAGGCAATCTTCACCTTGCTTAGGGATATTTGCTTTAACAATATCACTAACAGAACAATTTCGCCTCTATGATACGTTTATGTATTTTACTACTGGCACATATACACCTAATGCACCCAAATGAGCTATCCTGGGAAAGGTAGGATATGAGTATGTCACGCTAATCCAAGCCCACACAGAGTAAACATCACCCAGCACCCCTGCCATCTCCAGAATTATGTGCTATGACTTACAATGGCAAGTTGTTTTCTCCACGTATTAAAGATGAATAATTATTCCTGCATCTTTGAACAACTATGCAATATAGGAAGTTCTTCAGTCAGCATCCCCCAGTTAATGGCTACCATGGAAGAACAGTATCAAGTGTCTAATTAAACAACATCATTTACCTCTTTGGACAAGAGCAGAGTATCAAATGAAGGTAGGACTGACAGTATTGTGTACATGCTCAGCACAGACAGGTTTTTATTTTTCAATAGGTTATTATTAGAGGGAAGATGAAGAGTTTCTCTTCTCTTCTGCTTCCCCCTGCCCCAGTCTAGCTGTGCTGAGCTGCTCTGGGCCTGCAGACATGCACTTAGAGGAGCTGGAAGGCTCAGTGCTGACATGCTGCAATGCAGAGCAGCTCCTGCCTCTGCTGCATATCAACTTAAGTGATCAGCATACAACTGGCAGTAGAGAGTTCGGAAACATTTGTTTTACAGGCAGGGATGGTGACAGTGATGTTTCAGATCTCTAACCTGGATTCTCTGCAAGTGCACTTATGACAGCCAAGGAAATATTAAAGAAAATAAACCAATAAACCTACTTCCTCACCCCAGTCTAGCAAAAACATAGCATTGAACCCTCACCATCTTTTTAAAATACTCTTTTTTTAAATAGAGCCATGATCACTTCTAGTCTGGTACTACAGTGATTTTAGTAAGAACATTTAATGGATGTAAAGTGACTCATCCTTCACAGTGCAAGCTGTTTAAAAGCACTTGTCTGTATGTTTTTTATCACCTGTGAGACCTGACCAGCCCCAGTACCAAAGACACAAGTCTAGCCCTGACAGCATGGCACAGTGCCTGCACCACTCAGAGAGCAAATTGTCTAAGACTGCATTCGCTGCAGATGGAGATGACAGGCAAGTTGTATTACACAGCCAAAACAGTTATAACAACAAAGGTCATTTCTACCCTAGTCATGCCCCTTTTCAGTTTTGTTTTTGTCCAATAAACAGGAACTTACCACCTCCAGTAGCCAAGCAAAAACCTAAACCTATTTAGAAATAATATTAGTTCTCTACAAAGAAAATATGAAAACATTAGATTTCATTTATATTGGAAAATACGACAAAAACCCCAAATACATCAGATCACCAAAGCTTACAATAGCAAACTTTTTTCCCTGTGCTCTTCCCTTGTTTCCTAAAGATATCCCAAATTCAGCAGCTTACCTGATCTTGCAGAGACATAACAGGATTATTTTTGGTTGTATTGATATGTAGAACATGGTATTTGTTCTTTGCACAGAGATCATAGGCAATATTTGTGAAGGATGTGCTGGCAGTCTTGGGCACTCTGTTGTAAATAATCACCACATCATCTTCCTCATCCAGTGTTGCATCTTGTCGGGGACCATCTATTGTATGACGTTGCTCTATTTCTCTGACTTCATGCCTTGCAATAGCCCTTTCTGTTAAGGAAAAAAAAAAAAATTCAATGTCAGTGTCATCAGTTCTGAAGTTCAAACCTTAGAACATTATCTGGTGCAAAACAGATTCCTCAGCAATAAAGGAAACACTTGCTGAACTATGTATTTCTGACGTATCTGAACAAAACTTTATCAATTAAAGTGAATGAAAGACAATCCAACAGAGAACACAAAGCCTAGAAAACAATATGCTTAGGGAACACAGACCATACTCTATGACTCACACTGATGTCACTGGCTTTAGAGCCACCATCTCTAAAGGAAAGTCTACAATGCACTATGAAAATGGTGACACCCCTGGAATATCCCACATAATTTCTACAATATCCTTAGTTAAAAATTATAATGGAAGAAATAAACAATTTGAAGAACATGAGTCTTCTGGGAAATAGCAGAAATACCAACACCATAGAGACCATAGTCAACTAACTGTGCAGAAGCACTGTCACTCAGATGAAACTACTCCAGTTTTATTTCAATTGATACAAGCCCCAAGAGTAAAGCATTACAGAAATCATGGTGGCAAAAAAATCAATTAGTTTTGTTAATTTGAAGTTTGACAAGAGTAGAAACAAGAGGTGCTTACAAAAGAGGTAACATTAAGGTAAGTGATCTCTGAATATTGAAATACATCAAATATACCAAAAAGAAAGAAACATGGAAAGGCAACCTTTGAACAACACATTTTAGGAGAGTGAGTACTTTGGAAATGGTCCATCTTTTCTCTTATACAAAGGGCAATACTCAGAATAACTGAACATTGCTTCAAGTGCTAAAAGCTTATTTGGAAAATAAAACTCACAGTATTACAGCTTTTTCTTTGTTTTATGCAGCACAATATCAGATACACTGTGCTGACTGATATTCAGGTTTTTTTCTGCTCCAGGTAAGTATGTACTTTAATACCATTTGTAATACAGATATCAAAGCACTTTTTCTCATTCAATTATGGTGATATTGCCTTTAATAATGTATTCAAAGAAATCTGCATTTGTCAACAGTGTAAGCTGAAGTGGATATCACAAGAGTAACCTGTAATTCTGTGCATTAAGTTCTTTTACAGGGTATAGCTCTTTATGGATGACATACTTTTAACAGCAGCAGCTGCTCTTGACCTTTACTTCCCTTGACTCTTTAGCCCAGCTCCTTCTATTCTCTTTCACCAAATCTCTTTAATTATAACATAAAATCACTTTTAAAGCAGAATCATCAAGCTGTGAATAGCCTACCCAGTAATTCCACATAAATTGTCTTAAACCACAAACTTCCATCTGTCTGAAATGCTTCAAAGCTTAGACTCACTCACTCTCTCATATGCTCATATCTCACACCCCATAACTAAGTTACATCAGTATGAAAATGTTTGTAGGAAATGCTTATTGAGTATATCTCAATTTTCCACATGACATCTGTTGCTCCCCACTACATCAGTCACAGTTTTTGCTCCCTCCTTTCTCATTTGCTACCTCTCCCATCAATGCTGGCAAACGTCCTATTTTGGAAAGAGGCAACAGACTCAGGTTTCATCTCTCTGAAGAGGGCTATAACAAAATGGGGCTAGCAACCCTCCCCTTCCTGCCACTCACAGATTAGAGGAAGCATTAGGTAGGGAACATAGTTATCCACGTGGCTGCCCAAGGCTACATGGATACTGAATACCACCCAGAGAGGCTGAAATGAAACAAATTTAATTGGTATTTTCTACACCAGAGTAGTAGATCTAAGCTAGATTTGAACTATAGCTGCACAGAACCCCAGGGCTGTGAAGAAGCTGGCTGGCAGCTTCCTCTTTCACATCGAAGAGAAAAACATTTGTGAGAAAGGTACATGATTTGCAAGAGGATTGATGAGAAGTATTCCTCTAATGAGGTATTTTAAACTTGATGATTCAAGAATTAGTGTGATAAGGGCACTTTAAAGACCATGCATAAGATATAAAAGCTTCGTGATTGGATGCAATTAGCAGAAAGGCTATTACATCCAACCACCCTCAGCTTCCCATGGCAGGGAGAAAGCAAGAACTCGGGTAAGGAGCAGAATCTTCACAGACCTGAAGTATACACATAGTCCTGCTTTGTAAAGAAAAAAGAAAGCTTTAAATTTCCAACTAAACCAAAAACTGATCTTTAAGATGAAGCACTGAAATCACCTTTTTGAAATAACTGCAGTTAAAAAAAGCTGAAATGAAGGATATAAACTGCTGAGGTGCAAGGGAAGTTGTAGTGAGAAGCGGAGGAAGCACCTCTGAAGTGTCTAACCTGGTCAGCCATCCTAAGGGCCTATTTCATTCTAGTCTATGAGTAATACAGTAACGAAAATTGCATGTTTTGTAAAAGTGCACATTTTTTCCCAGTCACAAATTGTTTCCTGTGAAGTCAGGAAGCTCTTCTGATACTTACTGAAAAGTCATTTTAACCCTTAAAATTATGCATATAAATTTTATTTATTGATAAGATTAGTTAATTTATAATTTGGAGAGGGGAAGAGGTCCAGTAATGGTAATATACAGCTGGGAACAGTCTTTGGGTTACCTATGTAATCAGAAGTTAAAGAATTTGAGGACTAAATGGTTAATAGGCATTTGATTAACTACTTCATTTCCTCTTCTACAAGACTGAAATAATCTTGGAAGTAGAAGCCCTGTCATGTTTGAAAAATGAACAACACCTTTTAGAAATATGGTAGAAAATGCAATGTATGCTTTAAAGACATTTTACATGTGGAAGACAGGAAGGAGTATCTACTAAACATATTTTGTTAATGAAAAATCTCCTTAGATGACAGCCCTGCAAATATAACTTTGATTACAAGAACCTGTCTACATAAGATTGGACTGGTTTCACTAAAAAAAATTCTAAAAAAAATTTTTAAAAATTTTAAATTTAAGGATGGGTGATTTCTTTTCTCTGTTCCAGTGGACAAAATATCCTACATTCTCATTGCTTTCACCGCATTCTATTTAAATCTCATGTTGTAGGAATAACACCTATGCAAATTTATTAAGAACCAAATGCTTAAACAGGATTAAGATCATACACTCTAAATTTCACATTACATAATTACACCCATTAAAAAAGATATGCAGCATTTAAATAAGTGTTATTGAATACAAGACAGATTTTCATAAAACTATAATACAGAATAATTTTAAGGCGTAAGATACTCTGTCCCTCACTTTTTTATTATTGCTTGTTTAATTTCACTGTAATACACAATATAATTGCCATACCCTTGGGATAAACTCTGTTCTGCCATCTGCAGTTGTCCTGCAAGCAAACTTTCATAAACTGCAAAGACAGTTTGCACATAGGCAGTACCAATATGATCAGTGTAATAACAGTTGCTGAACTGATTATTTACCAGCAGATGATACTTACAGAAAGTCCTTAGCTGGCTGAAGTAGCTGCTTTGTAAACAGTAGAACAAGTTTGTTTTCTCACCTATTTGTCTATGTGTTCTTCTAAATCCACCTTTATCCTATTTCTGTAACTCAGCCTCTTGGCATGACTTACATTTCTTGAGCCATCCTCTTGTAGTAATAAACCACAAAATATCATGGCTAGCAACAAATTGGTTTGCTAGTCACACGCTACCAGAAAATAACATATAATGGGCAAGTTATGTCTTCTCCTTCAGCAGAAGCACTAACAGCAACATTTCATCCCTACAGCATCACCTCAAGGTCATTGCCCTTTCAAGTCAAAGCAGTTTCTCAACAAGCTCAAAAGTTACTAACAAGAAACACTTGGAGAAAAATTGACAGGCAAAGGATCTCAACTAATAAAATCACATGTGGAAATGCAGTGGACCCATACATACTTCTAAAAATATTTGAAAACCCAGCTGAACCATATTTACATAATTACAAAAACAAATCACCCAAATTAAAAAATATTTAAATAATTATAGAAACAAATTACTGGGATTATAAGCAGTTATTAGTCTACATTCCTTGCACATTCAAACAGATAAATGTCTTAAGTAAAACAAGCTTATTAGCATTTACTTCAAATCCAAGTGTTAACTGCATAACTGCATACAAAATCTTCCCAAAGAAAATAGCGTGTCACGGATTTTAACAACTTAAAGATTAACAAAACCAAACATTTCAAATTCCTCACATTTTTCACAGAAGCATAAGAACCTCCTGGGATTTCTGAACAAAGCAATCTATCAAAATTAGAAATTCTTCTTTACCCTCTAACTTAGCACTTACCACTCTTGATGAAAGACACATTTAGAGCTTTGCTGGCTGTCAAAATCAAGTTCAAGTAACTGGAAGAATAATTCAGAGCACACAGCTCTACTTTCTCAAACTATGTTCGTTGCCCTCTACATCTATTTTCCTGCTGTATGTATCTACAGATATTATTTAGGCTCTCTGTTCAATGTGTTTTACGTGCCTGCCATGCTTCACTGTGAAAGCTCCCACTCAGATGAGGAAAGACTCAGTCTTAAAATAAATTTTAGCTCAGAAACCTTCAAGTGTTGCCCAGCAGAAGAAAAAGACATTGATTCAAACTTCAGTCACGCTGGCTTGATGCGAAGGAGCTGGACAGCTAGTCTTGATAGCACCACCCCTGAGCAAACTGTTGTTGTTTGTCTACACTACTGGATGCCACACTAAACCAATAAACAGGTCTCTTCCAGTTGGGAACAACTCTGAAGCCAGCTGACTTGGTGTCTCAGCTTTCTTTCCACTGTGCTCCCAGGCCAATTAGGCAAGCAGCTGGTAGCCTGAGGCACTGAGCAGCTCTCAAGCTGTTTCCCTGCCCAAAAGCTGCGTTAAACATGATTGGCCTAAATACTGAACCCCAGCAGGTCTGCAAACCTGCTCACTATGGACTCCATTCTCCTTTGATGAAGAATGAAAACTCAATAACAGCTTAAAACCAAATCATAATTCTGTGGCAAAGTTAACGTTCTGAATAATTTTCAACACCCACCATATAAACACAGCCTTCATCTGTCACTGAAATGTGGTCTCCTCTGGGAGCTGTTCAGCAGCACGTGACTTACAAACCAGAGTGCAGCTGTACGTAGATATCAGTATTTCAGGGACAGAGAGAAAAAGAGAAAGAATCAATGGTGCTATGACAATTTATGGCCATGGACAACTTATGTGTCACTATACCCAATTAAATCTGAAGGAAAAATATAGATTGAATTTTTAAAAAGTGCCTAGAAGTTAAATTTGTGTAAGGTATCAGTATTAACGTACCAACTTTTTCAAAGACCTTTACAACTCTCTTCTGCTCTGGTTTTGAGTCCTACTAAGAGCAGAACCACCATGAGTTCTCTAGAAACTTCATGAATTGAAGACCAACATATATTTGTGGGCAAAAATGATAAAAGGGACTTCTAAGAAACAAAGCTGCAATTTCATTTAATTTTTTTCAGTCATGCAGCAAGAACACTGGTATCTAAGCAGCAGCCCACTGCCCTTAGACAGAGGGTAGATAGTCCTACTGCATTCCCAGTCCCTCACACACACTTCCACCAATCACTTCACAGCCTCAGAAACTTGGCTAACAATGACACCACTCAGGGAATTATACTTGCAGAAAGCACTGCTACTGTCTTATGCAGTTAAGAGTAACTTGGACCTTTTGCTTTCTTCTTTACTTAGGTATTTATTTGTGTAGTAACTAAAAACGTCTTAACCCTTAAGGTATTTTAGTACTTTGCATTTTAGACAAAAAAGACTGTTGGTCTCATTTGCAAGTCTACCTGTCCTAAACAGCCTATGACATATCTGCTAAGATATGTTTAATTTAACATTTTCCTTTAAAAATCTTCCAGTTCAGGACAGCCTTAGCACATATGTGCTCTGAACCCAGTTCTGACCTATTGCAAGCAAAGATCATATGCAAAGCACAAACCAGGATGAAAACAGAGTACAAGGCTTAAAATAATACCAGAAAAGTAATTTAAAGTGTTTTTTTTCAGTCCAGTGAAAACCCCATGTTTTCTTCCCCTTCTATGAATTCAGCTGCCTTAGCAGCAAGAGATTCTATTGACTAATTTTAGAAATTTTATCCCAGCTTGTTTCTTTTCCAGTAATGCATGAAAAGAAATAGGTATAAAAGATATTTTGTAATAAGCCCCAGTAGTTTAGTGACCAAGTAGAAGTCACTAATATCGCCAAAACATTTTCTTTTGTAGTGGTTAATGCACTTCCAGAACTGAAGGAAAAGACTGTTCTGCACTTCAGAACTGTCCAGACAGAAGAGAATTGTTTTCCAACTCCAAACTTTAAACTCCAACAAATGCTTCCTGGAACTAGTTAAAAGAAAAAATAACCCCCCTTAGAAATCCCAATACAGACTACCAAGTAGGCACTGAGATTGTTAACTGAAATCTAATGCAGCAGCTCCTTGAAAATTAGAAGTAGCAATTCTGAAAAGCCTGCTATAGTTCCACTGGCATTTGATATCTGTCACTTTATTTCAAGACAGCATTTTTGCCAGGACTTTATTTTGAACATGTAAGTAGAAGCATACTGATTAGTGAATAATACTGTCAAGGCTTTGATTTTTAACTGAAAGACAAAAGGTTCATCCTTTACAATGAAGTCACCATCCTACATGTACATCCAACCTGGTTTGAACATCAGAGCCTGCATTTCTCATTTTTCTGCAAGTTTTGTTAAGGAAGAGAGATTAGGGTCTAAGTACTTGCTCCGTCTATACTTTTTTTTTAAGACTACAGTTAACATACAGCCTTATATATTTTTCTTCCAGCATTTCAGTGTATGAAATATCTTAATTAAAGACTATGTTGTGGCTCTTTGGGGATTTAAGACTAGGCATACCATGCATGTACTATTAAGCCAACCTGCCTCTTAGTAATATGTAGGACAGGTAAGGGCCTCTATCTCAAATTGTTCCACGAAGGGCAAACGTAGACAAAATCCCATGGGAAGTTAGATATCAGATGAATTGCATATATACATCAAAGTTTAGGTATCCCACCAAGCATGGTTATTCCCAGAAATAATACAGCTTATAGCAAATACTTAGGTAAAACAGCACCCAATAAACCAGAAAAAATTAGAAGACTTAATTCCACCAAATATGAAATTTTTAAAAATTTGTAAATGCTTTAAAACAAAAGGTGCATAGTTAAAACACATCTTCAGCTCTAACTACAGCATCACTGTTGACTCCTGAATACTGCACATAATGCTAACTATAAAGTTAGGTAAAAATCTACAGAAGCAAAATATTTAGGCACCATGATGTAGTAGTATATTTAAAAATAAGCATGTCAAGCAGCTCCACAAGCTTTCCAACTTCAGACTTATCTGTTTTGCTTGACCCAAGTGTTGACTTCAAGTTGATGAATTAGCATGAGAACAAACACAACAGTCACCATTCATCTTTGTTTTCTCCCAGTCACTTGCAATTCCTTGTTTCTTTAGGACAAGTAAGCAGATAGCTGTAAAGAGAAGGATGCAATCACACAAGGAAAAGTTTGTGGCTTTTCAGAATGCCAAAACTGTCAGTAAACAGTTATGAAGCACTGTGACTATGATAAGAGCAAAGAAAAATAAGCTGCAAACCAGAGATTTGTTCTCTAAATAATAAACCTCAGCTGAGTATATTAAACAGCAGAGTTTCCTCTTATTTAAAGTGCCTTAATATCTTAAGTCTCCAGTGTTAGCAAGAAAAGTTAATGGAACTGTTTTGTACACAAATACAGTTGTCATAAGCATTCCACTAAACTAATATGCTTGCCACTCCAAGAAAAATCTAATTCAAATGGTGAAAAAAAGCAAGATCAATATAGAGTGTCTGACTCTATTTAGTAAGGCAGCCTGGAGACTGGTGCTTATTTATATATGTTATTTACATTATTACATTAATTTTCTGCAGCCATATAGTTATCAACATTTTAAAAGGGGATTGACTAGCAAAAGAAATCACTAAACTAGATGTTAAAATCATTGAAAAACCTACATATAAGGATAATGCTGCATTCTAGTAAGTTACCATCAGGTTTAATAAAACTAATTGCTAAGATATACTGTTATTTGCAACATATTGCACTTATACCCCTGCTTGTCTTCACACATTTTGGCTAAACTAACTTAATCTGGAAAACAAGCTATTGCCATCTGGTCTAACAGCCAAAAAAAGGAAAACAGCAAACAGCACTGCCTTCTGATCAGAACGGCAGCTGACGTAGTTAAGGTAGAAGAGCTAAACATTTTACTAGGAATCTTAGGAAGTCAGAGTACCAAGAATAACCTTACAAGCACCAACAGACAGAGCGTGATATTTGCTGAATTGACTCTGGCTATGTATAGATTAAGCATTTACAGCGATAAACATGATTTTTAACCTTAATGTTGTTATAGGAGCTTGTGTAAAACAGAAGTTTTGAAAGAAGTTTTAAAAAAACAGAAATGAGCCTGCGTGCTGCATGAGCCCCACAGTTGTTAAGTCATTACAGAATTAATTTCATTTTGAAAATACTAATTAGATAAGCTCTTGATTATATTTTCTGTTTTCTTTATGGAAACCATTTATCTTGGTCTTAGCTTCATTTAAGAACTTCAATTTAATTCTATACCCTTGTTGCTTTGTACATAAATCAGAAGTAAGTTTTATTTTTCCCTCAAAAATGTAAATTGTTAATCAAGATATTTGCTACTTCATGTACCTAAAATATCAACATGAATAAAAAATACTGCTTTATCTTTTTTTTCCAATCTAAGGTTTGCAGCCTAAAGACCTCATCTGCAATGGAGATCAAAAAGATAAGCATGAATAAAGATAAGTTCTAACAATATATAGACTACTTTAAAATTACATTTCAGTAACATCAAAGCCAATTTAAGTAAACGAACATACAAAAGCCCCTCTATTTTAATTAAATGCTGGAATTACAACAAATACTAAATTAAAACATTTTCATTATCTCTGGACAACTCTTCTTCCTGTACCCTTCTTCACTCCACACCTAAGTCCAAGTTATTCTCAGGAAGAACTAGGAATAAAAATACAGGCAGTATCAACCTGGTTCCTTTACAAACAAAATAATAATCACCTGCTTTAAGGGGAGCCCTTCCCTTTTGACTTTCAGAGGATTCAAAGGAGGAGAGGCCCTGTGGACTCAAGGAGTCCACAGAGGGAACATGACAGAGTCCTCTCAACACGTACCCTCCCTGGCCCTACTCTGGGAGTTCAGCTGGACTTTCAGGAGAGAAGCCCACATGAAATCCTCAATACGAGTTTGAAACCATGCATTATAGAACATTTGTAACACAACCAGCAGCCAATGCAAGCCTTCCACAACCACATTCTCCATGCTAAGAAACAGTGGCAATCATATTTCAAATACTTGCATGTCAACGTCACTACTATAAATCTCTTTGCAGCAGACATTGATAAGCAAAATCAAAATTAAACAGGCAAAAGCTTGACCTCATTTCATGTCAGTGTGATATGGAGCTCCTTGTCCTTGGTAAAAACTGAAACAGTCCAGGCTAGTGATGTGTACAGTAAGGTGGTTTTGTACAAAAAACTTCCCTCTGGCAGGAGAGCCAGCTGGCTCATTGAAAGCCTCTTGGTGTTAATCCTGATTTAGACTGGATTAAGCTTTTTAATTAAAAAGAATTCTTTTTCCTACAGCATGAGAAATATTCTGGTCTTCTCCCAAATCTTTTTTTTTTCAACAAGAAGGAGTATTTGATGAAAATTTGTCCAGAACAAAAGGGCAAACAATTCCTTCAACTGCATCTCAGGAAGCTGTTACAAAAAGCTACATAAAATTCCAGCCCCTTGCTCAGTACTTTGTTCCCACAGCAGTATGGGATACAACAGAGTTGTACTCCTCAAACTCTACCAAAGCTTCCTGACCACAGTACAGCATAACTATTCATTATCAGAAGACATACCACCACTGAACTTACTAAAAGTCAGAACTGCTGAATGTTATGCTGGGTAAGGCAGTGCCACTGAAATAAAAGTCAAAAAGAATTCCCCCAGTAAATCCAGAGAAAAAGAGGAATCAAGATCCTCTTTTGGTATTTCAAATTCATTAAAATCCTCATTTTATGACAACAAGTTGATTTAGCTTTATATACTATTTTGTTAGCAGTCAGAATTGCATAGTATGCCAAGAGTTGACTGGTCTTGAGAAAAAAATCAAACCACCCCATATCAAACACTAGGAACACCCACATATTTGGTCAGATTATCTTTTGCAGACATTAAGACTTTCAGTTGTCAGATTTTATTTTATACAGCAAAGTAATCTGCTTCCAACAATAGTCAATAGGCTAAAATCTAGCATTAACCCATTTCTAATAATGCTGAAACCTGCAGAGCTCTATAAGCAATAATCCTTTTGCTGCCATTGAGAGAGGAAGTGTTTTGAACTGTCAATACTGAGGCACTGATGATATTTGAACTTGATTTTAAAGAAATATGACACGGTCAGCACGGCTATGAATAACAACACCAAAACTCTATTTTAAAGAAAAGGCTTGTGGAAACTTCACAGTCTGAGTTCCCAAAGATGCTGTGACATTGAGAAGTCTGTGTCCTCACCAGAGGTGCAGGTAGTGGTCTGAACTCAGCTTTCCCCAGAGAAGCTGTACAGCCCTAACATTTCCTTTCTATGTCAGTATGAAAACTACTGAATTAATCTAAAATATCTCATCTCTGGTCTTCACATCTCCATTCATGAACCTGAATTCTCCTGAGGTGCTTTTGGTTTAAGTCTCCAGTGACCATCGATGGTTTCCATATATACAACTCAAATTTCTCTTGCTGTTGCATTAAGTCTCCATCCTCAAATTCCATAAGCCTCAATTACTATTTTTGCATATATGAATAGTAAGGTTCAAAAGTTCATTTTTATGTTAACAAGCAGCAACCATGTAAGGAAATATATATATGTATATGCATATATATATATATATATATATATATTTGCTGGTAATCCAAATAAAGCATGCATGAAAAAACACACAAGTCTTCTCTTCTGCTATATGAAATGGAAGTTACTACTTCAGAATTTTAAATCAGAAAGATATTTTAATCCAAGCCATTACTAGGAGGAGGGGCTACAAAAGCACTACTATAAACTTCTGTGGGAGGATACACTGATTGATAAAACTTTTTGTAAGAAATGCATTATTTATCTGGAATACTTCAAAGCAAAAAATGCTACAGGTGAATTCTGATGACACATCACCTTCCAGACACGTGTTAAAATAGTGAAGTTGCTCTTCAGACTGAGTGAGCAGAGGGAAACATGAAAAGGACTTCTTTGTCATGATACAGACCCTCTGGCAACGTTGCTACACATGGAATAAAATAACATAAAATAAAGTTTGAAAACAAATAAATGGAAATAAAATAAATTGAACTTTGACTCACGATACTCCGCAAATTTAATGGCAGGGGTTAAAAAGGGAACTACCCATGTGACAACAATGCCCAGAAGACATCATATTATGGTAGGAATAATTCCTACACAAGTTTGGGCAAAAAAGAAGGAGGGAAAGTCAAGAGGCAATAGCCCTCTATAGTATGACGTGGTGCAAACATAGCTCCATGATGAGTAAACACTGAAAATGTGCATACTCTCATCCTTCAGCTCCTCAGTTACTGTTCTATATCTACTTCATAATTTTTATCTTCTTTTCCAACTCACAGTTTATCCTTAAAAAGGCAGAAACACTGTGGCTGTATGTAAGTTGTAAACAACAACCTCCCTTGCTTATATTAAAATAACTCATTACTTCTACGTTCCTAGATTAAAGTAACTTCACTTAGATTCCAAACAGCCACCTCAAAATATTTTCACACCTCTTCTGACACCTAGTTCATACCAACTTACCTTCTTCTCAGGAAAGATCTCTTGGGCCGACATCAATATGCAGGATTAAAATTGACTCGGTAAAAATTCTCACTCCGTTTCATAGACACACTACCAATGACAAAATGGGTCACTTTTCATCAGAAGGAAATTCTGTATCTAAATTGTTGTAGATCAGGAATTCACATCTCTGTACACTACCAGCCTATGATCAATTGAGAAGATAAGAGAACTCTCAAGTAGGATACAGGGCCATACTGCACTACATGTATATAGCTATTTTTTCAGCAAAACTATGTCAAATTTAAGAGTTTATTCTGTACAAGTGGTCTCCCCTCTATGTTCCCTAATGTGAACATATTATCCCAATGGTAACCTGGTTAAAGTAGCAGCCATTTATTCCAGAGGATATGGAAAAGGCCCCTCCCTGTAGTCAATGTCACAAGACTGCAGGTAGTAGAAATTTCACTTGACTTTACATGCAGCACTTGAAAAGTATCTGAAACTTCAGAAATTTTGTACGTCCCATAAATTATTTTAACCTGTTCTTCTGGTTAAATTGTACCACTGGAGGCACGATTTCTGTAATATATTCACTTCTAAAAACTGTATTTACAATTGTACAGAGTAAGTTCTATTTCAAAATACGTTTCCTGTTGCACGAAAAAGCACTGAGCTACCACAGCTCTCTCCTGCTTTTTTGACTTCCAGCTGCTCAGAGGGGGGAAAAAGAGTTGGTTTAGGTATCGTGAGGTTTTGTTTTGAACTCATGCCTCTCCACACCTTAGAAGCAAAGGAGTTTCACGCTGCTCCTCTCCAGCAGGAGAAGGTGACAGCATCAGAACTCGGCAGTGTGCGGCCATCAGAAGGAGGCTGGGCTGTGACTGCAGCAGGGTAATTGACACAAGCTCAATGGCGCTGTCTGAGCCCTGGGAGGCAGACTGGCTGTCTCTGCACATCTGGTGTGGATATGAGCATTTGAGAACAATCCCTGCTTTCAGCCCAGACACGAACTTATCCACTATATTCAAAAGAGCAGCTGAATCCAATGGCTTTCATTTTCCAAAATGATAGAGACACACTCCCTCCTCATGACTGCAAATGTGACTAGATCCAACTTCTGAACTTGAGATGGAATACTCCCAGCTCCTCCATGAAGGGCCCTCCTGTGCAAAGCACACAGCCACAGGAGGCAAACCATTGGAAGTCAGCTTGCTTGAGAACCACTCTGAATTGATAACAACTGAGCTGCAAAAATCCATAAATTCACATTCATGCCACTAAAACAACTGCAACAAACTGTCTTGGTGAAAGGAAATTCTCCATGGATATGGAAACATTTTTTGTTCAGGAAGTGAGAGCTCTTAATAATAATTATTTAGGCTCTTACAAAGCTAAACCTCACTAGGCTGAGCACAGTTCTGCCTCTCAGAAGCACTTTCAGCCCAATTTGGAAGTCACAGACAGCATCCTGGCTCATTTAACACACAATACAGTTGTCTTTAAATTAGTCCTAAACTGATAAATATTAAAATGATTCACCATGTTAATTTTACTATTCAGATTATCATTGCATGTGGAAGCAGGAAACTCTGAGGCAGTACAGGTATTTTAAGGTAACTCGATTGCAAAGCTTATAAAGAAAAGCAACAATAATTTACCATTTCTCACAAAACAGTTTGGGCTTAAGGAAGCCTTTAAAGGTCCTCTAGTCCAACTCCCCTGCAATGATTTAGTCAGTTGTGCAAAAATCAAGATTGATGTGATGAAGAGCATGAATAACACAGTTAAGGTTTTTGCTATTTGCTGTCTTGTTTTCTTACCATACAGGAACGTGTGGTTCCCATTACCAAGTCCTTCTCCCCAGCTGGGAAGGGTGGAAATTCTCCCTGTAAAATATAAGCTGACACACATCTTTCAAAAGCTAGTGTTTTAACAGTTTTATCAATTAGTCTAATTCACCTGAGTACTCAGAATTAAAACTATAACTGTTAAAATAAATTCTCTTTAATCTAGTCCTCACTAGCTGAGAAGCACACTGCAGAGATCACAGAAGTTTGCAACTAAGAAACATTTCGGCTATTTTCCTGTTTCTGCTGCCTATCTGAATTTAAGGATTCATTTTATTTTACTGTAGTAGTACAACTATGCAAACCTTTCTTTGAAAAAATACTGTCACTAGAAAGATGAGCCCTATCTTTGCTAATTAGTGGGAATTTTTGCATCAAGGAAGCAGTCTTGAAAATTAGTTCTGTGTCTTCAAAATTATATAATGTACTCATTTAAGAAAATAATTAGTATGTACAACAATCACTTGAAAACCTATCTCCTGCTATAGGACATTTCCATTGGGCAGCAATCTGGACTGCATTATAAGACACTATTATAAATGAACAGATGGAAATCATAAACTGATATTTAGCTACAGATTTCCTGTCAGAAACTTATATAAAAAGAAGAGAAGGAAATATGCTTAACATTTTCCATTAGCCAACATCAAATCAGTGAAAAAAACAGAGGCAACCATGTAATGCCTATGAAACAGCAATCTATTTTAATCCATATCTTTTCGTGTCCCTTACATATCAGATAATCTTATTTATGCCTATGTTTTTATCCTCAGGCACACAATACAGGATCAAAACCAATAAACTACCCATGAAAGAACACACACATTTCAGTTACAGTTAAAAATTAAGTCTTCTCAGGTCTGAATTTTTACTTTTGGCTGAAAATCAGTAGAAGCCGTTGAAGCGCCAGAGCTTCACAGGTTTGTCAGAACTGATTATCGTATGACAGGCCAAAAATTTATTAAACTTTCCCATTATAAGCTGTAATGAACTATCTTGGCTAGAATAGTAAACCCATTGTTTATATCATTCAGATATGAAAGAAATTCAAGTTGCAAAGATTAAGGCATATAACACCAAATAAGTATGAAAATAAATTGCTCCCTTTGTTAAAGGACAAAGTAATATCAGCTGTTGCAATCAATACGACTGTTTAGAAACACAGTATTGTCTTGGATTACCCTTAATCAGAACCTTCTGCTTCATTCCCAGGGCTTAAAAAGAAAAGTAAATATTAATGCTATTAAAACACAATACAGAGATCATCAGTTGCTGAACATGCCATCCAAGAGGAATGGGGAGTATGGGGGGTAAGGTATAGATGTCATCTGGGTCATAGGAGCTGTATTTCACAACTGATAAAATTGATAACTTCAGCTATCCAAACCCTAAAAAAATCTCCAAAATATTATTTCATAAAACTTCAGAACACATTAAATACCACATCAATGTTTCCTTTTGCATGTAAGTCAACAGTAGTGTGAATTTTAGCCTGCACATCAACTGAATCTGCTCTTTTCTTCATGGATTTCCCGATGAAAGCTTGTAATGTTCTTATTCTACACATTCAGGTTCTTTAATTTCATTTTTCTTTCTGCACAAACACAATACAAGCAAAGTAACATACAGACTTCCTTCTGTTCTAATGGTCTTAAAGACAAACCAACTGTCAAGATCACCAATGACCTCCACAAGGATTTGGATATTGGAGTGCCTTACTATTAATTACTCCAGGCTAATAACAGGGCTTCAGGCACAACCAAGACAACACACTTAATTCTCCATTTCATGTGGTGAATTCATGAGGTCAAACTGCATTAAACATGGGGAGGAAGGAAAAAATTAGAAAGAAAAAATAATGTCTAGGTTGGCTATCAATTAGAATATGTTGTGTTATTCCACACTCCACTAAAGAGCCAACACTGAATCCAGAATTTCTTATTTGCAGATAAATTCACACACAGTTGCATAAATGTTCAAAAAGTCCATTTTTATTTACTGAGAGCTGGGAATGGTCTACACAAAGTAAACCTGGCAGCTCACAGCTATCTCAAACTTACCCTTGGGAAGGGCACCAGAATTCTGCAGTATTTGTCTGGACACAGCTAATAAGCCTAGTCATTCATAATTAACAATGTTCTCCTTTTATTTTACATTATGCAACTGAGTAGGAACTTGTCTGTTAACCCAAACTGGAGAGAAGGAGTCTGAAGGTTTGCTGAAAACCACCATTAAAACACAACCACAGGTCTAGTCAGTGAAGTTACAATAAAAGTAGCCATAAAAAAAAAAAAAAAAAAAAAACCAAAACACCACAAACCCACTAAAAAAGGAGGGAAATAATCTTAGGGAGTAAAAGAATATACCCCTGTATACTACAATGAAAGAACAGGCATACCCCTGATGGTTAACCAAATGCACTGGAAATAAAGTAATGGTACTTACAAACAAACAAACAAACAAACAAACAATCCAGCAGTTTCAAAAGCTTTCATAAGTTTTTTTAGGTAACTTTTAATAGGCTTGAATAGGAACACTCTGAGGCCAGAAAGCAGTGAGCCTGAGGATCCCATCTTCCAACCATTAGGCTTATGCAATGTACTGCCTCAGCCTTTTTTGTATGGCTGCTTTATCCAAGAATAAACACAAATATTGCTTTATAAAGCCGCAGGAATTTGAGGGAGAATGGACATGTGGCTTTGTCTATCAGAAGAATGATAGTCTTCATCTATCTTTTTATACATCAGGCAGTTGAGATAACATCAGGTCCTGTCCTAATGGATTTTGTTTTACGATCTTCCAGCTCTGAGGTAATATAACATGACATACAAAAGGCTTGTGAACTGGCTGAGAACACTGGGGACATCACTTCATCTCCCCTTAAACTCCCTCCAAGCACAAACTTCTGCTCTACAGAACATACCTATTATTATAGAATGACTCAAGGTATTTCTTTGTCCATTTATTAGATACTGAATAGGAACCAAGAATAGAGAGCTGCTGGTCTACTCAGAGAAAGTTTACTAGCATGCAGCAATGCTAGTGAATCCAACTGAGGAACCAGAGGGTCATTCAATACACTTGGTATTTGTGCTGGCAGACACAAATAACAGTAAACAAGTTATTTGATTGCAGACCTGTAAACTAAAGGGGAAGAATATATCATCCAATTCCTTTCTTCTCAAAGCTCTGCCACTGGGAGGACAGAGCACTTATATCTTGTAGGGGAGAAAGGACCTAGTACTCAATTGCAGTACACCCTAAAACAAATCCCAAACAAAAAACACCACCCAAAGTAACTCCCTGCCACCAACACCAAAAACCGCTGATCAGTACATGATTATGCCAAGTACTTTGTAATAAAGTTCACAGTTGTGAGTTATCAGCTATGATGGCCCTACTTGTGCTCTGTTCACAGCTATCAGTGTCTTCCCAAACACACCTTGTCACCCCTCCTGGTGTCATTTTAAGCACCAAACCTGCAGCTGTTCAGTTTCCAGTGTCAGCTCTCCCCAGCACTTCCTAAACCCTCTGAAGCTCCTATTCCTCTGTCTTAAACACACCCAAATGTTAAGATGCCCACATACAAGCTGCTGTTGACTAGTTTCCATTAACAACTAAAAATAAAGTAACAGGAATAAAGCTAAACATTTAGGGATAGAAACACTATTAGTCTGATCTAAGAAAATCCACATTTATCAACTGATGCAGAAGCAGTCTCCAGATTAAGACAACAGGAATTGAAAGACAATTCCCCCTAGGCCAATCACACCCACAGAAAATAACAAAAATTATGTTTTTATTTCAGTTAAGAGAAGAATTTTGTTCTACTTTGCATTTAACAGATTTTCTCCCTTAGCCAAAATTTGCTACCTCAACTTTAATCTATTAGTTTATTCTGCTTTAAAACCCAGCAGGAAAATTAAACCCCTTCAAGCTGTCCCCTGTCTCCTGATAGCGGAGGAAACACTGGGAGAGATTATAAAATGGAATCACACTGAAAAAATCGCAATAACCACAACAATATTAATAAAAGCGTACAAAAGAGTGTTTTACCCCCAAAAGGGGATTGATTCACCACAGAACAACCAAAAACGCCTCCTGCAGACAGCAGCCGGTGTGGTTTCCCGAAGGCAAAACGGTGACTGGCCCTGTGCTGGGCCTGCGGTACATGGGAAAACAAAGGCTTCCCCCAGCCCCCGAACAGCGGGAAAAGAGGGACAAGGCAGAACCTGGGGGGACCTGACAGGGCTCTGAACCAAGTCAGCTGTGGCTCCTCCTGGGCCTGGCTTCGTGGGAGCGGGACCGGAGCGTTCGGCGCCCCGGCTGCAGCAGCTGCGCCTTGGGCCGCACTCGGCTCCGCTGGGCTCCGTGCCGCCCGCTCGCTCTTCTCTTTCTGGGAGCCACAGCTTGGGCTCGCCGGCGCTGTCTTTCAGCACCAAACCACAAAACCTGCAGCTCACAGGAACTGAAAAAGGAGCCACCAGTATGAAGAGGTGCTTGATCCGCCAAGCTGACCCCAAAGCCGGCACAGCCCTCCCTCGCTCCAGCCCGACCTTTCCGCTTGCAGCTGCCTCCTGCTGACACCCCAGCTAGGGAATTGAACAGCGCTACAACTCCAGCCCTTCTCTGGAAGGACAGGGACAATAATGTCCCACAACATACTGACCTCTGCTAATTCATATACACTTCCTGAAAAAAAAAAATAAATCTCACTTGCACCCTGAAGAAGCTGTGAACACTAGACAAACAAATCACTTGGAAGTATTTATTTTTAAACGCTTATATATGTCAAGGTCTAGATAATGACTGCTGTGGCAAGTGAAACAACTCGGGTTTGTTTCAGTTGCATTTGTTTTCTGCTCCATGCTGTATTTTTAGAGATTCATCTCTCAATCCAAGTTAGTCATATGAATTTTTATACCTATATTTTGCTACAGAAAAAAAAAGAGAATGAAAATTTCTTTTGCAGAATAAAACATTAATATAGCAACATGCAGATGACTAATATACAGGCTAGGTGCATGAAATGGCTTCTACTTCAATCATCACTTCCCTATTCAACTACTCTGTAAAATGAAACCAACCCTTGACTGACAAAAAATACAAAAATGTCAAATTGAAAGATTTTTTCAAGTTCCAGACATGTAATATTCTGCTGCTCATACTGGTGGTCTATGATCATGCAACACAGATACAGCATACTTATGCAAATGAAACTTACGCTAAGGGATCAATTTCTCCATTCTTGAAGTGCAGAGACCCAGCAGAATATCTTATAGCACCAAATCAGAACTTCCTTTGGTGGAAAAAATGTTGTCAGTAAAAAAAAAAAATTAAATATGCTCATGTATATTTGAAAGAATGTGTTTGAGACACTAGAATTCTGATTTCAAAGTAAAAATAATCACTCTTCTTGTCTCTCTCAAGGAGAGCCCGTTGTCAATATGTATTTTGGAAGCAACTATTGTATATCAGCTTGCAATGCTCTTCCCAGCACTGAATGAATGCAAAAGTTCCCAACAGTGAACTGTTAATTCATGTCCTTTCAGAAAGAATCTGGACAATTAAAACACTGTTGCAGCTTCTCAAAACAGAGTACACCATCAAATTCTAATTATATAACTTCAGCTAATATGTATACTTTGTACACCAGTCTAACTCTCTGTAAAATCAAACCCAAAATGAAGCTGGTCATTAAACCTGTGCTTTACTACCAGAGTGTCTGCTTCCTTTGAAGTATTTACAGTAGAGGTGATAACAGATGTCTCCTGCTTTTGTTTAGATTTCCTAAAATTCCAGATGCCAGTGCAGTATTTGTCAACTCCTTTGGCCTCTGGATTACTGTACAGAAGAGCTCAGGCAGACACAGCAGAGCCTGAAAAGTGCCATCCCTTAACAGGGATGAGGAAAAGGCCATGTGTCTGGTCCTCCTCAGCCCTACATCCCACCTCAGGTTTGTGACAAGAGGCTATCTCCATCAGTGGCTGAAGCCAGTATGGTAAACCACAAACAGGTGACAGGGTTTACAATGAAGACACAGCAAAGAGCTGAAGGAAACTGAGGACTGATGCACATTTTCAATGGCTGTATGGAAATATAGCAAAATTCACCTCCCAGGGACAAAGAGTAATTCTCAGTTTGATCTTGAAATTTTTGCTTCATCTGAAAAGCTATGCTATAGATTCTGGGAGAAAGGCATTTTATCTAAATTCTCTGATGTTATGGAAATGTCATAGTC
Source organism: Certhia americana (assembly GCA_018697195.1). Classification (NCBI taxonomy): domain Eukaryota; kingdom Metazoa; phylum Chordata; class Aves; order Passeriformes; family Certhiidae; genus Certhia; species Certhia americana. The sequence continues at coordinate 15,655,547 of CM031864.1, read as the reverse complement.
ATTTCAACTAAGAAGAAAAGGTTAGGATGGCAAAAGCCAGACAACTATTTGTTTTGCATAAAGGCAATTGAAAGAAAAATTGGTATTTTCTCAGTAAATTCATGGGCTTTAATCAAACAGTTGACAGGAATAAAGTCACTATATATAGATGAATATTACAAAGAGAAAGCAAGTTATCATTGTTATGCTATTACTGGTATCAGTTTCTTTTTTTCCCCTACAATTGTACACACAGGCAAGCTATTTATCTAAAAGAAAATGAATTGTGCAAGGTTACTGCAGAATAAAAAGTGCAGTCCGGTGGTCTGTGTTTTAACACTAATAACGAATGGCTTACCTCAGTGAGAAGCTGATAGAAAACTGGTTTCTACTTGTATGAACCAAGTTCAGGGACAGAATTGCTTCATACAGTTTGAGTATGATTTTTATGACAATTAAAAGCTAGGAGACAGTTGAGAGTACTGCATTAACTGAGACCTGATTCTAAGACCACAGGAACAGTGCTGAAATTTCAAAGCAGGCCCAGCAGCACCATTATGGGCACGGCTAGTGCTAAGGGCTGAAAGAGGCTGTCACAGAAGCAGGAACGTGATCCTTTGGGGTTTTTTTAGTCTTACTTCTTTTTCCTATAGTCTCATCTTTCTCACTTTTCCATTCTACTTCCCTGTGCTCTGCCACATCATCTTTTGGCCAAAGCACTCCATAGGAGCCAATACATATTTCTTTTATCACAAAATCTCAATCTCCTCCTGATTCCAGAAAGTTGAATGCTAACTTTTGGATTGCCAATTATTAAAACAATGAAATACCCGACACTCTTGGAATATGAAGAGAGAAAACCCAACCAAAACACAAATAACTAATCCACCATAAAAAAACGCCACCAAAATTACATAGCCAATACAGGTTGCCTGTGACTGACGTTTTCTTTTTAATTAAGTGTCACAAATTATTTTCTTATGCCTCCCTTCATAATTTTTTGTACAAAATACCATTAAAAAGAACAGAGGTAGCAAACAAATGAGGTCTGGCATCACCTTGTCTAAAAGTAACTATTTCTACCCCTATATATATATATTTCTCTATTCCTCTCAACTTTAAAACAACAACCAGAAAAAAAATAAAAAGCCAAAAAAACCCACCACCCACACAAAAAACCCCAACTAAACAAAAGAACACTCGCTTCCTTTAGGACGCAAGTAAAAAGTCTTCAACGATCTTTATAAGCACCTGTTACTTTTTGGTTCCAAAGAAAAAGTGGTACCAAACTAGCAGAAGAGAATTATGACTCCATGAACAGCTAAAAATGGAAAGTAATCCTCTAAATTAAAAAGGTTGAGGAAGATTAGGGAAAGTTCAGGTCAGATTTATGTCTAGAGAGCTAGCAATAGGAACAAGTTATAAAATATCAATCTATAAAACATCGTAAAAGAACATTTAATATAGAACTTGTAGTAGGATAGTTAATGTCAGTTTTCACCATGACAGCAGCTTGTAGTTTAAACTAGTTGTTAAATTTGTGTTACAGACATGCACACAGTAAAAATTAAAGTCCTGCCCTTTTCCAAATGTTAAGAACAAGTACTTGATTAACATTATGTAAATGTATTCCTATTTTGATCATGACCAAGCAGAAAATGTTCATTAAGATGCAAACACAATATGCTGAGAAATTATCAGTCCACCCCTTTTGCAAATTATTTATCAGGAGTCAGGCACTACATTAACACAAATTTCTGTGACAATAAATACAAATAGATCTGAAGCTTAATGTGGGATGAAATGATAAGAACGCTCACATTTTGAGTATTTTTAAATGTGTAACTTTAATACACTGCTACATGAAGTTTCATGACTAGTGATGGCCTGATTTATATTTTGTGAAACAGCATATTTGAGAAGATCAAACTTTTTGGCTGTTCCCCACTAACACTATTAACTTAGTCAAAAGTTTGTAAAACATTCTGATAAAAACTCCTGAATGTTTACATTTTTTACACATGTAAAAAACAGTAAAACTACTGCTAGAGTTTAGTTCAATGTTTACTCTGCACTGGAAAACAGAAATCAAAATTAGTGAATACACTTATAAAGATTAAATAGAAAATGTGCTTTTTCATTGCTTTAAATGAACATTAAAAGAAGTGAATGCCAGTTGCAGAACAGGAATTTCAAAGTAACAGAAAAATAAGTACAGGTTCTTGTAAAAATCTTCATAGATGTGATCAGAGAAGCCATTTACCACAGCAGAGGTACATGAAAACTTTTTAATGCAGCTCCACAAGGATGGCACTAAGTTTTCATGTTTGGCCAGCATAAAGCAGTGGTTCCTTTCCTGTTCCTTCCTCCAGCTACCCTCCTGTATTCCACAACCGGGGGAATAATCAGAGGGGACATACTCAGTTAAAAATTCACTCTCTGCAAAACAAATCTGAATTTCTGATGCTCACAGGGCTTAATTAGGCCTTTCACCATCCTCATAGCCTTCCTTTGACCTCTTTCTAACATTTTTCTTATATTGTGGCATCCAACTGTGTTACAAAAAAAAACATCTTTCCAAGCCTCCAGTGATTATTTTTTCCCCTTTCGCAGTACCACAAAGGGCTGGAATGTTGCAATAGATCTGTTTTAAAGCCCCTAGAATCTGGTCTCGTTATTTCTCTTTCACCTCAGTGAATTATACCACAGTTTAATTACCAGACTGAGAAATTAATGCAACTATTTACTAAATGAATGTTGTTCTCAAAGCCTGAATTCCTAGCAAGGAGAGTGTCTGTACTGTTGAATAGAGTAACATAGCTGATACCAAGAGAGTGTCATTGTGTTTACCTATAGCTTTTGGACTCTAAGCTGGTGCACTCCTGAAACGAAGTAATTTCTGTACGAAAGATTTTTAAAAGTAAAGAAAAAGAAAAATATTTCTGAAAAGTACCTAACTAGTATACACTGGTCCTTAATGTAATCATTGTGACCACCTAGATTGTTTTAGTCAATGGTGGTACCTTTCCTGTATCTTTGAAGTTTCTGGAATGACCACAATGACCACATCTACCATGAGACCTGCATGCCTTCAGAATTTATGGATTTAAACTCACAAAACTCCTCTGAGACTGGAAAACAAATCTTTCCATTTTATAAACAAGGAAGCATGGCACAAAGAAGCCATTTGCCCATGCATGCACACACATAGCCCCCAGCCAGAATTTAAAGGCAGACTGTATAAATCCTGGGCTCAGACCTCAATTATAGTATCAGTATCACAGCTCTCTGTAGCCCTGACTGACACAAAAGAGCAGCTGATATTTCAAGAGCGCTGTCCTGAAATCTTATTCAAGTTTGTTTCTCAGAAGAAAGAATTCATCTGTGCACCAGAATGTATATTTTATTTTCTACTTCTTCACCAGAATGTTTTGTCAAATAGGATTTATTTTGCTGCAGCATCACCTTATGCCCTACTCTGCTACTAATGCAGTTGTCTGATGTGCATTAAATTACCTGTTTGGGCACTTGACACTGAAGTAGCTGTATTAAAAGGACATTCTGCGTGAGGTTTGAATTTTGCATACTGCAGAGGGATAAGATAGCAATGAATTATCTATTCAGTGTAGATAATTCAATTATATTATTGCATTAAGTACAATACCTTATCAAAATCTGTTTAGTCATCAGTGTCCTTTGAGAATGACAACAGACACACAACTATCAGGAAAATGAAAGTCATTTACCTTCCCCTACCCATTTCTCTAGTGTGTATCAAATTACACAAAATTATATACATGGGGGTAAAAAACCAAGTGAGCAACTCTCCAGTCCCTGCAATATTAGGCCTGACAAGAAATTACATTTTCCAAACTAATTACAGTTTAAGAGAATTTTGTTTAGTTAAACTTAATTGTGGTAATTCAGCCCCTTGAGAAAAAAAGGATAGCTGGTTTTCACAGTATATTAGCATGGGACCAAGCTGCCAGTACCTGCATAAAAACACAAAGATTGTTGCATATCTGTTCATGAAGGGTACTCCACCAAGCACGAATTTTATTCATCAAGTTTTATATTTTAATTATCAGGTTTACCTTACCTAGACATCTTGTAGTTTTCCCTGAGAATAGGGCCCAAGATATCAGTGATACCATTCTACACTGCAATTAGACATTATCCATTTATCTCAATTATGTAAGAATTCATCCTCATATTTTAATTCCACCAACATGGTTTCCATGTAGAAAAATGGAGTAGCAGACTACATTAAATACATAGTTGTGACTGTACACATACCACATTCAGGTACTTTGATGTATTTTCTGAGTGCCACTGAGACTGGCAAGCTCTGGCACCATGTGATGTTTGTGGCTCTTTATCAGTTGTGATTTAATGGAGTAGGTGAAAAAAGCTCTGGCAGATACATCCAAAATACGTTGTCTTCTCTCTCCTCCAATACAAGTACTAATTATATAACCACCTTTGTAGGTATTTTTAATTTGGAAGTATATTACTGTTAGAGATGAACGTTTTCTTTAAAAGAAAATTTATTTAGCTTTTTAAAAGAAGAAGCTTTATTTCCCTGCAAGAAGTCATGCCAGATGAAAGTCATGCCAGAATTGCAATAGAAAATGTCAGCAGCGTTAGCCTCAAAAACAAATGCAGTGTTAAGTAAGAACCTGGCTATATTCCTCAGCCTGTTCTGTGGACAGCAACTAGTTTTGAAGAGGTAGGTGTTATATGAATCCATTTTGTGAGACTTAAACTCATTATTGCTTGGGTTTTCCACTTCGATACTTGATGTTAAAACTCCCCTTAATAACACTGCAGTCACTTCTTTGTGCTTTTGGAGATGAAAACAATTCTTTGCATCTTGCAGTTTCTATGACTGATAATATGATCTTTCTATCAGATATACATTGTGATTCTGAGTCTTGGGGGCATTGAATAAAATTATATTCTAAACATTACATACATTTTTTAAAAATACACTCACATACCATTGTACAATCCCCCTCACAGAATTAAGAACTGAATTAAGAGCTTTAATAAAAATTCTAAAACATATCAAATACTGACCACACTTTGTCATCAATCAGTAGGTTTCTCCTGCTGATTAGAATAAGAAACCATCAATCTGTAATCTCATCTATCCAATGAATTATACAATACTAACTAATCTGTCTTTCCTAAAATGAAATCTCAGAAGCTTAGGTTTGGGAAGTTCATTGAGTCTCTCTCAAACTGTATGTTTCATCACTTAAGATATAGCAGGGTCTAGAGATAGGAAGATAACCCCCTCCTGTTCCCAGCTTCCACATTCACTCAATGCCTTAGAAGCTGTGTAACTGTTCAGCTTTCTCAAACAATTACTGCTCTAAGAACTTGATAATCTAAATCACTGTTTTGAAACTACATGCCCCAAAAGTAGATTTTTATCCTAATACCTCATATTTAGAGGAATGTATCAGTTTATGACCAGTTTTCCCATTTACAGGTTTTTCTACAATCCTGATAGGAAACATTTAAAAATAGGAATCAACAGGCCCACAGCAGACCAAATCAATGAGATCAAGGACTATAATTTATCTGCCTGAGAGTCACCTTCTATACCTGGCAGTCTGCACATAATTACTCAATTGTTGTTTAAAACAAATACAGCATTACTGGAATGAATGCCATTAATCAGCAGGCAGCCTCTGCCTATACAAATCAGCCCCGCTCGACTTCTAAGTATTATAGACAAATTATTTACATTAATTTTTTATTAAGAATTTAATGGTACTATAATGCACCATACCAACAAATCAGCACAACTAATATAGTTGGAAATACCACTATAAACTCTACTGAATTTCTTTGGCAGAAAAAAGGAGCTGAGCTGGTAATGTCAATGTAAAAACCAAGCTTTAGTTCACCACTATTCTCATGAGAAAATATTGTTATGACCAGTTTACTGTACATTTCCAAGTAACAGAAAATACCCCAAGGAAAACAGCAAGCATTTTAGTGCAGCCCTATTGATGTACTGAAGAGCCTGTCAATGTATTCTGGAATTTCATTAAAGTTTATAGTAAAACAAAAAGTCTCTCCTCTCATCTCATTTTGTGCAAGAGCCACCTAATTTAACTTTATAATCCAAAACTCTATTAAGAATTTAAGTGTTACTCCACAGCAAATATGATCTGAATGTTTTTATTCATATCTTCTTCTGTCACATCAATAGAAACAAACATATTTCCATTTATATTCGATAATGAATTTTTAAAACTTTTTACCACTTTTTCTAGGCAAATCAGTTGTGAATGTGTCAGCAGGAAAAGCTGACATTCTAGTCTGACATTTCTAGTTCTAGAAAACAATGAGAGAAAGCTGCAGTAGAGTCAGGACTAAGTGGCCACTCATCTATTTGCAGCAAATCTCCAGAGTCTCTCTTTCATAGATATGTTCAAATCCAATCACTTTGCAGTGGCCAAGCAGCTCCTCATCAGGGATTTCCTGTTCACCATTGCGGTAGAATGATATTTATAGCCATAAACTGGAGTTGCTTCTTTCTTCCTTGTTTTCCATTACATTTTAGGGGGTTTTTTTTCCCCAGAAAAATGATTTCTTTCCATAGTGGCTCTGCTTCCCATATTGTTTCTTACCAATAGATGCATCAGAGATGCTTCTGTGTTACAAGACGGGATGGGGAACTTTTTTCAAAATACTTTCTCTGGAGACTGAGGGAATCAGTTTATATGATCTTAAAAACAATAAACAGTAATGTGATATCTAAAGGAAATGCAGAGAAATAATAAAAATGTAGCAAGCTTCAGCCAAGGCAAGGTAAAGGTCAGGGACATTCCCATTACCAACATATTAAAGGTGAAGATTAAGCCAAAAGCACTGTCCTACAAATGCAATCACTATTTGCACCAGGCTATTTTCAAAATTTCTTTATCTTCATTCTTGTAACCAAATGTTGAGGGCCATTCTTTGCTATCATTACCCTAAATAGACGAAAACTGAGTAGCATTTGACTGCAAGCACAGAGGAAAACCTGAGTTAAGTAAAGTACATATTAAAACGTCTTCAGGATAGCTGGGGCCAGTAACAAATAACAAAATACATTTACTATCTAGATGAATATACAGCACTCAGCAGCATCCTTTTACAGGTCAATGGGTTTTCTATAGAGCCAGTGTGGAGAAATATTTCTAAAGTACCTCCTCAAATACGCTTGTCTAAATCTGTATGTCCAACTGCACAAGTAAGCTGTCAGGCCATAAATAAAGCAGACTATCTGGCAAGCTATTTATTTATTTCCTCAGACACTGTTTATACCATTGCATTTCCTTTTAAAGTGCTACAGCTGTAAAGGTATTTCAGGTTATGTATGTAAGGAAGTACTGCTCAAAGCATCAGCAGTTAAATTGGCTGTCTTCTTCTTCTACTGGTCACAGTATTCATAGACCTTAGAAAATTTTGAAGCCTGAGAAAAGACTGACACCCGGTTTGAGGGTCTTGGTGGTGGGGTGGGGAGAGTGTGTATGGTGGTATTGAAAGCAAGTGTGCATAAAGAATCCATTAATATAATTTTAAGTATAATATAATAATATATTATAATATTATATAGATTATAATAGTATAATGTAATAATAATAATAATTTTAAGTATAATTTTAGGTAATGCAAGCAGCATCAGATATAATCCCTATACTCTTCTATTTTTATTGCTGTTAAACTGAAGGCTTTTTTATTAAGTAAGTGCAGAACTTCAAATATCTTCAGAGGCTTAAAAACCAGTATGATTCTAATCAAAAGTAACTGCAAGAGACTACCAGCTGCATGATGAAAAAAAAAAAAAACAAAACAGCTAAGGAAATTCTGTTCAAGCTAGAAAAACATAATATGGAAGAGATCTCAATAAACAAGAAGGCTAAAAAAAAAATATGAATCCACAGAGACCGTTCAGGTCCATGTATCAAGACTTAGAAACAGTAAGATTCAGGCTCTCATGAATTGAGCAGGCTGCTAGTGTGCCCAGATATATTTCAATATATGCTTCATAAAGTCAGTCTTTGGGTATATAAAATGTCAGATAATCAAATACGAAGCAAACTTGTAAATAATGCAAAATACAGAGCAGGTTAGTCTAGCAAGCCCAATTACAAGCAGTTTCACTTGAAAATGCTGATTAGAGCAAAATGTCAGGCATAAAGTACATTAAGAAAAAAGTGTGCTATAGTAATCAAGCCTAAAGATGACAAAGATGGATGCCTGCAGTTTTGTTCAAATCCTTAAAGAAAAGCTGTAATCACTTGGCCAGCTGGAGACAAATGTATTTTCCTGGCTACTCAGGCTATTCAAAGAACAAGCAGTAAATCTCTCACAACTCAGACTGCACTGCACCTTCCCAACTGAAGGCCTCAGGCCCCCAATTAAGCAGCCCAACTAATTCCTAAAACCACTGCACCTTTTCCCCAAAACCATCCGTGTCCTTAGTGAAACCCAAGTGCATGTCAGCCAGCTTTCCAGCTCCCTATCTTCATCAGATACTGGGAAGAGAAAGAGTGTTCAACCAATAGCTGGACAAGAAAGCTTTAGTAGAGCATCTCTACTGCCTTCCCATAGAAGACTAAGCATGGAAGATGCAGCTGTGATAATGCAGCAAAATGTATGAAACCATTCCACAGATGAGAAAACAGGGACTATGGAATAATCCACACCTAATGTTGAAGTGAAAACATTATAGATCAATTAAGGCTTTTTCCTAAGTCCTGAACTGCAATCTTCCAGCTTTCATAAGGTCTTGAAGCCATTGACTAATAAAGTGACAACTTCAGACAAAGGACAGTTAGAAATAAACATCAATCCTTGGTACCTCTCTATCCCCTCTACCTACCAGTCTTTACTCTTCACTAGGATCTCCTATACCACACACACCTTCTACCATGTTCTTCTTAGTTCAATTCTACAGGGGAGTCTGATCTTACAAAACATACATGCTTAAAATACTTTCAGGTTATATTTTATTATCTTCTTACTGCTACCCCTACTGTAAGATCAACTTTGTAATTTCCTGTTCCAGTGTCCAGCAGCAATACTTCAGCAGTCAGCTTCTATGTCCAAGTATCTATTTTCAGAGAAATAAAGGAATGAAACAAACAAAAAAAAAAACCAAAAAAAACCCCAAACAAACAAAAAACCCACACCAATATACAGATATTTATGCAATATCCACATTCTCCACAGCTCTGTCAGTCATATCTCTGTGTACCAGGTTTGGCACATGGTAAAACAAGTCTGATTCACTTTACCTCTGTATCCCACAAAGATTATACAGATTTGGAACAAGCACCAAGGGAAGGAGTAGTGGGGTCTGTCTAAGTCAGCACTACTGGCAGAAATAATGAATGTCAAAGAACATCTCTAAGACATCTAGAACATTGAAGAATGAATAAATAATAGGTCTGGATTTTAGCCTGCTTTTCAGAAAAGCAGCATTCTTCTCAAACCCTCTTCTCCCTCAGTAACATTAAATATAACTTACTGGATACTTGGAAACAGAATATAGCACACTTAAGATGTCTCAACAAAACTAATTAAAAACAAGCCAAACCAAACATAATACAAAAACTTCCCCCACCCCCCAAAAAAATCACACATAAAACCTAAGCCCTGATTCAAAACAAAATTTTTGTGCATTTCAGTTTAATATGGCTCAACTGTCAGGAAAAAATGTTGAAAACTTACTAAAAACTGAGAACTATTTCGTTACATAAGTGACAAACATTTTAATGGAAAAGTAAGCGAATTTCATTTCCATGTTTCAAGATATTTGTAGCATTACTTTTTAAAATTAGAAAAACTAAACCATTAACATATAGTTAAAGGAATCTTGCAAGCTTCACTTATAGGAAAAAAAGCTTTGCTCAGTTTTCCAGAAAGGGAGGAAAGCCCAGTTAGACAGTACATTCACCACTATGCTCCAGGAGTTTAATCCTTAGACCACTGTATCTAAGTGAAATAAACATCTAATCCTTACTAGCTGACTGCTAATGGCTCAGTTTCCAATTCAGCAAGATAATTAAGCATGTGAGTACTTCCACTCACTTGTACAAGACTAGTCACATCTTAAACTATTTGTTATTGGAAATCTTAAATTTCTGGGGTTTGTTTTTCACTTTTTTCAGGGGAATGACTTTTGTTAAATCTTGCATGATGGAGATACTTACATATCCTGTTCATCAAATAATGCTAGTAACAACCCCAAAAAAAAAAAAAAGTGTAAAGACCTTTTGAGGAATACACTGTATAAAAGTTAAAGAATTTGAAATTTTGTCCATCACTAATAAAGCAGACACTGATGTTTGATGTGTTTGCTCAAAACAAACAAAACCACCAATTTCTTGTCATAAATATTCCTTATGTAAAGAGTAAGGCCAAAATTCACAAATGTAACATGTCTCCTTTAAGCCCAGCTAGGTCCAGAGAGGGATCTCTGTCCCAGGCCTTCTCCATTAGCTACGTTAGCATCCAAAGACTGTTTAGTTCTACAGTCCAAAAAGTCCTGGCTAGGAGTCTCCTCAGACAGATAATGTCAAAGGGCATGAAGAGAAGCAACATGTAAGTGTTCTTACTTAAAAAAGACTGCATTTTTTCAGTACTCATCCACCCCTTCTGAGCATGGCTATTTTCTTATGTATTTAGTCACTACCTTTCTCAGGGCAGAGCTTGCATTCCCCACTTTCTTAATCAGAGCAGTAAAACTACAACTGTTTTGTGATTTACTCCATATTCAGCAGACTTTGTATTCTGCTTTTAATGGTAGAGATTCTCACTGACACCTACTGACATATACAAAGTCCTAGAATCTTACCCTGTGTGAAAACTGAAAATTTAAAATAGCAATACAGTTCAAAGTAGAGAGCATCTGGTTAATTTATAAGGCACTTTTGATACCTACATATCTATTGCTTGCTCTCCTCCGCCTCCACACGATGACACCTCATTGCAATAGCAAAAACACTTTCATGACAGGGTTCTAGCTCTTTTGGCTAGTTGCCCACATGAGAACATTTATCCCTGTTACAGTAACTGCAGCTAGAATATATCCTATAAAACACACTGGAAAATCCTAAATACACTAGAGTGTGTAGGAATCAGTATTATAGCTAGTAATGCTCCATATTTCTTAAAAGACCTATGTCATGCACAACTAAAAAAGTTGAAAATACACTGAGTTTAAGCTTCACTTACATAATATGTACCTGACAAGTACCTTTTTGTCATACTACTACTCCCAAGATTAAAGCCATCTTCTCATGTTTATTCTGTATTAAAATAGGAAATAGTTTTTCCACCACACACCAAAAGTAACTTTCAGATCTCAAACTCCTTTTGTCACCTTTTTTACTCAAAGCTTTCCTACATCACTTGCTATCATAAAGGAATGTTAGTAATGTTGATAATCAAAGTAATACCAGTGGAAAAAGGGGTTTACATTAAGGAATTTTTCCATAATTTTCTGGTTACTCTCATGTGGAGCAACCTCTTGCAGCAGGCAGTACTCCCCACCTGGAGTGGGGAGTTCAGCTCTGGGATCCCCAGCACAAGAAGGGCATCAATCTATTGGAGCAAATGCAGAGAAGGCATTAACCAAAATGATTAGAGGGATGGAGCACCTCTGCTATGAGAAAGGCTAAGAATGGGGATTGTTCAGCCTGGAGAAGAAGAGGCTTCAGGGTGACCCAGTTGTGGCTGTCAGCACCTGAAGGGGGCCTACAGGAGAGATGGACAGAGACTTTTTACAAGGACATGTAGTGACAGGACAAAAGGGAATGGCTTCAAACTGAGAGTAAGTTTAGATTAGATATTAGGAAGAAATCCTCTCCTGTGTGGGCAGTGAGGCACTGGAGAAGGCTGCCCAGAGAAGATGTGGATGCTTCATCCCTGGAACTGTTCAAGGCCAGGCTGGATGGGGGATCTGAGCAACATGGTGTAGTGGAAGGTGTCCCTGCCCATGGCAGGAGGGTTGGAATTGGATGATCTTTGAGGTCCCTTCTGATGCAAACCATTCTGTGATTCTATAATTCTATGACATCTAGGACAATAGAGAATCTAGACATTTAAACCATCAGAAACAGATTTAATCTCCATGAAAATACCTGCACAATCTGAAAAGGTCATTAAAGAAACGTGTCCTGAACTGAATTAAGTACAAAAAAATATTTCTTGCAATTTCTGAAATCAAAAAGCCACCCAAAACTAACTGAACACATCACAGTACGCAAGAAACTCTGTTTCATATTCACCCAAACTCCCATTTACTAAATTGCATCAAGGGAGAAAATATAATCACAGTGAATTGATTATGCAATTATGATCTGATTATGCTGCGTTTTCCCTCTTGGTACAATTTGATAAATGTATGTTTATGCAAATGTTAAGCAATATTCTGCAGGTAATGCAAGTTACACTTATATTTTAGTGGGAGTAGCACCAAAAACCAAGAGTCATAAGTACACATGAATACCTTACTATGGAAGACTATTTCAAATATACATGACTCTGAGAGTGGAGACACTGTCTAGATCATTACTATGACATCTTATAAATTAAAATAAGCACAAACTTACTGTGTATGGTACATATTTTATTAGCCAGAAATGTAATAACAAAGGAAGACCACAAAAGTGGACATGGGAGAATGAGTTGGGCTGTTTGTTTTAGTAGTAACAAATACACAAAATTTGTTTTAATAAGTTGGTCTGGTGTACATGCAGACTTAAATGCCCATTTTCCTAATCTCTTTGCTTCTAAGACCACAGATTTGTAAAGTCCTGAACCAGAAATTAAAAAGATAAATGACATCAAGTCAGACACTATAGAATATCATGAGTCTGAAAAGCACACCTCATATTTTCAATTTCTGCTCTAAAAGGAAAGGGAAATAATTTGGCAGAGAATTTTCAGGGCAACTATTTTGAAATATCCTCCTTTCCAACTACTATTATGGGAATTTGTTCTTTGCTCACAAGTACTTATCTCCCCTACTAATTAAAACCACATTCTAGACTAGTTAGGGAAGGCTTAAACACTCCTCAGACAAACTGTGCTCATCTTTATCCCTTTCTCCTATTTCTTCCTTGGACAGTCCTTATTTAAACTGATACAACATAATACCAGAGCTATGAATCCCTACCTTTCTCATGAAGGGGATCCTATGTCACAGCACAATGTGTTTTTAAGAGATCCTAATGTTACATGTAGAGCAATTAGTTTCAATGGTTTAACTAATATCACAGAAAGGTTTGGGTTGGAAGGGACCTTAGCCATTATTTAGGTACTACTCCCAGCCATGGACAGAGACAGCTTCCACTAGACCACACTACTCAAAGCTCCATCCAGTGTGGTTTCAAAGCAGTAGCAGTTTTAAGTCTTTGCCCACAAAGTTGAAAGCTTCATTCAGTGTTTTCCACCAGGACAAACTCACATGGCATAAGGTTATGGTCAAGTTAGTGCATTATTTAGATGGTGACCACCACTAGAAAAAAAACTAACCAAGCATAAAGTTGATCTTGTTTGATCCAGACCATTGTCAGAAACCTCACAATTTATCACTGCATTAAATATTTAATTATTCAAGCTTTGCTACAGGAAGCCCCAGGCTAATCCTGCCAAGATCAAATTGCTATTTAAAATCAGCATTAGATAATGTAAGTATTCTAAGATATTCAAAGTATCTATCCCATTCAGACTTCCAAATTCCAAAATAGAACTGGCAAGCTTATACCAATTATACCAGACAATAATGAAGCAATTAACTCACATCTGTATAAAGGATTCTTTTTAGCAAAAAGCCAAAGATTACAACATTTATTTTTCCAGCCAGCTTACATCAACATGTAACATTCACTATTTAAGACTGTGTTTTAGTAATTTATTTTTCAATGATTCACCTAACCTTGATTTGCTTTAAAACTAATGAGTCAGATTATCACCAGATTTCTGCTCAGGTCTGAAGCATGATGGACTTCACTGTAAGAATTCTTGTAAATATAAAGTTCCACATAAAAAAAAATTTCTGTTCCTAGTAGCAATGTACCAAGCACTGTGACCCAATTGTACAATGTGGTGTTTGGCAGAATTACATCAATACCAGCAACTTGATGTGTGAATGTCAGTTCTAAATAAGATTCAAAGTTGCAACTACTTAGAAAACCAATAACTATGTTTGCATTACAATTTAAAACTATGGAAGAGAGAGCTTGAATTTAAATATTTTGTCCAGACTTCACTAATGCTATTTAGAAAGATACAGATTCTAAACTGTAAAATGTTAAATAACACCCTGAATGAGGATGTGGAAGGTTTCAGAGCTCTTCTCATTCACATTCTCCCCCGGGGAAAAATCACTTTTTGGAATGTCTAAAAGTATTGGTAATTGAACACTGGAGTTGGTAAACAGTTGTATTTCCACAACTGTGAAAACCCAACCACCCTCAGCCATATTCTTCCTCCACAAAAAATGGCCCCACAAAAATAGCAGAAGGGTATGGAAGTCTTAGAGTACACAAAGAGCACTGGGATACATAAAGACTTATTTTCCCAAGGGAGACAATCTGATATGCTGGACTAGTGGTTTGTAGAGAAACACCTCAGAAAAGGGAAATGCTGCATGTACAGAACCTCAGGGCTGGAACATTCAACCCAGCACAGTAACTCAGGCCTATCTATGCTTTCAGTACTTATATCCAATGCTAACAGTCTTGCCAATGCCACTAACTTTTCTCTTAGCAACCCCTCTCATTTGCAAATTAGGCTGGGTAAGATGGGTTTTTTCTCTTACTAACCAAATGTTTTACCATTTAACAGAGACTTAAATTCTGTGTTTAAAGATTATTTTCGATGGATGTTTATCAATTATATATTCTTTGCTACAGCAAAAAATAAGATACTCTCAAAACACTTTTGATCTGCAAAATAGGGCCTGGGAAACCAGTCATAAAAAGTCCATTTTGAAATCTAGCGGAACTGAAAACAAAGAACAGAAAAAATGATACTATTTTATACAAATACCTGCAGAAATGTGACAGATGATGGAGCCTGCACAATCTAAACCCCTGCATTGCTCAGAAAACCTGCAACTTTGCTGTGATGTGGTCTTAT
Organism: Certhia americana; assembly: GCA_018697195.1. Lineage (NCBI taxonomy): Eukaryota > Metazoa > Chordata > Aves > Passeriformes > Certhiidae > Certhia > Certhia americana. The sequence continues at coordinate 15,640,412 of CM031864.1, read as the reverse complement.
ATACTTTATAGGAATTGAGGAATTTCACCTGGACTTGAAGGTAAAGAAAAATTGAAGTGAAAGATCATATTTTCCAGTGTACTGCTTCTGAAAATGGTATTTAAGAATTCTGCTTCAGTGACATTTATGTTCAGCCTGTGATACATTTGTAGCACAAGGAAACAGAAGAAAAATGTTTCATTTGGGTGGCACTTTTTCCAAGAGTGCCATCTACAAATTCGATTTCCAAATCTGATGCCAAAACTTCAATGACAGAAGTCAAAGTATAGTTGGTTATTTCAAGTAATAAAAAACCAACAAACTAACCATAAACCCATTTATCAGGAAATACAGCTCCATTTTTACACATGTCCCCAAAAGCAATGTCACTTAAAAAGCCAACTTACAACTTCTATGGCAATCTTCACCAATTATGTATTAAATGAAGAGGGTGCCCTCATTGCAAACACAAAGCACTGGACTTGAGAACAGGGTTAAGTGGCACTGTCCACAAACATTTTTCAGGTTGTAGAAAGCAGAAGACAATCTGTTGCTAGGCTTTGAATGATTTTTTTTAATGATTTAATGCTAGTATTTTAATGATTTTCCTGTTGTTTTCATTAATAAAGTTTTATTTATGAATTCATGTTGTATTTGGAAATTCCTGACTAGTGAAATCTAGTCAGACACTACATGCCCATGCCCTGGCTGCCAAGTCCTTTACCTCCACCCACCCCTAATCCTCTCAAATAAGCAGCCAGTGATGGAACTGCCTGGGTGTATCTGAGCACCCAGCCCAAAGCCTGATGATCTGTGCTGTTCCTTCAGCTGGGACTCTGCTTGTGCTCCAGCCTAAAGTTCATGTCCAGCCTTGGGGAGTAGCAGTGCAAATGGCTCCATGTGCTGCTGCAGAGTCCCTCCTACCATCTGTGCCAAGCAGCTCCACCTTTGGCAGATTGGAAGGTCAGGCCCAAGAGGCAGAGAATCAGCTAAACCAAGATAGCAAAATCCATCTGGGAATATGAATCAGAGTTCTTTTATGAAATAGAGGCACTGGATTTCTAAACACTTAGCTTCCATCCACTGTGCTAACATTGACTGCCAACCACCAGCAGCTCAGCTCTCATGTGGATTTATAACAGCACATTTGGAAAGGCTAAGTCGTATCACCAGGGGATTAAATTTTCTTGAATTACTATTCCAGAAATATAATGATCAAACTCCATTACTGCCACTGAGATACATTAATATAGAGAAGCCAGAGCAGAAAATAGGAGCAGTTCTATTATTATACAGGCTGTCCCAGTAGAAAAGGTCTGAACTATTCAAATCAAAGTAATGGCAACCAGTTACAGTAATGGGTTTACTGAAAGTTCAGTTACATTTTAAAGAGTTTTCATGAATTAAAAGTGTTACTTTTTAATTGGGGGGGTGGGGCCCCATGTGGTATCCTATAGCATCATTATTATCCCCCCTTTTTAAGTAATCGGGCATTTACCTAGTTTTAAATTATAAAACAGATAATCTAAACGTATTCTGATCAAATTGGAAACTAGACAAAAAATTACTGGAAATATTTGCTTCAGTAGGGTAAAATAAAGCTTCTCTGTTGGGTAGCCTGGAGGAAGGCAAATGACTTGCAGACAGATTTGCTTAATCCACATTTTATTTATCTCTATGTCTGGATACTCAAAATAGGGTAAATAGTAACTAATCTCATAAAATTTCTGTTCCTGTATCAATCCAAAATCCAAATTAAAAGGGAGTTAAGCACAATAAATACACCAGCGCAACCCTGTGTTTATACAGATCTTGCATATTTAGGATATTGGTTCACTCACTTCCAGTATCTTTACTACATACTTTACTGACACGAAAGAAGACAAATTAAATTTCCACCTGACATGACCAAAATATAGTGGCACTAGAGCTGAAAAGCTGAATAGCCAAATTTTTCCAGCAATCAACATCAGAGAGTCTTTGCACAGAAAGAGTCTGGTTATGAGTATTCATAGAAACAATTCCAATCAGCAAAAGCCACAGGTCAAAGCCCTCATCATCCCTCACCCACAAAATTCAAGACAGAAATCCTCCCATTTTCCATTTGAAACTCCTCTTTGCCGAGGTTGCATTACTTCTTAGTTTGCTTTTCCCATCTGCAACATGTCAGACATCTCAATTAGATATCACAAAAACACTCTGCTCCCATCAGTGTGTTTTGTAGGCAGAAGCTGGGAACAAGTGACACTCTTAAGTTCCAAGTGGATACAAACATAAATAGCACCTCCCTGTAGATCTATATGTGGATCCCAAAGCATCCCAGGAGTCAGGTTCCCAGACTCTGAACTTTTACTGTGCATGACTGCTGTCTTTATGAAAAGAACTCTTTGGCTCAGCTACAGTTGTCATGGAGACAGCAACTTTGATTTTTAGATCCTTAGTATATGTGATATTTCAGCCATATGCTGCATGCATTTAAGTTCTCTACCTATTCCTACTCTTCAAAAGTGTGAGAAGTAAGAGAAACTGAATGATTTCAACATTAAAGTAAAATGAAAGCCATGTACTTCTCATTGTGGAGAAACATGCTTGCAATCCAAAATAACCACAAATTTGAGATACTATGAGCGTACTTGTTCGATGTTTTTTCCTCCAGCCAAAACATTTCCATTTATGACAACATTTCACCTGAAAAATTAAGGCTCTGTTCTTCTGATAAAGCCATGATTTGGGCTTAATCTTTCTAATTAACACAGCAAATGCTTGTTGTGCATTAGTCCTGCATTAACAATATCTGAGAGAGGTTCCAATTCCAATCACACCAGGGCTGGGCAGACATCAGACTCTCCAATATCCCAACTGTTTTGCCTGTGTCTCTCTAAACTCAGACCAGGATGGTCCTTTACCACACCTTAGGAGGCACAGTAAACACATGCTCAGCCTCAGAGAGTGGTGATTGCTACAGTAAACATCAGTACACACGCTCTTGTAAAAAACACCCTCAATACCCAGTGACAAAGGGTTGAGTTATAGTCTGAACTCCAGAAACACAAAAAACCCCAAAGATCGCAAAATACTGCTGAACTTGAACAAAACCATTACCTAAATAAACAGTGCAACTGCTCTCACATTTGGCATCACAACTGTGATTGTGTGTGTTTCCATATTTTCAACTTTACCAAAAAAAATGAACAGAAGTATAAGCTGCTCTACTTCTCCATCATTCAACAAATCTGCATAGACCACCAGTGGGACAAAGCATATTCATTCTTTTATCTCTCAGGGTGCTCAATACAGAGTCACAACTTCAGTCCAACAAAGAGCACTCCAACAATAATTCTTCATAAAAAAGAGAGCACTTTATAACAAGTTGGTAATTATTTTCTCAGCTGCATTCAAGCTCTTGACTTCAAAGCTAGTAACACAGATACCTCACCAATAATTCTAAAAGTTTACATCTGAAGCAACAATAGACAGCAGCTTTCTTTGCCATGGGAAAAATCCTTAAAATTTAAAAGAGCTCACTTCTCAAATACAAATATTAGTGTAAAGCAGATGCTAGAATACGTCACTTGTTTTCAATGTGAGATACTGCTACAAGGGTTTCTTACCTCTAATGTGTGACAATACCAGCTATGGCATAGAAATACAAAGTACAAACAACTTCATCTTCAGCTTAAGCACATCACAGAAAGAAATCAAAACACTGAGGCATGAAAGTAACTTGCCCTCGCTCTCAAGAAGAAATTACATTTCAAATATTTAATATAGTCAAAAATCAGAAGTATGACTGGTCAATTATAAAATCTAAAAAGCCTGAGTACTTTCTTAAGGAAAAATAAGGGAAACAGTTTTCTTTATGGAAATATGAAGAAAAAAAGCAAAACTTGAGAGATAAAAGCGTGAGCTGCTTTCTCTTCCACTGTACAACTGCAAGAAATAAAGAAACATGTTATCTTAATATGTTATTTATTCCACCAGGACACTAAGAATGTAATTCATCACTCATCCTAAAACATGTTCTATCACGATTCCTACTGTTGTAACACTGGGAATTATGCAGTGTTTCAAATAAATACATTCACATACATTTAAACACACTCTGAATGCTACTTAGACCTTTAAAATTAAGATCTGGGTTTTTTTCTGATGTACCTTCTATGAAGAAATCCTTCTGAATCCATGAGTATCATGTGGATAAACCTGAAAGCAGCTCAGAAATAAAACCAGCACAGTAGAACAAATATGGCTCCATGCCAGTTAAACTATAGTTTTGACTGGAACTAGAAACTCCACGTTAAATATATTCACAGTATTCGATTGATGGCAGATGCTAGATTTTCCTATCAGTAAAATAAATCACTAAAAACTGCAAGCATCAACTCTTCAATGCGTTTGAGGGTTTTAGCTATACTATAATCTCCATACTATAAAAGCTCTGTATCTATACAATATCTAGCAAATCAATTGAAGGCAAATATTTGTTGGCATTTTTAGTTAGGAGATAATATGATAAATTCCCTATTTTCAATTTCATATAATGCTGCTGTTATCAAAGTTCTATCTGCTATTCAATTTCAGCAAAAATTGGGAAATGTCAGAACATGGCATCTTTCTAACGTAACTAACCACTTCAGCAATATCTGCAGCTGCATAAGCAATCACAAACAGCATCCACTGATGGGTCAGGAGGGCAAAACAGAGGAAAACCAATGAAGTGCATGGCAGGGAAGAGCCTGCTTCTGAAACACTCCATGCTATTTTTGTCCACATTTTAAAGTGGTTGGTGGAAAACTATGTGGGTGCAGAAGTGCCATAAAAATGATTAAAGAATCAGAAAGGTACCTTACAATGAGAGGCTTAGGGAATTCAACGTGTTTAGTTTTTCAGAGAGTTTGAGAAGTGAGATGATTACAGGATGTAAGCACCTTCACAGGGGAAAAATACTGAGTGAGGAGAGAGCATAGAGAACACAGTAAGATCGATAGCTGTAACACAGGACCAACCATATCCAGAGTTTAAGAAACTCTTGATTTAAAAAACTGAAAGGTTCTAAAATGAACAAGGAAAATGCTTCCTTTCTTGATGACACTTTCAAAGCAAGACTTCATGCCTTCCTGGAAGAAATGGATTGACAAAACTTTACCTAGATCTGGTTTGAAATTCAAGTGACTAATGATAAACAAAAGTCTTTAACTGCCTTCTGAAGAGGTAAAAGCTGTAAATCTACACAATGCCGAAGAGTTGTCAGGCATACCCTGAAAACGAAGAATGGGGAAGCATTAAGAAACATGTGCTATTTAAGGGAAGTGTCCTGGTGAATATATTACCTAAAGGGCTTTACTGGTTCAGACTGAGGTTTTAATATCCTGTTTCTGACAAAGGCCAAATGATGTCTGCAGAAGACAAAAACAGGTCAAGCACAAGGTTATATGTTCCTGATGTACTTAACATCACCCACCTACTTGCAACTTAGTAGATGAATAAATTTTCAGATGAATTCTTTTTCTACCCCTAGTTCTTATGAGCATTTCAATGATCATTTCATGCTGTGGCATTGTGTTGTACAGTTCATCAGTTTGTTTCAGCATTTCTGAGGCTATCAAGCAATAGTTAATTTTTTATTGTTTACTATTACTTCTACAATAGGGATTCCTTGCTCACTTTATCCATACTTACAGACTCCTACTATTCCTTTCCTGACATGTTTCCCCAAGTCTGGTGAGCCTTGGTCTACTTAATCATTCCCAATACAGGGAGGTGCTTTGTTTCTTTAATTATTCTCAGCAGTGACAGATCTTTTAAAAGTAAACCTTTTCCATGATGAAAGACAAGAAAGGCAAACACAGCAGAACTGCTGCATCCAACAGAAAACTAAATATTCTCATGTGGTTGATCATTTAATGTGAATCTTTGACTATTGTTGAGAATTGATCAGCAGTTTCCATAGAGATAACTTCTGTAACCCCAAGAACTCCTGCCTCAGGGAGGACAGCCAATTTAGAATTTAACATATGTAAACTTGGGATTGTTTTTCTCTTCATACATTTAGAGATGACAAGTTTCACCTGCCTTTACCCAGTCACCTGGTATTGTGAGATTCTTCCCGTGAAAAGCTTATTATCATCAAACAATGCACAATAATCTCTAAACAATCAGGAAAGTACATATCACAAGTTCAAACTATGAATTAATGTTCAGTAAAATATACAAGTAACAATTCTAATCACAGTTTTCAAAAGATTCAGATTTTTTTCCCAGCTAATTAACAACCTAGAGTTTTAAAAAACATTACAAATCTCATTCAGCTACCATTCAGCCCTTTCTCTAAAGCATTAGAAGGAGCAGAAATCAGATGTAAACAAGGAGGTACTTGCAGAGGTCACATTATGTGGTTATTTTTCAAAAGCCCACACAGCTCCAACACAATAACTTAAACTCCAATATGCAAAATACATTTAAATTATCCCCAAACAATAGCACTTTTTGTTTGGTTGGGTTTTTTAAACAGACTTCTTTAGAATTTAGGTTTACACGTGCATATACACTGAAATAAAATGCAAAAGCATTCCCTGTACCACAGTGGTACCACTGTATCCAGCGTGATTATATTAGAAACTTAAGAAATCTAATTTCAAAAGGATATTCCAGATAATCAGTTTCACTATTAACAACTGTCTACTCCTCACAAGACACCAAATCTCCCAGATTTAAACCAACCCTACCATGTGGCTTTATTGAAGACTGGTCAATCAACTGGGTTTTTTGACAGTTGAAACTATAGTTAGAAAAACTTCTACTACGTGATATTAAAAAGTTGAGACCATAGTTTCAGTCAGCATGGCAGCAAGACTGTCCTTCCCCAGTGAAAGTTCTGTGAAGCCATACAGTAACAATTTCTTTTGGGAGTGAACACAGCAACAGCACAAAGGCAATGGGAAAGGGGAGGAATATCAAATTCACTGCCCAATTCCTACCTCGTTTCAGTAAATCTATGCCTAACTTGCCTTTATAATGTGTATGCAACAATACATTCGTTTAGTGTTTTATGTTCTCCTGATAACACCACTTTCTGCAAGAATTTATGGTACACAAGAGTGCATCATCCTGAACTCGTTTTGTTCCCAACCATTTGTGAAATTATTAACCAAACGGTTTTCATGTGCACTAGATAAGAACAACCATTTTGCACATTTAAAGTTTTCAAAACTTCAAACAGTTTTTTATAATAGGTTTTCTGTTTGTTTGATTAGAGGCCCATTTTCCTGGCCTCTAATTTCACTAGTCGAATTTAAAAACATGGTTCATGCAGACATGACTACAATTATATTATTTTTTGATTTAATGGTCAATTTATGTTGTGTAGTTTCCAAAATAGAAAAATCTGCCCAGAGACTGTAAATTTAACAGGCTCTAAATTACTTGGACCTAGTGAGTTCCTATTTTTCCCTAAAGCCAAGCTTGCACAGGCTCTCAGCATCATGCAGTTGTCTATCCTCACCCTGCAGGTTGTTATGTCTAAAAATGCAGTAATTGTATTACTGCATATACAGTGCTGTATGTTTGAGCACCCAGGCTAAATTAGTTTAAGATAAGCTAATTTGAGGTATTTGTAACTGAAACTCATTTCCTCTGAGGGATTACAAACACTTCAATGTGTTCTGAAGCAACAGGTTTATGTCAGTAGAGGTAAAAGGACAAGTGGGAGTGAAAAGCAGCAAGAATTCTACACTGTTATTCTGACCTTCTGTACTTCATTTTCAGAACCAGACTGAAAAAAAAAAATCACATCAAGCCTTTCTTGTATGTTTTCCTATAAAATTTTTCAAACCCTTTTTTTTTTTTTCAGAGAGAGGGATATTCCTCCTTAAGTCCTGACTTTATTAAACTTAGAACATCTTTAGATAGCACTAAGGCTTTGCAACAACCCCAACAGAGTTGCATCATGCATTGCAGCAGAACTCTCGTTAAGGGTAGAAATGAGCCAAGACACAGACACTCAACAATGTGAAAAGGGTCCCAGTTTATGCTTTCTTATAGCTGAGCCATCCTGACTCTGATTACAGAAAGCTCCTACTGTAGGGTCCAACTGCAGACCCTGACTGCTGGTTATCTCCTGCTGGACTATGCCTGCAAATATCAGTTTGCAGACTCTGAACACAGGCCTTAGCTAGCTTGACTATGACTGCAGGCTCCAACTGCATCAGATGCAGACTGACCTCACAGCAAATCTTCTTACCAGCAAATCTTACCAGCAGTAACTGTCTTCCTCCAGGTACTCTTCCTTAGGGCACTCTTCCTCAAGAAGGTCCAAGGCTCCCTTAACCAGCCAACCCTCCCCTTTTATCACACCTATTTTTATTAGTCACAGCTGCAACCCATTAAGAGCAAGGCTGTTCCTCTTTTTTGGTAATTAGTACAAGTGTGACTTATCAGGGGCAAGGTCACCTGAAATCCCTTCCTTCACACCACAATCATGGGGAATAATTAATACACAGCAGTTTTTAATTTCATCATCTGGCAGATGGAGCATGAGAGAAGGAGAAATTGTCTCATGTTCTGAGATTTTAAGTTTCTTATATTTATCATTATTGAGAAAGCTAAAGTTGCACTAACAAAAGTTGCACTAACAAGTTAGTTGGCCTGTTTAAGTAGAGCACCAGACCAAAAAGAAACCCCCCCCCCCCCCAAAAATAAATTGTTATTCATTTATACAGGATTATTCAGTATCTTTCCTCCTATCACTTTATTCTAAAGCAAGTTGGCAGTATGCTTCCATGAATCATGTCTACAAAGGTCTGCTATCCATTCACACAGATGTCAGTGAAGTAAGTATTCCATTTGCAGTATCTCGTGACGGGTTTTTAGTGAAGTCCCTCCCTGACTGGTCCACAAATTCCAGTAAGGGAAACACTGCAGCAAGTTTTCCACTTAAACACAAAGCCATATATTGTCATTAAAAAAGGAACACTGTTTGAATATTATCAGTTTCAGTTCTGTGGTTTCAGATCAATATAGCAAGTCTTCAATGAAGGAATAAGACTCCTTGAAAGACTACAATTCATATTTGCAGACACGGAGGGGGGATAAAAATATATGGGAAAAAAATCAATGTATGAGAGGCTGTTTTCAAGAATGTTATGAAATGTTATCATCATCTTACAAGCAATTTTACATGCCTTTTCTGTTACCAGCATCATTTACTGTATGCTGCTCTCCTAAGCTGATTTTATTTTACTTACTGCTGAGTAAGTGGCACTCAAGGTACTCACAAGAAAAAGCCATGGAAGTGTCAAAAGCAGGTTAAATTCCTGAAATAGACAGTGAGTTCCTAAGACTGACAGACTACTGCTTATTTAAGGAGCAAAATAATAAGCATAACATATTTGTCCACATACACATTAGACATTGGAAAGTCTTTAATAGCATGACTTTATTATAAGGTGTGTAGAAATTATACACAGTCCCCAAAACAGTCATCAATCTTCCCATCATACGCTCTCCTCTGAAATGTTACTTTAATAAACTTACTTCCAATTAATATAAAAAGTACCTAACTCTATAACAGTTTTTCATTTCAATGCATACTGAACATAATTTATTAAATAATTCACAATCCATATGGACTAATAACTAAAAAGATGTCATTAAATCATTTAAGCCAAACTATAAAGATTTTCTCAGTACAAGGATGGCTTCAGGACTTCAAAGGAAGAAACTTTTCCTTCTTTCATGTGAAGTACAATGGAACAAAAGACACAGAAAGAAGACCTGTGAAGCTCCGTTTGTAGTCACTTAAGGACAACATATCATGAACAGACTCGTGTCTAAACCTAAAAATCATAAATGCAGCACTTCAAAAACATGAGTGAGCTGTGGATGAAATAGCTGGTCAGAAACAGGCTTAGACAAGCCAAGGTCATGGCCCTAGAGAGCTGTGGTGGCCTGAGTAAGCATCCTGGCTCATGCAAACCTAATTCATGTAACTTTAACAGGGTAAGGGAGACTAAGCAGTTCTCTGTCAGGTAGCACAAGGATACCAATCCAGTTTGCTCTCCATAGCAACACTTCTCAAATTTTGTGAAGAAATACCAAGTTTAAACTCAAATATAAATACAAACAAAATACAAAAATATAAAGCGGCAAGTTTGTAATGTCACATACCTGCAATACACTTGTGAAGGATGTGGATCAAACACATAGACTGTACTGTTTCTGTATTAGGATGGTTCTTTTGGGTACTTTAAAAATACAAAGACTTTGTCATTTCCACAGACACACATAAGCTGATCAGCCACATCCTTGTGACTGCACAGAGAGGGGAGTAGAGGCAGAAGAGCTACTGAAGGCTTCCACGCTTGATGGCCTACAGTGACCCACACCATTAGCAATAACCTCCTGCCATCACATGCTTGTATTGCTATGAATCATTCCGAGGCCCTACAGCCCCAACCTTCCTCCTGCTTCACGTACAGACTGTTTAAAATGTGGGTCTTGGGTTTATAAAAAAATACATTTTTGTGTGTCTCTGTTGGCTGGCTGTTTTCCTGTCCTTGAGAATGTACAATTTTGTTTTCTCCAGCTAAAGATCTTGAAAAGGAAAGGCTGTGAGTTGTCTTTTCTGATGTTTTCTTCATTTTATTTATGAATAAAACTTCATTTTAAGTTTATTATTTCTTATCGTTACATTCTGTTCTTGACCTGCAGAGCTCTTCACTGTAGGTCAGTTTAAGGCACAAAACCCTGAATCCCCTGAATATTAAATTCTAAATACAAAATACTCCCACCCTCAGGGTGGCGTGGATATTTATACTATAATCTACGTAATCAGTATTTATAATACTTCTCCAATAACTATTATTTATGTTAGAAGGTTAGACTCTATTCTAAGCCAACTATAATGTGCCACCTCACTGCAGAACATGGAGCAGATGAGGAAGAAGGAGGAAGCCCAGAAGCCACGTGGACTTCTCCATCTTGACTTCACCTCCTTATCATCTTAAAAACCTTATATATCTAAAATTCTCACCCTGTGATAAAACTATACACTATTATACTATCTAATACATACCTTTGAAAACTCTGCTTCATTCTAGAGCCTAAAAGCCCTTTTTCCATGAACAAAGGTTAAAAACACTGTTTGTCAGAGATCTTAATATCTCTTAAACATGCAAAGAAATATTTCTCATAATTCCAGACTCCAACAGTGGGAAAATTACTCTGCCCAACAGACTGTTTATTTGATTTTTACTACATATTAAGGGCTGCCCTTTATAGTCTGCAAAAGTTGCTCTTTTCAGTCAGTGGCTCACAAATTAACCTGTAAAATGGCAAAAAGCTCAATAAAATTGTTCTTCATTCTAGCACCGTAGCCCAGGCTCACAAAGCATAAAAAGGAAAATTTCCACAAAACACACAAACAAGGAAAGTCATTTGTACTTTGTAGATCCAGTGGTTGTTAGACCACTCAAGGCAAGAAATCTTAAATTTTCATTAGAAAATGTCACTTCAGAAACTGGCATTAGTAAATATTCTTCTTGGATGTCCATGTTAAAAGACTCAGAAATAATGCACACCCCCTGAAAACAACCCCAAAAACAAACACCAATCCAAACAGTCATTTCTACACCAATACAAAGTTTAGCTCTTTATCAACCCATCATAAAAGACAATGTCTCTGCATAGTTCTATTCCAACTATTATAAACTAAAATCCACTAGTCACAAGACTGCCACCAGAATCGACAATATGTGCATTTACCACATAGAATTCTCAAGGACAAGTTACACTGACATTTTCTTGTCATAACAATCCCTTTATTAAAAAAACAAAATATTCTAAATTCACCTGGAATAAGCCTGCAGATCAAACAAGCCTACCTCAAAATCAAATTCAGAATGCTAAAAATCTAGTTATAAAAATCTACACAAAATGTGAGTCTGATTCTAGTTTGGAAATACAACTACTTGCACTCTGCAATGAGTACCGGGGGTTACAGTGACAGAATGCTTAGTGAGTTAGGGTGATTGTTTTAGATCAGGCTACTTTTTATTTAAAAAAAAAAAAAATCAAAGCCTAACCAACTTTTACATTTATAAGATCACTACTACTGTCAAGGAGCAGTGTACAATAAAATAATAGCACTAAGATGTGCAATGCTTGCAATAAGCTTAGTCCTAGTTTGGAAAAGAGCAAACTTAATTGTTTTCTAAATAAACTATTAAGAAAAAAACAGCTACACTTACCAAGGATGCTCCTGGCAACTAATTCCTATGCTCTTTGACACTCGCTAACAATTCTTGGATGACAAACCTCCTAAAAATTTTGCATTTGGTAATACTTTAAGTGCCACACTTTTCAAGAAATGTTGCGATACTTTTAGCTAACTTTGGCCATGCACTTAGATCAAGCAGGAAGCAGTGATAAACTTAAGAAAATAATTATTCTCAAATCATTAAGTTCTTTCTACCTACAGATCGCCCAAAACCAAGATCCTTTGCTCTGAAAGCAGACTGAGCACCTCTCAAAACCTCTATGAGGGTCTCCCTGGGACAAAGAGACACAGACAACTCACTAACATACGCTCCATTCCATCTGGGACAGCATGCAGATGCCTAAAATTAAATCACCATCTATTACATACCACGGGAAAACTATGAAAGATACAATTGAAAGTACACACTAGAACAAGATTAGTTAAGTTTGAAATCAATGCATTTTGTTCCTTAAATATCACAGGCTTTTTAGCTCCTCAAATTCATTGTAACAATGTTTTGAACAAATAAAAAAGAACAATCTCTTTTTATGGTTTTATGGTCACTACTTAGTTAACTGTTATCCACTGTTAAAACTTTAAACTACCTGGTAGTTCAGCCTGATCTGTATTTGTAAGGACTAGCCATATTTTTATAGAAAGCTATTTTAGGTCCCCATTTAATTGTGGAACCTATTACAGCAAAGGTTGAAGGATTTTAATGAATTTGCAGAGTTTGTACACAAGCAATTCCATCAAGGCCAGAAAACTCATCCAAATCAATTCCTGGCTATCTGAGAGGATGTTCATATACATTTCTCTTGCATAGTAATTATTTCTAGAGTGCCATCTCATGTTTATATTTACATGCAAATACTTAATATATATTAAAAAAGAGATGTAGGAATAATCACTTTATTTCATATTCCTGCTGCTGTATGAATACTTGAAAGATTTTGTTGCTTAAGTGTCATGTTGTCAGACATTTAGCAGGTTTTTTCATACTTAAAAAACACATGTGTTATTTATATTTCCACCTTGTTTTAAGATATATAATGAGAAGAAGCAAGTCTTAAAAAAGTTTACCATTTTCCTAGATTTTCTTGAAAACTAAAATTTCAATCTCACTTAACATTTAAAACCTTTTCTCATCATTTCAATCAAAACAATTATCTTGCATGAATATTTTATAGCACCAGTTTAAGAAATTTATTACATATCATTACTTACTGCAAAACAATATGTGCTTTCAAATGCAACCTTGACACAAGCTTCCATCCCCAAAGCATGCACATATTTAAAACCTCTACATAATCACCACTAATGCTCCTTAGTCATTCAGTTTCCAAGGGCTTTTTATTATGGACTAAAACAAGGAAAAAAGCCTCTTTCAATATCTTCATTTTTCCTTCAAACATTTTATTTTCTTTAAACTTGACATGTGAATAATTTATCATCTATTTCTCTTTCTTAATTCTCATATTAAGACTGCCTTGCCATCTGCACTATGCAATCACACTTAAGTAGGCACATAAAAATCAGTAGAAACAATGCTTTGGGTTGCTCCAGCAACCACAAATGTTTAGAAAAATGCCCCCACAAGCACGTCAGTGAGACCATATTTTTCAGAGTATGGTCTGGAAAGCACAGACAGGAAAACCAGAAGAGGATACATTTAAATGTTTTGCTGTTTGATTTACCATTTCTTTGTGCTAAACAAACACCTCAGTTTTATGCTGGTTTTTCATATCAGAAAGGAGAGAAGGGTTTAATGCCATTGTAGAGGGTAAATGACAAAGCAATAGGAATCAGAAGCAAGTACATCTTCAGAGTGTTAAACAAGTGAAGCCAGCCTTGAAAATAAGCATGTTCCCCAATACTCACTGGCTTTTTGTTGGAATCAGAAGGACTGTGGGTAGCTCACAAACGCCAAAGTTGCACTGATTCTCACATACACATCCTTTCTTTTTCTCTTGTCCTCTCTAGAAGGTAATCTTTAATATTCTCCTCTAAATCTGGCCGTGTGATTACAAGATAAATTTGCCCATAGGCCAAATTCACTTAACACACCTCAGGAATAACAAAGAAGCCTGATGAGTATCCTGTTCCATTTTCTTTCTGGGCTGGATGAAGGGATGGCTGTCCCTTCCTGTCCAGAAGCAAACCTATACCATCTCTGCAGCTCAAAGCACTAAACTCAACCAAAATCCAAGAGTGCTTTAACTTCATGCTCCAAGCTCTGACTCCTGCTGGTGGAGGAGCTGGATACAGCTCTGGTTGCTACCCTGGCTATCACTGGGGTGATACTCTCCCACCAGAGTGCGAAGCACACTGCTGAAAGAACACTTCACACATCCTCTGCTAACTTCAACAGCTCTTCTGTGACCTCTCCAGCCCTCTTATGCCCCTCTATGACTGGCAGAAATTTTACTTCATGAACCATTCCAAAATCTTTCCACAAAATGCAAAATTTTTTAATAAAAGCTGCTCTAACTGAATTCTGTGTAGATGGTTTTACATAACCCTAATTGCTTTGGCCATTGAATAGTTTCAAAGATAAAATTCAAGATTGTACCAGACATGACAGGTCATAAACACTGCTGTGTTTAAGTGTAAGCTTAGACAGGTATTTCTGGCCATTCAGCCTGTGCTTTTGGCTCAGAATGGATGTTTGTGAGACAGTTCAAGGACTGGAAAAAATATTACCAGCCCACTAGAAATACTAGTACTTTTAGCCAAAAACACCTAGGCTACTGCATGCACATTCAACACAGACAATAAGCCCTTGTTTACATGGATAAATCAAGCAGTATGCCAGAAATTTAATTGGGTGTTTTTTATAGCTTGATCAAATAAAAACATTAAATACACTCCTATTGAAGATAACTTTAAACCTTAAGAGGCTCTGAGAAAACATCAGAGCAACTTTTGCCCCTCACTCAAACCAACAGCAGCAGGGCAATTAGCACACTGGATAACAATGTGGACAGCAAAGGGAGAGACACCCAAAAGCATTTTAAAAGAATATTTGTTTTGATAAAAATAGACAGTAAATTTACAAAACATTCCAATTCCTACTAAATGTTTATACACCAAAGGTCATTTTTATGACAGGAAGTCTTCCAACAGCAAATATACATCTACTCTCGAAATGCTATCTTTCTAAGTGGAATAGAGTTCAAAAACATTCTCATATTCCACTATACAGAGTCTGCAGTCATCAAATTGGACACCAGTATATAATCACTTCATCATAAAACAGCAAACTATTTATTAGGTACTTATCTTCAAAAGCTTGCCTTGTCTGCAGAATCAACAAACTTAATACAAAATAGCTACTCTGACTAAAAATCTATTAAAACAGACTAAATTATTCTCAGATAAGGAGGAGGGCTTTGTAAGGATCTTTTGTTTGGTT